>CM077344.1:30437477-31637477 GCA_039655645.1 Ammopiptanthus mongolicus
TTGATTAACTAAATATGATTTAATTAATAATTAAAATGGGATCAGTTTAATTGATTAATTAAATATGATTTAATTAATAATTAAACATTGGGCCTGTAGCGTACAGTAGCCCAACTGGGTTAGGTTAATTGAGTGACAGCTGTTAGTAAGCTGTGCACGTCACATAAGGTACACACAACACAGAGCACTCATAACGGCCGCTGTACACTCTTGACAGGCGAGCCCTCTGTTCTCTCTTTGTGTGTCGTGCCTCTCCTAATCCTGATAGCTAGCACTACACTATCTCTGACGTTGGTTTGCTCGTGTGGACTGAATAGAGGCATTGCTACTTTGCAATACTGGTGATAGAGAAGAACCTCTCCCTTTGTGGTGATAGCAGCAGTGTTCCTCAGATCTCCTGCTCTGTAGCTGTGTAGATCAAATTGCCATTCACACTGTAGCAGTGTTCGTGATTTACCAGTGCTGTTGACATGCTCACAGTGTTCGTGGAAAAGCTACGCTTCAAGCGATAAACACAATATCCTTGTGATTCATGTGCGATACGTGATCCTTTAATACAGGGGTTTTTCAGCTCAAGAGGATTTTATAAATTGTTTTTAAAAATTATCCCTCTTGAAACCCTAACAGTGGTATCAGAAAGTCTGGTCGTAGTTTGCCATGTATCCTAGGATTGTTAGCCATTGTATTATAACATGTTTATTGCTTTTAAATATGATTTGTATGTTTAAAAGCATGTTTGTATGATTTGTATGTGATATAAATCTCTTTGAATATGTTTTGTGTGCTTGGTTGTGTTCCTGACATAAACAAGGATTCGCTTCTGGAATCCTGCTGCGCCGTTTGGCACAGCCATGCTCCTTGTAGCACGGTCGGGCACGTTTGAGTTAGCGTTAGTGAACGCGTAGCACGGTCGTGCGCTGTTTGGCACGACCGTGCCACTTTTGAACAGCGTCAGCGAGTTTTCAGCACGACCGTGCACATGTTGAACAGCGTCAACAAGTTTTTAGCACGGCCATGCTGATGGACAGAATGTGATTTTGTCCCCTTTTGAATATTTATAAATTGCTTATTAAATGTGTGGTGTTTGGTTATGGCCCTAGTTTTGGTGTTTATTTTATTTGATAAATACGGCCTACGTGTCATGATTTATTGCATTTATTTTATAAATACGGCCTGCGTGTTGTGACATTTACTTTATTTATTTTATTTTAAATTTTGTAAATTGCTCAGGATGACATAGAGGCAACACCAAATCATGATGCCAGTGGGAGGAACTTTGGAAGTTTGCTCAAGTGTCAAAGATTGTAATAATCAGTTTTAATTATTGCACATTAGGAGGTCATAATCATAATACCTTTTATATGTCTTGTATGTTTATGTATGTGATGCATGAAATGTATGATTTAAATTTGGAATTTAAATTGTATGATAACATGTATGTCATTGTATGCTTAATATGTTTTGAATGTATGTAAGCTAGTATGCCATGTATGCTACGAGAGACGTTTATATGATAAAAAAGCGGGTGAGATCACTTAATTATTAAATTCCCTCAATAAATTAAGTTATTAAATGCCTCCTGATGCGTGGCACTCGTCAAGGCCAGAATCATGTAAGTGTGGGTCATGCTACAGCTGAGCACCTTAATATATTCCGGTGAGATGCGAAAGGTGAAATAACCTACTGCCAACCATTAGGTTGAACTTAACTAAGTGTATTCAATAGGATTGAAACGGCTTAGAGGCAAGGGGTTGGGCATCAATCCATATGATGGATTAGAATAAGGAGTTATTCACCCAACTGGTCCAAGAATTACATTAGATGTAATTGGAAAGGAGTTTCCTACCTAAATAGCTGAGTTCTAGGCGATCAGCCACAACTGACTCAGAACGAGGTGAAATATGGATCTTGGTCCCACTAGAAAATCTTTCAACGGGATTTTCCGAGTCAATGATGAGGGTCATTGATTTGAGTAAAAAAGTGGGAGCGTATTTAATAAAAGACCTATTAAATATGTTTTAATCATTATACTTATATTCTGTATGTTTCTGTATTAAATAACCATGGCTACAAACACAACTATAATTTTATTGTTGCGATACATCCTTGAGAAGGATGAGTTATCTAGAATTAATTTTCTGGATTGGTACAAATTTTGAGGATTGTCCTCAAGTACGAGAAAAGGAATTGTATGTTCTCAAGCAAGTAATTCTCAACCAATTCGTTGCTAATACCATAAGGATCGAAAGAGATGCTTAATAGAAGCATCAAGTTGATGCCATTGGTGTATGACATCTCATGCTTGCAATCATAGAGACGTGTGATATGATCATGCACCTTATGATGCTCTAACAAGAGCTAGCAAGGCATAAGAGGTACTAGAAAGAGTATAAAGACAAGAAAGGAAGTATGACTTCCTGTTCAGGCATATTTGTTATAAAAGTCAACATATCTACTCCAACATTATGGGTATTGGATACCGCATATGGATCCCACATTAATGTGAAGGATCAAAACTAGTAGGACATTGACGAAAAGGTAAAGGTCTACCCTAAGAGTGGAAATGAAGCAAATTTTACTACATTGACTATACATGTTTGAATTTACCATTAGGTGAAGGTCTACCCTATGAGTGGAGATGAAACAAAAATTGCTACATTGACTATAGGAGTTTGAATTTACCATTAAGTAAAGTTCTACTCTATGAGTGAAAATGGAGCAAAAGTTGTTACACTAAATATAAAAGTTTGAATTTACCATATGGGCATTAATGGAAGTAAATAACTGTTATTTTATTCCAGTTGATAATAGAAACATCATTTCTATATCTTGTATAGACAAGAAAGAATTTTAAGTTGTAATAAATGGACAATTGTTGTTCCATTTATTTAACTGATGATGTCTTCTATGATTTTATTCATATGAGATGTGGACTTTGTGTCCTTGATCTCGATATGCCCATCTATAACATAAATGCGAATAAGGTCAAACCAAGTGATATGGACCCTCTAAGTCTTTAGCAATATCTTTAGACCATATAAGTAAGAAACACATTTCCAAGCTCCACTAATATGGACTCTTGGACTCGTCCAATTATGAATTGTTTGAGGTCTGCGAATCTTACTTGTTTAGAAAGATGACTAAGCTCCATTCACTAGTAAGGTGGAAGGGCTGGTAATATTTTGGCATGATACATTGTGATGTATGAGGGCCTCTAAAACAAGTTTTCTAGAAGACAAGTTTCCGTACTTCGTTTCGTTTATTGATAGCTTCAGTAAAGATGGATTTGTGTATAACACAAGTCAAAAATCTTTGAAATGTTCAAAGAATTCAAGAACAAAGTGAAGAACTAATTTTGGAAAAGTATTAAGGTCATACGATAAGATCTTGGTGGTAAGTACTTAAGCCAACTGTTGGATGACTATCTGAATGAGTGTGAGATTATATCTCAACTCACTCCCCCTTGAACACCATAATGGAATGGAGTGTCTGAGAGGAGAAATCGCACCTTGTTGGACATGGTACGATCTATGATGAGTCAATCAGACTTCTCTGACTCTTTCAGGGGATATGCTTTACATACAACAGCTTTCACACCTAACTGTGTTCTATCTAAAACGGCTGAAAGACACCATATGAGATATGGACTGGTATGCGACCAAGTATGTCTTGTCTTTCATTAAGATTTGGGGTGTCAAGTTTATTGAAACTTTTGGTTTCAAATAAGCTTAGACCCAATTGTGACAAATGTATCTTTGTGGGGTGTCCTAAGGAAGCAAACAGACACTATTTCTACAACACTTCCAAAGACAAAATGTTTGTCGCTAGGACTGGAGTGTTTCTTGAGAAGGAACACATCTCCAAGGGAGACAGTGCGAGGAATGTAGAACTTGGATAAATCCAAGCACCACAGAGTACTGATCCGCCTGCAATGGACCAAGAATCGGTTCCACAAGATGTTGTGGTCCAACCATCAGTTCAAGTAACACAAGACTCGCGTAGGTCAAATAGATCACGTACATAGCCTGAGAGATTTGGACTTCTCCTAACTCATGAATGTGATGAACCGCTCATGAATCATGATGAGCCTATGACTTACCAGGAGGCCGTCATTGGCCTAGATTCTACGAAGTGGCTAGGATCCATGGGATTTGAAGTAGCATCCATGTACACTAACCAGGTATGGACCTTGGTTGAGTCACCTGAAATGGGCTAAAAACCATAAGGTGCAAGTGGGTCTTCAACAAGAAGACTAACATGGATGGGAAGGTGAATACCTTCAAGGCGCGACTGATTGCGAAAGGTTTCAAGCAAATTCATAGTATGACTATGATGAGAACTTTTGTTCAGTTGCATTGATTCAGATCCCACTTGCTATTGCTTCATAGTATGACTATGAGATCTGGCAAATGAATGTCAAGACAGCATTCCTTGACAGGAATCTTCTCGAGGATGTGTACATGACACAACCTGAGAGTTTTGTCTGTTCAGAGAATGCTGGAAAGGTTTTGCAAGTTGCAAACGACCATTTATGGATTAAAGCAAACTTCCAAAAGTTGGAATCTTCGTTTTGATGTAAATTGTAAGACAGTTTGGATTCATCAAGAACGAGGATGGACCTTGTGTGTACAAGAAGGTTAGTGGGAGCATAATTATTTTTTCTCGTATTGTATGTGTATGACATATTACTTATGGAAACAATATTCCTACAACAAAAAATGTGAAAAACATGGTTAAGGAATTATTTTTCAATGAAGGACTTAGGCGAAACGTCCTATGTATTAGGAATCAGGATCTATGCAGATAGATTACTGAAATTGTTAGGCCTTAATCAAAGGTACATAAATTGACAAATTGCTTGGGCGCTTTAAATATGCATGATTTCAAAAGGGTATCTTGCCTATGTCACATGGTGTATACCTGTCCAAGGGGCAGTCCCTGTTACATCAGATGTAGAGGGAACGCATGAATAAGATTCTATATGTTTCGGCAATTGAATCTGTTATGTATGCCATGATATGTACTCGAATAGATGTCTCGTACGCTTCGAGCATGATGAGAAGGTACCAATGCAATCCTAGTGAAGGTCACTAGATCGAAGTCAAGAATATCCTTAAGTACTTGAGAAGAACTAAGGATTCATTCTTAATCTGAAATGGTGAGGAAGAGCTCGTTGTAAGAGGTTACACCTGTACTAGCTTCCAAACTGTTAAAGATAACTTTAGATCGCAGTCTGATTTTGTGTTTTGCCTTAATGGTGGCACTGTGAGCTTGAAAAGGTTTCAAGCTTGAGACAGATGTTGATTTTATTATAGGGGCCGAGTATATAGGTACCTTAAATACAGATTTAGAGGCCATTTGGATCAGGAAGTTCATTTATGAACTAATCGTAGTTCCTAACTTTGCGAACTCCATTAATCTCATTGCGATGATGATGGAGTAATCACGTAAGCTAAGGAAACATGATCTCACCCGTGATCCGAACATATACCTAGGTGCTTCCATCTCATTCGATAGACGATCGATAGAGAAGATGTGAAGATGTGTAGAATGACAACACTGAACAATCCACTATTGGAGTCTCTTGCTCAGTGGTAGCATGACACTCACACTAGACCGATGGGGTTTATATTGATGCCTGATTGGCTCTAGTGCTAGTGGGAGATTGTTGGGGTAAGCCATAGTGGCCAATCTATTTTGAATAGATATTCATTTGTATCATGACTTTGATCATATATTTGATATATGTATAAGGCATTTATTTATTATGTTATATTTGATGATCATATTTATAGCATAATAAAGTCCTTAGAATAGGTAGTTCATTTAATGGAACATCAAGTATGACTTGACCGTGAGATGACATTGAATTATAGAACACTATTCTTAAATATCCATAGTCAAGTACTATTATTAATACGGACAATCATAATACATTGAGACTATTATGTGAGTGTACTGATGACCACATTTCACGGGTCATAGATATAAGATATCAAGTCTTCACATAGGTATAAATATTAGTGGAATATTTATACTGAAGTGGCCCGCTATGAGAACGCTGCATAATAGTTATGTAAGTGTCATAAGCGATTCTCATGGTGACCATAGTGAAGTAGTCCTTCGACTTGAAGTCACTGCGATTCCTAACATATGTCGTTGTAGGATTTAATACTATTAAACGTTGTCTGTAACAGGACAACTATAAAGATAGTTATTGGGCCTGCAATGAAACATATGAAGGAATGTGAGTGATGTAGATAGGATTCGTCCTTCCTACATAACAGGAGTAATGTCTATAGGCCTCTTGATGGTATGCGACGTAGAAATGCATGGCCATGCTAAGGTGGGACAATATGAGATATTGGGCCCACATGATCGTACGTCAATTATTCGATCAAGAAATAAATAATTGGACTTAACAAAGATGACACATTTATGCCTTGTGTTCAATTAAGACATTGTGACGAAAGGACGTTGACTTCACAATATATATGGTTACAATAAGGTTTTAATTGTATCACCAATATTCTAATTAATTGGGTAGCAATGATGTATTGCTAGATATCGCTCATTGTTTATAATATTAATTGATTATTAATATGATTAATAATAATTAATATTATTGCCAATTAATTGAGAACCTATAGGGTCACATGCGTAGAGTAAATATTCAGAGAATTAATTTAATTGATTAATTAAATATGATTTAACTAATAATTAAAATGGGATCAGTTTTATTGATTAATTAAATATGATTTAATTAATAATTAAACAATGGGCATATAGCGTACAGTAGTCCAACTGGGTTAAGTTAAGTGAGTGACAGTTGTTAGTACGCTATGCACGTTACATAAGGTACACACAACACAGAACACTCATAACGGCCGTTGTACACTCTTGACAGGCACGCCATCTTTTCTCTCTCTCTATGTGTCGTGCCTCTCCTAATCCTGATAGCTAGCACTACGCTATATCTGACGTTGGTTTGCTCACGTGGACTGGTAGAGGTATTGCTACTTTGCAATACTGGTGATAGAGAAGAACCTCTCCCTTTGTGGTGATAGCAACAGTGTTCCTCGGATATGCTGCTCTGTAGCTGTGCAGATCAAGTTGCCATTCACATCGTAGCAGTGTTCGTGATTTACCAATGCTGCTGACGTGCTCACAGTGTTCGTGGTAAAGCTACGCTTCAAGAGGTAAACACAATATTCTTGTGATTCATGTGCGATACGTGATCCTTTATTAAAGGGGTTTTTCCGCTCAAGAGGTTTTATAAATTGTTTTTAAAAATTATCCCTCTTGAAACCCCAACAAAAATATTAGTTGAAAGGGGTGGTTTTGCCTCTTTGTTAATGTTGATTATGACTGGCTGCCCCCCTTTTGTTCATTCTGCAAAAATATTGGCCACTCTTTGGAGCAGTGTAGACATAATGGGAGGAAAATACCTATTAAGGAAGAGGTCAACAAAGTGGCTAGGAGAACAAACATGAAATTCGTTCCTAAACAACAAAAGGATGCTGAAGATCAGAATAAAGATGCTGATGTTTGTGTTCTAGGCAACAATCAAGATTTAAAGGAGAAAGGGAAAGCTATTATAATTGATCAGACCCCATCCCCTGAAGTGGTGATCCTGAAAGGAGATTCTAGCAAAACACTTCAATTTGATGCTGCAATTCATGGCCCTGATGTTCATTTTGATGCTGAACAGCTGAGAAATGCAATCGAGGATAATTCTATTATTCAACCAGGTGATCATAAGGATCATAATGACTTTGAAATGCAACAATCTGATGAACACATTGAAATTTTTTTTTATGAATCTGCAACTCCTCCTCAGACTAGGAGAAGTCCTTTAAATGATTTTGGCTCTGATGAATTTGTTGCTAATTCTTTGAAATCAATTAATGGTACGACATCTCCTGCAATTTCATTGAAATCTTATGGGACTGCAATTCCTTTGAATCTTAATGAAGCTGCAACTCCTGCAATTAATGGAACTGCAACTCCTGCTACTCCTTTTAATGATGCAGTAGCAAAAGGACTTGGGGATTGCAGGGAAATTCTAGGACAAGAAGGTAGAGGATGATGATCCAGATCAGGAAGATATTGATAACAGGTATGAAGCTTTCTTTGATGATATTAATGGAACTCCCAATGCTCAAGTTGAGAAATATCTGGAGCAAAATACTACTGATTTTTCTGAGGTGATGTCCAAGTCCAAAAGGAAGAGAATGAGAAAGAAAGCCAATCAGGAAGCTAATCAGGCAGCTAGTCAGGAACATCAAGCAAATCCTGATAGAAGAATGACAAGGTCCAGAGCAGGCCTCCAAAAGGTTGGTAAATGAATATTTTGTATTGGAATGCACGAGGAGTGGGGAATTTGGATACAAGATTGGTTTTAAAAAGTTTTGTCATGACAATAGACCCAGCCTATTGTTCATTTCAGAACCTTGGATTGATTTTGATAAATTTCCTACTAAATTTTGGACGAATTTGAAGCTACAATTATTTGCCTTAAATGATAGAGATTTACTACTTCCTAATTTATGGTGATTATGTTCTACCAATATGGATCCTAAGGTTATTTCTAGATCTAGACAGCAAGTGGCTCTGTCTATTATGGTAAATAATCAAGAAATCTTTATTTCTGCTATTTATGTCTGCACTACTTATGTGTTAAGAAGACAGCTTTGGAAAGAATTAAATTGCCTCCAGGATAATTATAAGGGCCCATGGTGTTTTGTTGGTGATTTTAATGTTGTTCTTGGAGCTCATGAGCAAAGAGGTGGCAAGCTTCCCTTGCAAGTTGCCTGTGATGATTTCCGGAACTGGACTAATTGCAATAGTTTAATTTATTTGTCAACAACAGGAAATCAGTTTTCTTGGTTCAATAGTAGAAGAGGCAGAGTTACTGAAAAGAGACTAGATAGAGCAATTTGCAATGATCATTGGATTTCTTTCTGGTCAGGTGTTTCATGTTGTACTTTGACTAGAAGCCAATCTGATCATCATCCTCTGCTGATTACTCTGCTGAAAGATGTCAAACAGCATAGTTCTTCCTTTAAATTCATGAAAACGTGGGCTAGTCACTCTGATTGCAGAAATGTGGTTGCAGATGTCAGGAAAGATACTGTAGTAGGTTGTCCTATGTTTATTCACTCTCAAAAGCTCAGAAACTTACAGGTACAACTCAAAGACTGGAATAAGCACATTTTTGGAGATGTTAACATTAAAGTTAATAATGCTATGACTAAGGTTAGTCAAGTTCAGCAGCAGATTGAAGTTCAGGGTTATTCTGACACTCTTACGGACCAGGTAAAGGATGTTCAAGTGGAGCTGCAGTAAGCTCTTCATTATCAAGAAGAGTTTTGGATGGAAAAGGCTAGAATGGATTGGCATATTCATGGTGATAGGAATACTGAGTTCTTTCACAGGATGGCTAGAGTTAGAAATGTTTCTAAAAGAATATCTGTGTTATAAGGAAAGGGGATTTAGTCCCGTCTAAAGCCGATGAGATTGAGCAGCATGTGTTATCTTTCTATGAAGACTTACTTGCCTCTCAAAACACTTGTTCTGACAATGATTTAGTGGAGAAAGTAATTCCTAATCTGGTTTTTGCTGAGGACAATAAGCTTTTAACAGATCTGCCTACTTTGGATGAAGTTCACAAAGTTGTTTTCTCAATGAATGGTTGTGGAGCTCCAGGCCTGATGGTTTTGGTGGTTTCTTTTTTCAGCATTTTTGGGATATTATTGCTATGCTATTGATGTTTATAATGTTGTCTTGCAATTCTTCACTCAAGGTTGGATCTTGCCGAATCTTAACTCTAATCTTGTAGTGCTTATTCCTAAAGTTCAAGGAGTTGACAAAATTGAGATGTTCAGGCCAATTGCTTTAACTAATTTTCAGTTTAAAATAATTACAAAAGTACTGGCTGACAGACTTGTAAAAGTGGCTCCAAAAATTGTCTCAGAAAATGAAAGAGGGTTCATTTAGGGTAGGCAAATTTCCGATTGCATTTGCATTGCTTCTGAAGCAATCAATTTATTGGATAAAAAAGCTTTTCGTGGGAATATTGCAATGAAAATAGATATAAAAAAGGCTTTTGATACATTAGAATGGAGTTTCTTGTTAAGAGTACTACATTCCTTTGGTTTTAATGACAAGTTTTGTGGTTGGATAAAGTGCATTCTTCAATCGGCTAAGCTTTCTTTTTCTGTCAATGGGAAAGCCGTTGGTTTTAGTTCTTGCAAGAGAGGAGTTAGACAAGGTGATCATTTGTCTCCACTTTTATTTTGTATTGTTGAAGAAGTGTTGAGTAGAGGCATAACTTGGTTGGTCCAGAATGGGAAATTGAATCCCATCACAGGTCCTAGAGGCTTCCATGTCCCTTCTTATGTCCTGTATGCAGATGATGTTATGTTGTTCTGCAAAGGTTCCAAAGCTAATTTGTCTAATGTGATGCATCTTTTCAAGCTTATGCTGAAGAATCTGGCCAGTTATCAATCACAGTAAATTTAAATTCTATTCTGGTTCTTTATCTAATAGCAGAATTGCTGCTATTTCTGCTGAGTTGGGTTTTGAAGCTGGAAAGCTACCTTTTTTTTTTTTTTATCTAGGTGTTCCTATATTCAGAGGGAAACCTAAAAGAACTCATCTACAACCTATAGCCGATAGAATCAAAAGTAAGCTTGCTGCCTGGAAAGCTTCTTTGTTGTCCATAATGGGAAGGGTTCAGCTAGTGAAATCAGTAATTCAAGGTATGCTTATATATAGTTTTTGTGTTTACATGTGGCCTATCAGTCTTATTAAGAGATTAGATAGAAGGATCCGAAATTTCATTTGGTCTGATGATGTGGAAACTAGGAAGATTGTTAACTGTGGCATGGCATAAAGTTTGCTCTCCTATTTTAGAAGGTGGTTTGGGAATCCGATCTCTTAGAGCTATTAATAATGCTGCTATATTAAAATTATGTTGGGAATTGATTACTTCTGACAGTCAATGGCTTGCTTTGTTAAAGGCAGAGTTTTAAGGAAAAATATACCTATTTCTCATTATATCAGTTCATCCATCTGGTCCAGTTTGAAATCTAGCATCTCTGCAATAATGAGCAATGTTTCTTGGCATTTGGGCAATGGTGATAAAATCAATTTCTGGTCTGATAAATGAGACGACCCTCCTCTCTCTAGAAGGATAATCCCATTAAGTTCAGAACCTGCCTACTATGTTATTATTAACTATAACCTAGTGATATTATTACGCGCTTATTAAACGAACGGCAAAACGGTAAAACATACACGACAAGCACGTACATAAAAGCATGCATCAGAGTAAAGCACAACGGGAAAGATAAAACATATACATGCATCATATAAGTATTTACGTGGTTGCCCCCTCAGTAGGGCTACTATAATACATACATCACTGTACAACCGAAGCTGAAAGATAAAACATGTATAACAGGACTCCAAAAAGAGAAGAAAAGCTCTCAGACATCCTCACCAGCGCTCCCAGCCCTGCACTCAAAATACATCAGCCTCTCCACTCAGTCCTCGAAGAAGATGCATTGGCTAACCCTCACCATCAGTGGTAAGGATGACCTGAGCTACCCTGTCTCTCTCCGTGTGTACGCCTATAAACCCGCACAGGCTCGTACTCGAAGGAGGAACTCGACACTACTATGCGGCGCCTCAGGGCCGCCCTCATGTACCGGTCTGAACGTCTCCTCTGGCCTCTATGTACGAAGCCCCTCCTGCTGGATACAGCTGAAGTCTGTGGTGCCACCCATCGGTAGCCCTGCTCCCTCTGGCTCGGTGATCACCACATCCGTGGAAAAGGAAGGAACTGGTAAACTCGGTAGGGTCCAATAATGTCTGCATACGGCGGAGTACCTCTCCGGAAGATCAGGCTAACTGGTCCTGTATATACAACCAAAAAGGTTGAGGAGTCCACCCACCATCCCCTCTCGTCGTGGTACACGATCTCAATATCGCCTAGCACCGGCATCCTCGGTGCTCCGGTGATAAACGGGTGTCTCCTCGGGTCCATCCTCTGGTACTGTTGGCTCCTCGTCTGCTCACAGAACAAACATACACATACAAAGAAAAGACAAGGAGATAAGATATACAGCACATCACATATAGGGATGATGCAATGCAGCCTATATAGCAAACACAACCATCTCTCAGTGTCTCGACACCATGGTCGTTCCCTAGCTAGATGTGACACGTACTCTTTCTATGCATGCCAGCCGGTACTAGAACCCTACTAAGGGCAACATCTCGTCCGCTCAACGGACCATCAGCTGGTTTGTTCCGGTAATCCGTTCCGCTCGTCGTGACCCATAAGAGTGCATCACCGCTCAACAGTCCCAGACAAAGAGGGCTATCTAGGCCTCCTCGGAAGATCCACCGGCAACTGAAAAGACTCAGGGTCCAGTCGGGATAGTAGGACGTGTCCAGGACCGTCACGACACGATAGGAGCTACCTCATCGGTCTCTTGTGAGTACACCTGTGTCCAGTATATCCCCGAGGTCACACAGACCTTCCCTTCCGTTTTCCACACCCGCACTCGGTGCACCAACCTCGTATACCACACGGCATACGGCTCGCCACTTGGCATCATATGCATATGCTATGCATGTCATCCATCTTCCTTGAGCTGATATAACGACACATGCAACTTTGCTCTCAGCAACACGAGCTTCAAGCTCCAACTATACATATGAGCTCCAAGCTCCAACTATACTATATGAGCTCCAAGCTCCCGTCATAACTTACGAGCTTCCAGCTCCAACTATAACCTCAATCTCAACTATCAGCTCAAATGTCCACCACGGGGTCAAAGCCCTAATCAGACTAAACCTCCGATTCTCATGCATACACGCATTTCGAGATACATATAGCAATTCATCAATATCAGCATGTTCAATGCAGCAGTAAATATCTCATACAACAACATGCCATCATATCATGCAAATATACTACATACCACAGTCAGTCGATAAACAGATACTCACAAAGCAACCATACATACATCACGCCAGTCAACATAAATCTGCTAACCTAGGGTATCAACATAGCGGTGCTAGCCCGAAGTAGACTAAACCTAGGGTCTAGGTACTTCGTCAAGGCTCAACCTCACGTAGGGTTTAGGGTTCCCCTACACACACGAAGCATATAACAAAACTATATAGTCTACGCTTGCCTCCCCGACGTGTGTAACTCTTTCTCCCTACCTGAACAGCTATAACACGAACTTCCACGCGAACACGAGTGCGATGATCCCTCTCCTCCTTCCTCAAGCTCGCGGCCCTCTCTCCTAAGAGCAGCCCAAGAACAGCCACCAAACCTTCTCACAACCTCGGCCTCAAGCTCGGAATCATGAGCAATCACGAGCACAGGCTTTGCCCTAATTACGAGTGCAACACATACACAACAGTGTTAGCCCTAGGGCAAGCCCAAAAGATCAAAAAAAAGGTAAAGACTCGAAGAACGCCAAGAACACGAAGAACATGTGTTAGGGATCCGAGTTTACCTGTGGTGAATCGAGAAACTAATCCACTGGAGTCGGAGATAACTTTGCAGCGATCACAATGGCGTAGTCGGAATCGCGTTCCGGCGGCTCGATCACCTCTAACCTCAAGCTTTCTCACTCTAGAACTCAGAAACTCTCTCTCTAACTCGCAGAAAAGCTCCCCAAATTCGTGCAAGTGAGAAGATGAAAGTGGAAGCTCCACTTATGGTTTCTGCTGTCCATGCTTAAGCGTTCATCAGACTGCACGCTTGAGCGTTGCCACGCTCTAGCGTGGGATCTCTCCACGCTCGAGCGTGGAACCTCGTCCACTCTGCCTGCTCCCTAACCTGACACCTGTCTCACACGCGTCCAAACTCAGAGCAGCTGCTCAGCGCACTCAGCACGCTGAGGCGTCCAACTCCTCCCATGCTTAAGCGTCTCAACACTTGAGTGTGGAGTCCTCCCACGCTTGAGCGACAAGCTCAGCGAGAGAAGAACTTACAGCCTTCTGACTTCCTCAGTTGCTCGTTTTACGCCTTAGGCACTTCCAACCTTGTTCAAGCCTATTCCTAAACTTCCAACTAGGTACCAAACTAACACACAAGCAATTGCACAACCGCACAAACACCCGATCAAGGTCATCTACCTTAATTAGGGTTACAGAAAACAGGGATGTTACAATAAATGTTTATCTCAGAAATTAGTTTCCTTTTTAAACTTTCCTGATGATGTTAGCAGATTATTTGAGGCTAAAGTTAAAGACTTTATTGTTGATAAAAATTGGCACATTCCTGCAATCCTTTATCAGAAATTCCCTGATCTGACTAATGAACTAAGTAAGGTTTCCATACCACTTTTTTCTTCTCAGGATCAGCTGGTTTGGAGTGGGACTGAAACAGGTATGTTAACTCTCAAAAATGCATATTTGTTTCAAAACCATCCCCAACAAATTGTTCGATGGTCTAAACTTATTTGGAGAAACCGTATCCCTACTTCAAAATCCTTTCTAGCTTGGAGATTGCTACATGATAAGCTTCCCACTGATGAGCACCTCATCTCTAAAGGATGCATCATTGTATCCAGATGTAACTTATGTGGTGTTGCTCTTGAAAATACATATCATCTATTTTATAGTGTGATTTTGCTAATACAATTTGGCTTTGGTTGAGTTATGTTTTCAACTACACAATTGATACTTCTTTTGTGCTACATATTGTAACTGGAAATGGAGCAGTCAAATGCAGGATGTCTTTGTTGCAACTATATTGAATGCTTTTTGGGTGATCTGGCATTGTAGAAATCAGGACAGATTTGATGACAAAAAAATTTCTATGCAGGCTGCTTTTAATCTCACTATTGCAAATGTTTCTTTAGTTGGTAATTTGAGTAGTGGCTTCATGAACTCCTCTATCAATGAGTTACTTATCTTTAAATCTATTAGGATCAATGGACATCCAATTAAAGCTCCTACAATTGTGGAAGTTTTATGGCAGCCTCGTCCTTGTTATTGGTTAAAATGCAACACTGCTGGTGCTGCAAAGGGAGTTCCGGGTATAGCTGCTTGTGGTGGTATTTTCAGAGATTATAGAGCTGCAACTCTTGGGTGCTTTTTGGCTAACATTGGTATCACTTCTTCTTTTCAAGCAGAGCTAACAGGAGCTATGCTTGCAGTTGAAATTGCTTTACAAAAGGGTTGGACTAACCTTTGGCTAGAAAGTTGTGACGTCCCCAAGTCCCACTAGAGGAAATCCCATTATTTTAGAACCCAAACATACCATTAATTATAACTTATCGATTACGCGCTTATTTGAACAACGATAACATACGATCAATTTATGAGCGCACAATATCAAAGTAAACACAACGGCATAAACGAAACATCCACACGCAGTACTAATACATATATATATATATATATATATATATAAATACACATGGTGGCCCCATCAGTAAGGCTAAGTAATAGTAATACAGACAGAAATACATAATAAACTGAAAACATGAACAAGGTACTTCCAAGGACCTCCAAAAAAAGAACTCTCATGGCTCACCAACATTCTCCCCAACCCACTCTCAAAATACATCAAAACCTTTCCACACAATCCTAGAGACGCACTGGCTAGCTCTCACCCTCAGCGGTGAGGATGCCCCGAACTACCTTGTCCCTCTCCATGGGTGCCCCTATAAACCTGCATAGGCTCATACTCGGATGAGGAACTCGACACTACAATCCTACGCCTCTGAGCTGCCCTCGGGTACCGCTCCGTACGCCTACGCTGTCCTCTGTGCACGAAGCCTCTCCTGTTGGATACTACAGAAGACTGGGGTGCCACCTATAAGTAGTCTCGCCCTCTCTGCCTCGAAGGGTGCCACATCCGAAGAAAGGGAAGAAACCGGTACACGCGGTAAGGTCCGATGATGTCCACATATGGGGGTGTGCCGCTCCGGAAGATCAAGCTGACAAATCCGGCGTAGACGGCCAAAAAGGTCGAGGGGTCCATCCGCCATCCCCTCTCGTCATGGTAGACTATCTCAATGTCCCCCAGCACCGGCATCCGCGGTGCCCCCGTGATAAACGGGTGAAGCCTCGGGTCCATTCTGATCCTCCGCTAACTCGTCGTCTATCCACATAATCGAATGTACACATACAAGAAATACAGGGAGATAAGATATACAGCACATCTATGACAGGGATGATGCAATTCAGAACATATAGCAAACACAATCATCTCTCAACATCACGACACTACGGTCGTCCCTCACTAAATGTACACATACTCTTTCTATGCATGCTGGTCGGTACTAAACACCCTACTAAAGGCAACATCACGTCCGCATATCGGACAACAAGTTGGTTCGTTCCGGTAATCCGTTCCCCTCGCCGTGACCCATAAGAGTGCATCACCGCTCAACTGTCCCAGACAAAGAGGGTTAACTGGGCCTCCTCGGAAGATCCACCGGCAACTGGAAAGACTCAGGGTCCAGTCGGGATAGTAGGACGTGCTTAGGACATCCACGACACGATAGGCGCAACCATACCGGTCTCTTGTGGGTAGACCTGTGTCCAGTATATCCCCAAGATCACGCAAACCTACCCTTCCGTTTTCCGCACCCACACTCGGTGCACCAATCTCATATGCCTCACAGCATACGGCTCGCCACTTGGCATCAAATGCATATGCTATGCATGTCATCCATCTCTCTTGAGCTGATATCCAACACATGCAAACTTGCTCTCAGCAACATGAGCTCCAAGCTCCATAGGTACACATACGAGCTCCAAGCTCCACTTGTACACATATGAGCTCCAAACTCCACTTGTACACATATGAGCTCCAAGCTCCCATCATGACCTTATGAGCTCCAAGCTCCACTATACCTCAGATCTCAACCATCAGCTCAACATCCACCACGAGTCAAAGCCCTAATCATGCTAAACCTCTGAATCTCATACATACACGCATTTCCAGATATAATGCAACAGTTCAGCAAACATCAACATGCTCCATAAAGCAATAAACAACATACATACCAACATACTATCATCATCAACATTGCAAATATCAAACATCATAAATAGCAAGTACGCATATGTCAACACAAAGCACATATTATCATGCATCACGAATCTGCTAACCTAGGGCATCAAATATAACGGTGATAGCCCAAAGTAGACTAAACCTAAGGTTTAGGTATTTCGTCAGGACTCTACCTCACATAGGGTTTAGGGTTCCCCTATACACATAAACATACAATATAGCTATATGAACTATTCTTGCATCCCCGACGTGTGTAACTCTTTCTCCCCACCTGATAGCGAATATCGTGATAATCACGGGCATAACGAGCACTCCTTTGCTCCTCTCCTTGCCTCACAGCCGCAGCCCACCTACTCCAACGGGTTCCGCACGCGACTTCCAAACTTGCCCTAATCACGGAAATAACATGTAGACTATAGCATTAACCCTAATACGAAGTTAAAACCGTGAAAAGAAGCTTAAACCAAAAGAGAACATTGTATAGGTACAATGTAGGAAGATATAGAACCTCGGCTTACCCTTGACGGATCACGAAAGTAAACCGGTAGAATTGGAGTAGGAGTTGCGTTGATCACCAAAACACGATCGAAATTGGAATCGGATCGACGAACGGATCACAAACTTAGATTGAAGCTCCCAACCTGTCTCTGGTCTCTAGCTCAGCTCTCTAGACGTATGAGGTTTGTAAAACTCGTCCATGGTCAAATTGAGAAAGTATTTATGGAGGTAAAACTCTGCTACGAATGCTTTAGAGTTCTGGAACTCCACGCTTTAGCGTTCCAACGTCTGAGCATTGGCTTCCTCAACGCTTGAGCGTTGACGTTTCCTCACTGCTAAGGCACCGCCCATCACGTGCCAGCCGCAACGCGTAACCGACATGTGTCACTTTACGTCCCATCACTGCCAGTCACTGGTCAGAGGGTCCACGCTTGAGCATCCATAGCTCTCCACGCTAGAGCGTTAGCACGCTTGAGCGTTCCACTGGTGCATGCTTGAGCGTTCTGCTCCTGATCCTTTGTTCTTTATTCCTCTCTCATCCAATTCATTCCTACTCTTAACATACCCTCTAAACATACTTTCAAGCTATGGAATTAATAATCAATATGCATGTAATTACCCAATCTACCTCGATTAAGGTTTCCGAAAACTGAGATGTTACATTACCACCCCCCCTTAATGAGAATTTCGCCCCCGAAATTCCTCGTTCATACCTGTAAACAATGACGGATACTGTTGGCGCATCTGAGCCTCTCTTTCCCATGTTGAATCTCCGGTTACCGGGTCCCATTCCACTCTCACCAAAGGAATCTGTTTACCGCGAAGCTCCTTTATCCTTCTATCCACTATCTGAGCAGGTAAAGCCTCGTATTCAAGGTTCTCTCTTAACGTGATTGATTCGGGCTCTAACACATGCGATGGATCAGGGTAATACTTTCTAAGCTTGGATACGTGAAAAACATCATGAAGTCTTGATAAGTTAGGTGGTAAGGCTATCTGGTAAGCTACTGGACCAATTCGGCGAAGAATTTGAAATGGTCCTATAAATCTGGGTGTAAGCTTTCTGGATTCAATTGCCCTGCCAATGCCAGTCCTTGGAGTAACTCTTATAAATACATGATCGCCCTCCTAGAATTCTAAAGGTCTCCTCTTTTTATCAGCATAGCTCTTCTACCTATCTCTTGCGGTTTTCATCTTTTCCCGGATCAACTTAACTTGTTCTGTCATCTGTTGTACCAACTCAAGGCCTAATAACTGATTCTCTCCAGTCTCATACCAACACAACGGAGTCCTGCACTTCCTCCCGTACAAAGCTTCATATGGTGCCATTCCAATACTTGAATGATAACTGTTGTTGTAGGTAAACTCAATCAAAGGAAGAAAATCGTCCCAACTTCCCGTGTGTTCCAACACACATGCTCTTAGCAAATCTTCCAACGATTGAATCGTCCGTTCTGACTAACCATCCGTTTGGGGATGATAAGCAGAACTCAACCTTAACTTAGTTCCTACCACTCTGTTCAAGCTTCTCCAGAACCTTGAAGTAAACCTAGGGTCTCGGTCCGAGATAATAGTCAAAGGCACACCATGCAGACGCACCACCTCCCTGATGTAAATCTGAGTCAGCCTTTCCAGAGAATGAGTCTAGTTGATAGGCAAGAAATGAGCGCATTTCGTTAAAGTATCTATGATGACCCATATTGCATCACACTTCTTCTGAGTCCTTGGCAACCCAGAAACAAAGTCGATTGCAATATTGTCCCACTTCCATTCTGGAACATCCAACGATTGCAAAAATCCTGTTGGCTTCTGGTGTTCAACCTTCGCCTTTTGACACACCGAACAGGATAGGACATAAGCCGCCACTTCCTTCTTCATCCCTGGCCACCAAAATGACTTCTTCAGATCCTGATATATCTTAGTAGCCCTTGGGTGAAAACTCAACTTGCTCTTGTGTGCTTCTTCCAAAATCACATTCTTAACTTCACTATCCTCAGGCACACAAATTCGATCGCCAAACCTGACGAGACCATCCGAACCCCTCTTAAACTCAAATGTTTCACCTTCCTCGATCGACCGGTTAACCTTCTTAAGGTACTCATCCTCAGCTTGTCTTTTCCAAAGCAGATCCAAGAAATCGCTAGTAACCTCAATCATCCCAAGATTCATCTAATCCTCAAGGATTTCTACGTCCAGATTCAGATCTCTAAACTGCTCTAACAACTCTAGCTCTCGCACCATCATCGCAGATACGTGTAGGGACTTCCTACTGAGTGCATCCGCTAAAACATTCGCCTTACCTAGATGGTATTGCAGGTCGAATTCATAGTCCTTTATGAATTCCATCCACCTTCTCTGCCTCATGTTCAACTCCTTCTGATCGAACAAATACTTTAGACTCTTATGGTCGTCAAATATGCTAAATTTAGCACCATACAGATAGTGTCTCCATATCTTCAACACAAACACTATTGCTGCTAGCTCCAGATCGTGAGTCGGATAGTTTCATTCATGCACTCTCAACTGCCTGGAGGCATATGCCACTACTCTTCTTTCTTGCATGAGGACACAACCCAATCCTTGATATGACGCATCATAAAACACGTTAAAACGTTCTAACGGATCTGGCAAAACCAACACCGGCGACGTAATCAACCTCCACTTCAGCTCTAAGAAACTTTGTTCACAAGCTTCCGACCACTCGAACGCCTTCCCCTTTCTCGTCAACTGCGTCATAGGCAACGCAATCTTAGAGAATCCCTCGATAAACCGCCTGTAGTAGCCCGCCAAACCAAGAAAAATGCGCACTTCACTCACAGACATCAGACTTTCCCACTTAACCACTGCTTCAACCTTAGCAGGATCCACCATGATTCCATCCTTGTTGATCACTTGTCCTAAAAACTACACTTCCTCTAGCCAGAATCACACTTGGATAGCTTCGCATACAACTGTCTATCCTTCAACACCTATAGCACAACTCGAAGATGCTCTTGATGTTCCTCTTTACTCAGAGAGTAAATAAGGATGTCGTCGATAAACACGACAACAAACTTGTCTAGGAACGGTCGGAATATCCTGTTCATATAATCCATGAACACAGCCGGAGCATTAGTCACACCGAACGGCATAACCAAATACTCGTAATGCCTATACCGACTTCGAAAAGCAGTCTTTGGTATATCCTCTTTTCTCACCCTGATTTGATGATAGCCAGATCGCAGATCGATCTTGGAAAACACAATTGCTCCTCTCAACTGATCCACCAAATCATCTATCCTCGGCAACGGATACCTATTCTTTATCGTCACTTTATTTAGCTGACGATAGTCTACACATAACCTTGAACTCCCATCCTTCTTCTTAACGAACAGTATCGGAGCTCCTCACGGCGACGCATTAGGTCTGATAAATTCCTTGCTTAGCATCTCATCCAATTGTTTCTTCAACTCCGCCAACTCTTCTGGAGACATTCGATAAGGTGTTATCGAAATAGGTCCAGTTCCTGGAACAAGATCTATGGTAAACTTGATCTCCCTTTCCGGTGGTAGCCCTGGAACATCATCCGAAAATACCTAGGGAAATTCCCGCACAATCGACAACGCTTCCACGTTCGGAGTTTCCTTCGCTTCTAAGGAGAACAGCACCACACACTCTTTAGATCGTACACCCTTCAGAATACTTTCATTAGCAGGCGTCAATCCAGATTTCTCAGAGAAACAAAGTCTTACTTGAACAGTCCAGTATCACATGGTTAACCGAAAGCCAATCCATGCCTAAAATAACATCAATCTGCTGCATAGGCAGACAAACTAGGTCAACAATGAAATGTCTGTTTTCTATTATAATAGGGCATTTCAAGCATACAAACAGGGTAGTCAATGAATCACCAGTAGGTGTGGAAACAGTAAGGTCATAGGGTAAAGATGAAACTGGTAACCCTAAATGATCCGTGCACTCCATAGAAATAAACGAGTGAGTAGCCCCCGAATCAAACAACACAGATAAGAGCTTGCCCGAAACTAAACATTTACCTTGAATCAGATCTGGGCATCGAGAGGATTCAGCTCCCCTCACGGCAAACACTCTTCCCGTGGCTTGTGGTCTCGCCGTCTGTCCAGTCACACCAAACGGTCGTGCATTCCCTTGTCTACAGTCCTTAGCCATGTGCCCTTGCTTTCCACATGCATAGCAAGTTATTGTCTTCCCGGGAGCTTGACTTTTGCAATCTCGAGCCATGTGTGGTCCCCCACACATAAAACAACCTTGCAACCCCTAAGTTGCACTCGGTCCTTGACTTCCAGCCTCTCCAGCCCTCTGCGCTAGTCTCTGATATGGCCCTCGGCCACTCTGAAATCTTCTACCTCTACCTCTCTGGTTACTGCGGATAGGTCCTCCACTCCTGGTTGCCACTTCTCTTCTCCTTTCGATGTTCTCAATTGCCGAACACCGATCCAGCATGTCGGGAAATACAGAAATCCCCAACGGTACTATAGCCTTCTGAATCTCATATTTCAGACCATCTTCAAATCTGTGGTACATCCATTCCTCGTCCGGATACTGCTGATAAAACTCTGAGAATTTAAGCAGCGCCTCAAACCTTGCTGCATATTCTCCGATCGTCATGTTACCTTGCTTCAAACTTTGGAACTCCCTGTCTTTTTCCCTCCGGGTCATCCGAGGAAAATACTTCTCCAGGAAACATTCTCGAAACATCCCCCAAGTTACGGCTCTTCCTTCAGCTTCGAACAGCCTCTGCTTCCCTTTCCACCACATCTCCGCTCCTCCCACCAACATGAAAGAAGCATAAGAAACCTTCTAAGCTTCGTCACACTGTGTTGCTGCGAAGATCTTTTCCAACTTTTGAATCCACAACTCTACCCCCTCGGGATTGTAGTCCCCATTGAACTGAGGAGGTTGTCGCCTCATGAAGGCAACCAAAACAACATCTTCAGTTCTAACATTCCGTTGTTGTTGCTGATTCTTGCGGGTCAGCTGAATAAGTTGAGCATTCTGTTGCGTTTGTTGTAGCATAGCAGCAGCCATATCCCTCATAGTCCTGAGGGTTTCCAGCGACTCAGTAGCTCCATTCCCAGTATGTGAAGCTTCAGCCTCCTGACCTCCATTGGGTCCGGTCCTACCTCTGCCTTTACCTCTTCCTCGAGCCATTAGTTCCTGATTCAAGTAACCGTTAGCTCAAAGTTCAAACATGATAAGCAACATAAGTAAATACATCTACTTATCATTCATACAAGCACTGCAACAATCGATCGCGTTCATTCTACCCCTCTAGACACAGTTGTACTCCCTTACAGAGACGACAAACTTTGCCAGTTCAACTTCCTAAAAACTCACAGTCTTGGTCCCCGACTTCCACAGTCCGAAAAGGGCCAAACTGCTCTGATACCACCTTAATGTGACGTCCCCAAGTCTCACTCGAGGAAATCCCATTATTTTAGACCCCAAACATACCATTAATTATAACTCAACGATTACGTGCATATTTGAACAACGATAACATACGATCAATTTATAAGCGCACAATATCAGAGTAAACACAACGGCATAAATACACATGGTGGCTCCATCAGTAGGGCTAAGTAATAGTAATACAGACGGAAATACATAATAAACTAAAAACATAAACAAGGTACATCCAAGGACCTCCAAAAAAAAGAACTCTCATGGCTCACCAGCACTCTCCCCAGCCCATTCTCAAAATACATCAAAACCTTTCCACACAATCCTAGAGACGCACTGGCTGGCTCTCACCCTCAGTGGTGAGGATGCCCCAAACTACCCTGTCCCTCTCCATGGGTGCGCCTATAAACCTGCATAGGCTCATACTCGGATGAGGAACTCGACACTGCAATCCTACGCCTCTGAGCTGCCCTCAGATACCGCTCCGTACGCCTATGTTGTCCTCTGTGCACGAAGCCTCTCCTACTGGATACTACGGAACACTGGGGTGCCACCCACAAGTAGTCTCGCTCTTTCTGCCTCGGAGGATGCCACATCCGAAGGAAGGGAAGAAACTGGTACACGCGGTAAGGTCCGATGATGTCCACATATGGGGGTGTGCCGCTCCGGAAGATCAAGCTGACAGGTCCGGTGTAGACGGCCAAAAAGGTCGAGCAGTCCACCCGCCATCCCCTCTCGTCATGGTAGACTATCTCAATATCCCCCAGCACCGGCATCCGCGGTGCCCCGTGATAAACGGGTGAAGCCTCGGGTCCATTCTGATCCTCCGCAAACTCGTCGTCTGTCCGCACAATCGAATGTCCACATGCAAGAAATATAGGGAGATAAGATATACAGCACATCTAGGACAGGGATAATGCAATGCAGAACATATAGCAAACACAATCATCTCTCAACATCACGACACTACGGTCGTCCCTAACTAAATGTACACATACTCTTTCTATGCAGGCCAGCTGGTACTAAACACCCTACTAAGGGCAACATCACGTCCGCATATTGGACAACAAGTTGGTTCGTTCCTGTAATCTGTTCCGCTCGCCGTGACCATAAAAGTGCATCACCGCTCAACTGTCCCAGACAAAGAGGGTTAACTGAGCCTCCTCAGAAGATCCATTGGCAACTGGAAAGACTCATGGTCCAGTCAGGATAGTAGGACGTGCTCAGGATCTCCACGACACGATAGGCACTACCATACCGGTCTCCTGTGGGTACACTTGTGTCCAGTATATCCCCAAGATCACGCAGACCTACCCTTCTGTTTTCCGCACCTGCACTCGGTGCACCAACCTTGTATGCCTCACAGCATACGGCTCGCCACTTGGCATCAAATGCATATGCTATGCATGTCATCCATCTCTCTTGAGCTGATATCGCAACACATGCAAACTTGCTCTCAGCAACATGAGCTCCAAGCTCCATAGGTACACATACGAGCTCCAAGCTCCAAGCTCCGAAGTTACATATACGAGCTCCAAGCTCCACTTGTACACATATTAGCTCCAAGCTCCCTTCATGACCTTATGAGCTCCAAGCTCCACTATACCTCAGATCTCAACCATCAGCTCAACATCCACAACGGGCCAAAGCCCTAATCATGCTAAACCTCCGAATCTCATACATACACGCATTTCTAGATATAATGCAACAGTTCAGCAATC
Source organism: Ammopiptanthus mongolicus (assembly GCA_039655645.1). Classification (NCBI taxonomy): domain Eukaryota; kingdom Viridiplantae; phylum Streptophyta; class Magnoliopsida; order Fabales; family Fabaceae; genus Ammopiptanthus; species Ammopiptanthus mongolicus. The sequence continues at coordinate 30,462,177 of CM077344.1, forward strand.
ATCAACATGCTCCATAAAGCAATAAACAGCGTACATACCAACGTACTATCATTATCAACATATCATGCACCTCTTGCAAATATCAAACATCATAAATAGCAAGTACGCATATGTCAGCACAAAGCACAAATTATCATGCATCACGAATCTGCTAACCTAGGATATCAAATATAACGGTGATAGCCCATAGTAGACTAAACCTAGGGTTTAGGTACTTTGTCAGGGCTCAACCTCACATAGGGTTTAGGGTTCCCCTATACACATAAACATACAATACAGCTATATGAACTACTCTTGCCTCCCCGACGTGTGTAACTCTTTCTCCCCACCTGATAGCGAATATGGTGATAATCACGGGCACAACGAGCACTCCCTTGCTCCTCTCCTTGCCTCAAAGCCGCAGCCCACCTACTCCAACGGGTTCCGCATGCGACTTCCAAACTTGCCCTAATCACGGAAATAACACGTAGACTATAACATTAACCCTGATACGAAGTTAAAACCGTGAAAAGACGCTTAAACCAAAAGAGAACATTGTATAGGTACAATGTTGGTTGAAACGGAACCTCGGCTTACCCATAACGGATCACGAAAGTAAATCGGTAGAATTGGAGTAGGAGTTGCGTTGATCACGAAAACACGATCGGAATTGGAATCGGATCGGCGAACAGATCACAAACTTAGATTAAAGCTCCCAACCTGTCTCTGGTCTCTAGCTCAACTCTCTAGACGTATGAGGTTTGTAAAAATCGTCCATGGTGAAAATGAGCAAGTATTTATAGAGGGAAAACTCTGTTGCGAACGCTTTAACGTTCTGGAACTCCACGCTTTAGCGTTCCAACGTCTGAGCGTTGGCTTCCTCAACGCTTGAGCGTTCCAACATCTGAGCGTTTTCCTCACCGCTAAGGCACCGCCCATCACGTGCCAGCCGCGACGCGTAACCGACACATGTCACTTTACGTCCCATCACTGCCAGTCACTGGTTAGAGGGTCCACGCTTGAGCGTCCATAGCTCTCAACGCTAGAGCGTTAGCATGCTTGAGCATTCCACTGGTGCACGCTTGAGCGTTCTGCTCCTGATCCTTTGTTCTTTATTCCTCTCTCATCCAATTCATTCCTACTCTTAACATACCCTCTAAACATACTTTCAAGCTATGGAATTAATTATCAGTATGCGTGCAATTACCCAATCTACCTCGATTAAGGTTTCCGAAAACTAGGATGTTACAAAAGTGATTCTAGTCTAGTTATTGCTGCCTTCAAGAATGTAAATCTGGTTCCTTGGAGAGTAAGAAACGGATGGAGAAATTGTTTGACTATCATCTCTATGATGAACTTCAGGTATTCTTATATTTTTAGAGAAGGAAATAGTTGTGCTGATAAGCTTGCCTCCTATGATACTAGCATTCAAGGTTTTGTTTGGTGGAATTTAATTCCAAAATTCATTAGTGAAGAGTTTTTCCACAATAGAGTAGGTCTTCCTTATTATAGGTTTAAATAATTTTCTTTTCATGGGTTTTGGTCATGTCCCCCCATGTTTTGTGTTATTTTATCTTTTGTTAATAAATAATAGGCATTAGGGATACTCTTTCCTTCTTGGTGTTTTTTATCCCAAAGGAGGTTTTGCTCTAGAAGGTTTTAATGAGACCCCTTTTGTTTGTTTTTGCCTTTAAAAAAAAAATTAACATACCAGAATCAAGCTTGTAACATTATCTATCATTTTCATGGGAACCATCTTATATTCAGAAAGCTAAAGTTCTTGATCAGAAGCTTTTGAACATTATATTGTGAAGTTTCTGAACAATCTTCTGAGCATTCAAAAACTATTCTGCATACTTGACACATTTTATTTATTGCTCAAAAAAGTCACTTGACTCGGATTGGTTTATAAACTGAAGTTTATTCCTTTTTGAGAAAGGTCACCTTTCTGAGTAATCTACTAACTAGATTTCATACTTGTTGATTGTCAAGTTTGATCTTGAGTAGATAATCAGAAGTATTTCCTTATCCTGGTCTCAAATTTGAAAAGGTCACGATTCAACCCCTCTTCTAGTGACTCTATAACACTTCAGTTGTTTCACAATAAGTATATACAATTTTCAGACGGTCATCAGAAAATAACTTCAACTGCAGAAAAAGTAAGCTATGAGTGCAAAATGTAAAAAGATGAAGGTTAGAAATACTGTACAATTGATTTTATCCTGGTTGACCCAAACAACCCTTGGGCTACGTCCAGTCTCAACACTTAGTTGGATTTTCCATTATTCAATCAACGAATACAATATTCATTATTTCTCATAGCCTCCTCAGGCTTCTTCCCAGTATTCTCTTACACATAGCCTCTGCAGGCTAATAACAGCAGTCTCAACCAACCCTAGTTCTCAATAACTAGCTTTGGAGGAAAATAACTTTTACAAGAAATGGTTTGAAATAGATTTTGACGACTATTGACAACACTCAGAGTGGATAACGTTTTTTATTCTAGTTGTAACTCACTCCTAAATGATTAACAGAATATAGACTAGTGTCTAGGAGTGATTATAAGGAGATTGGACTTAGAAGAATAGACTCGTAAGCTTTGAAGAGTAGATTTTGAACTTAGCATATTTTTCCTTCTTTTTCTTGTATATATTGATCTTCAGCCACTTGTATATATAGAGTTTCAATCCAACTAGCCTTTTGTGACTTTTGGAGATGAATTGGAATCAGTTTTGTAGTTTTTTCTTCAAGTAGTGGTTCTGTTGTCCTTTTCTCCTTATGCAACAACTTTGACTTTTTTACCTTTCTGGTGAAAACTTATGATGTAAGTGTGTTGGTTTGATCTGTTTGGGAACTAAAGATTTAATCTTGATTGTTGTGTGTTGTTTAGAAGCTTGACCCTTCTGATGAGCGCAATTATGACTGAAGCTTCTGATGGTTAAATTCTAATGATCAACTGCTATCTTCTGATACAAAATCAGTCTTTTGTTAATCATCTCAGTCTTCTGATTGCTCATACCCATTGGAAGATAATACTTCATGAATTAATCTAATCATTCGGATGTTCAGAAGGTTGGTTACTTGTTCGACTTTTTATTAAGCTTTGATCCTCTAAGGCAGTACCCTTTTGATAGAGTTATCTTTTGATGGTTGATCTTCTTATTGATAAACTCCCTTCTAAAGCTTTCTTAGGTTTAATCAATTAATACCTATGCTTTTTAAACACGTCTCAAGTACAACCATTAATCCTTCTCATATCAAAATCACCTAAATTTGCTTCACAAAGTTTGTGTCATTAAAACCTTAGTTCAAGAGGGCTTTTTCCAACACATATCTCCTTTGGTATCGAAGGATCTATCTGAGGTCGCCTCGCCTAGGCCTTGGATATAGTTCAACAATCGCCCCCATCAAATTAGGGTTTTGTTTTGTATCTTGAAGATTAGTGTAAGATGGTGTTATGGTGATAACCATGGTGGTAGTTGCAATATCTCGAGTTGCCAACCTTCCCTCGTAACTGTAAAGCTCGAGGTGGTGGAAGGTTAATGAGGTATGTATGGTATACCTTTTTTAGTATCCTACTCTAGAGGACTTTGAGAGGGGTGTAGTCATCAAAACTGCCCTTCGATGGTAGGTTTGGTTTGTTTCTATTGGTAAGAAAGTAGGGTTCTTTCTCTTTCTTTTGGGCCAGCTCCCTATCTTTGTTAGCCTCCTTTTTGGCCCTAAGGGTTTCCTCCATATTGATGTACTTCTTAAAGTGTCTCTAAAGCTCCTCTAAGGTCTCTAGGTTTCTTTTGGCTACAAACTCTGTAAATTTTCCCGATTTGAGGCCACTATTATTTGATGCATGCCCGCAAATTGATGTCTAGGACCTCTAGGAAATCTTGATTTAATCGGTGCATGAAGTCCCTCAATGTCTAGGAGGGTTTTGCATCATAAGGTTTTAATGAGGCCCTTTTTTTCTTAAAAAAAAAAAAAAAAGTCCTTCAATGTCTCATCCTTAGCTTGATCAATACTCAAAATGCTTTGCGTGGTTCAATTTTGAGTCTTTCAGGTGACGAAATGGGTAAGAAAGATTTCGGCTAATTCACTAAACACACTTGCATATCCTGGTGGCAGGGACGTGAACCACTTCTAGACCGCCTTCTTCAAAGTGGAGGAAAATGCTTGACGTTTCACTGGATTGAAACTTACCACGAGAAGTATAGCGCTCGTGAAAGTTTCCAAATGCTCTTGGAGGGTCTGGAGATCAATCATATTCCTCGACGATGGGAGGCACGAAGCCTTTTGGAAAACGTACACCCATTATGAAGTCGGAGAACGGGCGGTTAAACTATAATGATACCCTTTTGAACATAAGTGGCTTGATACGGTGAAAACCTTTAATTCCTTGCCTCGTGTCTGGGGTTATACATTAGCCCATGCTGCTTGGTCTGCGTGTATTACTCCATTGTTTTCAACTACTTGTTCTTGATTTTCAACTAGTTGAGCTTGATTTTCAACAACCTGCTCTTAGTTTTCGTTAGCTCGTTCTTGAGCTAGTGTTTGAAGGATTAACATCAATTGTTCTTGCTATTTCATAAACTGTTGTTCCTGGTGCTTCAAGAACAATTCAAAGTGTCGATGAATTGGCGGATTCAAATTCATTACTTAACCGGGGTGGGGTATGGAAGGGGAGAAAGGGTCTGTCATGCCCTGAGCTCTACGTGATAGAGGCTTCTGCCTCATCATGAAGTGGTTCCGGGTTTATAAGATGTCTCCTTCACGTATTTTCCACTGTCAGCATTGGAGTAGGAATTTATCTTCCCTACCTGGTGCAACAATGTTCCATCCTGAACTGTCTGGTAAGTTGAATATAGAACTGGACTTCAACTATTGCTCCACCTTTGCTCGCATGCACCTGAGATAGGGGATTGAGTACTAGTAAGGACTCAATGCTCAAGTTAGAATATGGGTGTGTTTGGAAGAGCTTATAGAGAGCGCTTAATTAAGCTATTTACCCAAACGCACCCCATGTATAAAATGATAGCAAGTAGCTTAAAGTCTAAGATGTATATACTATTTTGGCTCCCCTAGCCTTATATTGGAGCTAGTCATGAAAGTCTTTGTTTGGATATTGATGCAAGGTACCATTGTTTCAATGATGGACATTTCCTTTTTCTTTGATGAGTTTTTAAGACAGATATGTGACATTGTTCGATTGGGTCCGAATCCTAGTACATATCATTATCCAACTAAAAAGAGCTTCAGTCAACCGTTCGAGCATTCTAATTGAACCAATTTTTAAAGCAACAATTGATGACTCGCAAGTCCAATTTGTTGAGTTACCACAATTTTTTTTAAATAAGTCAAGGAAAGGGCCTCATTAAAACCTTCTAGTGGAAAACCCTCCTTAGGGATAAAACCACTAGTAAGGGAAAAAGAGTACCCTTCCTCCAAAATTTATTAAATAAAAAAGAAAAATAAATACAAAAGCCAAGGGAGGACCAAACCAAAACCCCGGCCAAGAAGAAAAACATCAAACCGAAGCAAAGAATACAAAAATTAATGAAACCTACAAGTAGGCAAACCTAACTTATTCCTAAAGAAATCTTCTCTAATGAAGGAAGGTAAATGATCCAACCAAGTAAAACCATCAACATTATAACCATGATTAGCAATCTTGTCAGCACAAACATTGCCTTCTCTATAGATATGAGAGATGTGGAAACACATTCTCCTAGACTTAGCCAAACAATTGTTCCAACGATTTCTTAGAGTCCAAGGCACAGAAACAGGATTATAATAAGCTAAAACTACTAATTGTGAGTCACATTCAAGCCACAAATTCCACCCTTTAGCATAAGCAGCCTCAATGGCTCGCATGGTACCAACCAATTCAGCATAGAAAGCATGTTGAACTCCCAAATTTTCAGTGAAACCGTCTAAAAAATCACCAAACTTGTTCCTAAAAATTCCACCACAAGTAGCAAGGCCTGGACAACCTTTGGCAGCACCATCAGAGTTACATTTGATCATGAAACAAAGAGGAGGATGCCACATAACCTCCTTAATAATAGGCGCAGCAACATGATGACCATAAATGTTGAAATGTTTCAACAGCACCAAATCAGAAACAGAATTTCGCATACAATTTTTGGAGCTATTCCCAGCCAAGGTAACCGCAGAAGCAACTTTAGCAATAGTAGCATGCAGAGGAATTCTTTTATTATCAAATCTCAAGCTATTGCGGCAAAACCATATGGAGCATAAAATACCGACAATGGCAGCCATAATAACATCTTGCACTTGAGGACTCCAATCTCTAGTGCAAATGTTTAAGATAGTTTGAACTGAAGAAATATCCAGCTGACAGCCCAAGCATGAACTTAACCAATTCCACATATGTATGGCATGTGCGCATTCAAGGAAAAGATGATGAGAAGACTCAGCAGAACAACCATAAAGGCTACAAATGGAAACCACAAAACAGCCTCTCTTCCAAAGATTTTCATCTGTTGGCAACCGATTATGGATGATCCTCCAAAGAACAAAACTCTTTGAGAGAGGAATACACTGCCTCCAAATCAGTTTGGTCCAGGCCAAAACAGGATTATGAGATATTTGGAAATCATAAGCTTCTTTGAAAGAAAGCTCACCAGAATTATTATAGCACCATTGCATAATATCTGGACCAGGAGACTCAGGAATTACTAAGTGCTGAATTTCCCTTGTAAGAGCAGGACAGTGTTGATGGAGCAAATCAGGAATCAACCATTTGCCATTCACCAAAAAATCACTAACCGTGGCCTTCAAATCAGAATGCAGATCTGCAGGAATCGAGAATAAATCCACAACAGTAGAGGAGAGCCATTTATCTGACCAAAAATTGATTGTAGAACCGTCACCCAACTGCCAAGCTGAGTTATCAAGCAGAACAGTAATAAAACTTTTAATACTAGGCCAGATTGATGAACTAATATAATAATTTATAGGCTGCTGATGTTTGAACACTCTAGCTCTAAGAAGGGCAGACCATTGATGCTTATTTTGCAGAAAATCCCAACACAGTTTCATCAAGCCTGCTTTGTTAATCATAGAAATTGATCTAATGCCTAAGCCTCCTTCAGTCACTGGTTTGCAAATTTTAGACCAAGCCACTGTCACCACCTTCTTTGTGTTAATATCACCAGACCAAATGAAGTTTTTAATCCAAGTGTTAAGCAATTTTAAGAGACGTGTTGGCCAAGCATAAACTCTACAACTATAGATCAGCATGCCATGGACAATGGATTGGACCAATTGAACTCTACCCATGATGGAAAGCAAAGAACCTTTCCATGATGCAAGTTTGCACTTAATTCGATCAGCAATGTGCATCAAATGAAGTTTCTTAGGCTTGCCTTTGAAAAGAGGAACCCCTAGATAGTTAAAAGGCAAAGAGGCAATAGTGAAACCAAGATGAGTAGCAATCTGCTGCTGCCTAGATATAGGAACAGAACCTGTGAAAAATTTAGATTTGTCCTTGCTGAGAACATGACTAGAAGCAGCTTCATATCGGGTAAAAAGCTGCATAATGTTCACCAAGCTTTTCCTAGAAGCCCTGCAAAAGATAATAATGTCATCCGCATATAGCACATGACTAGGCATAAGGAAACCCTTTGGACCAGCCATTAAATCTACGAGACCATCTGATACCAATTTTGTGATACCACAATTGAGAACTTCTTCAATAAGACAGAACAAGAGAGGAGACAATGGATCCCCTTGTCTCACACCCTTTTTACAATGAAAAAAACCAACAGCATGACCATTGACTATAATAGAAAGCTTAGCTGAATGAAGAATTAAATTAATCCAAGAGCAAAATTGGTTGAAAAACCAAATCTTTGAAGAACATAACCCAAGAAATCCCAATCCACAGTATCGAAGGCTTTCTTGATATCAATCTTCATAGCAACTTGCCCTCCATAAGATTTCCTTTGTAAAAGATTGATAGCTTCAGAAGCAAGGCAGATGCAATCCGAAATTTGCCTACCTTTAACAAAACCTCTTTGATTCACAGAAACAATTCTAGAAGTAATAACAGCCAGCCTATCAGCTAGAATTTTAGTAATGATCTTAAATTGGAAGTTAGCCAAAGCTATGGGTCTGAACTGATCAATTCTATCTGCACCAGTGACCTTAGGAATAAGAACAACAGAATTTGAATTGAGATTTGGGGGTAACCAATTTCCCTCAAAAAACTGCAGAGTGGCCTTGAAGACGTCATTAGCAATGATGTTCCAATAAGTGTGATAAAAATGACCCCCAAAACCATCGGGCCCAGGAGCACTAGTGGCATTCAAAGAGAAAACAGCAGCCTTGACTTCCTCAAAAGAAGGAGGAGTGATCAGAACATTGTTCTCCATATCAGTAACCATTGAAGGAAGTACTTCATCCACCAAACTGAAATCAGTACAACTAGTTTCAGAAGCAAAAAGACCTCTATAATACTGCAAAATGTGATTCTCAATAGCTGCAGCAGAGTCCAAGTAGCTGTCATCTGTTTTAAGAATAGAGATGTGTTGAGTAGATGACTTAATTCTAGCCATTCTATGAAAAAATTCAGTATTTCTGTCACCATGGAGATGCCAGTTAATTCTAGCATTCTCTTTCCAAAAGTCTTCTTCATAAGCTAGAGCCTCTTGCAAAACAACTTGTGCCTATTTTTCCTATTGAGATAAAACCTCATTGACTCCATTTAAGTTAATTGTTCTTTGAATTGAGTCAACAGAATCCAAAGCATTTTTCACCCTTAAATGAACATCACCAAAGACTGACCAATTCCAATCTTTTAATTTTTCCTTCACAAGCTTCAGTTTCTGGGACAGAACATACATGGGACACCCTACCACCCGGGATTGCCAAACATCAGAAATAATCGAAAAACGGTCAGGATGCCTAGACCACATTTTTTTAAACTTGAAGGAAGAACCATATTTCCTCTCCTCCTTTTTTAGAACAAGAAGAATAGGATAATGATCAGATTTGCTCCTAGGTAAAGTGCAGCAAGTCACTGAGTTCTAGTAATTAAGCCAAGCCATGTTGCAGATAGCCCGGTCTAATCTTTTTTCAGTGTGGAAAACTCCCCTTCTACCATTAGACCAAGTGAACTGAGAACCAACAGTGTCTATATGAAACAAATTATCTTGATCTGACCAAGCTTGAAATTCTTCAGAAGAAAGTTTATTAGGTAAACACCTCCCTCGATGCTCATGAGCACCAAGAATAGTGTTAAAATCCCCAATAAAACACCAAGGACCTTTATAATTAGCCTGCAAAACATGAAGCTCTGACCACAAACCTCTTCTAACAATGTAGTCAGTAGAAGCATAAACAGCTGAGAAGAATATGTTAACATTATTAGCATTAACCGAGAAGGAAACTTGTTGTCTGGATTTGGCTAACACAATAGGATTCAAATGATCCACACATAAGCACCACAAATTAGGGGCCTGAGGCTGTCTATCATTTTCAGCAAAAAATTTTAACTTCAAACCTTTAAGGAAGGAAACTGGCAAGGCATTGGAAGAGATCCAAGGCTCAGCAATGAACAAAAACTCTGGTTTATGTAAAAGAACCAACTTTTGGAGGACTAACCGTGTATCAAGATTGCCCAATCCCCTAACATTCCAGAAAAGGGCTTTCATTGAACCACCTGAAAATGGCCTGCTCGGGACCTGGTTACTCTAGCAACAGCTTGATTATCCTCAAGCTGCTTATTTTTCTTTTTGAGTTTCTTCAGTTGAGACTTAGACAAAACAGGAGTGGAATTTTTACTCACATTGGATTCAAGATATTTATTAGTGTCATCAGCACCAATCTGAGCATTGTCATCTGGAGGAATCTCACCATTATCTTCCTCTTCATCAGCCCATAATCTACCTTTTAGAAACTGAAGATCTTTCGAAACAGTAGGATTTTGAACTTCTTTAGATATTTCCAACTCAGTGAGCGAAATATGTCCCAAGATTTGGGATTGAACAGAGTTGGACACATGAGACATAGACCTATGAGACCCAGCAGAGACAGAGTTCTGAGAACCAACAGAATTCTGAATCTCCTCAAGCACATGAGGAATATTTGGGCTAAGGTGAACTTGATCACCTCTAGGAGAGATTGGAACCTCCTCAACTACAGGTATGGTATTATCTGTTTCCTTTCCAAGCAAGGAAGTCGAGGATACATGATTAGCAACATCCTTTCCCAAGATGACATTAGCCTGCGGATCAAGAGGGTAACCTTGTGAACAAGAATTATCCTGCAAGTTATCTATTGGAACAACATTTTCAGTGGCCAGATTCTGAACAGGATTCTGAATAGGATTATCTTTTAAAAGAATTGGTTTAGGCACATAAACTTGCTTAGATTCCTGGACTCCCTGATTCTTTGAAGGGCCATTGCCAATCTTCTTTCTGCATTAGGATACATCATGACCAATGTTTTGACAAAAATCACAGAAGGGAAGAAGTTTTTCATATTCAATGCCAACATAAAAAGCAAATTCTTCCCTCTCCACCAATAAATCAACGGGGAAAGACCCTTGAAGATCCAGATCAACCAAAATTCGGGCATGATGACCAAAAACACGGTTCTTTGTAGGCTCATCTAAAGAGATAGGAACACCAATACTGCCAGCAATTTCAAATAGAGTTTTGGAACTCCAATATTCTTGGGGAAGATCATGAATCTTGATCCAACATTGGACATGAGTTTGCTTCTTAGAAGATGGCTTAAAGTCTGGAGACCATTGATAGAGCCGAAGGAAACCAGGATTAAGAGACCAAGAACCTATAGACCACACGCTGCATAGATCTTCATGAGAAGAGAATTTGAATTCATAGAACCCTTTTCCCAATGGTATCATCTTCCATGTAATAATGGCAGTCCATAACTTAGATAGTTTGGCTTTAAGATCATTGTATTTAATAGGTGCATCACCTTTTGACATGACCAAGCGACCATGAAGACTATTTTTACATGCCTCAACACCTTTTTTGTAGCCATCTTCAGAAATTTTGATGGCCAATGTCTCACCTTTGTAACATGGCCTAGGCAATTGACTGATAGGAATATCACAAGAGTTTGTGAGTGCTTGAGCAAAGGATCGTTTTTGAGGAAAACATGGAGAGGAGGGATTGTCACACGATGAAGAGCGGGCTAGTTGAGCAAGAAACGGCCCCGGGCTAGTTGAGCAAGAAACGGCCATGGAACCTTAGGAGCAGTCACGGCCATGGTTAGTAAGTGAAAAAAAACATGCAAACCCTAGCAGAGAAAAAACAAGGACTGCATTAGTAGTAAAATCATACTATCACTGATGGTTGGTTCCAAATTGGTTGAAATAGCAATTTGTTGAGTTACCACATTAATTTTACACGCATTTACTTGAATCATTGACTATTATTTTTCTTCCACAAGTAAAACTTTATTTTGGTTCTTAAAAGGTAATTTTTTTTTTATCAATTTTGTTTCTTATAGATATATTTTATCAATTTGCAACTAAAGCTTATAGTTCCCAATTTTTTCATCCTTCCACCCATTTCAAATTTACGGTGTTAACTTTCAATGTAACCAACCAACCAACTTGATAAAAGTTTTCCTCCGACTATTCTGTCATGTATTTTCATGTCATTAAAATTATTCAACCCTTGTGATAGCTACATCAAAAATCACATATGCAATAATATCTAATTGATTGGTAGTGTAAATTATACTTATAGTGTACTATCAAAATTAAACTCTCATAAAATTACTTCTTTTTTTCTCCTACTGATTTTCCATTCTAGCCTTGAAAGTGAAACAGGGAAACACAAGAAAGTGGGTTGAATTGTGTTTCTTAAACTTTTTCAAAAACCTTTTTAGCAAGCAGGAAATAACAGCAAACACACAGAAAAGCAAGTTTTCACAACGGTAAAGAACCTTCAAAACAATCTCAAAGTTAGTAAATAAATAAACTTGACAAAGATAGGGCTATAGTGATTCACGCAAGGATGTATCCTAATTCATTCATTTCCAATCAAAGAGCTACGTCCAGTCCCTTCTACTTAAAGGTTTTTTTCACTAAACTCTTAGCACAAAAAGTACAAGTTGTTTCCTAATTACTCCAGACTTTACAACACCAAGTATTCTTCACCTCTCTAAGCTCCAAGTATTCTTTTACAGACAAGCTTCTTCAGGCTTATCCAAATCTAAAATTTGAAGGTTGTTTGAGCTTTTACTAACTTACTATGTGTGGGGATATTACAAGGATTAGCTCTTGAAACTGTATGAACTTTACAGTGAAAGAATATGAAAGATTTACAGCTTTGAGTATACAAAGAGAGTTTTGAAATGAAAAAGTATTCTTGATTACTTTGTTCGTTGGTTCGTCACTTCAAAACGTTGCTCTTCTGTCTTGATATAGTCTTCACCTCTTCAAGGTTTGAACTGTGTAAAATATGTATGTTTAGACTCATTGATTATCCGTTAGACACATATTCATTGTTAGCTGTCTTTTGCACATAGGTGTCCTATCTTTGTGTGAGCAGAAAGCATGTTTGCTTTTCTGGTACAGCAGTGATAGCAGGTTGCAGCAAGGTGCAGCAAAGCAAGTTGACCTTTTCTTTTGTTGTTGTTTTTGTTTTACATGGCTCGATTTGTACCTCGTTTTGTCTTTATCCAAAAAGATATTTCATTTAAGATATTCAAGGCTTTTGGAAAGAAGTGCCACCTCATCTGCAAAATAAAGTTAGTGGACGCACCAACAATATAATAAAATTGGGCGCAATAAGTCAGACTTGTGTCTTCTGGACGTATAGATCTTATCCTTTAGAGAGTGAGTATAAAGTCCAAAGACTTGTTGGATGCAACACTTGACTTTTTGGACGCAGCATTGTTTAGAACGTGTTTTGTCCATTTGGATGCTTAACACTTTGAGCTTCCAGTCTAGTATGATTCTTACTTATCACATGACTTATTGGACGCTTAAACTTAGTGCTTTTCCTAAGTCCATCTGTAGTCAAAATAAAAAGAAAGGCTTTTGACCTTATGGATTAGTGATCACTGGACTTAAACCAAATTTCAAAAACACCTAATAATTTTGTTAATCGTTAAAACTTTGAGGGGCCATAAACCATCACTGTTTTGGTTCTAACAAGCCTTTCCTCCCCACACACACCCATGGGCAATTCGCCAGGTTGTCTCTTGCATGTTCATGGATTTAGCCGCAGAAGCCACATGGACCACGTTTTGTTCATGATGTATCTAACCAAATGAGCAATGCTATTTGATACGAGTAAAAGCTCGTACGAATGATACGAAAGTATCATAAATCAATAAAATTAGAGTTAGGGCAAAAGAGAGAGAGAGAGAGAGAGAGAGAGAGAGAGAGAAAACTCACTTAATGCTTATCGTGCAGAAGTACGAATCGGATTTCGTACTATATAAAATTTCCCTAACCAAATTTGAGATGAACTTCTTTCGGCTCCTCATCAGTAGTTTCTACTCAAGTAAGCACATGTACCTAGTTTGCATGTTATGATGATATATGCGTGTTATTTTCTTACTATGCAATGTGTTGATCGGGTTAATTTTCCTGTTCAATGTGTTCATCGGGTTAATTTGTTCAATTTAGACAATAGTCAATCATTATCACTGTAGGTACGAGTTTTCTATATTGTGAATGATGCAAAACTTATCAATTATCACTATAGATACAAGTTTTCTAGATTGTGAAGTTGGCTACACGAAATCTGATTTTCTTTTTCTAATACCATACTTCATGCTTAACTGTTAAATTATAGTACTATGTCATCTCCCTTCCATTTTGCACAAATTAAAAATACTTCTGTCGTCATTGTCGCTATTACACTGACCGTACATTAGTTCAACCATCCAAGCTAGCATTCGGTCACCAGAGTCGTACAAAGGTGGCTGGTTGTGGATTTTGTTGATAGTTTATGGATGGAAAGGAGAGGTCAACAGTGAAAAAGGGTGGGAAAAAAAAAAGAGGCAGTTTTTTTCATTAGCTAATTAGCTGAGTTGGAAGTTAACATCATTAACCGTTAATCTTAAATAGAGGAAGAGTGAAAATTTGAAAATTTCAAGTTTTTAGGATTAAATTGATAAAATTTATCTATATAAGACTAAATAGGTACCTATTTTGTAAGGACCAAAATAAAATTTTAAAATTATTTCATTGGTTGTTAGTAATTGAATTGGTAAAATGCTAGAAACATGTAAGAAAACTAATGTTTCGATCTCCTTAAATATTCTCCATATTTTTTTTTGATCAATCAAGAAAAAAAAAAAAACAAAGCTACTGCCTTAGCCTAACAACACCATTGGCATCGGCGAACAAAACTAAAGACAGATCTGTACGATAAGATTCCCAAAAGACTAAACCCTGTTTCGATGAGGCTCCCTTCTTGGTCAGTCAGTGCAGGCGTTCCCCTCGCGGTAGATGTGTTGAAAGCTCACATCCCAAGGATACAACCAAAAGTATCAAATATTGTTAAAGCTAGAGTGCGACCCTTTTGGATGGCCATCAGCTCAGTATTCAGATTGGTTGTTATACCACAAGATCTAGAAAAGCCAACTGCCCATTCACCATACATGTCTCAGATCAAGCCACCATAACCAGATTGCCATTGGTTGCCAAAGGAGTTGCCATCAACATTCAATTTGAAGTAGTTCTTAGACGGCAGAGACCAAATCACTTTTTTCTGTGTGCGTTTAGCAGCATCAGAATTGAGGGTTTGCAAAATGATTTAAGATTGCATGTGAATCTGATTCACGGTATACCGGTCCTCCCAGATAGTGTCCTTGAAAACAATCGTGTTTCTAGGTTTCCAAATCATCTAGCACGCTATTGCAAAGGTATGTCCCTGTTTCCCGTCAACATTCATATAGATCCACTCATTGTAATTTTGATTATAGAAGTTCAGGTCAAGGTCAAGACGCAGTCTTCTCCAAATTTTCCTGTCATTATAGTAATCGCGGAGCACATGAAGCCAAGATTCTTAATCTGCATCGCACCTGGGGCAAGAGGCATCAGGGGTTAGATGCCTCTTGAACCGGAAGAGATTAGTAGGAAGACTATTTTGGAGAGAGATCAAAGAAAGTGCTTGATGCTCTCTAGGAGTCTCAGGTGCCAGACCCAGGACCAGTGATCTCCTCTGTTCCCCTTATTAGAAGTGTCCTTAATAAACCATTGATAAGCACTTTTTGTAGAATAAAGACCTGAGTTAGAGTCCCCCCAAATTAGTAAGTCCTCTAATACTTCATCTATGAGGTGGCTAGCCATTTTCATTTTGATCTCCGAAAGGACCATAGTGGCGAATTGGTTCCAGTGCCATTCTCCATTGTAGAATATGTCTTTGATCAAGAGGTTAGTGTTCTGAATGTGCACGAAGGGGACTACATTGCAATTCAGGTCTTCCTCTATCATTTTTCATACCAAACGGAAACATCCCCTTTCCCCACTAGGGGTTTGTCTTGCCTTGAGAGAAGCTAGCATGTTCACCTAGAGCTTGTTCTGATTATGAATCGGATCCCAAGCATGTTTGCCCAGCAGGGATATATTTGTTTCCCTGGCCATACGAATCTTGAGCGCTCCTTTGATTTTTGGTTTATTTGTGGTACACCAATTCACCCAATGATTGTCTTGACCTCCCTATATGAAACTTCTAACAGCAGAATCAATAAGGTTGCATACCCCACTAGGAATCCAAAGGTTTTGCATCGAGTAGATGGGAATAGAAGTGATGACTAATTTGAGTAAGGTTACTCTACCTGCCCTATTTAGAGTTTTTGCTTTCCAACCTGCAAGTCTCCCATTAATTTTGTCCATGATGCAGCCAAAAGCATTTTTCTTTACCCTACCAGATAAGAGAGGGAACCCGAGATATTTTCCAAGATTGTAGGTGTGAGCAAAGCCAACCATAGAAGCAAATTTAGCTATCTTGATGCGAGAAACATTCTGAGAAGCTAGGAATCTGGATTTTTGAATGCTTACCTTCAAACCGGATGCCATAAAGAAACTCCTAAGAACCCCTTCAACCAATCTAACCTGAGAGGATTTAGCTAGAGTGAAAAGGAGGCGGTCATCCGCGAAAAAGAGGTGGGAATGCCTGGACCCGTTCTAGAAACCTTGACGGTGGGCCATTTCTTGTCTTCTAAGTTCTCTTGAATGAGTAAGGCTTGTTTCTCCATACAAAGAACAAAGAGATAGGGGGACATAGGATCTCCTTGTCTCAAGTCCCTCTTAGGAGCAAAGTTCTCTAGTCTCTCATTATTCCACTTCAAGGACAAGGAAGTAGAAGTGGTGAAGTTCATAATAAGGGTCACCGCTTTGGGAGGGAAACCGAAATCTGTTAAAGTCATCCAGAGGAAGTTCCAATCAACCCTGTCATATGCTTTTTAAAAATCAAATTTGAAGAGCAAACAACCATTTTTCTCCTTCTTGTGCATATTGTGCAAAATTTCTTGAGCAATCAGTGTTGTCAGCAGTATTTCTGTTGGGGATGAAACTGCTTTAAAGGGGACCAATCAGTGGCGGACCTACCATGCCACCAGGGTGTGCAAGTGCACACCATAAAATTCTTAAAAATGATTAATACCTTAGTTTTTTTATTTTGCCCCCCATATTTGAAATATTTGCACCCATATCACTGTTTTCCTTCTTTGATTCTTTCTCTCTTACGCGACATCGAGATAATTTTTTTCCTCCTCTATATCTCATATCTCATTTTTCATTTCTTTCATCTCCAATCAGTGACATGAAATCATCTGGTGTACAATTATGAGGTAGAGAAATGCTAGCAATACACTCTTTATTATTGGGTGGATTTCATGTGAGACTCACTTAATAAAGAGTAGGTCCATGTGATTTAGTAGGTGCCACATGAAATCCACCCAATAATAAAGAGTGCGTTGAAGATACAAGATAGTGTGTTAAAGAGTGTGTTGTTAGCATTACTCTTATAAGGTTTGTAAGTTATTTGATTAGATATATTAAAATTTTATGATTTTAGCATTTATGTTTTCATCTTCATATATATGATAATATTTATTAATTTTTTTGGAAATAAATTTTCCCTACCGGCTCAGGGTCCTGGATCGGCCGCTAGGACCAATTAGGGTATCTAGGTGGGGGCGGATACAGTTAACCAGTACCATAGAGGTGAGCTTGAAGGGCACATTACAAAGATTTATAGGTATGAAGTCTTTGAAGCTATCCGGAACATCAACTTTTGGAATCGGGACAATTAAGGTTTCAGCCAAATGAGAAGCTATGTTACCAGTTGCAAAAGCATCAACCACTAGTTTCCAAGTTTCTCCTGCCACCACATGCCAGTAAGTCTTGAAAAAGATTGGTTGGATGCCATCCGGTCTAGGTGCTTTATAGGAACTCAGAGAGAATAAAGCAGCCTGAACTTCTTCCAAGTTTCTCCATATTAATTCCTCTTTCTCTGTTTCCCATCTCCATATTGTTTTCGGTCCTCGCTAGGGACCCATCCAAGTGTAGCTGAACCTTGAGAAAATTTTGTGTATCTTTATTAAGAAAAAATAACACAATCACCAAGAATCTTACAGAAGATAATATCTCCTTAGCTCAAAAATGGATTTTCATAATATTAATATGAAGATAATAGTGCTACAACTCAATAACAGGAGAAACCAAGAAGAACTACCTTCACAAAATTTTCTGGAGTTAATTGTTCTATTGAAACTTAGTACTCCATAGATGCTCATAGCCATATTCAGAAATAGCCCTAATGTAGCAGGCAATGAAAAAATAACACACGCAAAACACAACTACACCGTTGTTTTCAAAAGATACTTGATTTTCCCGGACCTTTTCAAACTCAGACCTGCATTAAAATTATAAAATAAAAAAAATTCAAATCCCCGGACAATAAATAATCAATTATGAAAAAAAAAAAGACACTAAATAATTAATAGCATTAATGGCTAAGGAAAACAGAATAATCTTCATATTGCTTTGCAAGCAATGATAAATCAAAGGGAGAATTACAATTCAGGAATTATTGGCAAACTTAATTTCAATTTAAGAATAATTAACCAAACAAGTTGCTCACAATGTTCCAAAGTGTGGATAATGGGTTAACGATATATTAAATCAACGAATACTTGTTTGGTTAATTGTTTTTAAAGTGAAAATAAATTTACCAAGAATTCTTAAATTGCAATACTCCCTAAAAATCAAATATGTAAGTTGAAGGAACAAATAAAATTTTCATGAATTCAATAGATTGCTAAAAATAGCAACCCACATCATTCTTATTTTGTACAATGTAGAAAATTAACATAAATATTTAAAACTTTTTTTTCTTTTTATCACAAAAACTGATATTTAAATTATTTTAGCTCTTCTATAGTGTGTCAGATATTTATGTATATTAAGTTTATAAAAGAATTTCTTAAATTTATTTAAAAAACTGAATTTTTATTGATGATGTGGCAGCTTCATGTACTGGGTTCACCAGCTTCGCAGCCAAACTTACTACTCTGGTTCTTATATACAAAAGACCAAGACTAGGAGGTGCATAGATATTACTCTACAGTCTACTGTTTATATTTTGAAGGCCCACCCAAATTAGTCTATTTATTATTAAATCAGAACTAACCCCTTATAGTGAAAATGAAGGAAAAGCTTGTAAACTCTCACCTCAAAACAGCATTATCCTTGAGTACATGATCCAACTGCACGGAAATATGGGATTTCCAAGAATCAAAGTCACTTACATCTTTCAACTGCAAGGCCAACAAATTATTTCTAAAATGAATGGAAAGTAAAACTATAGTGATTTTATATAATTATAGACAAATGTTGGCAAAAATATCCAGGAAGAAATTTAACATACCATAACATCCAGTTGGTCATGGAAACTCCTAATGTCTTCTTTGATCTTCTGTAGAAGTATATCTTTTTCTCTCATGTCTTTGTTGTACACACTGAAAATATTGACATATCTAGAATTTAAGTCATCCATATACTGCTCCAAAACAGACAAAGTTATGTCTAGAAAATGAACTTTCTGCATCAGAATCTTGACAACAGTATCCCCAGGCATCCTGCCAACTTGTTGACGGGATTCTTCAACTGGATTAGGAACATTTCTATTTACAGCCTCTTGGTTTTCGGAAGAGATTTCTGAGAAAGGGTCTGAATTGATGATCCCTCTGCAAGTATTTTTCCTAACATCATCACCCTCAGCAGTGTTAGGATGGGGTGACACTTCTCTCTTGCCACCATTACCTTCCCCAAATACAAATGGATTATCTTGAGTATATATCAAATCCTCCAGCATCCTCTCAATGGCATCCACACCATAAACTTCAACTATGCTCACTGTGCAATAAAATTCTGAACCTTAGTGATTTTGAAGATTTAAATTTAGGTATCTCACCCATTTTGGCTCCTGAAGAACAAACCTTTGAGCTTGCTTCACATTCGAGGCAGTAAAATTCCCAAGGAAGACCCAAACATCTGTTGGATAGACCAAACTGCCATGCAATTGAAAAACTTTTAAATTGGAAGAATGATGTTCAAAATTAGCTATTTCTATTTTATCTACTAAGGTTTCTTCTGAAAGTTCTATAATGACAAATTTCTCTTCAGAAGAACATGGATTACGAAGATATTTGTCTGTCTCTGCTTAAGATATTAGAGGCACCTTTGGCTTCTTTATTTGAAGCTAAAACTTTTGCTCCCTTTGATGCTGAAGCATAATTGTATTCTGTACCACCAGGTTCTACTCTATGTATTACACTTCCAGATACACCAATTCCAGACTTAATTTTAGAACCAATTGCCATGCTATTGAATTCATCAAGACCAAGAGGAATGGCCTGAAACAAGTGATCAAATTTTTGCGCATCATTTTCATGTTTCACGGTAGATAGAGATCTCTCAACTTCATGTCCTTCTCTAACCAGGAGAAATGTAATTTCTTTTATCATCAGGTTCAGCATAATCTATGCTTTCTACACTGAGAAGTGACTCACCAACAAAACCATCAGTCTTGACACCATTTGTTAGGAAACCAGAAACTGCAAAAGATGAATGCAAGAATAATAAAAGATGGGAGTAGAAATTTGGATCGAAATGGAAATGAGGTATGTATTATTTACTGAAATAAAGACAGTAACTCAGAGAATTGGATGATTCTCTGCCCAGAGCAATGCTCCTCTCAGAGTGCACAAATGCCTCTGCCACAAAACAACCCAAAATCCAGAATCCTCCCCCTCTCTCCTCATCATTTCCCTAATAACAGAATTCCCCTCACACACCACACACACGCTCCTGCACTGAATTACAAACACCAATCCTACTGTGCCACCTGGCCACTACTAACCTCCCCTCTCTTTTTCTTTCTCTCATAGACTTTCCAAATCAGAGGCTTAGAGTGATTCTTGGGCAGAAACACATTTGGGCCTTCCTCATGAATTATGGGCCTATCATACTCCCCTCCATGAAAACCAGGCTTGTCCTCAAGCCTGAAGTTAGGGAACTGACTGCGGATGCTGTACTCCTCCTCCCAAGTGGCCTCTTCGGTTGGTTTCCCCTTCCACTGGATCAGCAGCTGAGGAGTAGACACCCCGTTCTTAGTGACAACTCGAGATGCCAATACAGCAGTAGGCTCCACGGATGAACTGAGATCTCCCTCCAAATCAGTAGGTAAATTATCATCTACTGAGTAGTTTCCCACAGCCTTCTTGAGGAGAGAAACGTGGAAAACTGGATGAATACGGGACCCTTCAGGTAATTGAAGCCGGTAAGCAACCTTCCCAATCTTGTCCAAGATAATGAAAGGGCCATAGTAGCGAGGAGATAACTTGGGACAGATTTTTGCACCCATAGACTGTTGACCATGAGGCCTGAGTTTCAGAAACACTTTCTCACCTATATCATACTGTCGATCGGCTCTCTTCTTATCGGCCTGCACCTTCATGGAACTTTGGGCCCGGCTCAAATGTAGCTTGAGCTGCTTGAGGGCCTCATCTCTATCCCTAAGCTCTCTCCCTACCGCTTCCACCTTGATTTCACCTGGCAAGAATCGAGTTACCACTGGAGGTGTCCGCCCATACACCGCCTCAAAAGGAGTGGTTCCCGTAGAGGCATGAAAAGTGGTATTGTACCAAAACTCTGCCCAAGGTAACCAAATAACCCAAGACTTAGGTTGGTCGGCAATAAAACATCTCAAGTAAGTCTCAAGGCATCTGTTTACAACCTCAGTTTGTCCATCGGTCTGAGGATGATAAGCGGTGCTCATTTTCAATTGCGTCCCCTGCATCTTAAACAATTCTTTCCAAAAGCTACTAACAAAGATGGGATCTCTGTCACTCAGAATGGAAGCGGGAATCCCATGTAGCTTCACCACATCTTTAGTGAAAACTTCAGTTACTGTTTTAGCAGAGTAGGGATGTTTTAGAGGCATAAAATGACTATATTTTGACAACCGGTCCACCACCACTAAAATGGCACCGAACCCTCTAGATTTGGGTAGCCCAGTAATGAAATCCATAGATATTTCTTCCCAAATCTGTTCTGGAATTGGCAATGGCTGTAACAAGCCAGCAGGTGATGCAGCTAAGTACTTCTGGCGTTGACACACATCACATTCCTGCACAAAATTCTGAACTGAATGTTTCATACCGAACCAAAACAGATTGGCTGCCACCCTTTTGTAAGTTCGATAAAAACCAGAATGGCCACCTTGGGGGGTGGCATGAAACTCATTTAACAGGGTGGGGATCCAAGCAGATTGACTAGCAATTACCAAACGCCCTTGATAGAACAAAACACCCTTTGTGTAGGTGAATCCTGGTTTGGTAGGCTGCTGGTTCTGCAAGGCAGAAATAATGTTCATCAAGTAGACATCTTTGTGCACCTCGTCAATCAACTCCTTGCTCCCCAACCAGCTAGGAGAATGGACCATAGAATTGAGTTCAGAGTCCCCAAACATACGAGATAAAGCATCAGCTCCCTTGTTCTCCTGACCAGGCTTATACTCAATGTCAAACTGGTAACCGAGGAGCTTCGTGACCCAATTTTGCTGACTGCCAGTAGTAATACGCTGCTGCATTAACTGCTTAAGACTTTTCTGGTCTGTCCTCACTACAAACCTACGGCCAAGGAGGTAGGGGCGCCAATGTTGGATGGCTAGAGCCACGGCCATGAGCTCCTTCTCGTAGGCTGATTTAGTTAGACTCCTTTCCCCGATTGCCTTACTGAAATAAGCCACAAGACGTCCTGCCTGAATCAAAATCGCTCCCAAACCAAGCCCAGAAGCATCACTTTCGATGATAAATTCTTTAGAAAAGTCGGGTAAGGCTAGGACCGGTCCCGTTGTCATCTTCTCTTTGAGTAACTCAAACGCCTTTTGTGCTTCACTTGACCAAAGGATCCTTCTTGGTAAGAGCAGTCAGTGGCTTGGCAATTTTTCCATAGTCCCGTATGAATTTTCGATAGTAGCCGGTCAATCCAAGGAAACCACGGACTCCCTTCACATTTGTAGGAACTGGCCATTCCAAAACGCTCTGAAGCTTGCTTGGGTCCATTGCTACTCCATCCTTGGTGATTAAATGACCCAAGTACTCAACTGAAGTTTGAGCAAAAGAACATTTTTTTTTTATTTGCAACTAGCTGTTCTGCTTGAAAACGTTGCAGCACCTTGGACACATGCTCCAAGTGAGAATCCCAATCTGCACTATAAATCAAAATGTCATCGAAAAACACAAGTACAAACTTACGCATCATATCCTTGAAAACTGAATTCATGAGGGCTTGGAATGTTGAGGGAGCATTCATCAACCCAAAGGGCATCACTAAATATTCATAGTGGCCCTCATGAGTCCTAAACGCCGTCTTGTGCACATCCTCCTCTCTTACTCTGACTTGGTTAAATCCGGATTTGAGATCAAGTTTTGAGAAATATTTCGCACCGTGGAGTTCATCCAGTAATTCATCAATGACCGGAATAGGGAATTTGTTAGGAACAGTGACCTTGTTCAGAGCGCGATAGTCAACACACATCCTCCAAGAGGCGTCCTTCTTTTTTACTAAGATAACCGGACTAGAAAAAGCACTCTGACTTAGCCTGATCATTCCAGCCTGCAACAACTCCTTTACTTGTCTCTCAATCTCGTTCTTATGATGGTGAGGATAGCGGTATGGCCTTACATTAAGCGGACCCGCCCCATCTAGCAACACAATAGCATGTTCCTCTTTTCTTTTGGGAGGTAGCCCTTTAGGCTCTTGAAATACCTCATCATACAAAGTCAGCAACTTCCGCAATGCCTCTGGATTCCTCATGTTTTCTCCTAAAGGAAACAAACTCAGCTCAGCAGAGAAAAATAGACCCTCAATCAAATGCAGAGATTTGTTCAAAAAACTGTGTAATGCCACGTGCCGCTATACTTCATTGCCAATTCCCTTCAACTCAACCCATTCTTCTTGCAGCCGCACCAACATGAGTTGCTTCTCCCAATCTACCCACATCCCTCCAAGGGAAGCCAGCCAAGAAATTCCTAGTACCACATCTATTCCCTCCAGATCAAATAGAATGGCATCCAAATTCACCTGATGCTTCCCCAACTCAAGGTCCATACCCACGCATTTACCTTGCGCCTCTACTTTGTAACCATCACCCAATTTGACTTTCATGGGTTTGGTCGCAACAATTGGCCACCCCATCTTCTCAGCAAGCTTCCTGGACATGAAATTGTGGGTTGCCCCACTATCAACTAAAAGAAGAATAGGTACTCCTTTAACCATACCTCGAAGCTTTAGTGTGCGTGGTTGGGAAGATTTCATTTCTTCCAAGCTCTGAAGGTTCATAACATTGCACTCTCCTTCGGAATCACCTCCCTCTCTCTCATCGGCTTCCATTTCGTGAACTTCGCCCATCTCTTCATCATCCTCGGTCAACATTATACGCAATTGTTTATCTGGGCATTGGTGCTTTGGGTGGAAAGGGCCTCCACACCTAAAGCATAGCCCCTTTTGTTTTCTCTCAGCCAC
This sequence comes from Ammopiptanthus mongolicus, assembly GCA_039655645.1. Taxonomy (NCBI): domain Eukaryota; kingdom Viridiplantae; phylum Streptophyta; class Magnoliopsida; order Fabales; family Fabaceae; genus Ammopiptanthus; species Ammopiptanthus mongolicus. The sequence continues at coordinate 30,486,202 of CM077344.1, forward strand.
CTGTTGGTAAGACAAATGACGTATCCCTCGATCTCTGCTCATACTCCCTTTTTTCTCGAACTTGGGCTCAGATTTGGACGTTGGGCCGTTTACATTTCTGTCATGGCCCTCCTTCACTCCTTTCACATAAACCCAATCACCATTTCCACCTTTACCCGACCCATGCGACCCGGACCCATGATGTGATCCAGATCCGTAATGTGACCCGGGTCTATGGTGTGACCCAGACCCGGACACGGTATTAGGCCCATACCGTCGCGATCCAGCCCAGTCCTCCTTCGTCTCCTTCGTCTCCAACTCCACAGCTCTGGTAACATTCAGAAGACGAGCGCGAGGTAAAGGCCCAAGAGCTCGCAAGCTTCGCACCTTGCCCCTCACTCCATCACGTAACCCGTGGACAAAATACCTGAAGTATTGCTCGTCGGGAAGACGATCCACCTGCGCGATCAACCTCTCAAATCGTTGGATGTAATCTTCGATGTCTGCGTCTTGTCGCAGCGCAGCAAGCTGCTCAAAAACGTTTCTGTCGCCGATTCCACCATACCGTTCCAACAACTCAGCTTTGAACCTCTCCCATGTCAACTCTTCTCCTTCCTCTACTAGGGATCTGAAAAAATGAATGGTTGGCCCTTCCATGCACAACTGGGCCAAGTTCACCTTCACCTCAGGCCGAGTACCTCGTACCTCAAAGTACACCTCCGCCCTAACAATCCAACCGGCGAGATCTTCTCCATCGAACATCAGCAACTCAACTTTCTTCACCGATCGCCGAAACTCCTCCAAGGAATCACCGTCGAGCTTGGACCATCCGGTCCCGTTCGGGTCGTTATCCGGTGTCGTGACCGTCCCGTCCGGGCACCGCGAAGAAGAGGGGATTAAAAAAAAGAAACAGAGGAGTCGCCACCAAGATTTTTATTTGGGAAAACTTTAGAAAACCCAATTATTCAAGGAAAACTGGTCCTAAAAAAAAACAAGACAAAGATTTGAGTTCGGGAGTCGGTTATGAGTAGGGAAGGTGTTAGCACCCTACGTCACCCGTTCTAAGAACGGTACCCCAAGTTAATCGTGCAAAATTTTTACTAACCTTTGAAAATATTATTTTACCCCATTTTTTAAAATAAAAAAGAAAATAAACACAAAAGGAAGAAAATAAAATTTTGGCTTCACAGAATGATTATTCTGCTCCTACGTATTCCCCGGTGCGATGGAAAACTCAAAACCACGTAGTTCTTAATAGAAAAAGTTTGGTTGGTTGATTTATTTTATTTTAGTTTTTAAGAAGAGATTGGATTTTGAGAATAATTTTGAAAAGGGATTTTATTTCGAAACTGGTTCGCTTTTGCACAAGGTTAAAGATAGCAGTGCTATACGATAAACCTTTACAGTTCTTATGACACTTGAGGATGGGAGACCATACATCAACGCCATAAATTGTCGCGCGAATTTTAAAATATTTTACTTAAAGAAGAATTCACTCTTGCACGGGGTTAAAGATAGCAAAACTATACGATAAACCCTTACAATTCATGCGACACTTGAGGATGAAAAATTCATACATCAACGCCGTAGATTGTTGCGTGAATTTCTTTAAAAGCCATTATTATATATATTTTTTTTATAAAGATTTTTCCTCTCCTTTTTTTATTTAAAACCAGAGTCTGACACACACAAAAGTATGAGCTTGGCCCAAAAGGAAAAAAGAAATCAGAAAGGAAGAAAAAAAAACTAAACTAATCCTTCCTACCAAGCCCAACCCAATACTAAGCACTCTCATCCTTAGTTGGTCCCTTTTTCCCTACATAACAAAAAAAAAAAAAAAAAAAAAAAAAAAACTGACCCATTATATTAAAACAAATAAAGAGATCACAGTTGAGAAAAAACAAAAGAAGAGCCCTTTGCTCTCTTCTTCGACGCGACCCACCCAGAGAGCAGGGGGGACTTGCAGCGTCACGGGCACGGCGGCAGCGGCAGCAGCGGCTGGGGGGCTTGCGACGGAGTGGCGGAGGCGATGCGGCGGCGGTGGCTGGGACGAACGCGCTGCGGTGGTTGCAGCGGAGGGACTGCTCGCGATGGCTTGCTGGATGGGGGGTAGACGGCGGCTGGAGCGGTGCTGGGCGGCGGTGGTGCTGCAAGGGATGCGCGGTGGTCCTCCAGGTCACGATCTGGACTGGACGATGATGATTTGTGGGAAGGGATGACAGATCCTGGTTCTGAACGAGGCGCAGCCGCTCGTGGGTGGAGGCGCGGCGTCCGCGCGGCGGTGCTCCGGCGGTTCACGGTGGTGCTCCGGCCGGTTTACGATTGTGAAGGAAAAATAACCGTGATGTATTTTGATGTTTTTCCATTTGGGTTTTTGACTGCTCCGAAAAACCTCTCCCCCCCTTTTCTCTCTGTGAATTGCTGAATTTATAGGCGAAATGATGGGAGAATAATTCCAAAATTTTCTCTTAGCTTGGTGCAGGAAATGGGTACCTCAAGAGGGAGCAAATCAGCTTTGTTCCTCTGTCTGGTGGTGCAACAGGGAGGAGAGCAGTGTACCATTGTCATTGCTGGTACTGCTTAGGGGGAAAAAAGGAAATAAAGTAAAAGAAAACAAAAAAAGGGAAGAAAAAGAAAAAGGAGGGGACTTCCAGAAATGAAACCTACGTGACTCCCTTCCCCACTTTGAGTTGAATTTTGTCATTCATTCTTTTTATTGTTATTTTCTTTTCTTTTTTTTTTTTTAAAAAAAACAAGAAAATGAGCTTCTAAGTGGGTTAAACAAAAATGGGATTATGGGCCAAAGCCCACTCAATTTTTCTTTCTTTTTCTGATTACCTAGCCAACAGATTAATTAATCCGGACAAAATTGGGCGTTCACAGTTGCCCCTCTTTACTAGGTTCTTATTAGATAATAGGTGTAACCGTAGTTTACCTTTTATCATTATAAGAAACGTGTAAAGACTTGAACTTTGATTTTGTCCGGGAAAATAAGATTCCCAAAGGTCAGATCGCCTACCGAGACTCAAACTAAAACTTGTGGGATGGACTGCTCATTAGAAGCTTGAACAGAAGCAAAAAGAGCCTACGGGGTGGATTGCCCGTTAGAAGCTCGAACAAAAGATAAGGAGCCTATGGGGTGGGTTGCCCATGAGAAGCTCGAACGGAAAGAAGCCTACGGGATGGATTGTCCGTTAGAAGCTTGAACAAAAGATAAAGAGCCTATGGGATGGATCGCCCATTAGAAGCTTGAACAGAAACAAAAAGAGCCTACGGGGTGGATTGCCCGTTACAAGCTCGAACAAAAGATAAGGAGCCTATGGGGTGGACTGCCCATGAGAAGCTCGAACGGAAACAAAAGAAGCCTACGGGGTGGATTGCCCATTAGAAGCTTGAACAGAAACAAAAAGAGCCTACGGGGTGGATTGCCCGTTAGAAGCTCGACAAGAAAGGCACCAAAACTTGCGGAGTCGCGTATCCGCTGAAGCTAACAAATGCAATGCAATGATTGGCCTAAGAAATGATGTTATGATGCATGATGTAAAAGCTGCTTTTGAAAAAGATGGTATGATGTGCAAGAGATGCTTTTGATGAAACCATGATGATTTTTTTTTTTTTTAATTTTTTTAATTTTTTTATTTTATTTTATTATTTTTGGTGTTTTGTTTCTTCAAATCATTGCTTGATCCTCGACCCTTAAGATTCGATCACAGCGCGCTTGAGGATGAACTAGAACAAAGCCCATTACTCTTGGCATGTTTGTTAAAGGCATGCTTCATCCGTGATGAATGTCCCGATAGATGGAGAAATCGTTGTTTCCACAGCATCCCTGGTAAGGAGACCACCACGCTCTTCCCGAACTTCAAAACCTTCAAAGAAATCTAAATGCTTTTATGATTACGTGTTTCTAGTTCAGTATAAGCTTATCATAATGAATGCACACAGTTGATAATGAAAGGTGAGAGGTATACAACAGGAACAGAAGGAAATGTCATTTATTGAGAATGGAAAGGTGTACAAGGTAAATATCACAAATCACAAAGAAACTCGAGTTTAACAAGCAAGATTGTAGTGTGGAATCACATCTCTTTAATGACACTTTCTACAATGACTAGAGCTAATATCCCGCATTTAACCTCGAATACCCATTAATCAACCTCAAAGAACACGATTTGTCCCAGTCGAGACTGAACATTGCCCCAGCTTACTAGCCTGATGACACTTCCTTCGTTCGCATTTTGTGTATTTTAACCCTAACTTTTGCCTAGACTGCCCTCTCAGGTTTTCAGCCTAGCGGGTCGCTCTAACTTTTGCCTAGACCGCCTTTTCAGGTTTTCGGCCTAGCGAGCCATCTTTTTTCTCTTTCTCTTTCTTCTTTTCTTTTGCTATTTTGGAAGTGCGCTCAAGCATAGTACCTTTTGACCGCATCTGAGTTTATAGGGAGTGGCAGATCCTCACCATCTATCCTTGTCAGGATTAAAGCTCCTCCGGAGAAGGCCTTTTTCACAACGTAAGGTCCCTCATAGTTTGGAGTCCACTTCCCTCGGTGATCCTTTTGGATGGGTAGAATCTTTTTAAGCACTAAGTCCCCTTCCCGAAACTGTCTTGGGCGCACCTTTTTCTCATAAGCTTTCATCAACCTCTTTTGGTAAAGCTGGCCGTGACACAACGCGGTTAATCTCTTTCCTTCAATGAGGTTCAATTGGTCGAGTCGAGCTCGTACCCATTCAGCTTCCTCTAACTCGGCTTCCATCAGCACCCTTAGTGAAGGGATCTCTACCTCGATTGGGAGTACTGCTTCCATCCCATAAACCAGGGAATAAGGAGTTGCCCCAGTTGAAGTACGAATAGAAGTGCGGTAGCCGTGCAAAGCAAAAGGCAACATCTCGTGCCAATCCTTATACGTCACCACCATATTTTGAACGATCTTCTTGATATTCTTACTAGCTGCCTCGACTGCCCCATTCATCTTCGGACGATATGGGGAGGAATTATGATGCTTTATTTTGAAACTTGCGCATACCTCTTTCATCATCTTGTTGAAGTTGGTTGCGTTATCAGTGATGATTTCACTCGGCAACCCATAACGACAAATCAACTCTCTTTTGACAAATCTAATCACCACATTCCTAGTCACACTAGCATAAGATGCAGCTTCAACCCATTTTGTGAAGTAATCAATCGCGACCAGAATGAAGCGATGCCCGTTCGAGGCTTTTGGTTCTATCGGTCCAATGACATCCATTCCCCACATCGAAAATGCCAAGGTGATGTTATGACGTTTAAGGATGTTGGCGGCGCGTGAACCCGATCGGCGTATGTCTGACACTTGTGGCACTTCCTTGCATAAGAGAAACAATCTCCCTCCATTGTTAACCAATAATAACCAGCCCTCAAGATTTTTCTTGCCATGGCATGTCCACTCGCGTGAGTCCCAAAAGATCCTTCGTGCACATCCTTGATTAACCATTTCGCTTCTTCTGCATCGACACATCTTAAAAGCATCATATCATGATTTCTCTTGTAGAGGACATCCCCGTCTAAATAGAAACTCATTGCAAGTCTTCTTAGAGTCCTTTTGTCATTCTCTGAAGCACCTGAGGGGTATTCTCTTTTTCAGATAAAACTTTTGATATCGTGGTACCAAGGCTTCCCATCAGGTTCTTCTTCTACCACTTGGCAATACGCCGGATGATCACGACTTTCCATCTTGATGAGTGGCAAGTCTCTCTCGTCGCTTACTTTGAACATTGAGGACAAGGTAGATAGCGCATCGGCTAATTGGTTATCCTCCCGGGGAATATGGTGAAATGTAACTTCATCAAACTTCTCAATCAAACCCTTGATGTAATCATGATACGGAATTAACTTGGCATCCCGAGTCTCCCAATCCCCTCTTAGTTGGTGAATGACCAAAGCAGAGTCCCCATATACCTCTAGCACCTTTGCTTTTGATTCGATTGCTGCATGGATCCCTAGCGCGCAAGCCTCGTACTCGGCGATGTTGTTCGTACAACCGAAGCAAAGTCTTGCGGTGATTGGGAAAAAATTACCTTCTGGTGAAATCAAGATGGCTCCGATCCCATGCCCCAGTGCATTAGAAGCTCCATCAAACAACAGGGTCCACTTTTCTTCTTCTGACGACTGCCCCTGCTCAAGCAAAGCTATTATGTCTTCATCTGGGAAGTCGCATTGCATTGACCCATAATCCTCTACGGGCTGGTTGGCTAAATAATCTGCGAGAGCGCTTCCTTTTACTGCTTTCTGTGTGACGTAGACGATGTCGTACTCGGATAGCAGGACTTGCCAGCGGGCAATCCTTCCAGTCAGAGCAGGCTTATTAAAGATGTACTTGATCGGGTCCATTTTGGACACCAACCAGGTAGTATAACTCAACATATAATGCCTTAAACGACGAGCTGCCCATGCCAAAGCACAACATGTGCGTTCCAGCAATGAATAGTTGGCCTCACAACTCGTGAACTTCTTACTCAGATAATAGATGGCATGCTCCTTTCTTCCTGATTCATCATGCTGCCCCAGCACACATCCCATAGATTCATCTAGCACTGTTAAATACATGATGAGCGGTCTTCCAGGGACTGGAGGTACCAATACCGGAGGTTCTTGCAAGTACTGCTTGATCTTTTCAAACGCCTTTTGGCAGTCCTCATTCCATTTTACCACCTGATTTTTACGCAGCAACTTAAAGATCGGCTCACATGTCGCGGTTAACTGAGAGATGAACCTGGCAATGTAGTTCAATCTCCCTAAAAACCCACGAACTTCTTTCTCAGTGCGAGGTGCTGGCATATCGATGATCGCTCGCACCTTATCAGGATCAACCTCTATTCCTTTCTGGCTAACAATGAATCCCAAAAGCTTGCCCGATTTCACTCCAAAAGTGCATTTGGCCGGATTCAATCGAAGCTGGAACTTTCTCAACCGTTCAAAAAGCTTTTTCAAATCGTCAACATGGTCATCTTCAGACTTGGACTTTGCGATCATATCGTCCACATAAACTTCTATCTCCTTATGCATCATGTCATGGAATAGAGTCACCATGGCGCGCTGGTATGTCGCCCCTGCATTTTTCAAACCAAAAGACATAACTTTGTAGCAAAAGGTACCCCACAGAGTGACAAACGTGGTCTTTTCCATATCTTCCGGAGCCATTTTGATCTGATTGTATCCCGAAAATCCATCCATGAAAGAGAAGAAAGCATGATGAGCGGTATTATCCACCAGAACGTCGATGTGAGGGAGAAGGAAGTCGTCTTTCGGGCTAGCTCTGTTCAGATCCTGGTAATCGACACACATCCGAACTTTTCCATCCTTCTTTGGAAGAGGGACAACGTTTGCAACCCATTGAGGGTACTTCGCAACTGCTAGGAAGCCTGCATCTAATTGCTTTTTGACCTCTTCCTTGATCTTCAATGACATCTCTGCTTTCATCCTTCGTAACTTTTGCTTCACCGGAGGACATTCGGGCTTTAAAGGTAGTTTGTGTTCTACTATGCTAGGGTCTAACCCCGGCATGTCTTGGTATGACCATGCAAAAATATCTTTAAAATCAAGTAGCAACTTGACCAGTCTGTGGCGCTCACTTTCTTTCAGGGAAATTCCAATCTTGACCTCCTTTTTATCGTCTTCTGTTCCCAAGTTGATCACCTCAGTCGGCTCTTCATGGGGTCGAATTTCTTTGGTTTCCTGTTCTACTAATCTCATTAGCTCAGGGGGAATTTCCTCACTGTCATCAACATCCTCGTCAGCATGATTAATGGGATAATCGAAATTGTATGCGGGAACACTAACACTGTCATTTTCAAGAGAGTCACTTTTAGATCTGCATTTTGATGATTATCAGGGAAAGGTGAATAAATAAAGGGGAAAAGGCGAAAACTGTATTATTGATAATTATTAGGGAAACAACAAAAACGAAAAAAGAAAGGGCGGAAGAATAAAAGGGACCGAACACATGCATTTATTGATAGGTTAATACTGAAATAGAAACAAGTAAGCCCGGTACAAAAGACATCCTAAAGCCTTGGGCAGAGCTAGAGGATAAGCATTACAGAATTACTTTGACAAAGATTCTATGGTCCTCGGGAATTCAATGGTCTCCCAATTGCTGAGCGCTGTATCAGGAGAGCATGGATAAACAAGATTGACACTGCGATTGGTGGAATCATCATTTCCGAGGGCTGCTACTTGGTCAAGGAACACGAACCCTGCACTGCGGAAGCTTTGTCGTATGTCACAGATAGGAACCCTCTCAGCCTCGTACTCACGATTTTCCAAACGAGCAAGCCTCTTCTCTTTCCTCTGTTCTAGAACTCTCCTCTTATCTGCCTTGGTGGGTTTGTATCCTAACCCAAACCTGTCCTTGTTCTCAGTAAGCATTACGATGTCGAGAACACCTTGGTTGCTTTTTCCCAATCCGTTCCCAGGTCGATATCCTCCTTTAAGCATAACCCTCACCATCATGACAGATGCTTTCGACGGCCGCGGTTTTGAAAGCAAAGCCCCCTCTCTTACGTAAGTAGCGTTGGCAATCTCCAGCGATTGGAAAGCGGTCTCAAGGGCTTCTTCTGCTGCCTCAATGTAAGGGGTCGTTGTTGGTTTGCTCACCAGCATGTCTTCTTCTCCAGAAATAATTACCAATTTATTATCAATGATGAACTTCACCTTTTGGTGCAGCGTGGAGGGTACAGCTCCAGAAGAATGGATCCAAGGTCTCCCAAGGAGGCAGCTATAGGTCGGTGTGATATCCATTACTTGAAAAAGGACCTCAAAGGTACAAGGACCAACCTGAATAGGTAATTCGATCTCACCAATGACCTCTCTTCGCGTACCGTCAAATGCTCTTACTATCATTGAGCTCGGCTTCATGTGGGTCCCATCGAAAGGCAGCTTAGACAAGGTCGACCTGGGCATCACATTCAAAGAAGATCCATTGTCAATGAGCACTCTAGCCATAATATGATCCCGACACTTCACGGAGATATGCAACGCCTTGTTATGCCCCATTCCCTCAACAGGTATTTCATCATCGGTGAAGGTTACATAATTATCGGCGATGATGTTGCCCACAATGTTATCAAACTTATCAACAGTGATGTCATGAGAAACATGAGCTTGATTCAAAACCTTCATCAACACCTTTCTATGTGGTTCAGAGTTCATGAGCAGAGACAAAAGAGATATTTTGGCCGGAGTTCGATTCAACTGGTCCACCACCCTATATTCACTTTGTTTGATGAACTTCAAAAATTCGGAGACTTCTTCATCGGATACTTCTTTTTTGTATCCATCCCCTCTTGCACCCTCCTCAACAAGAGTTTCTTTTCCTTTTCCCTTGCAACTTCCTCCTTCCTTTTCTGTATCTTCTTTTCGCAACGCCTCCGGGGTATAAACACGACCGCTCCGAGTCATCCCGCCGACTCCCGAGACATTGGTGACTACAGTGGTATCTTCAGAATATGGTGGTTGAACCTGCACGTCATATTTCCATGGTACTGCTTTGGTGTCCTTGTAAGGAAAAGGACGTGGAACTTGGATGACGAGTGGCCTCGGCCCACTTGAAGTCGGTGATGGTACCTCTTTGGTATAGTATATCACCAGCGGTTTTGGAACGATTGTTTCAACAACTGGCCGAGGATCGACCCGGATGGTCAAAGGAGTTACATTGACCCGCATCGGGGGGACCGTAGACTCAGAAACCACATTTATGCCTCCCTCATCCAACTGGCAACCAATCAGGATCATCTTCATATCTAATAACCGTTGTACCACCTGTTTGAACTCTGCACAATCTTCAATTGCATGCACTTTCTCCCCATGAAAGTCACATCTTACGCCTTTGTCCAGGTCACTTTCCTCCTCAATCGGGGCTTGCATCATCCCATGCCTACACATCTCCCTGAAAATAACTCTCATGGAGGTCTTGACCTTGGAGACTTGGCTGATGAGAGTATACTCCATGAAGTCCTCTATGGCGTTGATGCCAGGACCCCCATGATTTGGTAGAGGATCTTGCCCCACATTAGGCTGCTCGAAGCTCAACCACTTGGCGTTAATCAACTCTTGCACCTTAAGCTTCAAAGCTCTGCAATTTTCGGTGGAATGACCTGATGCCCCTGAGTGATAGTCACATTTAGTATTCGGGTCAAACCACTTTGGATACGGGGGTTCCATTGGTTTTGTTGAGATAGGAGCTAGCATAGAGCTTTTCACGAGTTGACGTAGCAGCTCGGTGTAGGTCATGGGTATCGGATCAAAATGTACAGGTTTTCTTTCCAGGTCATGAGGTGGCCTTCTTTGGTTTGTGTTTGGGTTGTGATGTGGTGGTTGAACTGTTTGGGATGGGATGGTATGGCGGGAAGTGTTTGGTGATGGGTAGGGTATGATGGCCGGTAAGGTGTCATTGGATGCTGAGGTTGGGGGCGTGGAAATTGTGAGGTGGCGGCAATATATGGATGGTTAGTTTGGTGGTACGGAGTTTGTGGGTAATACTGGGTTTGGAAATATTGCTGAGGGTGGATAGGCATCAAGTTTGGTCTCCACTGGCCAGACTTATTCTGGTCAAAAGTCACAGCATGTGCTTCTCCTTCCTTGTTCTTTACAAACGGGGGCTTCTTCGGGCCAGGTGCCCAAACTGAAGTCTCGACAATCTTGCCATTCCTCATTCCACCCTCAATCCTCTCACCGATAACGACCATATCTGAGAAATTTGACGATACACTACCAATCATCCTATCATAAAAGGGCGACTGAAGTGTGTCAATAAACATCGCAACGATCTCTTTTTCTGCCAACGGGGGCTCTACCTGGGCTGCCACTTCCCTCCAACGCTGCGCATATTCCTTGAAAGTTTCTGTGTCTCTTTTAGACATATTTTGCAGCTGCATCCGATCAGGCGCCATGTCAACATTGTACTTGTATTGCTTCAAGAAGGCATCGGCCAAATCCCTGAAAGATCGAATATATGCCCTCTCCAGGTGCGTGTACCAACTCGAAGCTGCCTCAGACAAACTGTCCTGAAAGAAGTGAATCAGCAACTTATCATCGTGCGCGTATGATGCCATCTTTCGGACATACATGGTTAAGTGGTTCTTGAGACAAGTGGTTCCCCTGTATTTGTCGAAATCCGGGACCTTGAACTTCGGTGGGATTACGACATTGGGCACAAGGCAAAGCTCTGAGGCATCTCTGAGGCCATAACTACTTGCTCCTTCAATAACCCTTAATCTTTCCTCTAGTGTCTCCAACTTTTCCCTAGATCGGGGGTTCTCGCCGGACCGATCCACATGAGCTTCACCGTACATGTTCTGGGGAAGATACTGTGGCATGTAGGCGGATGTGAAGTTTGGTGCCGCTTGAGCCCCATTGGGTCCAAAGTGCAGGGTGTATGGTGGGAGCTTTGGATTAGAAGAAGGTATCATTGCCGGGGCACTACCTTCCGGAGGGTTTTGTGGCGGAGGGACCCCCTGTGTTGGGAATGTGAGGACAGAATTTTGAGGGACCTGGGCAGTGTCTTGGTGGTTAGGGTTATTGTCCTGTGGACCAGCAGCAGTTGGCGGCACATAACCTGGAGGAAGACCGTATGGAGGATGGTTCATTACAGTGGACTCATGATGATTGACAGCTGAGGAATGAGTCTGGTTGTTTGGATAAATAGCGAAAGGCACCATGACTCCTTGTTGGTTGAATCCTTGCATTTGCACAGGAACCTAAGTGAAACCAGGTGGGAGAAGAGGCGTAGCCGGATGCTCTTCATTCGAGGCCGAAGGGTTCTCATCTGTGCTTTTCTCCTTTTGCATCGCTTGCAACAACTCCAACATCTTTGCCATTTGTTCCTTGAGTTGGTCTACCTCTTCTCTCATCTCTTGGGTTTGTTCTAGGTCAGCCATAACTTTAGCTTGCGAACGAGTGTGGTAAGGGTGTCGCGGAGCAATGGTTCAAAAGATCACTGTTTAATTACAACAACGAAAAAGAAAATGAATAAAACAAAAAGGGATAAGAAAACACAGAAAACGTATTAACCCTTTCGAGATGCTTGAAATTATTAAATTTTATTTTTTCAGAGAGTTAACGCCCCAATGATTGACAAGAGATGGTCCCTCCACTCCATTCAGAGGGCATTTTGCCCATAAGATGGCGTGGGGTTGACAACAAATCTAGGGGAGAGGATTCTCTCCACAATAGATGTCGTCTTAGGCACACTAGCATTGTTGATTCCGAGTCGAGGAAGTAACAACTACACTTTACACAGAAGGATAACTCCTATAAGGCAAGGACGTAGTTAGCAACATACTAAAGGGAGATTACGCTCCACGATAGGCGTTGCCATGAATCAAGTATAAGAGATGGAGAGCGAGAGAAAGTAAAGGCGAGAAAATGCATCTCATTTCATTGAAACCTCCAAAGGCAGTACATAGATTGAAATAACATCAAAACATAAATTCTCAACAACGCTTTTATCCTAAAGTCAACAACTTTGATCTTTTCCTTTTTAGGCCTCGGGTGAACCCATCACACATCTGCATGAAATCTTCTAACTCCGGAGGGAGACGTAGCATAGGGTTCACGCGAATCCGCTTGTTAGCCTTCTCAAAGCGTTGAACAAAGGTCGGGATGCAATGACTTAGCTCATTAGTCATACTTATGTACCTCTTCCTCCAGATGTCGACATCCAATCCTCGCTCTTCGGCTTCTCCCCTCCACCATTTCATGGCATTCACCGCTCGCGTCACCTGGTCATGATAATGTTTGGCTGACGTCCACCCTAGGTCGCAACTTTGTTTGATTTCGAACAGCAAGGCGTTCAGGTCCTCGACCTTCTGTGCCAATCCAGCCTCCACCTTGTTGTGTGTACAGATCTGGTTTTTTAAATCGTCATTGGCCTCCCTTTGCCGATTAATTTCCGCCTCTAATGCCTTTCCTCTCTCATCTCGCCGATTAACTTCGTCTTTCAACTGGCGTGTCTCCTCCTTTAGTTGAAGCTTATCCTTTGTCAAAGTCAACATTTTCCCTTCAAGTTTCTGGAATTTGGCCATGAGGCTCGCTGGAACCTTATCTGTTGTTCTTTTGACACCTGAGGTTGTGGTGATGTCGGCGCACATGTTTTTTAAGTGCTCATTTTCTCTTGCCAACTTCTCGTACCGCCTTTGATTGGTGACTGCCTTCAGCTCAGCATCTTGTTTTTCTTGCTCCACCGCTTTCATTTGTGCCTCCATGATCTTTAATTTTTTTGTCATCTGAGTCACCAAAAGGGAATGATCTTCGCCTTTCGGATCCTCTTTCGGAATGCTGATGGGAACCCTCCTTGCTTTTCTCCATGTTTCATACTCTGAGACAATGATTAGGATCGGCCTGCCTAATTCGGCTCTTCCCGCCATCTTCACATTTTTCCATGCATCTCTGACCCTTTTTGCTGACAACTTGGTATCTTCACCGTCCTCATATCGGAAACAACATCCACCGAGCTATTCTTCTCGCGGTACAGTTTGTGTCCAACAAAGCTGTCGCAGGGCTATGGTTGGTGTGTAGGATATGCATCCTCTCGGGCCCATTAAAGGCACATTTGGGAACTCGCCACAGCTGTAAATGATATCTTGCCCTTGTTGACTTTCGTACCATGGGCATACCCACTTGAAAGAGCTGCCATCCACTTTGTCAAACTCGTTTTTCCACTCTTGTTCACTTTGCTGTTTTACTGGGATATTGTGGAAGCCTCTCAGTGGATCTGAATGTCGGCTGACATGGCCTTTCGCATACATGTGAGTGATGACCCATACATACAACAGTTGTGCACAACATCGTAGCTTCCCCTTTTGATGGCGCTGGCAAAAATCTAGAGTCAGAAAGGTCTCAGCTAATATCGCGGGCACTGGATTCCTTTTCCTCTCTACTGTGAAGAATACGTCCAGTGCAGCTTGGTCGATCATATCCAGTGCTGATGGAAACAAAACCAACCCATAGATGACAAGTGCCAATACCCTTTCGAAAGTCCCCCAATCTCGTTGATCTTTCAACCTTTTCAAGAGATTTTCAAGGAATGTTCGAGTCAATCCCCACGAGTTTGAGTGTCCGGTCAAGTGGACGTCCTTTTCAGGAAGCCCCAGTAACCCTGCTACGTTGGTGACGGTCAGGTATTGCCCCATATGGAAATAAATGACAGGCTCGGTCTGCATCGGTAACTTTAACAGACAAGCATATTCTTCGATGGTAGGGGTAATGTCCATGTGAGGCAACTCAAAACATCTGAGCTGTGGGTTCCAATACTGACTCAGAGTGCTCAAAACGGCAGTTTCAACTGGTATAAAGATAAGGTCCAGAATCCCTCCATACTTCTTGACAAAGCTTCTTCGATTCTCTTGAGGTAATGCCCGACTTAGCTCCCTCAGGTTCTCCAGCGAGTTCATTATCACCTTGGAGCTCTTGCTAGTGTGCCTGGCTTTTTCCATCTCTTGTTTATCAAAGAAAGGGTTAACTCTCACCAAATTAATCTGTGAAAGGGAAATTTTTATTAGCAAAATTGAAAAATGAATGCACTCTATGAATGAATGGAGGTGCAGATACACATGAAAGGGTTGTGAACCCCTTAGGGTGCGCTATGTATTACTAGCGCATGACTGTCCTTGCAATTGACTGCGTTTCGAAGTGCAGTGGAAACGTAGCATAATGCTCAAGTCAAGGACGACATTGGTCATCCAAGCCTAACCTTAGGCGCAACAATGCATGAAAGAGGAAATGGGTAATATGCTTGTAATCATGATAGATGTGAATACGTATGCAGCAGAAAGAAAGGCGGAATTTGCTCTTCTTTGTCCTACACAGGTTGCATCCTATGGTTGGGATTTCTTAAAACCCTAATTCGGACGGCTTCTATTGGCAACTTATGTGCAGAACTCTTGACATAGATCTATACTCCTAAAAGGCCCCCAGATTACCCTCATCTAAAAAGATAAGGACCCGGATCTATGAACCTCACCACAGGGACAAATAAGTCACAATATGGCAGTCCATGTACTGGTAGCAATCTGAGCGGGAGAATCAGTGACTGCCAGGGATGCAAAAGCATCACAATAACACCACTGAAACCCCTTCTAATCCTATGGCATTCCAGGACTCGGGTATAGAGCCCAACAGTGTGTGAAGCAGGTGATAGTGCGGTGTGTGCTGAGAGCATACAAACCTGTACAAAATCCTATACAAATAAAAAAAAAAAAAACTCCCCAAACCTGCAAGAAGAAACAACCCACAGCACAATGGTTTTCTATCCTAAGGTTGCAAGAATATATACAAAAAGTATTAGAGAAAAAAAATAAAAATAAATAAATAAATGAATAAATAAATAAATAAAATAAAATAAAAAACAAAACAATGTACCAGGTAACAAAAAAGAAAAAGGGGTAAAATAAATAAATAAAAGTTATTAAAGATTTGCACAATCAACTATGATGGGCCTGACTCTCCATAGTCCCCAGTGGAGTCGCCAGCTGTCGCGACCGTCCCGTCCGGGCGCCGCGAAGAAGAGGGGATTAAAAAAAAGAAACAGAGGAGTCGCCACCAAGATTTTTATTTGGGAAAACTTTGGAAAACCCAATTATTCAAGGAAAACTGGTCCTAAAAAAAAACAAGACAGAGATTTGAGTTCGGAAGTCGGTTATGAGTAGGGAAGGTGTTAGCACCCTACGTCACCCGTTCTAAGAACGGTACCCCAAGTTAATCGTGCAAAATTTTTACTAACCTTTGAAAATATTATTTTACCCCATTTTTTAAAATAAAAAAGAAAATAAACACAAAAGGAAGAAAATAAAATTTTGGCTTGACAGAATGATTATTCTGCTCCTACGTATTCCCCGGTGCGATGGAAAACTCAAAGCCACGTAGTTCTTAATTGAAAAAGTTTGGTTGGTTGATTTATTTTATTTTAGTTTTTAAGAAGAGATTGGATTTTGAGAATAATTTTGAAAAAGGATTTTATTTCGAAACTGGTTCGCTTTTGCACAAGGTTAAAGATAGCAGTGCTATACGATAAACCTTTACAGTTCTTATGACACTTGAGGATGGGAGACCATACATCAACGTCATATATTGTCGCGCGAATTTTAAAATATTTTACTTAAAGAAGAATTCACTCTTGCACGGGGTTAAAGATAGCAAAACTATACGATAAACCCTTACAATTCATGCGACACTTGAGGATGAAAAATTCATACATCAACGCCGTAGATTGTTGCGTGAATTTCTTTAAAAGCCATTATTATATATATATTTTTTATAAAGATTTTTCCTCTCCTTTTTTTATTTAAAACCAGAGTCTGACACACACAAAAGTATGAGCTTGGCCCAAAAGGAAAAAAGAAATCAGAAAGGAAGAAAAAAAAACTAAACTAATCCTTCCTACCAAGCCCAACCCAATACTAAGCACTCTCATCCTTAGCTGGTCCCTTGTTCCCTACATAACAAAAAAAAAAAAAAAAAAAAAAACTGACCCATTATATTAAAACAAATAAAGAGATCAGAGTTGAGAAAAAACAAAAGAAGAGCCCTTTGCTCTCTTCTTGGACGCGACCCACCCAGAGAGCAGGGGGGACTTGCAGCGTCACGGGCACGGCGGCAGCGGCAGCAGCAGCGGCTGGGGGGCTTGCGATGGAGTGGCGGAGGCGATGCGGCGGCGGTGGCTGGGACGAACGCGCTGCGGTGGTTGCAGCGGAGGGACTGCTCGCGATGGCTTGCTGGATGGGGGGTAGACGGCGGCTGGAGCGGTGCTGGGCGGCGGTGGTGCTGCAAGGGATGCGCGGTGGTTCTCCAGGTCACGATCTGGACTGGACGATGATGATTTGTGGGAAGGGATGACAGATCCTGGTTCTGAACGAGGCGCAGCCGCTCGTGGGTGGAGGCGCGGCGTCCGCGCGGCGGTGCTCCGGCGGTTCACGGTGGTGCTCCGGCCGGTTTACGATTGTGAAGGAAAAATAACGGTGATGTATTTTGATGTTTTTCCGTTTGGGTTTTTGACTGCTCCGAAAAACCTCTCCCCCCTTTTCTCTCTGTGAATTGCTGAATTTATAGGCAAAATGATGGGAGAATAATTCCAAAATTTTCTGTTAGCTTGGTGCAGGAAATGGGTACCTCAAGAAGGAGCAAATCAGCTTTGTTCCTCTGTCTGGTGGTGCAACAGGGAGGAGAGCAGTGTACCATTGTCATTGCTGGTACTGCTTAGGGGGAAAAAAGGAAATAAAGTAAAAGAAAACAAAAAAAGGGAAGAAAAAGAAAAAGGAGGGGACTTCTAGAAATGAAACCTACGTGACTCCCTTCCCCACTTTGAGTTGAATTTTGTCATTCATTCTTTTTATTGTTATTTTCGTTTTTTTTTTTTTTTTAAAACAAGAAAATGAGCTTCTAAGTGGGTTAAACAAAAATGGGATTATGGGCCAAAGCCCACTCAATTTTTCTTTCTTTTTCTGATTACCTAGCCAACAGATTAATTAATCCGGACAAAATTGGGCGTTCACATCCGGTATCTGCTTTGGCCGGGAACTTCCGTCATCCTCCAATTCCTTGGTGACGATTGAGTCAATCTTTTCCTTGTTTTCCACCGCCAAGGTTCGTAGCTCTGCGAGAATGTTACGGAAATCGGACATCGCCTCTTCAATGGCTGAGACTCTGTTTTCCATCTTCTTTGGTGGCATTCAAAACTAGGTCACTAACGCTGGTTACGGAATGAAAAGAAATAGCGGTGTCCATCGAAATTGTATCCGGCAGGTCGGACCAATTTGTTAGGAAACCAGAAACTGCAAAAGATGAATGCAAGAATAATAAAAGATGGGAATAGAAATTTGGATCGAAATGGAAATGAGGTATGTATTATTTACTGAAATAAAGACAGTAACTCAGAGAATTAGATGATTCTCTGCCCAGAGCAATGCTCCTCTCAGAGTGCACAAATGCCTCTGCCACAAAACAACCCAAAATCCAGAATCCTCCCCCTCTCTCCTCATCATTTCCCTAATAACAGAATTCCCCTCACACACCGCACACACGCTCCTGCACTGAATTACAAACACCAATCCTACTGTGCCACCTGGCCACTACTAACCTCCCCTCTCTTTTTCTTTCCCTCATAGACTTTCCAAATCAGAGGCTTAGAGTGATTCTTGGGCAGAAACACATTTGGGCCTTCCTCATGAATTATGGGCCTATCACCATTAAAGCAGAAAGACTCAAAAGGAATATAAGCATCAGTTTCTTTAGTCAAATATTCATCTGCAGATTTAGAGTTTTTACACTTTCTGTGATTACCTTCACTCCAATTTGGTGCACCAACTGGAAGTTCTCCATATCCATCTACATAAAAAATAAAATAAATAAATAAATAAATCTACTAACCAATAAGAATAGGCTACACACATATGCAGAGCGGGTGCATTGTTATGTTTTTTCAAAATACCCTCTAAGATATTATTCTAAGTTTTTAGCCATAAAATGGTGACCATTTCGACCAAGTACAAATCTTGGTTAATGGTGTCCAAGTGGATGTTGGCCAAGTTGGTTAATGATGTCGTAATCGTAGTTAATGATGTACAAACTTTAGTTAATGATGTCAAAATCTCAGATGTACAAATATACCGACTAAATGTCTGTATTCTAAGAAGTAAATTATCTACAATTTACAAATTCTATTCTGGCAAAGAAAATATAGGCCAGCTCAGGCAAAACTTGCAGCTTAATCACAAAACAAAGCCATCTACCAAAACCACTACTATTTATAATGGCAATCTATATATAAGCAAAAATAGCGCCAAGTAGAGAAGGAATCTCATTCACAACATACCTCAATGGCTACAAACAAAATCCAAAGAAAACAAAAGATACCTCCCTTACCATGGCCACGACTTATCCATAAGCTGAAGAGGAAGACAAGACCCCACAAAACAAAAACCAAAGACAGAGAAACCTTATACAAACAGTTTCTCCCACTTGTAGCCTTCTCTATAGCCCTTTTTTCAAGAAGAGCTTTACGCGATCTTTGCATTGTACATCAATCCAATTCAGTGCAACTACCCTTCAACAGACAACACAGCTTTTCCCTCAGTCAAAGCATAATACGATGCACAAGGGCATCATTTAACTTTTCAGTTCAGCAAAGTGCAATAAATAAAATAAGGCTCTAAAATCTATGTGAGATCACAAAACAGTTTAACGGCATATATGTTAAAGAAATAATAGACACAAACTAAAAGCTGCTTATAAAACTGAAAAGTTAATGCACTAAAATACAAATTATCCCATTCCTACCAAGGATAGAGGAAAAGTTCAATTCTAAGCGAAGCTCCAAGGGACAACCACTTCTTCAGTTGAAGAGAGAAATATTTTCAATCACAAATCCATCTTAACAATCAAGCTAAAGTATATTATTCATCATGAATGTAATAACGTGCCACCTAAACGAAAGTGACAAGACATTATTCCGGTACACACAGTTAAACCAAAAGCAAAAATAACACCCAAGAAAGGAAAATGACCTTTGTTCTATGTTTGGGTATTTAGTGATAGTGGAATAGAACGGAATGAGATGGAATAAAATGGAACAAAATTATCATTGTTTGGATATTTTATAACGCAATAGAATGGAATGGATTACATCGGGTTTTATTTCATTCCATCTTATTTAAAACAATTCAAAGAATGGAACCTAATATCATTTCATTAGATTCTGCTCCATTCCATCAATTTCCATCTATCCAAGCATTGAGTGAAGCAATATAACAAGCACTATTTTACTTTTAAAAAAAAAAACCATTAAAATAAAATGAGCACTATACTGGAAAGGGGCATCCAACAGAGGCCTATAAAAAACAGGAAAGGCATAAAATCTCAAAGGGTCATAAAAAAAAGAAGCTAGAATTCAAGCTCTAACACATGAATCACATGTGGGAACTAAATTACACAGAGCAAAGTTCAACGCAACATTGAATTGTGACCTTTGGGATTGAGAATCAGTGAGTTTGGTTCTTGGGAAAGTCAGCAAATGATGAGCTGTATCTGGGAATCATTGAGATGAGTAAGGAAGCAAATGGGGTTTGGAGAAAAAGAGACATACCGCATGGAAACTGCATCCAGGATGTCTAGTCGACCCCTTTTAAATTCAAAGAGTCCTTGCTTCTGTCTTTTGCTTTCTATTGTAACGGGCAGCTTTGTAGCTACATATCATGGTGAACATAGCTGCCATATAGGGAGAGTTTTTTTTTTTTGTTTTTTAATTGAATAAGTTGCCAATACTCATTGAATTTTGAATACGTTAGTGATGTTATCATATTATTTTATCCTACAATTATGTTTCTTTAAAAAAAAAAAATTTATCCGACAATTATCTTTGAATCTAACTATAATTTTACTCTCTTTTTTATTGGTTAAGGTAGGAGACTTGTGATGTTTACACAGAGACTATGCAATGAAACTCAGTGTGGAACTTAACTGATTAATCTTTTTTACTTAATTAACCAGTTTTATGAATGTAAGTTTAAGTCATAACAATTAATTATTCCACTAAGCGTCACTTGATGAGGATAGGGCGAGTTGAAAAGAACCTACACTAGAAGAGTTGGAGTGAAAGCCACCTTGAGTGGGCACCTACATAGGCATTTAGAGTGGATTGTTGCAGTTCAAAGAAAATTTAACGTGGTGCTTAAGCGATGAAACTTTGCCACCTAATAAACTAATCTTTTAGGTTAGGTTCTACTCATGAGCTTAATCGTTCCTGTCGAGATTTAGGTGGAGAATGAGAAAACTAAAACCTACGTGATATACATGTGGATATCAAAAAAAAGGTTT
The DNA here is from genome assembly GCA_039655645.1 of Ammopiptanthus mongolicus. Lineage (NCBI taxonomy): Eukaryota > Viridiplantae > Streptophyta > Magnoliopsida > Fabales > Fabaceae > Ammopiptanthus > Ammopiptanthus mongolicus. The sequence goes on from CM077344.1 coordinate 30,507,022, forward strand.
TAAATTATATAGTGAAATGTTAACGAATTAATTTTATAAAAAAATTATAAAGTGAAATGTTAACTAATTAATTTGGCAAAATAGATTTATTAGTCCTATATGTTTTTTTTTTTTTTACTTTTCATGTCAGTTCTACAAGTTTTATTTTTTTCAAATTAGTCCTACACGTTATGTTTCGTTTTCATGTTAATCTTTTCCATCAATTTCGACTAACGTCGTCAGTTTTGATCTGATATGGCTATCACGTTAGCCCGACATGTGGCTTTTGATCTGACGCCATAAGATCGAAATTGACGGAAATGACTAACATGAAAAAATGGAACATAACGTGTAGGATTATAAAACTTATAGGACCGACGTGAAAAGTAAAAAAAAAAATATATATATATATATAGGATCAATCAAGCTATTTTTGTCAATTAATTTCATAAAAAATAAATTAATAAATAAAGAATTTTTTTATTGTTAGTGGCATTAAAAATTAAAGGTTTTATAATCTAACAATTTGAATTATATAATATTAATGCATTTTCTATAAATAAGATATTTGAATGTTCAAACATTGAATTGTTTTTTTGAACTCGACATTGAATTGTTGTAATAAATTAATAATATAAATTCAAATTTAAATTTGTTTTAAGATAATTTATTGTAGATGACAATGACAACACATGTCAAAACTTTAATAAGACATTATTGTCATAAATTAGAGTTGCCATTTGAAAGAACATTACAAATTTGATTCCTGTTTTAATAGAATACAATATATGTTTGAGTTTAATTCTTATCCCCGTTTACATTGTCAAGTATTTTACACTGTCAACCAATCAAAAATTATGGCATGAGTGATTTTAAAGGTAGTTAGGATAAGAGTCAAATATTTTGACTTATGTGGCAATTTCTGAGTGATTAACTATGTAAAAAATCTTTACACTGACAATATATACCAATTAAATCCCATTTGTTTTGTTCGTGGAAGAATAAAAATAAAGTAATTATTTTTATATGTATCTAACATTTATGCAAATTATTTCAATAGCATCATTTACTTTGTTTTTTAGAATATAAATAAAGTAGGGAAAATATTGAGAAGATATTAGGATTACAAATTAATTATAAATATAAATCAAATTCAAAATAAAATAATATAACAAACACAACCATCTGATACATGTTCAACAAAATTAAACAATACGGAAAGGCAAATTAGTATACCATCAGTACCAATATAAAAGTGAAGATTAAATAGAGTAAATGGAGGCACATCAAAAATACAATCTGACACTCACAACTCATTGATATGAGATATTTTTCTAAGACTTAATTTAAAGGTGTTTCTTCACTTCTTGTTAGAAGCATCAAGTTGACATGTCACTTAGGAAAAACTAATAATCGCTTTGAGTTAATAAAAATTAATACTAGTTAATAATTGTAAATACAAACTTATAATCTATACAGAACCTTCAACCCGCATGAATGCCAAAATAATTGTTAAAACGAATATAAAAAATCTAAACTATATAACACAACAACAACAACAACAACAACAACAACAACAACAATAATAATAATAATAATAATGCTAAATAGTATGATGCCTAATTGCCTACTGTACGATATTGTGACGAAAACAGATGTTTCAGACTTATATTAAATTTTCATATAATAAATATTATTTAAAATATTAAAATAATATAAAACGATTGGTTGAAATTACATTCACAGTATTCGTATATGCCCTTCATTATAATAGTAACCCAATTAATATTTAAATAAAATTAAAAAAATTAAAAAAATTCTTAATAAATATTTAATATAATAATATCAAAAAAAAATTGTTTATATCAATAAACACATAAAATACTGAAATAACATATTTAGTTCAAAAGCCTCAAAATCGGACGTCTAATAAAACTCGCATAAACAAAATAAAGCGTAGCGATAATATAGGTCCTCCTGGCATAAGTCGTAACATACTAACCAAACTATAAACTAAAGAACAGATCTTCAAGCCTCTGTATGTTCAACGGTGACGTTCTCGAGCTCTGAAAACAATACTACTAATGAGATTTATAATCCTAGTGAATAAAAATACAGTTAAAAATATTTTCGCAGAAGCATTGTTCTCAGTCGGTGCGGCAACCGAAAAAACAATTCATGGTACCCACTATTTTCCAAAATAATAGCATTATAAATTAATATTAATAATAATAATATAAATTATTATTGTCAATAATCATTCATCATCAAGACATCATAAATCAAGTATGTCAAAATCTCATATATCAAATAATTCCAATAAACCACATAAGTCATATGACGTCTAAACATCACTCAACAATGGCGTCTCATTGCTTACCTCTACTTAAGAGAGATATTTCGATGTTACCTTCTCATCGATGACATTACTCATTTTTCGATACTAACCATGTGTATCGGTGGTATTGCTCATTTTTCGACATCTCAATATATGGCGATGTTGTTTTCGATAGCCCATCAACTGACGGTATTAGTTAATATCGACATCTCAATTCAATGACAATGTTACTTTTGATACCCCATCAACTAGCGCTATTACATAATTTCGACACCCCAATTCAATGACGATGTTACTTTCGATACCCTTCATAGTCGGTATTTTTCAAACGTCATGCCACATGTATAATGATCAATTAAACATGCCAAATCAAATATATATATCATGACATAACTCAAGTAAAGCATGTCAATCAACCAATACACATACCAATCATACATCTCATATCATAAATCACAAGAATAAATACTCAATTTAATAAATTTTGTTTTTAATCGAAAATCCCTAAATCAATTTAGCACTCTTGAACCCTAACATAGAAAAATCCAATTTTTTCAAATCAAACATCCAAAATGCATTATTGGTTTTAAGACCCAAAACTCCAAATATTTGTACTATGAAAGAGTGAGAAAAAATATTTTTACTCACCTCTTATAAATCTTCAAAAAAATCTTAGGCGTTTCCTAGGACGAAACGTATTTATAAAGCTCCTCCATCTGTCACCTAAGACAAACACCTGCTGCGCACAACTCTTCTCATTCTTTTCGCGGCTCAAGGTAACGTTGTTCCTCCCCCTACGCAAAACCTACTTCTTATAAAAATTCCAGGCTAGAATCCTCCTTCCATCTCAAGTTATTTTAATTCCTGATTTGCATCCTCGTGACCTCTATCTATTTTGCAACAATTCTAACCCTATCTATTTTGTAACAATTCTAACTGAATTCTGTTAGTGTTCTTCCGTTTTGTTATTATTTAGATACTAGATCTTGTATCCGTGCGATGCACGGATGTCTCATGTTTTTGTATTATTTTTTTGTTTGAATATTTTTTATGAAAAAGTCTAAGCTGACACATTAAAACATTAATAAATACGTATTTATGTAGTATTTGAAGGGTTCAAGACCCTTGTTAACCACCCCGAAGTTTAGAATGGATGTTGATGTTTAGAGCCAGAGGATGTGGTCTATTCGAGATATGAAAGTAAAATCGTTGATGAAATCAACTTTAGTGAACAATTCTTAAAGGGACGTTATGGTTTAGTGTACTTGTATATAAGATATACTTCTCCTCGTGTGACTGAGACGTGATATTTGTGATGAGAATTTGAAGGCATTCCACAAGTAGACTCTTTGTGGACTATATATCCTATTTTTATTTTAATTAAGATGACCTGGTCGAACATTGCACTGAGTGGTATGGTATTATTAACAATTGAAAAACAAAACCTTGTAAAGTAATATACATAACCAGAATGGTAAAGCAGTAGATAATCACATATTGTCAATAACTTAGATGCTCATTAAGCTATCCCACAAATAAGAGTTCAATACTGATTAGCATTTTTTACAACTTGTATGCTTGCACGTAGGCAAGGTTTTGATGTTTATCTCCAACCATATTCCTAATCAAACAAAGAACAATTACTTAAATATTGGTGTCTACTTTGCAATTTTGACTCTCCTTTTAGCTTCTTCAGCCATTTGAGTGAGGTCATTAAAATGTGTCCGGTCAGTGAACATGTTAGTGTCATTTGGTTGTAACCCATGCAATTTTTCTTGTGCATGTGCCCATTGAAGTTCCATTGTTCCTTCCCAAAGTCCTTTTGCCTTGTGAATGCAATCTACATGAAAATGTAAATATTTAAATTTAAATTAGTATATACTCATTTGAAACTTTAACCTTCCTATAAAATTATTTTCATGTAAGATTTTCAACCTCGTATAATAAAAAATTATAATATTTGAATATTACATAACTATATATGAAGGCAGAAAATAGAAATTTATTGTTATTGAATAAGAATTATTTGTCCTAAATTTAAAAAATCTTTAAGACAAATATTATCAACAAAAGACAAAATTACAATTCCATTTAATGTTATATAATGTATTTAAACAAATCTCAAAACAATAAATTGTTAATCGACACATAAAAAACATGAAATTGCAAATTGACAAATAATTCATTTTTATTAATATTATAAACAATTTTTTAAAAACAACACCAATCAGATTTCTAGCATTGCAAAACAACATCCATCCGGTATAAGCTTCCTCATAAACATTATCTTTAATAAAAATAAAATAACAATGAGAATGAGAATAACATTAAAATCAACTTTGGTTGAAAAGTATGAACAACAAAGGATTCCAAGCAAACACTATTGACTCTTTGTTTTCATAATATTAAACAAAACATTCCACGAAAACTTATTTTCTTGGAAAGCTATGAAGAATCAATGAAATGCTTCCACCAATGAAATGTTCTGAAGTGCTTCCACCTATGAAATGTCCCAAAGAATCGTTTTGTATTCACTGACATTCAAAAATCTTAACACTTTATCTATGATTAGATATTTTCAAAATGTAATAATCAACTATGTTCACCTATAATTAGCATCTTCAGAAACTAAAAGAATCAAGAACTCATCATCTACAACAAATAAGTCGCTAAAAACTCTGAAGAAAATAGAAGTTTGAAGCTTACTTAAAAAGTTATTAGGTATTTTGAAATCAATAACATTCATTCCATTTCACCTTTGCGAAACTATATGGAATCCATTTCACCAATGGAGGATTATGAATATAATATAGTAGTAGAACTCTCTTGGTGTGTATTTGGAGGATTATGAAGATGCTGCTAGCCTTAAGGTGGCAATTGCAGCTGCAACTACCAATGACAATGTCGAAAGAGTAATGTCTCATCTCAAAGTCAGTACCAAAATTTACCTTGTCCAAATATTTCTTTTGCACTCGATTAGTATCATCCCCAACCAAAATAAATATGAGAAATCAAAATAATTAAAAAATTAGAATGGATCTTTGCTGACTTTACATGGATAGCAATATAGCAAGATTTATAACATAACATTAGCTAATAGCAATGAGGCTCTTCATTGAAATTCATTTCCATCTAAGAATGATAAGTGTCAAACTTCAATTATTACATCATCCAAGGGTCCTAATTCATAATACAGAATGGAAAATTATTTAAATAAAAGTAAAAACACAAAAAAAAAAAAATTACATAATTTTGTTATTCCGTGGTACAAACCTATGAGCTTTCATTTAATGAATACAACATACTTGCACAAATCTCTGTGTCTGGTTCCTACAAGCAAACAGAAGAGCGAAAACTTTGTCACAAAAAATTTGAATGTGGGACACTGCCAAGTCAGCAAAGTCTACCCAAATATCATCTAAAATAAGCTTGATCCTCAAATCCATTCCTCTAATGGGTCTGCTAAACTAACCAAAAAGTACATATTGCACTCACAATGCACAAAGGAGTCCCTTGGCTTATATGAACAATTAGAACTTACAAAATTTTCAATACAATTTCAGATCAAAGGATGGATAAACTAAGATAACAATTACTTGAATAAGAATGGATAAACTTGAATAACAATTACTTTATGCAACACTTCCAACAGATATTGGAATCATATAGACCTTTGTCCCACGACACATCTAGCTTCTCACTTCCACCAAATAAGTTTGGTTGTTTGATGCAAAGACTAATCAGAAAAAAGTAGAATTATTCGTTAAACAATTCTGGGAGAGCTATGGGTCACAGTACTAAAAAACCAATTTATAATAACAGAGAGTTCTGAGAGGACTACATGATAATTTAATCATGAAAACCTCATACTAAGATTCCATTTATCTAAAAAAAGCAAACTAATATTGCTACGAAATTAATCACAGATGCTAACCATTCTGAACTATAAAACAAAGAGTTAGAAAATAAGATACCCTCAAAGAAGAGCTAAACACTAACCATAACCTCGTGAAAATAGCCAAAAGAAAAAAAAAATGCTTCAAAATACTATTACAAAGTGAATTTTCAAACCTGCAAATGCTGCAAACACCATACAAAATCAGCCTTTGAGTGTCTAGTTCAAGTGAATAAAAATTTAACAATATTTAGTATTAAACATATAGAATAACTATGTATAAGCAATATATATAATATGTGACTGAGAGAAGTGGATGAGAAAACAGAATCAAAGGTAGAAGAATTGTATCTCAAAGTGTTGATGGAAAGAAAAATTCATCACATGAGAAATCTCAATTAGATACCATAAACGGAATGAAACAAATAGTAACCAATTGAAGAAATTATCTTTACAGGTTTACCTTATACTTTGCATTTCAGCTATGATGCTACACATTTTTAAAAAATTCACTTGGCAAAGTTCTCTTCAATAACAAATTCCTTTATACCCTCATTCTGCTTGATTCATTAAAGATTGGATCAAGATGAACTATAACCATTATTAGCCGCCAATCAGGCAACTCAATGATATTTTTCCAATGGATCAAGACTTTGGAATTCATATAGTTGTCCTATATTTCTTGCTTTCTTGTATTAGCGAAGTTTCTTGTCAGGAAAGCATGATCAGATTGATTGATGGCTGTCATGAATCTACATAAACGAAGATGAAGTTTCAAAATACAAATCAAACACTTTCAGTTAAAAAAAGTCCAAAAATAAATAAAAACAGATTCATCTACACAATGCTAGTGCATTATGAATAATTCAAAACTCATAGAAGAACAACAGTGTCATGGCAGCACACTCGCAACCTCAACCAAGATCCACATTTCTTCAATCTGCCATGGAAAGGAAAAAACAACCAAAGGAGAAAGGAGAGTATCGGAGACAGTATAAAAGCCGCAAAACATAACACAACACGAACCTTGCAAAAGCAAGTACTCACGACCTCAAGTAAGATCCACAATTCCCCAATCTGCAGAAAGTAGTAGTTATGCCGTCCCCAACCAATTTTCTTCAGGAATTTCTCTGCATGTTGTAGACCTGCTTTGGAAGAAAAATGGAAACAAAAACTTTAATGAATTCTTGTGTGAAAGAGTTAATAGAACACCTTGTGTGCAAGGTTAGGGAGATACTCAAATTTGCATTAAAAAACGCACACGGGAAGAAGAAATAAAATGATGTAAAGACAGTGAGTAGAAGCAAGATAAATAAAGAAGGAACCTCGCAGATGAGCTTCGAAGTTGAATTGAACTTGTAGCATAGGAGTATTCGACAGCCAATTAGATCTTATCCAGCCCAACCCAACCCAAAACCCTACCTAGGCAGCCATGTCGAACCCTCCGTCCGATGGCATCTCGAACCTTCGGTTCCCGAACCACGGTGATCACTTGCTGGTCTCTTCATGGGATAAGGTAGATTTCTCTCTCCTACACCTAGACAAAGACCTACTCCTTACCTTCAATTTTGAAATTTCGATGGATCGTAGAGCATGAGGTTGTATGATGCGAGCGCAAATGTGCTGAAAACCCAGCCTATAATTTAACCTATTTATTGAAAAACCCATTAACTTTTTACCTCACAGGCTGAGGCAACATAACCCCACCCATCTCTATATCCATCTTCTAAAAAAAAAACGTTGGCTTAACCAAGAGTTGTTGACTCTTCGGTGCTATGCCTTAATTTAATTGCTATCAAATTCCCACATATATCCTTTTGTTACCAACACCAAAAAAAAAATTCTAAGTGATTTTACAGAAATATCTCAATCACTACATTCCTTTTATCTATAAAGATTAGATATGGCTAAAGCCTTATTCTTAGTGGTCTACTGGATGACCACGTGGGCCTCTTTTTTCTTAAAACCAATGTTGTATACTTTTTTAATTACTAAACAATTTCAATAAATTCTTATACCAACCATTGTTACACTAAATCGCATATTAGCTTAATTTTTTTTATTAAATTAATTAAATTGAAATTTTAGGATATTATATTTTCTCCCCTCCTTTAAGAATTTCATCCCCGAAATTTCGACATCTAACGCTTATACTAACAAGCAAGCCAACAACCAAGGGTTAAACGGTATTACGTACCTGAGTGAAGGAGCACTACTGTTGCGCATCTTGGCATTGCGACCATGCCTTTCTCACTGAAGTCCACGTTCTGGTTCGCAAAATTTGATCAACTACATCTTACGGAGAACCTCTGTCTTTCAAAAATTATAAATTCCCTCACTACCAATAAAACATTGAGTTGGACAGACTCAATATCTCAAAGCATAGTATGCAGAATTCATGACGATACACAAACAATAGTCCTATATGCCCAATTTTAATTTTAAAAAATCCGCTACCACAGTCCAATTTAGGATTGAACTGTTCTGATATAAAAAATGTAATGGTCTTCTTTACATTAGTAATCCAAGATAATTATTTAGATAAAATATGAAGAAATAAAAATTTTCTTAAATAATATTGAATAAATACTTAGTGTACTAATATTAATAGTAATATCAAAATAATGTTTACATCCTTAAACCAATAAAATACCGAAATAATACAATAAGTTTAGAAGCCTAAAAAATTAGGTGTCTACTACAACTCGCATGAGAAAAAAATACATAATAATGACATAGGTTCTCTTGGCTTAAGCCATAACATACTAACCAAATACTAAAACTAAGAAGATAATCTTCAAGTCTTCATATGCTCAACTATGATGTCCTCAAGCTCTGAAAACAATTCTACTAATGAGATTTATAATTCCAGTGAGTAAAAATACATTTTCTCACCCTTTCATGGTACAAATATTTGGGGTTTTGGGTCTTAAAACCAATACTGCATTTTGGGTGTTTGATTTGGGAAAATTGGGTTTTTCAATGTTAGGGTTTAAGAACGCTAAATTGAATTGTTTTTTTTTTTTTATTAAAACGAAAGTTTATTAGATTGTGCATTTATCCTTGTGATTGATGATATGAGATGTATGATTGGTATGTGTATTGATTAATTGACATGTTTTACTTGAGTTATGTGATGATATATATATTTGATTTGGCATGTTTAATTGATCATTATTTATGTGGCATGACGTTTGAGAATTACCACCTATGAAAGGGGTATCGAAAGTAACATCGCCATTGAATTGGGATCTCGAAATTATGTAATACTGCTAGTTAATGGGGTATCGAAAGTAACATCGCCATTGTATTGGGATGTCGAAATTATATAATACCTTCAGTTGATGGAGTATCAAAAGCAACATCACCATATATTGGGATGTTGAAAAATAAGCAATACCGCCAATGCATATGGTTGGTATCGAAAACTGAGTAATGTCCCCGATGAGAAGGTGACATCGAAATACCTCTCTTGAGTAGAGGTAGGCAACGGGACGCCATTGTTGAGTGATGTTTGACAGTCATATGACATATGTGATTTATTTGAAAATATTTGGCATATGGTATCGGTATCTGATGATTTGATGATGATTGATTGGTGTTCATGCTACTTTATAAGTATTATTATTTGTATATCGTAAATTATGTTTTTGGAAAATAGCGGGTAACATGGATTGTTTTTCCGATTGTCGCGTCGGCTGAGAACAATACTTTTACGAAAATCTTTTTAACTGTATTTTTATTCACTGGGATTATACATTTCATTAGTAGTATTATTTTTAGAACTTGAAGACGTCATAGTTGAGCATATGGAGACTTGAAGATTATCTTCTTAGTTTTAGTATTTGGTTAGTATGTTATGGATTAAGCCAAGAGAACATTTTTTTATCATGCGATTTGTAGTTGTAGTAGACGCTCAGTTTTTTAGGCTTTTAAACTTATTATGTTATTTCGGTATTTTATTGGTTTAAGAATGTAAACATTATTTTGATATTATTATTAATATTAGTACACAAAGTATTTATTCAATATTATTTAAGAAAAATTTTATTTATGTATATTTTATCTAAATAATTATCTTGAGCTACTAATGTAAAGAAGGATGTTACACTAAACATCAATTCTCTAATAATAATGGGTTAAGGAGAGATCATACCCTTACCAAAAACACGGCAGTTTCCTGGTGATCAAGGGAGATGCTAGTAGTCTACTATTATTCTATAAGGCCATTGGGGAATTCTATTTAATGTTTATTTTCCTTGTTGCTTGGACAAGATTTTTTTTAAAGGTAAGTGTATATTGAAATTGAATAAATAAAAGTGTATTTAGTTTTAGATTATTTAATAAATTAAAATATAGTACACTTTGGATAATGTTCCTTCATAATAAGTTTGTTTTCAAAGGAAGTAAATAATAATATAATATACTAATATTATTTTTAAATGAGATTTTTCATACATAATCACTTATAAAAAAAAGAAATGATTATTCTGCAAGTTGAATAGTGAATTAGCAATTATTTTTTTTATTTAATTTTTTTATGAATCACCGTAATTAGAGCATTTGACTCTCTAGTGACATCCTGGGATATCCCCACAAGTTTCGACTTTTTGAACCGATTATGAGACTAATCCTTGGTCGACTGTTTCGAACGGAGAATTAATTAACCTTTGATTTTCGAAATCTCTCAACTAGAGTGTCTGTCATCAGGATTCAAACTTGCATTTTTCTCTTTATGTGACCGATACCACTCCATCAACCCTTAGTTTGGGTTGTCCTCTGTTTGAAATTTTGATTAAGGCATTTTGTTTTTTTTCTCAAATTTGAGGACAATATCCACATTTAGATCATTGAATTTATCCATGTTAGAAACAAAGATCTCACTTAAAAGTGAAATGTTAGTAATACACTCTCTTTTTAATACATTCTCTTTTTAATACACTCTCCTATTAATTGAAAATCATGTGGGTCTTATAAAATAAAGTGAGACCCACATAATGGGATCCATATGAATTTCAACCAATAAGAAGATGTATGTTGAAAAGAGAATATTAAAAAATAAGTTGCTAACATTCCTCGTAAAACAAATCCGACTCCTTAGATTTGGTATGATTCCGTCCCGTTAACTTTTAGTCAAATAAATTTCTTATTAAAAATGCCTCAACTTCACTTTTTTCTCAAGGCTTAACAACAACAATTTGGACAAAAAAATATTAATTGAAACATCATTAAATAGATAGAAGCAACAAAATGGCTTTAAAATCCCATTTAAACATCAAATTGGAATATATGATCATAAATAAGCATGTCAATTGTACAAAAGATATATATCTATATCCGCACAGGTTTAATTTAGTTTGGTGTCGTTGAATTTTAAAATAGAGATTTATTTCTATATTAAGTAATTCAAAGGTGTATTTATTATTATTATTTTGACTAAAATGGTGTATTTATTATTAAATTTTAGTGTGTAAAGATTCTAATGCATTTTAGATTAAATTAAGGATACAAAACAAAAATAATGTGTACAAAAAAAATATTTAAATTAAGAATGAATATATTCATAATTATTCGATTTAGAGACCAAAGTCACTTTATTAAATAAGCTTTTTCCAAAAAAAAAAAAAAGAAACACCAAACGAAATGAATCATTTTCATTTAAAAATAATATAAATTTAATCAATTTACCATTTTTTTTTCCCAGTTTTACTGATTTAGACCAGCTTGATTTTGGTATCAACACCACTAAGTTTCGATGGTTTTATTTTTTATGATGGGTTTTTATTTTTTATGTTTTTTTATTTTTTTTGTGGGAATATGTTAGAAGTACAAATTTGTTATACTACATATTTTTTCCTCGATCAAATATTTTATTGGTTGCGATAAATATTTGGGTGTCTTAAATATCATTAATAATTACTAAATATTTAAAAGTTGACCAAGACAAAGGTAAGAAAAAAATATCAGAGTAATCTCCTTAAAATAAAGTATAAAATAATTTTTCATATAATATAGTACAATATTTAAACAGAGTCTATCTTTGCTTAAAAAAAACAGAGTCCATCTTTGTAAATACAAACAAATGTTCATAATGAGGATGTAAAATTTGAGATTTTTTATTTTTTATTTTAACTCACAATCTTAATTATTATTGCATTTCATAAATTTAATTTATGAATTTTTAAATTATTTTCTTTTATTTTCAAAAACAATCTTTATCATTGCCTTTTAAAAATTTCAAAACTTTTCCTTTTATTTCCATCCTCATTATCTCCTTTCATAGATTTCGTACCGCCCTTGCATTGAAAAAAATATATATTAAAAATAGAAATAATAACAAAGTATAAAATAAAGAGTGAAAAGTAAAAACATCAATTTGATCCATGAAATTAAAAAAATCGGTCAATTTGGACCCTGTCTCCTATTACGAAAAAACAAATTTAAGGTTCTGACAATGCAATATGGTTGGACTCTCATGTCGATCCGAATGAATCATCCTTTCCACGGAGGTAAATCTTTGCCTGCTAGACAAGAGGATAGCAAGTTACAAATTCTGTCTTGATAGGACATGTATTTTTATTACTATTAAATTATTTATCTCATGTAGCACGTTAAATGTCAACGCGGCACCTACGTGACAAACCCCGATAAAAAACGTCGTTTAACCTTTGAAAAAAATCCAAAGCTAAACATTCCAGCTTTGTGGGGATCAAATTGACGGATTGGACCAAACTTAAGGGACCAAATTGACCGATTAGATCAAATTTTAGGAGTCAAATTGATGTTTTATTCAAACAAAAAACAAATAGTATTGCAGCTTTGGCTACAAATCTCTCCTTCATTTTTCAATTCATTTTTCAAAAAGGTTGCTTCCATCAGTGCAAGAAGTTGCGGCTAAGGGCATTTTGCTTCCTGCCTACATGTCTAGTTTTGATTTCAACATGGTTTCTAAGGTGTTTTTCTTGTTTTTATTATGAGTTTTATTGATGTAGATCAAACATAGTGGGATCTTCATTTGAGTAAATTTGTGAATTCTTTAATGGAATTGCCGAATTCAATTAGGAAAACAAAAGACTCAAGGGATGATCAAGATTAACATCAAGTGAGATCAAAGATAAAAAAGGTAGAGGAATTGCATTAATTAAATTGCGAAAAATGTAAACATCGAAAACGGATCCTAGGCCAAGGGGACTATGGCCAAACCTATGCAAGAATTGAAGTGCAAGAATTGAAAAAGAAAGGGAAAAGATGAAGGGGAAAGGAATGGGAAGAAGATGATAGGTGCCACACTCAATCCATAGTGATGGAGATTGATTGATAAGCCTAGTTTGTGTTCGCCACTTAAAGAAGATTCTTGAAGATAAGAACTAAAAGTTCAAGTTAGAACTTTGCTAGGAGGAGAAGCTCTCAACTCACAAATTGGAAGAAATCCACAAATGATTCATTAGCTTCAAAATGTGTGTACAAGAAGCCTTATATAGGCTTTGAGAAGCAAAGTGGCGCGCCTAGGCCTTGGAGAAAGCATGGTCGCGCCTTCTACATGGCTTGTGGGCCTTTATTGGCCCATATGGCCCACTAATCCTAAGCCCAACCTCGTAGACTAGTTCTAAAGTGCTTTTATAGAATAAGCACTTTTACAAAGTCCTACATACATGTATTACAAGTCCTATACTAAGTAGTCATGACTTCAATGTATAAGAGGTTCCTTGGTGGGTCCTCTTCAATGGATGGGTGCAAAGTCAGCCGATTGACTATGGTCCTCTCTAAGGCTTGCTGGACCCTCTTCTGCCTTCCTCTAGTTATTGGGCCTTGTAGGCCTTGCAATTGTGGGACCTGCTGAGTGTCCATGATCACATCATCCCCTCCATTTTGAGGCAAATTCGTCCACAACTTGTGGGTTTCATCACCTGTGTCAAAGAGACTAAGATCCACACATTGAAAGTCGCACTCACATTATACTCACCCGGAAGGCCATTTTGATAGGCATTGTTATTAATTTTCTCAAGTACTTGAAAGGGTCCATCACCCCGGGGTTGGAGTTTGGATTTCCTATGTAAAGGAAATTGTTCCTTGCGTAGGTGAACCCATACCCAATCCCTTGGTTGAAAGACCACTTCTTTCCTTCCTTTATTAGCTTGCCTACTCATTGGCTCCACTCGTTTTTCAATTTGCATTTTAACTTGTTCATGGAGTTTTTGGACATATTCAGCTTTGGTTTGTCCATCTAGATTAATCAAAGAGTCATTGATGGGTAAGGGGAGCATATCAAGGGGAGTTTGAGGATTGAAACCATACACTATTTCAAAAGGTGAAAAGTGAGTAGTAGAATGTTGCGCATGATTGTATGCAAATTCTATGTATGGTAAACAATCTTCCCAAGACTTAAGATTTTTAGAGAGGATTGTGCGTAAAAGAGTAGAAAGAGTCATATTCACAACCTCCGTCTGGCCATCTATTTGAGGGTGGCAAGTAGTAGAGAAGAGTAGTTTAGTTCCCAATTTGCCCCACAATGTCCTCCAAAAGTGACTAAGAAACTTTGTGTCACGATCGGACACCATGCTTCTAGGAATGCCATGTAGTCGAACCATGAGACAGCCCCTCCTCAGAGGTCCCATTAGTAACCCGAACTCGACTTCTTAATGTTTGCAGCGTAGAGTAATTAAGTAAAAACGCGAAAATATTAAAACAATCAATATCGATATCACGACTATATATATAACATACGTATAAAAGTATTGGCTCTATCAGTAGAGCCTACAATAACTGATACCAACTACAAATCTTCAGAGTACGCAACACATATAAACTGAAAGCATGGCAATAAAATAAAATACATTTCACTCAAACTCATGTACTGGCCATAACAAAACTAAGTCTGTCTACCCAACCACGACTCTAACGTATACGGTAGTCGAGCCCGTATACACTACTCTTCGCTGAAAGTAGTCAGTCTCCCGGAGACGATCGTCCTCTGCATAGAGCAGCTCAAAGTCTCCCAGCACTGGGATCCGAGGCTCTCCCGCCAGCATCAGGTTCAACAGGTATGCCATCAATCTCCTCTGGCAACTCCTCAACAGGATCTTCTCGTGCGATCGAGAATAAATAAAATACGACATAGAGAAATACGGGGATAAGAAGCAGCAATACATCATATATAGGGAAACATCTATAAAATAAGATATATAGATAGCAACATACAACAGCACAACAATGTCAAGCTATCATCTCCCAAGGCCTGCTCTCTTAGCTACTGTTTCTCACACTCATGCAACTAACGACTATCACGACGCGACATCCCCAATAGATCAAGATGTCTCGTTCATCTCTGTGCCACCCCCGTGATGCAAGGTTCGGCCAATAGCCTCCCAGGCTCAACTAGTCTCATGGGTACGACATATTCCCCCGCCCGCAGGCCAGGTCGGAATATTCGCCCATCAACAATGCAACTTACGGTAACGACATATCCCCCCTCCCGCGGGCTAGGTCAGGACATTCGCCCGTTCATAACTAATGGGTACGATCATCTCCCCGCAGACAAGATCGATCGCCCGTACGCCAACACAGTGATGAACAACAACTATGCAACATGAACCTCACCGACCTCTCGGATCAACACTTAGTGTCTCAACCACGACTTATAACAACCACGACCAACTTTCTCCGGCTTAACCGGGTATCAACTTTAAATCACAAACCAAACATATCAATTGGATCTTTAGGTTGAGCACTATAACATATATATATCCTCGACTTTCTCACCACATATTCATCTCCCAACTTATCAGAATTTACAGCCTATCTCTACTCAGACATCAGCAGTCACAACATCACATCATAAAGCAACCAGAAACAGGTTCAATAATAAAATCAACTCACATATAAATAATTAAGTAACCATAAACATATAATAGACACAACATACATATCACATATATTATATGAAACATCCCATCATAGAACATACATCCTCAATATACGATAAAATCAACCTATCAGTCAAACGACCTCTAGTAGGGTTTAGATCGCCCTACGCATATCAATATATATATTATTTTAAATCTTGCCTCCCCGACGATATTGTGGTTCTTTCCCCCACCTGAACAATGTTCCCGTGCAACTCCGACTGCGGCTCCGCAACTGTCAATCGTACGCTCCTTCGAACGATCGAATACTATTTGATCCTTCACAACATATCACAACCAGAAATTAATACAATTCAATCAAAACTTCCCTAATCCTTATGACTAGGGTTTTGCCCCCTATTTATTTAAATAGGCTAGAGGTGTTGAAATTCTACCAACTCTTGGATCAATGATCCTTAAGCATGATTAAGACATAATCTAAGATTACTTGTCAAAAATTCGAACCAAAACTCCTTCAACCAACAAGTTAGGGTTTCGCCCATCATGGGTTAAAATAGGTTAGAGTTTGATTTGATTTTATAATCATTTGGATTACATGATCATAGAATGAAAAAGGGGAAATAAAGAATCATTTCACAAAATTGAAGCAAACTCATCTTCCCTCAAAAAGTTAGGGTTCGGCCTCTCTTAACTAAATAGGCTAGCTATGTTGTTTGATTTCATGCTCTTGCATAATGATAGAAGAGGATGAAACTAGATCATAGAAATTGGTTTGACATTAAAAGGATTTTTCTACAATTTTTCATGGATTTTTGAATTTTAAGCTTCAAATTCTATCCCTAGCATGAAGCATAGAATTAAATGGAGAAATATGGAGATTGAGAGATCAAGAATGGAGTCCATACCTCCTATATGACAAAGACGAGTGAGTGATCACTTCTTTTCACACAAAACTTGAAGATCTCTTGAAGAGAAATGGAGAGAAAATGATGGAGAAGTTGAAGAAATGAAGAACAAATGGTGAAGTGTAGAACAAAAGTGTTGAAGAGAATATGAAGGAAAAGTGGCCGAATGGTTTGGTGAAGTGGGACAAAGAGGTCCACAAAATTTTCATTAAGGGTATTATGTCATTTTACACTAGGACCAAATGGTAATTTCCTTAAAAGTTCAAGGGCATTTCAGTCATTTCGCGTCCAGATATTTTGAAAACTTATCATGACATTGGTACGCATCCAAGGTGATGTGACCTGATGTGACTTTATGGTTATCCTTTAGCGGGTCCCGGTAAATCCATATCTAGCTCCGTTCGTCACCCGGTTTCAGATTTCGCTTGAATAGTTTATTATTATTCCGATTTTTAGGGCGCGAAACCAATTTTAGCAAAAAGGTAGAAAATCCGATTCTAAGACCAACTGAATCGTTCACGAGTCAAAATTAGGTCTTCTGAGTAGTAAAACACTACTGTCAGTGAAAATGCAGACCGGGCTCCGTCTGAGTTTTCGACCCAAAATTTAACCGTAGCTTCCTACGATGGCGTAGAACGTGACTATGGTCTCAGTTTATTTTAATTCATTTTCTAAATCTCAGATAAAAATATAAAATCAATTATATAATTTACTGATATTAGAAAGCATGAAAATCGGGGTGTTACATTACTACCCCCCTTAAAAAGAATTTCGTCCTCGAAATTCGACATACCTTTTAAAATAAACTCGGATATTACTGCTGCATGTCTTCTTCACGTTCCCAGGTAGCATCTCCGGTAACTTCATCCCATATGATCTTGACCAATGGAATGTTTTTACCTCGGAGTTCCTTAATCTTTCTATCCGCGACCCATACAGGTAAAGCCTCATATTCAAGGTTCTCTCTCAACTTTATTGACTCTGGTTCTAAGATGTGTGATGGATCAGGGTAGTATTTCCTCAACTGAGAAACATGAAAGACATCATAAAGATTGGATAGGTTTGGTGGTAAAGCGATATGGTAGGCTACAGGACCAATTAGACGAAGAATTTGAAATGGTCCAATGAATCTAGGGGTAAGCTTTCTAGATTTGATTGCTCTGCCAATCCTAGTTCTCGGAGTTACTCTCAGAAAAACATGATCTCCCTCTTGGAACTCTATAAGTCTTCTCCTTTTATCGCTGTAACTCTTTTGTTTGCCTGTGCGACTTTCATCTTTTCCCTTATCCTCTTGATTTGTTCCGTCATCTGTTGTACTACCTCTGGTCCTAACACTTGAAACTCTCCTGTCTCATACCAACACAATGGTGTTCTACACTTTCTGCCGTACAACGCTTCGTAAGGTGTCATACCTATACTTGAATGAAAACTGTTGTTATAGGTGAACTCAATCAACGGTAAGAACTCATCCCAACTTCCTGTGTGTTCCAAAACACAAGCTCTTAAAAGATCTTCCAATGATTGAATCGTTCCTTCCGACTAACCATCTGTCTGAGGATGATAAGTAGAACTCAACCTTAACTTAGTTCCCAAAGCCTTATGTAACTGCTTCCCGAATCTAGATGTAAATCTAGGATCTCTGTCGGAAACAATACTAGAGGGCACTTCGTGCAACCTTCTACTTCCTTGATGTAGATTTGGGTTCACTTTTCCAACGTGTAACTTTCACCAATAGGTAAGAAGTGAGCACACTTTGTTAACCTATCGACGATTACCCAAATTGCATCATGCCTCTTGTTAGTTCTTGGCAAACCAACCACGAAGTCCATAGATATACCATCCCACTTCCACTCCAAAGATTGTAACAATCCTGCTAGCTTCTGATGTTCTATCTTTGCTTTTTGGCAAACCAAACAAGCCAAAACATACTCAGCCACCTCCTTCTTCATTCCAGGCCACCAAAACATCTTCTTCAGATCTTGATACAATTTGGTCGCTCCTGGATGAAAACTCAGCCTACTCTTGTGCGCTTCTTCCAAGGTCATCCTTATTAGTTCTATATCCTTTGGCACACAGATCCTATCACCATACCTCAAGACTCCATCTTGATTCATCCTAAACTCAAACGTTCTGCCTTCCGCTACCTGTTCTTTCAATTTCTGAAGATACTGATCAACTTCTTGTTTCTCCTTGATCGTCTTCAAAAAGTCGCTCGTTACTGTGACCATTATTAGGTGTATCTTACCTCTAGATAATCCTGTAACACCCCCCTCAGGTGCTACTTACTCGAACTCAAAATGTAGAAAAACATCAAGAAAATAAATAGCGCTAGTTGCTTTCGAAAAATACTTTAATTAAGTAACTACGTTCGAAAACGCAGGTCTAAAAATTTTGTACATGCATCAAGTAATTCAAACTCAAGACAAAGGAATAGACTTTATAGCACACATCAATATTTAAGATTCATACTAATATAATTATGACGTAAGTATGTCGAAGCATATAAGTTCCGTAGAAATATAGTTCAAACTCATAACATAAGTTCAGGTCTAATATATCATATTACAGACTCAAAACATTTGTTCAACATACATGCAGCAGATAATATAAGACTGCTTCAAAAATAAAACTCCTAAGCTGGTCGGCTAAAAGTAGCCATTAGGGTACAGCCCCAAAGTCAGCTCCGATTCCCAAAGGAATTCGGAGGGATCCTTCCTTTCTGTTCTTTCAAAAGACTCCGTCGTCTGAGTCATCCCATGTCTGCGGGGACCTCTGATCAGTATCTGTACATGTATTCCAAAAACACAGCAGGGTGTCCAACATGTACAGGCAAAGGTGAGATACTCATTTTATAAGTTTATCACGATAGTCGCACAAGCGACAAACAGCATAAATATCCACATAAAAAGACAGTTATAATAACAGATATTCATACACATAATATCTCAGACACTATCATGAGTTATAATAATGCATAAGACTTCAATATCATCTTTCTAATTCATGTACTCCGGAGATTCCTACTTCCCTTCATCGAGCGATGGGCCGCAAATACACCCGTAACACAATTGTTCTCATGAGTCGACCTCTCAATTTAGGTCCGAACTCCAATTGTTCCGGGGTACCATGTCATTACCATATCCTGAATAATCCAGTCTCTGATTGAGTTCATCCGTGTTGGGCAACCGATTTACCACGACACGGGGTCGCGATGCCTCCGGCCACTTGTGGAGTTTCGAACACAGGATGCCCCTATAGACCTAGTGGTCTTAACTGGCTCATATTCTCAACTACTTGAGTTGTAGCTCGTTTTCAAATAGCACGCCTGCCATTTCATGTATGTACACAAAAAGTTCTGTTTTCTTTTTCGTTCCTTCTTGCCCCTAGATCACGACTCGCTTTAAACGACATTAAGCTTGTTCATTCAAAACACAGGACACGAAGTCCAAGTGCTCAATCCACAAAACACTAGCCCGACGTCTCGATCACTAGGTTTGCATTCGTCTCAAAAGAATCATCATTTTTATTTCAGTCTTATTTTCACAAAACAACTTTGGAAAACAAAACTCAGTTTCATTGTCTTGAACTAAGGTATTTCTTTTTCAAAGAAAACATTTTCCGGAAAAACTCTTTCTTGTAAACAAAACCGATTTTCTAAATGTTCCAACTCTTTTTAAAACGTTTTTCTGAAACAAAACACACTTTGTATTAACTTTCCTCAAACCACTTTTTCCTTTTCAAAAGGACCTATTTTTCAAAAAGGAAAAGCCACCTTTCTTGATAAAGCAACACGTTTCCCAGATTCCTTTTTGATTTCAAAATCCAGTTTTCAAAACTTTGAGTTCGGTTTTTGAGTATTTTAATTTTCTTTCTTGAGTCATAGCCAGTCTTATGCTCTTAACCAGTCCAGGATATAAATATATATATACACACCAATCTTAATTCAACATAACCAATATATCTCAATCAAGGCATCCATGCCATAATGCATATTCAAATAATCAATCACGTACATAATGTTGAGTCTCCAAAATGTCTGATGTGCATTTACCATAGTTTTGATGAGATTAAAACAGTTATTCAATGATTTAATTGAACCCGTCTATGGTATTTAACTCGTCTACTTAGTGTGCAGATTAAAACATTAAGTGTCTATATAAACTATTCACTCGTCTGAAATTAGATAAGTTCACCCATCTGAACTAACTTAAGTTCACACGTCTGAACTAACTAAGGTTCACCCATCTGAACTAAGATAAAGTTCACTCGTCTGAACTAGCTAAGGTTCACTCGTCTGAACTAAGGAAAGTTCAATCCGTCTAATGAAGTCTTCAACCGTCTGATCAAAGGAAGACTCACCCGTTTAAAAGACTTTGCAACTGATATCATCTCTTTGTTAAAGAGTCAACCCGTCTAATGAAGTTTACTCACCCATCTGGTGACAAACGTTAAAGAATACAATAGATGAAAGCTGTCTCGTCTCTGATAAGGAACTTCAACAAAGTGCTTTGCCTGAACACAACTGAATCTTACACCAAAAGGGAAAGTCTTCCATCTGCAAACAAAAAGCACGTATACAGACCTGCTAAGACCAAAGGTGTATCAGAAGTCTTTATCACTCTGATGAAAGAGAACAAGCGAAGTTCCCTATGCTTTAATGGCTGACCAGAATGACTCTATTGCATTTATTGAAGATCTGCAAGAAGCCAAGCCTTCAAACTTTGTGTCTAACAGCTTTAAAATCTTGAAGCCTATTTAATGAAGAAGACTTTGAAGATTCAAGCAAGAGAAGCAAAGTGAAAAGAGAAGAGAACGAACAAAGCAATCGAAGAGCTATTACTCTGCGCATTTATATCTTCATTCTTTCATTATTTATTCTTCAATCGTTTGAAGTTATTACGCAGTCTTTTAGAACTTCACATTTAATACACTCGTCTAAGTGCTTGTGAAAGACTTGCAAATTGTAATTTACTTTACAACTTCTCTCAAACAATACCCGTCTGAGCCTGAAGAGGCTAGGTGTGCAAACAATACTCGTCTGAGCCTGAAGAGGCTAGGTGTGCAAACAACACTTGTCTGGAGCCTGAAGAGGCTAGGTGTGAAAATAATACTTGTCTGTCCTGTAACATAAATCAGTTATAGTGAGAAAACTTGGTGCTGCCAAGGACTGGACGTAGCCTCATTGTTAAGGGGTGAACCAGGATAAAACCTGCTGAGTGATCTCTCTCTTTCCATTAACTCTTTAGTTTGATTATTTATCTTAACTATCATCTAACTAAAGGGGTTTATAATTGTGTTTATCAAACCTTTTTTCATCTTGCATGATTGTGTGTTTTCTGTGAAAACCTTTAGACGAGTTATTAGTCTGATTGACCTGTCTAAGTTTACTCGTCTATTATCACCCGTCTATGCTTACGAAAAAGTTTCTAAATTCCGCATAAATTTGTCAAACACCATTCAACCCCCTTCTAGTGTTTGCATCTGTCTATTTCAGTTGGTATCAGAGCTCAGCCTCTGGGTTGAGCACCTACCAGTGTAGAGAAAAGATCCTGAAGAATAGACAATGTATTCTGGAGCAAGATAAAGTGGCAACCCCCAACCTGAAGGAGGCTCCATGACCAGACCTCCCTTCTTCAATGGTACAAATTATAACTACTAGAAAGAAAGGTTTCACTGGTTCATCTTGTCAACAAACTCTGATGTATGGGATGTCATCACTGATGGTCCTTACACTCCTCGCAATGATGATGGCTTAGACAAGCGAAAGGCTCAGTGGACACCTGCAGAAAAGACAAGATGGGATCTAAACCATAAAGCCAGATATGCTATAATCTGTGCTCTCAGTCCAGAAGAGTTTGAAAAGGTATGTGCTTGTGATTCTGCTAAAGAAATGTGGGACTCCTTATCTGTCACACATGAAGGAACTGCAAAGGTAAAAGAATTTAAAATTTCTATTCTTGTTAGAAAATATGAATTGTTCACCATGGATGAAGGTGAATCTGTTGCTCAAATGATTGGTAGATTCCAAACTATTACTAATGGTTTAAAATCTCTTGGTAAAACATATACTAATGCTGAGAAAGTTGCTAAGATTCTCAGAAGTCTTCCAAGGCAGTGGAGACCTCCTGTCACTGCTATATCTCAAGCCAAGGATCTCACCTCCTTTACTATGGATGAACTTCTTGGCACACTCACTGTTCATAAGCAAGAGCTCAGTGAAGATGTGTCAATCAAAAAGAGCAAAGCCATTGCTTTAAAAGTTGATCTAAAGGCAGCTAAAGCCTTCAAAGCTTCAAAGGCAGACGAGTCTAACTGTGACATAGACGAGTCTGATGATGAGGATTCTGATGATGATGAAGAGACTTCTCTCATGACCAGAAAGATGAAAAAGCTCTGGAGAAAGAAGTATCGGGTTTTCAAGAGGGATAATTTTCAAAAAACAATTTTTCAAAAACCTCTTGAGCGGAAAAACCCCTTTACGAAAGGACAACGTATTACACATGAATCACAAGGATATTGTGTTTACCTCTTGAAGCGTAGCTTTACCGCGAACACTATGAGCGCACCAACAACACCGGTTAGCCAAAAATTCTGATACTTGCGATGCTCATAACTTTCGCTCCAGACCTCGTATCGCAAACATGAACGGTGAAGATGTAGAACCACGTGTCATGAACCTTCTATCCAAAAATCAGCCCGATCCAACGGTTAATGAATCTTGGATCGCGAGATTACGATAACTGTCCAGCCATAACCATCATAAGAAAAGGCTTCTCTATCACCAGTATTGCAAAGTAGCAATACCTCTACTCAGTCCACGCGAGCAAACCAACGTCAAAGATAGCGTAGTGCTAGCTATCAGGATTGGGAGAGGCATGATACACATAGAGAGAAAAGAGGGCGCACTGTCAACGGTGTACAGCGGCCGTTATGAGTGCTCTGTGTTGTGTATTACTTAAGTGACGTGAGCAGCTTACTAGTAGCTGTCACTCACTTTACCTAACCCACTTGGGCTATTGTACGCTACAGGCCCAATGTTTAATTATTAATTAAATCATATTTAATTAATCAATTAAACTTATCCTCATTTAATTATCAATCAAATCATAATTAATCAATCAATTAAATCAATCCCATTTAATTATTGATCAAATCATAATTGATCAATCAATTAAATCAATCCCATTTAATTATTAATTAAATCATATTTAATTAATCAATTAAATTAATTCTCTGAACATTTGCTCTATGCGTGTGACCCTATAGGTTCTCAATTAATTGGCAATAATATTAATTGTTATTAATCATATTAATAACTAATTAATATTATAAACAATGAGCGGCATCTAGCAATACATCATTACTACCCAATTAATTAGAATATTGGTGATACAATTAAAACCTTGTTGTAACCATATATATAATGTGAAGTCAATGTCCTTTCGTCACAATGTCTTAATTGAACACAAGACATAAATGTGTCATCCTTGTTAAGTTCAATTATTTATTTCTGGATCTAGTAATTGACGTACGATCATGTGAGCCCAATATCTCATATTGTCCCACCTTAGCATGGCCATGCATTTCTACGTCGCATACCATCAAGAGGCCTATAGACATTACTCCTGTTATGTAGGAGGGACGAATCCTATCTACATCACTTACATTCTTCAACATGTTTCATTGCAGACCCAATAACTATCTTTATAGTTGTCCTATTACAGACAACGTTTAATAGTATTAAAGCCTCCAACTACATATGTTAGGAGTCGTAGTGACTTCAAGTCGAAGGACTACTTCACTATAGTCACCATGAGAATCGCTTATGACACTTACATAACTATTATGCAGCGTTCTCATAGCGGGTCACTCCAGTATAAATATTCCACTAATATTTATACCTATGTGAAGACTTGATATCTTATATCTATGACCCGTGAGATGTGATCATCAGTACACTCACATAATAGTCTCAATGTATTATTATTGTCTTTATTAATAATAATACTTGACTATGGATATTTAAGAATAATGTTCTATAATTTAATGGCATCTTACGGTCAAGTCATACTTGACGTTCCATTAAATGAACTACCTATTCTAAGGACTTTATTATGCTATAAATATGATCATAAAATATAACATAATAAATAAATACCTTATACATATATCAAATATATGATCAAAGTCATGATACAAATGATTATCTATTCAAAATAGATTGGCCACTAGGGCTTACTCCAACAATCTCCCACTAGCACTAGAGCCAATCGGGCATCAATATAGCACCCATCGGTCTAGTGTGAGTGTCATGCTACCACTGAGCAAGAGACTCCAATAGTGGATTGTTTAGTGTTGTCATTCTGCACATCTTCACATCTCCTCTATCGATCATCTATCGAATGAGATGGAAGCATCTAAGTATATGTTTCGGATCACTGGTGAGATCAAGTTTCCTTCGCTTAGGCGATTACTCCATCATCATCGCAATGAGATCTATGGAGTTCGCAAAGTTAGGAACTTCGATTAGTTCATAAATGAACTTTCTGATCCAAACGGCCTTTAAATCTGCATTTAAGATAACTATATACTCGGCCTCTATTATAAAATCAACAACTGTCTCATGCTTGGAACCTTTCCAAGCTCACAGTGCCACCATTAAGGCAAAACACAAAACCAGATTGCGATCTAAAGTTATCCTTATCAGTTTGGAAGCTAGCATCACTATAATTCATTATTATGAGCTCTTCCTCACCATTTGAGATCAAGAATGAATCCTAAGTTCTTCTCAAGTACTTAAAGACATTCTTGACTTCGGTCCAGTGACCTTCACTGGGATTGGATTGGTACCTTCTCATCAAGGTACAATGACACACGATGACTTAAAGTCATCACAGGGCTCAAGGTCCCCCATCCCATGGCACGTCTGCCAAAAACAAATGCATGAGAAAATCTTTTGTTTTCGTATGTTTTTCTGTGTCGTATAATTATTTCCTCGTTGAAGCTCAAAGCTATCAACCACCACATCTTTTAGACTCTCAAGTCTTTTCAACATTTTCTCAAAAGCTGGACACTCAGTCCAAAACTCAAAAAGGACACGCAGTCCCCACAGCTCAAACCCAAAAATCCCTAACCGATGCACCAGTTTTGGATTTTGGATTCCAAAGCATAAAAACACGTCCACAAGCCCACAGGATCACAAAGAATGTCCACCAGCTTATAGGACCAACACACTAACACGGATCCTTGATCCTCGTGTTTTACAGAATCTTAGAACCCCGACGTCTCGATTTCTAGTTTCCAAACCAAAACCACATTTCTCTTTTGAAAACTCATAACCAAAACCCAAATCTCCGAAGCTTATACACAAGGTCTTCAGGATCGGTTTTCCAAAACAAAACGTCACATGGTTAAAAACCACCTTTTTCCTTATCGAAGAATTTCGGTAAAACACAAAACCTTGAAATACAGTTCGTAAAATCCTTTTTCTTGAATAAAACAATTTATTTTGAAATGATGTCTCCAAAAGCACTTTTCCTTGAAATGGTTCCTTTTATCACTTTAAAAACTACTCGTGTCTCTAAAACACACTTTTCACCTCAAAATCTTGTTTCTCTCAATTAAAGTCAACCTTTCTCCATTTTAACCCTTTAAGCCAACTTATTCTTAAAAAGCAAATGTTTATTATTATTTTGTTCCCAAAAGCCAATTTATTTATTTTTCTCTTTCCAAAAACCCTCACACTTAAATCTTTTCATTTTCTTATCCAACTTTCCAAGCTTATTGAAGTTTTTAGCTTTACACCATTACGAACTCTAACCGATGTTAGGTTCCTTAGCGTGCTACCAATCACTATTCAATCGCCATACCACATTAAGCATACATAGGCATAATCCAACATGCTTGAGCATAATAAAATGCAATCACATATACTTAAGCAAAAACAAGCATAAGCACATATAATTAAGCAATAAATAAACTACTCCACAAAACAATTAATATTACACACCACTACAAAATTTTCCACCAAACACACATCACAGACAGTATACAGCCGTCAGAAATTGAATTCCTCAGGTTATCACCCCTTACCTCTTGGAGTTCCCGAAAAGCAATAAATCGCCCAGTTGATCCAAAAGTCGTTCGATCTCTCGTCCGATCACCCGACAGCAACTACAAACACACAACCAATCCAATCATCAACAATTAACGACATAAATTTCTCTAATCCCTTAGGAGCTAGGTTCGGCCATAGGGTACCAAAAATAGCTAGGGATGTCTAAAATTTCCTATCTCTTGGAGTAAGGATCTTTAAGTACCCTTAACACCAAATCAAGTCTCAATTTTACAACTTGAATCAAAATTTCATGTTTTCCCCAAATTGGGGGTTCGGCCATATAGCTAAAAAACATGGCTAGAGAGCTTCAAAATTTCACCAACTAGAACCTATGATCCCTTAGAACATAATCAAGCTTCCTTAATACAAAAATGAACCAAACCCCCCCTTAAACCCCTTGGGTAGATTCGGCCAAGCCTAGGGTAATAAGGAAGGAAATTTATTTTTGGGACAAGCTTCTAGATAGTCATAGCATGCATCAAGGTAAGTTCATAAAAATTGGCTTCATGGCCATAGGATTTTTCTAACATTTTCTAGGAATTTTTGAAGGTAAGGCACTAGAATTGAAATCATAGAATATTGGTCATGAGTATGGATCAAGATAGATGAGATTACCCTCTTGTAAAATGAAGACTTGCTTGAGTTAAGCTTCTCCTTCACAATTTGATCTTTGTCCTTCCTTGAAATAACAAGAAAATGAAGAAATTTTGGGAGGAATGAAAGAAAGAGTTGCTGCACTTGAGGAGCAGAATTCTTGCGTGAAAGATGAGTGAGAAGAGTGGTTTCACTTGAGTAAAAATTGAGGGGTAAGAAGGCAATTCTTTAGGAGGGCAAAATGGTCATTTTAATCAAGTTCAAGGGTAAAATTGTCCATTTACCACACTTGCTCATCATTACTCTTGTGACTCACTAGGTGAGTCACTAGATGAGTTGTCCTTGATTGGACATAGGATTTATCTTGTAGCGGGTCCTGATAAATCCGTAATCAGCTCCGTTATTTACCGGATTAAAGATTTCGCTTAGATAACATATTTTATTTCACTTTTTAGTGAAAATTTTTAAGATAGTCAAAGTCGTTCGAAAATTAATTACAAACCTAAATGTTTCGTTCACGAGTCAAAATTAGGTCGTCTGAGCAGTAAAATCATACTGTCAGTTTAAGACGCAGACCGGGCTCCGTCTGAGTTTTTGACCAAAATTTAACCATAGCTTCCTACGATAGCGTAGAGCATGACTATGGTCTCAGATTATTTTATTTCCCTCTCTAGACCCTCCAATAAAATACAAACGCTTAAATACTAAATAATTATAAAACTTGAAAATCGGGGCGTTACACATAGTCAAAGACAAGAGTGGCAAGACCCTCTTTTCAGCTAATAGACAGCAAAATCTTTATAAGATTGAGCTAACTGAACTCTCAGATCAAAGTGTAACCTGTCTGATGTCTAAAGAGGATGAAAGATGGTTATGGCAGAAGAAACTAGGACATGCTAGTATGAAACTTATTTCGAAATTGAAAAAGGATAACCTTATGAGAGGATTGCCTGATATTAGTTTCAAGAAAGATGTTTTATGTCATGCATGTCAGAGAGGTAAACAAGTAAAATCAAGTTTCAAATCAAAAAACCTTGTATCAACCTCTAGACCTCTTCAGCTGTTACACATGGATCTGTTTGGACCCGTTAGTGTTGCCAGTTTAGCTGGAAGGAAATATAGATTTGTCATTGTTGATGACTATTCTATATTTACATTGGTACTTTTCTTAACCCACAAGGATGAGTCCTTTAAGGCCTTCTCTGTATTCTGTAAGAAAGTACAAAATGAGCAAGATTTCTGTATTTCTACCCTTAGAAGTGATCATGGGGAAGAATTTGAAAATGAGCAATTCAAACTGTTCTGTGAAGAGAATGGAATCTCTCACAACTTCTCTGCACCTAGAACTCCACAGCAAAATGAAGTGGTTGAAAGAAAGAATATATCTCTGCAAGAGATGGCTAGATCAATGCTCAATAAAAATAATCTCCCTAAGTACTTCTGGGCTGAAGCAATAAACACTGCATGTTATGTGTAAAATAGACTACTTATAAGGGCTATCCTAAAGAAGATTCCTTATGAATTGTGGAAAGGTAGAAAACCCAACATATCTTATTTCCATGCATTTGGATGTGAATGCTTCATCCTAAATACCAAGGATCAACTTGGAAAGTTTGATTCCAAGGTAGACAAAGGTATCTTCATTGGATATTCTGAAGTGTCTAAGGCATATAGAGTTTTTAACTCTAGAACCTCTGTTGTTGAGGAATCCATTCATGTAAAATTTAATGATAATCTAAAGACTGATAGGGAACTATCAGATCTAGAAGATGATCTTGCAGGACTTGACCTTACCCAGCAGACGAGTCAATTGCCAGACGTATCAAAAACTGAATCTGCTGATAAATCTGTCAGACAAGTGGAGCAGACGAGTCATCAGTCAAATCAACATCAGAATGATGATCTCAGAAGAGACTGGAAATTCAAAGCTTATCATTCTGAAGATCTTATCATTGGAAGTCCATCTGAAGATTTTAGAACCAGATCTGTCTTAAGAGAGTCAAGCAATATGGCTTTTTTATCTGAAATTGAACCAAAGCATATTGAGGAAGCTCTTGAAGATGAAAGCTGGATTCTTGCTATGCAAGAGGAACTTAATCAGTTTAAAAGGAATGATGTCTGGAAACTTGTCTCCAAACCAACAGACAAGTCTGTTATTGGAACAAGATGGGTTTTCAGAAACAAGCTAGATGAAGATGGCAAAGTCGTCAGAAATAAAGCAAGGTTAGTAGCTCAAGGCTACAACCAACAAGAAGGTATTGACTATACTGAGACTTTTGCACCTGCAGCTAGAATAGAAGCTATTCGCATACTCATGTCATATACTGCACAACATCAAATCACTTTATTTCAAATGGATGTAAAAAGTGCTTTTTTAAATGGAATAATTGAAGAAGAAGTTTATGTTAAACAACCTCCTCGTTTTGAAGATAATGAAAAACCAGATCATGTTTTCAAACTTGAAAAAGCTTTATATGGTTTAAAACAAGCGCCTAGAGCATGGTATGATAGACTTAGTTCTTTTCTAATGAATAATGGCTTTATAAGAGGAAAAGTTGATACAAATTTGTTTAATGCTCAAAAGATAACTTCATAGTAGTTCAAATATATGTTGATGATATTATTTTTGGAGCTACTAATGAAAAATTGTGCAAAGAATTCTCTAAGTTGATGCAAGCAGAATTTGAAGTGAGCATGATGGGAGAATTGAAGTTCTTCCTTGGACTGCAAATCAAGCAGACGAGTGATGGTATCTACATCCATCAACAAAAGTACATCCAGGAGATTCTAAAGAAGTACAAAATGGATAGCTCAAAGATCATGAAAACTCCCATGCAAAATGCTAATCTAAGCAAAGATGAGGAAGGTAAAAAGGTAGACCCAACTGTCTACAGAGGTATGATTGGATCTCTTCTTTATCTAACATCTAGCAGACCTGATATTCAATTTAGTGTCTGTATGTGTGCTAGATTCCAATCTGATCCCAAAGAATCTCATCTTAAGGTTGTTAAAAGAATCTTTAGATATTTGCTTGAAACCACTAATCTTGGTTTAATGTATTTGAGAACACAAGATTACAGATTAGTTGGTTTTTGTGATGCTGACTTTGCTGGAGATAGACTTGAAAGGAAAAGCACCAGTGGAGGATGTCACTTCATTAGAGTAAACTTAGTCTCCTGGTCAAGCAAAAGACAGACGACTATCGCCGTCTCAACTGCAGTAGCTGAATATGTCTCTGCTGCAAGTTGCTGCTCACAGTTATTATAGATAAAACATCAACTCGAAAATTACTCTATATTTGAGCATAATATACCTGTCTGGTGTGATAATTCAAGTGCTATTTGCCTAACTAAGAATCCCATACAACATTCTAAGGCTAAGCACACAGAAATCAAACATCACTTCATAAGAGATTATGTTCAAAAAGGTGTATTTGATGTTAAGTTTGTTAAAACTGAAAATCAATGGGCTGATATCTTTACAAAACCATTAGCTAAGGATAGATTTAAGTATATAAGAGATAACTTGAATATACACTACATTGTTGAATAACCTGTCTAATGTGTATTGCATTACCTGTCTGTGTTTAACCGTCTGATCCTATGAGTCATACTCTTTTCTTTTTTTAAATTTATTTTCCATAAACGTTTTATTTGCCTCAGATAAGCAAAATGTGCACATGGCTGTTTTTATTTTAAATCTAAACCGTTTTTTTTTTCAAACCTCCATCTTTTTGTTGTTTTCATTTAAAATTAAAACCGTCTTTGGTCTTTAAAAAAAAAGGGAAAACCTTTTTTTCTTTTAAAAGGTATTTCGTTCTTATGTTTTTCAAACTCTTTCTCTTCGTTCTTAAAACCATCAAGAGGATGCATCTGCTCAGGGGGAGCAGTTGAAAAAGCCTTTAGGCAAAACCAAAGGACAAACTTGCTTTTAACTTTTTTTTGTTCTTTTTAACACTTATTTGTAATTTTCTTTAAATTACCTGTACACAGCCAATGATGGTTAAATACAATTACCTCCTCTGTTTCTCTTTTTTTTATTATGACAAAAGGGGGAGAAAGTTAAATGAAAAATGTTTTAATGTTACAACTGTCTGATATGAACAATTGTTTATCCGTCTGATATGGAAATATGATATCCGTCTGATATAGAAATACGATAAATAATATATATCTTTTCTTTCTCTCTGTCTATGTTTTATTGCTTTTGATAATGTCAAAAGGGGGAGAAAATACTAAGATAAGACTAAGATAAAAGATCAATGCTTTCAATGCTTATCTGTCTGATGCTTATCTGTCTGAGTAAGTTGTAATAATGGAACAATGTTTAAATCTGTCTGATCATGTTACAATTGTCTAATACATATACATGACTGTTTTATGTGAATTTTCTTAAGTTCATTAAATCATTTAACATGTTTTGTCATCATCAAAAAGTGGGAGATTGTTGAGCCTCCAAAATGTCTGATGTGCATTTACCATAGTTTTGATGAGATTAAAACAGTTATTCAATGATTTAATTGAACCCGTCTGTGGTATTTAACTAGTCTACTTAGTGTGCAGATTAAAACATTAAGTGTCTATATCAACTGTTCACTCGTCTGAACTTAGAAAAGTTCACTCATCTGAACTTAGATAAGTTCACCCGTCTGAACTAACTTAAGTTCACACGTCTGAACTAACTAAGGTTCACTCGTCTGAACTAAGATAAAGTTCACTCGTCTGAACTAGCTAAGGTTCACTCGTCTGAACTAAGGAAAGTTCAATCCGTCTAATGAAGTCTTCAATCGTCTGATCAAAGGAAGACTCACCCGTCTAAAAGACTTTGCAACTGACGCCGTCTCTTTGTTAAAGAGTCAACCCGTCTAATGAAGTTACTCACCCGTCTGGTGACTAACGTTAAAGAATACATTGGATGAAAGTTGTCTCGTCTCTGATAAGGAACTTCAACAAAGTACTTTGCTTAAACACAACTACATCTTACACCAAAAGGGAAAGTCTTCCCTCTGCAAACAAAAAGCACGTATATAGACCTGCTGAGACCAAAGGTGTATCAGAAGTCTTTATCACTCTAATGAAAGAGAACAAGCAAAGTTCCCTATGCTTTAATGGCTGACCAGAACGACTCTAATGCATTTATTGAAGATCTGCAAGAAGCCAAGCCTTCAAACTTTGTGTCTAACGGCTTTAAAATCTTGAAGCCTATTTAATGAAGAAGACTTTGAAGATTCAAGCAAGAGAAGCAAAGTGAAAAGAAAAGAGAACGAACAAAGCAATCAAAGAGAAATTACTCTACGCATTTATATCTTCATTCTTTCATTATTTATTCTTCAATCGTTTGAAGTTATTACGCAGTCTTTTAGAACTTCACATTTAATACACTCGTCTGAGTGCTTATGAAAGACTTGCAAATTGTAATTTACTTTACAACTTCTATCAAACAATACCCGTCTGAGCCTGGAGAGGCTAGGTGTGCAAACAATACTCGTCTGAGCCTGAAGAGGTTAGGTGTGCAAACAATACTTGTCTGGAGCCTGGAGAGGCTAGGTGTGCAAACAATACTCGTCTGGAGCCTGAAGAGGCTAGGTGTGAAAATAATACTTGTCTGTCCTGTAACATAAATCAGTTATAGTGAGAAAACTTGGTGCTGCCAAGGACTGGACGTAGCCTCATTGTTAAGGGGTGAACCAGGATAAAACCTGCTGAGTGATCTCTCTCTTTCCCTTAACTCTTTAGTTTGATTATTTATCTTAACTATCATCTAACTAAAGGGGTTTACAATTGTGTTTATCAAACCTTTTTTCATCTTGCATGATTGTGTGTTTTCTGTGAAAACCTTTAGACGAGTTATTAGTCTGGTTGACCTGTCTAAGTTTACTCGTCTATTATCACCCGTCTGTGCTTGCGAAAAAGTTTCTAAATTCCGCATAAATTTGTCAAACACCATTCAACCCCCCTTCTAGTGTTTACATCTGTCTATTTCACATAACATAGCTTTCAACCAATCCAGGATATAAATAAATAAATAAATAAATAAATAAATAAATATATATATATATATATATATATATATATATATATATATATATATATATATATATATATATATATATATATATATAAATATATATCAATCTCAATTCAACAACAACACATCAATCAATCAAAATACCATGAGACTATCAAACTCATTATGATGTAACCCCCTTTAACGCTCTAAGTTCTTAATCAATTACCGAATGGTTCTCGGCTCTGATTCCGGTTTCCTCCGCGTCGCCTAAAACAATCAAGCACAATTCAATTCACAACAACAATCAATATAAAATAACAACATCAAATCATAATTTTCCTTCCCCAAAAATGGTCTAAGGTTCAGCCAAAATTGGTAAAAAGGGCTAGGGATCTCATTTGGTTCCAATCTTTTGGATGGTTGGTTCCTAAGCATTCTTAACACTAAATCAAGTCCTATTACCCAAAAATTTGGAACAAAAATCATGGTTACACACCCTATAAGTTTCGGCAATGAAGAGAAAAAAAGGGCTAGGGATGGATTTGGTTTTCCAATCACTTGAATTCAAAGATTAAAGGAAAGGAAAGGATGGAATCAAGTGTCATAGAACAAAAATTGAAGAAATCCACTTTCCCCCAAAATTTCTAGGGTTCGGCCCTCTTAAATAAATTAGGCTAGGATGAGAGTTTGATCATATACTCTTGGATACAGGTAGAAGGTATTGAAGCTAGCTCAAAGAAATTGGTTTCACATTAAAAAGATTTTTCTACACTTTTCTATGAATTTTTGAAAATTTGATCATGAAGTTGGAACTCAAGAAATCAAACTCTTAAACCATGAAATAGGAAGAGATTCATGAATCTTAGAGATCATAGAAGTGATCTTACTTATTGAATGATGAAGAATGGTGAAGAATCACACTTTTCTCTCAAAGATTCAAGCTTTTTCTCTTAAGAAAATGGTGGTTTGGTTCAAGGAAGAAGATGAAGTGAATGAGAGAAGTGTTTGAAGCTCTCATATGCTAGTTTGGTGCGTGGGAGGAGTGGGCTGAATGGGGCAAAAATTGGGTCACTTAAGGGCATTTTGGTCTTTTCCTTCAAGGACTAAAATGTCATTTAGGAAAAGGTCGGGGGTATTTTGGTCTTTTCGCGTCCAGATATTATCAAACATCGTGATGACTCTGACACGCTTTTCCATGTGATGTGACTTGATGTGACATCAAGATTATCCGTTAGCGGGTCCCGGTAAATCCATATGCAGCTCCGTTCTTCACCCGATTGAAGATTTCGCTTGAACGACGGTCAGAAAGTGATTTTTTTCAAATTTAACAAAAACGTAGGGAGTTAAATTCTAAGACTTACTGTCTCGTTCACGGGTTAAACTGAGGTCTCCTAAGTAGTAAAATCTTACTGTCAGTGGAAAAACGCAGACCGGGCTCTGTTTGAGTTTTCAGCTCAAAATTTAATCGTAGCTTCGTACGATAATGTTGAGCATGAATATGGTCTCGGTTTATTTTATTTCATTTTCTAAATTCTCAAATAAAATATAAACTTAATTATTCTCTTATTGATATATAAAAGCAGTGAAAAATCGGGGTGTTACATTACTACCCCTATAAAAAAAAATTTCGTCCTCGAAATTACGTACCTTAAAAAAGATCGGGATATTGTAGTCCCATCTTGTCCTCGAGCTCCCACGTCGTGTCTCCAGTTGCTTCATTCCAAACAATCTTGACCAAGGAGATTTGCTTTCCCGGAGTTACTTTACTCTCTTATCAACGATTCGTACAGGCGATGTCTCATAAGACAAGTTTTCTCGTAAATGTACTATATCAGGTTCGATTACATGGGAAGAATCAGGAATATACTTCCGAAGTTGTGAGACATGAAAAACATTATGAATGTTGGAGAGAAAAGGTGGTAAGGCAATCTGATAAGCTATTGGGCCAATACGATGAAGAATCTGGTAGGGTCCAATGAATTTGGGAGTGAGTTTTCTGGACTTTATAGCTCTACCTACCCCAGTCGTGGGCTTGACTCTCAGGAACACGTGTTCACCTTCTTGAAACTCGAGGGGTTGTCTTCGTCTATCGGAGTAGCTCTTTTATCTGCTCTGTGTTGTCTTCATCTTTTCGCGGATTTGCTTAATCTTTTCCGCTGTTTGTTGCACAAGTTCGAGGCCTATGATCATAGATTCTCCATCCTGGTACCAACACAACGGTGTCTGGCACTTTCGTCCATACAAGGCTTCATAAAGTGCCATCCCTATGCTAGAATGATAGATGTTATTGTATATGAATTCGATAAGAGGCAACAGATCATCCCAACTTCCACCATGGTCTAGAACACAAGCTCTCAGCAAATCTTCCAAGGATTTTATCGTTCTCTCTGTCTGTCCATCGGTTTGAGGGTGATAGGCTGAACTCAGTCTCAGCCTTGTTCCTAAAGCTTGATGTAGACTTTGCCAAAAACGCGAGGTAAACTTTGGGTCTCTATCGGAGACTATGCTTGACGGCACTCCGTGTAGTTTGATTACTTCTCTGATATACAGCTCAGTTAACTTCTCCATCGAGTAGTTGATCTTAACTGGTAAGAAGTGCGCTGACTTCGTTAACCTATCAACGATCACCCAGATCGAATCAAAACTCTTAGATGTCCTCGGTAAACCTACCACAAAATCCATTGAGATGCTCTCCCATTTCCATTCGGGTACATCCAAGGATTGAAGCATTCCTCCAGGTCGTTGATGTTCTACCTTTGCTTTTTGACAAGTTAGACATGATGCTACGTACTCTGCCACTTACTTCTTCATTCCTGGCCACCAAAATTTCTATTTCAGATCTTGATACATCTTGGTTGATCCAGGGTGAATGCTCAGCTTACTCTTATGTCCTTCTTCTATAATAATTCTCCTCATCTCTGGGTTGCTAGGTACACAAACCCGTCCGTTGCATCTTAAGATGCCATCAGTTCCCAAGCTGAACTCTGCAGCCTTCTCTTGTCCAAGCAACTCCTTTTTCTCTTGGAGGTACTCATCAGTCGCTTGCTGTTCGCGGATCGTCTCCATCAATCCATTAGAAACCGTGATCATCCCCAAACTAATCTTCTCGCGATTCACTTCCATAACCAGATTGAGATCGCGAAACTGCTCTATCAATTCTAACTCCTTAACCATCGTCGCAAAGATATGCAGGGTCTTCCGATTTAGAGCGTCTACAACAACATTTGCTTTCCCAGGGTGGTATAGCAAAGTGAAATCGTAATCTTTGAGAAATTCCATCCAACGTCTCTGCCTCATGTTAAGTTCCTTCTGGTCAAACAAGTATTTCAAACTTTTGTGGTCACTAAAGACATCAAACTTGGATCCATACAAGTAATGTCTCCAGATCTTCAGTGCAAAAACCACAGCAGCTAATTCTAGGTCGTGCATCGGGTAATTCCTCTCATGAGTTTTCAACTGGCACGAAGCATACGCTACAACCTTCCAATGCTGCATAAGTACACATCCTAATCCCTGATGCGAAGCATCACAGTACACTTAGTAAGGTTCGTCCGGTTTGGGTAACACTAACACTGGTGAGGTTGTCAAACGTTCCTTCGTTGTCTGGAAACTTTCCTCACATTTCTCAGTCCATGTGAACGGTTGGTCCTTCCTCGTAAGTTGAGTCAACGGCGCAATAATCTTTGAAAATCCTTCGATAAATCTTCTGTAATAACCAGCCAGTCCAACGAAACTGCGG
This sequence comes from Ammopiptanthus mongolicus, assembly GCA_039655645.1. NCBI lineage: Eukaryota > Viridiplantae > Streptophyta > Magnoliopsida > Fabales > Fabaceae > Ammopiptanthus > Ammopiptanthus mongolicus. Next base: position 30,544,461 of record CM077344.1, read on the forward strand.
ATTTCTGTCACGGTCTTGGGTCTTTCCCACAGAAGTATCGCCTCCACTTTCATAGGGTCAACGGCAATCCCTTCCTTCGTAATCACGTGCCCCAAGAATTTGACTTCATCCAGCCAAAATTCATATTTAGACAGCTTTGTGTACAACTTCTCCTTGTGAAGAATCTGTAAAACTGGTCGCAGGTGTTCCTCATGCTCCTCGGGACTCTTTGAATAGATAAGTATATCATCGATGAACACGACAATGCAGACCGGGCTCCATTTGAGTTTTCAGCTCAAAATTTAATCGTAGCTTCGTACGATAGTGTTGAGCATGAATATGGTCTTGGTTTATTTTATTTCATTTTCTAAATCCTCGAATAAAATAATTATTCTATTATTGATATATAAAAGTAGTGAAAAATCAGGGTGTTACAAATCCCATACCTAGATTCAAATCTCTAAACTATTCAATCAGTTCCAGTTCTCTTACCATTATAGCAGACATGTGCAAGGATTTCCTACTTAACGCATCCGCTACTACATTCGCTTTTCCTGGATGGTATTGTAGATCAAATTCATAATCCTTTATGAATTCCATCCGCCTCCTTTATCTCATGTTTAACTCCTTCTGATTAAACAGATACCTTAAGCTCTTATGGTCACTGTACACTATAAACTTAGCTCCATATAAATAGTGTTGCCATATCTTTAAAGCAAACACTATAGCTGCCAGTTCCAAATCATGAGTTGGATAATTCCTCTCATGAACTCTCAGCTGTGGCGAAGCATACGCTATGACCCTCCGGTCTTGCATTAGGACACAGCCCAATCCTTGGTATGACATATCACAGTATACGTCAAATTGTCCTAAAGAATCTGGTAACGTCAATACTGGCGACGTAGTCAACCTTCTTTTTAGCTCTTGAAAACTTTTCTCACACTCATCTGTCGATACAAAGGATATTCCCTTCCTCGTTAGCTGCGTCATGGGCAACGCAATCTTCGAGAATCTTTCGATGAACCTTCGGTAATATCCAGCCAAGCCTAGAAAACTCCGTATCTCACTTACCGACTTAGGACTTTCCCATTGCACCACAGCTTCAACCTTTGCTGGATCCACTGCTACCCATATCGATTAATCACATGACCTAAGAATTGCACTTGTTCCAACCAAAACTCACACTTGGACAACTTTGCATAAAGTTGTCGGTCCTTTAACACTTGAAGCACAACGCTAAGATGCTCCTGATGTTCTTCCCGATTAAGGGAATAGATAAGAATGTCGTCGATAAAGACTACTACAAACTTATCCAAGAACGGTCGGAAAATATGGTTCATGTAATCCATAAACACTACTGGAGCATTAGTCACACCAAAGGGCATAACTAGATACTCGTAGTGTCCATACCGACTCCTAAACGCCGTCTTCGGTATATCCTCATTCTTGACTCGAATCTGATGATAACCAGATCTTAAGTCAATCTTCGAAAACACTACCGCTCCTTTCAACTGGTCCATCAAGTTGTCAATCCTAGGTAACAGATACTTATTCTTGATCGTCACCTTGTTCAACTGCTGATAATCCACGCACAGCCTTGAACTTCCGTCCTTTTTCTTGACGAACATCACCGGCGCTCCCCAAGGTGAAGCACTCAGTCTTATAAACTCTTTACCCAACATGTCATTCAACTTCTTCTTCAGCTCTACTAACTCTGCTGGAGCCATTCGATAAGGTGCTATCGAAATTGGTCCAGTTCCCGGTACGAGATCTATAGCGAATTATATCTCTCTCTCCGGTGGTAAACCTGGAACGTCATCATTAACAGGCTTCCATAGAGAATAACAACTTAGGAGGTTCCTTAGCTTCCATAGAGAATAACAACACGTGTTTCCGAGGTTCACTACCTAACACAAGATTTCTATCATTAACAGGCATCAATCTAGATTGTTCAGGGAATGACAAGGTCTTTTTAGAACAGTCTAACATTACATGGTTAGTCGAAATCCAATCCATGCCTAAAATTATATCAAGTTGTTGCATAGGCAAACAAACAAGGTCAACAAGAAAAGTTCTATTTTCAACAACGATAGGACATTTTAAACAGATAGTCATGGTTGTCAAAGAATTACTGGTAGGAATAGAAACAATTAAGTCATGAGGAAGTAAAGAAACAGACAATTTCAAATGATCCACACACTTTTGGGATATGAATGAATGCATAGCTTCCGAGTCAAACAATATTGACAAGAGTTTACCTGACACTAGGCACATACCTTGTATAAGATCAGGGGATTGAGAGGATTCAGTTCCTCTTACGGCAAACACCCTTCCGGTGGCTTGCGATCTCACCGCCTGCTATCCTGCTCCTTGGGCTCTGGTCACTTGGCCACGCCCACCTGTGTTGTGTCTTGCTCCTTGTGAACATTCTGGAGCTATGTGACCCATTTGGCCACACCGAAAGCATTGGCGAGTCTCCCTTACCGGACAATCTCTAATCAGATGCGATCATCCACATCTAAAGCATCCACTTTATGGCTGTTGTTCAGCTGGTTTTGTTACCTGGCGGTCATAAGGCTTCCGTCCCGTCTGAAATCTTCCTTTTCCTCCTCGACCTCTCTGGTCAAATCTCCTAGTATGTCCTCCAGTTCTTCCTTGTTGCAGCTCCCTCTTCTTGTCAATGTTCTCGATGACTGAACATCTCTCTAACATCTCAGGCAGTCGGGTGATATTCAGTGGTGCAATCACCCTCTGTAGGTCGCACTTCAAGCTATCTTCAAAACGCCTGCACACCCATTCCTCATCTGGAAACCTCTGAAAGAATTCAGAAAATTTGAGTAACGCCTCAAACCTTGCAGCGTACTCACCAACAGACATGGTTCCTTGGTTCAAACCCATGAACTCTTTCTCTTTTTCCCTTCTCATCATTCTTGGGAAATACTTCTCCAGAAAGCATTCCCGAAACAGTCCCCAATCGATAACTCTTCCTTTTGCTTCAAGCATCCTCTGCTTGCCTTTCCACCATAGTTCTGCACCTCCCATCAGCATGAAGGATGCGTAGGTCACCTTCCTATCCTCATGACAGTGCATTGCCGCGAAGATTTTCTCAAGCTCCTGTATCCAGAGTTTAGCTCCCTCCGGATTGAAGTCACCATTAAACTGTGGCGGCTTTCCTTTCAGAAAAGTATTTAGTCCAGCACCATACGTTTCCACTCCACCCCGCTGATTCTGTCTCTGTTGCTGTTGCATAGTCACCGACAATAGTTGAGCGTTCTACTGCGTCTGATGCAGCATTGCCGTTGCCAACTCCCTAATTGTCCTTAGGGTTTCAGTTGACTCTATCCCATCACCAATGTGGGAACCTCCGTTACCTTTTCCAAGTTCAACGACACTCTCTGTGACCCTTTCGCCACGTCCTCGAACTTGTCTGCGAGCCATTTAATTTCCTGTGGAAGAAATTATCAGCTCACATTCGTAAGATATACAAGACCATATTATAATATGCATGCATCATATGCCTTACAAATGCTCGAAACAGTTACCTCTTAAGATAACTCGCGTACCGGACACTCTACCCAAATTCTAAGCATAGTCAATACCCAATGCGGGTTCAACTAGACACGGCCAGAAACAGCAACTTAACCCAAACAGTCCTTGATTAAGAATCAAACTGCTCTAATACCACAAAATGAGACAGCCCCTCCTCGGAGGTCCCATTAGTAACCCGAACTTGACTTCTTAACGTTTGCAGCGTAGCGTAATTAAATAAAAATGCGGAAATATTAAAACAATCAATACTGATACCACGACTATATATATAACATATGTATAAAAGTATTGGCTCTATCAGTAGAGCCTACAATAACTGATACCAACTACAAATCTTTAGAGTACGCAACTCATATAAACTGAAAGCATGGCAATAAAATACAATACATCAGACTTCCTCTCCTGGCCCTAAAAATACATTTCACTCAAACCTATGTACTGGCCATAACAAAACTAAGACTGTCTACCCAACCACGACTCTAACGTATACGGTAGTCAGGCCCGTATACACTACTCTTCGCTGAGAGTAGTCAGTCTCCCAGAGACGGTCGTCCTCTACATAGAGCAGCTCAAAGTCTCCTAGCACTGGGATCCGAGGCTCTCCTGCCAGCATCAAGTTCAACAGGTATGCCATCAATCTCCTCTGGCAACTCCTCAACATGATCTTCTCATGCGATCGAGAATAAATAAAATACGACATAGAGAAATACGGGGATAAGAAATAGCAATACATCATAAATAGGGAAACAGCTATAAAATAAGATATATAGAGAGCAACATACAAAAACACAACAAATTCAAGCTATCATCTCCCAAGTCCTGCTCTCTTAGCTACTGTTTCTCACATTCATGCAACTAACGACTATATGGACGCGATCACGACGCGACATCCCCAACAGATCAAGATGTCTCGTCCATCTCTGTGCCACCCCCCGTGATGCAAGGTTCGGCCAACAGCCGCCCAGTCTCAACTAGTCTCATGGGTACGACATATTCCCCCGCCCGCAGGACAGGTCGGAATATTCGCCCATCAACAACGCAACTTATGGTAACGGCATATCTTCCCGCCCGTAGGCCAGGTCGAGACATTCGCTCGTTCATAACTAATGGGTACGATCATCTACCCGTAGGCAAGATCGATCATCCATACTCCAACACAGTGATTAACAACAACTATGAACATGAACCACACCGACTCATCTCGGATCAACACTTAGTGTCTAAATCACGACTTATAACAACCACGACCAACTTTCTACGGCTTAATCGAGTATCAAATTTAAATCACAACGCAAACAGTTCAACTGGATCTCTAGGTTGAGCACTATAACATATATATATATATCTACTTTGGGTTTAGTTTTGGGTTCATGTTTGACTTCTGGCCACGAAGAAGTTTGAGACTTTCTTTAAACTTCCTAGTAACCTTGAAGGGTTTGAATATGGGTTTATCTAAGGGTTTTTCTACTTCAATTTTGGTTCCCGAAGAGGATGGTAAAGTAGAAATGTCAGATTTAACCCTAGTACCTAATACTTGAAGATACTTGTTGGTATAATTAGCTTGTTCCATTAATTTTTTGATGTCATGAGGTGAAACTGGTTCATTGACATCCTTAGTTTTGAATGGTGCAGCTATGATTGGAATGGTATCATCCTTCGGATCCTTGATCCCTGGGAGTTGGAAAGCTGAATTAGGGGGTAGTTCCGCTTTAACTAACCCACCATTTTTCAAATGCCAAGCAGTAATGACATTTGTTGACTTATCCTCAGTCAAGGTGATTTTCCAAGGATAATCGATATTATGTTTGACCAGATAAACATGAAACCAGTCAAAGAATTGAATGTTTTTCTTAACATTGTTAAGAAATGTGTAATATTCATCTTGAATATTTTTTCTTTGTATTCCCTTATAATGTTCAAAGAACCACTCTCGTTGAGGTTTCCATTCCTCAGAGTAAAAGTTCTTTCTTAGGGATTCCTTATCAAAATGGGTCTCATAATTCATCATGATAAGAAGCATTAAGAGAGGAATATGTTGGAGACTGAATTGATTTTCCATCATCATCTTCAGGCTGATAAATTGGTCTAGGGATACTAGATGATGTATCTAGGCCCTGTAAGTTTATGGATTGATTTGATGATTGTGATAAGGCAGAAAAGGATTGCCTTGATGGTACAGATCTAAAAACTTCAGATCTTATACATGGTGATCTAAAAGAACTAAAAGAATTTCGCCTATCAAAGACTAATTCTACTGGTCCTGATTGAGATTGCACAATTTGATTAAAGTTTGATGATCCTCTGGGCAAAGCTGATGTAGCTTTATCCAGAATCCATCTTTCTGGTAAGACTACGTCTTTCCAGAGGATTGTTTTGGGCACAATAATATTGGCCTTTGTGATATCAGTGAGAAACAAAGTGGTTTCTCCAGTTGTTTTTGTTTTGAGGACTTTAGAGTTACAAGAATTCATTATTTTGTATTGAATCCTGTACAGTAAAGCCGCTGGGATAGATCCATGTTTCATGTCTAACCCACATATTTTGATGTTTAAGAACAAAGAATCCAAAATATTTCTATCTTGTAAACTTAACGTTCTATTTGGATAACAATTGAAATAAATCGGACCATGACTTAGGCTAGTTTCAACTGTTCCTAAGAGCGAATCCTCAAATTTGTTATGCCTAATATCTCTTAAGCACATTAAGATTGAAGCGTTTAATCCTTCTCGGATTAATGGTTTTACAGCTACCTGTACACATCCTATGTGTAGATACCTATATTTTTGTTTGTGACTTTTGATTGTGTCCATAGAGAGAAGATGGAATTCCTCACTCTCTGGGTTGATTGGAATATTTTTCTCTACTGTCTTAATGACATAGTCAGAATGGAGGAAAAATCTTCCATCTGGCTTGTAGAGTTCTTTTGTGGGAATCTTGGGGATTTCCCAATTATCAATATCTTGATTGATGTTTTCAAAGCAGATCTCTTCGTTGAAGATACTGCTGGGATTGTTAGGAATCTCAGATTCCTGAAGCGATGAAGAAGAGGGTTGGGAGGAGCGGAAAGAAAGCTTAGAAAAAGAACGAGACAACATATTTTTAAGTCTCTGGTATCTTTGCCTTCCTTTGGTTCCATAGAATTAATAGTATAGATCCAAATCAAATCCTTCTGAATATTTTCTCTTAAAGATGTACAAACATATACAAAAGCATATGAACTTATTATTCTTAACCAAGGCTATACCTTATGCTTAACCAAAAGCAACCTGGGCATCATATTTTACTTATCTTGCTTTAGCATGGGCAAATTAGACTTACTGCCTCTTTCAACCATAACGAGGACTTACAGCTACAGCTCAAACAAGATAAATCAAATATATGCAAAATGGTTCTTACCCGGTTAAGAGGCATACCAACCAGTTAATAATCATAAGCTCAATAAAATAAATAGGTGGCAAAGCCAACCATAGAAGAGTAGGTAGGAGACAGAGCCTTCCATTTAACTCTTTTTTTTTTTTCATTCAGAAAGATCGGATCTGAGATCTACATTACTATTCCCACTTCCCCATCAGGCTCTGATACCAGATTATGGCGAGGGCAACTAAATTAAAATGGGGAGAGGGAGAAGAGCAGGATAAATGGAAAGTAGGAAAACGTTTTACATACTAAATTAAAACAAAGTTATAAATAAATTTAAGACATGCAAAAGAAAAGAGAAAAAGAAACCAGTCCCGGTGAGGCTTGCCTCCGCTCTGGTTTCTTTTTCTCTTTTCTTTTGCATGTCTTAAATTTATTTATAACTTTGTTTTAATTTAGTATGTAAAACGTTTTCCTACTTTCCATTGGTTCCATAGAACTAATAGTATAGATCCAAATCATAAATTTTATTTATAACTTTTGCATGTCATAAATTTAAGACATGCAAAAGAAAAGAGAAAAAGAAACCAGAGCGGAGGCAAGCCTCACTGGGACTGGTGGAGGGAGAATAGAAAATACAGTTAATGCATGCAAATGAAGAAAATTGAAGTTTTATTGATATAAAACAAACGTTACAAGATTGAAAACGAAGAAAAGGAAAAGGAGAAGAGGGGAGAGGGAGATGGCTCACTTATCAGAGCGTCTCTCTCTAAGTTCTCTCTCTAGAATTCGTAAAACTTCGAATGAATTGGAAGAGGGACGCAGCCGCTCTTAAATAGAATTGAAAAATTACTATTACAACAGTACCGGTAACATGACCTATACTATTACAATAATTAGTGCACAGTGCCGGTATCTTGACTGGAACTGTAGTGTCGGCAGAACAGTGTTCAGACGTGTGAACAGTCATGGGCCAACAGTGATTGGGTCTTCAGACGGATGAACAGTCTTCAGACGGGTGAATAGTCTTCAGACGATTGAACAGTACTACTAATCATCATCAGACAGATGAACAGTAGTGTCTATGCCAAAACAGTCATCTTCATTCTGATGGAATGGATATGACTCTTTGAGATTGATCTTCATCTTCTTCTTCGGAAAGAGGGAGATTTTGTTTTGAAGAAGAAGTCTGAGCTTCTTGAGCTTTGGTTTCTTCTCTTGCCAATTTGGCAATAACTTGTAAATTCTTTGTAAAGCTGTCTCTGCTTGTTGATGCAGCAAGGGCAGCTATGGCTTTTGCCTTTTGATTCAAGAACTCACAAGTTTCTGGGTTGGCAGCCTTCATCCATTTTGGGTGTTGCTGTAACCAGAGTTTGACATTTTCTGAGGTAGCAACAGAGTAATCAAATTCTGCCAACCACTTCACATATGATGCTCTTGATAAAATTGGATGATTATCAGGAAAGCTTTCTTGTTGTTGGTATTTGTATTGCCAACTGAAGATCCATGATAATGCAAAATTGGAAAAGAATATTAAGCTAGCATTGAATGTGCTAACTGATGGCTCATAATATTCTTTAAATGTTTGAAAACCCTCATTAACTTCTGGGGGTAAGATTGTTTTGCTTGGTCCGAAATATTGCCACCAATGAACGAACCAATTTGGAAAATATTTTTGCATTGTGTAAACGACTAAGTAAATCCTTTTTATTTGGAATTGGATACCTAATCCACTTAAGAGCTTGATTGAGGGGTTTGTAATTTTGAACTAAGCGAGGAGTTCCACGCTCAATTTCAGCATTTTTATTAACATAAAAAGCTGCGCAAGACCATGGTGATTTACTTGGTCTGATTAAACCCTTTTGTAAGAGATCGTTAATCTCTTTTTGGCAATATTGGAGTAACTCTTGATTCATTTGAATTGGTCTAGCTTTCGTAGGGATTTGCCTATCAGTGAAACCTTGTTCATAAGGCAAATCAACTACATGTTTCTTTCTGTCCCAAAATGCATTTGGCACATCAGAACAGATTGAATTGTGAATTTCATCAAGAAGATCTTGTATCCTCTTTTGGATATCAGGTTGATTGAGTTTTAAGTCAATGTTTTTAAAAGAGACTTCTTTTTTTAAGAAATTGACTTGATTTTGTTTATGGTGAAGAAAGTTTAAGTTTCTTACCAAAGGTTTGCGTATGAAGGAGAAGATTATCTTTCTACCCAGATGTTGAGTAGAAATTCCTTCATTGGTGATTGTTAGGGGAAAAAGGGATCTTATGAACGGTGTTCCTAAAATCACTTCATTTTTGAGATCTTTCACAAGTAGAAACGGGGTTTCTACTTTAAGACCATGATTTTCAATTATGGCTTTGGATAATTTGTAATTGATCCTAAGTTTTGAGCCATTTGCTGTGCTCAGTCTTTCGGATGTTTTCTCAAAGTATTTAGTAGGAATTAATCCTTCTAAAATACAGTTTGAATCAGCACCAGTATCAAATAGCGCTGTGGTATTAAGAATAAAATCATCTATGATAATTCTAATCTTAATATAGAATTTTTGAATTCTTAATTGGTTAATAAGATTCAAAAACTCTTGATCTTTGTCAGTGTTAATTTCTTCATTCTCTAAATGATAACTAACACTTATATCGTAATTGGGTTGAGCTTGTTCATTATCTAAAGGAGGTGCAGATGATTGATTGTCAAGTTGAGATAAAATAAGCTTGTGGATAGCTTGTTCTTGTTTTATCTCTTTGATTTCGTGTTTGAGGTTCTTGATCTCTTCTTGGAGATCTTGAATTGTGACAGGTTTTTGTTGTTTAGAATCTAAACGTTTGAGAATTTGTTTGAAATCAAATTGATCTTTGATGATGGCTTTTCCTTTAGCCTTAGGTTCAGGCCTCATAGAAGCAGAGAACCTTTCAAAGTATCTTTTTCTTTCCTCTTGGTCAGGAATGGCATTAATGACTTCAAAAAGGAGATCTTGATCCTTAGTTAAGACATTAATTTCGTTAGAAGACTCAGAAGCTTGGCTTCCGATATCATCTTCTAAAATTTGATTGAGATTTTCAGAAGAATCACCATTTGATCCATCTGAATCATCAGATTCGATAAGGAGATTGTTCAGTTGTTCCTCAACTGTTGGTTCAAGATTTAAGGCTTTGATCTTCTTCTTAAGCCTACAGTATTTGCTAATATGTCCTAGCTTACCACAATTATAGCAAATGGTTGATTTCTTTGGGATTGCAATGTCAATTGCAGGTTTTGATTTAAACTCTTGTTTGAGTTTTCTTGGAGGAGTATTCCTTCTATACCTAGTATACTTGGTATACTTTGGTTTATGAGATTTGTTGGTTTGATGATGAGATTGATGGGTTTGTGGGAGGATTTTGGTTTGTCTTTTGGACAAGGGGGCATCCCGAATTGTTGGCAGAATGATCCTAAATCCTTCTTTGCTGCCTTTTCCTTTTGGAATTGATTACGGACTCTATCCTCTTGACAAAGTCGTGTACCTATTTTTTGGATAACTGCAATGAGTTGCCCATAGGTTAATTTGTCATAAGGGATTTTACCCTCAGGGGCATGAGCTGCAAGCTCATCCCTAACAATGTCTTCTAAAGCAGTAGGAAGACCTGTTACAAATTTTTCTTTCCAGAGACGATCTTGACAATCTTCTCTGGTGTAAACCCTAGTTAGGAAGGTATCTCTATACCACCTAAAATCTGATAAGGATCTACATTTGAGATTGGCTAATAAATCAGCAGTTTTGCTTTTCCACACTGAGGTATTTCCAATAAAATGTTCAGCAATGGAAAAGATTAATGTGTTTGCGGCATCAGGAATGGGTTCACCATCACTTGTGATTGGTGTTCCATCAGCTTCAGTTTTGATAGCAGTAAAGACTTCTTCTTTCTGCTCATCAGTGAAAGAATGGTCCCACCATCCTTTCAATTGGCCAGTAAATCCTGCTACGAGGATATTACAAATTACTTCCTTAGAAGCATCATTGGCAGCTTGATAAGCTGTGGCCATCATTGTCATATGCTGCAATGTGATCATAATTTGATATTCTGGTAAACCATCTATGTTCCATTCATAGATGTTGTTGGCATTGAAGCTCTTGAATGTTGGGGGTTTTTCCTCTAAGAGCAAATCTGGGGGAGTTGCTCTAGGGTAATAAAGCTTTGTGGATTTCTTCCAAGGTTTGGAGAAAACCGGATTGATATTGAAAGGGGGTTCCGCTTTTGTTTTAGATGAAGAAGCCACAGATTCCCGATCTGAGCTAGTTTCATCAATTACATTGATGGTTGGACCAGTTGGGCCTTTGCTTCTTAGCCCATATGGGTTTTGGGTTTGTTGACCAGAGTCTTGTGGAGAATCTGGTACCACAATGTTTTGGAGTCCCTGATCAACCTTTTTGATAGGGTCTACTTTGGGTTCAGTTTTGGGTTCATGTTTGACTTCTGGCTCACGAAGAAGTTTGAGACTTTCTTTAAACTTCCTAGTGACCTTGAAGGGTTTGAATATGGGTTTATCTACGGGTTTTTCTACTTCAATTTTGGTTCCCGAAGAGGATGGTAAAGTAGAAATGTCAGATTTAACCCTAGTACCTAATACTTGAAGATACTTGTTGGTATAATTAGCTTGTTCCATTAATTTTTTGATGTCATGAGGTGAAACTGGTTCATTGACATCCTTAGTTTTGAATGGTGCAGCTATGATTGGAATGGTATCATCCTTAGGATCCTTGATCCCTGGGAGTTGGAAAGCTGAATTAGGGGGTAGTTCCGCTTTAACTAACCCATCATTTTTCAAATGCCAAACAGTAATGACATTTGTTGATTTATCCTCAGTCAAGGTGATTTTCCAAGGATAATCGATATTATGTTTGACCAGATAAACATGAAACCAGTCAAAGAATTGAATGTTTTTCTTAACATTGTTAAGAAATGTGTAATATTCATCTTGAATATTTTTTCTTTGTATTCCCTTATAATGTTCAAAGAACCACTCTCGTTGAGGTTTCCATTCCTCAGAGTAAAAGTTCTTTCTTAGGGATTCCTTATCAAAATGGGTCTCATAATTCATCATGATAAGAAGCATTAAGAGAGGAATATGTTGGAGACTGAATAGATTTTCCATCATCATCTTCAGGCTGATAAATTGGTCTAGGGATACTAGATGATGTATCTAGGCCCTGTAAGTTTATGGATTGATTTGATGATTGTGATAAGGCAGAAAAGGATTGCCTTGATGGTACAGATCTAAAAACTTCAGATCTTATACTTGGTGATCTAAAAGAACTAAAAGAATTTCGCCTATCAAAGACTAATTCTACTTGTCCTGATTGAGATTGCACAATTTGATTAAAGTTTGATGATTCTCTGGGCAAAGCTGGCGTAGCTTTATCCAGAATCCATCTTTCTGGTAAGACTACGTCTTTCCAGAGGATTGTTTTGGGCACAATAATATTGGCCTTTGTGATATCAATGAGAAACAAAGTGGTTTCTCCAGTTGTTTTGGTTTTGAGGACTTTAGAGTTACAAGAATTCATTACTTTGTATTGAATCCTGTACAGTAAAGCCGCTAGGATAGATCCATGTTTCATGTCTAACCCACATATTTTGATGTTTAAGAACAAAGAATCCAAAATATTTCTATCTTGTAAACTTAACGTTCTATTTGGATAACAATTGAAATAAATCGGACCATGACTTAGGCTAGTTTCAACTGTTCCTAAGAGCGAATCCTCAAATTTGTTATGCCTAATATCTCTTAAGCACATTAAGATTGAAGCGTTTAATCCTTCTCGGATTAATGGTTTTACAGCTACCTGTACACATCCTATGTGTAGATACCTATATTTTTGTTTGTGACTTTTGATTGTGTCCATAGAGAGAAGATGGAATTCCTCACTCTCTGGGTTGATTGGAATATTTTTCTCTACTGTCTTAATGACATAGTCAGAATGGAGGAAAAATCTTCCATCTGGCTTGTAGAGTTCTTTTGTGGGAATCTTGGGGATTTCCCAATTATCAATATCTTGATTGATGTTTTCGAAGTAGATCTCTTCGTTGAAGATACTGCTGGGATTGTTAGGAATCTCAGATTCCTGAAGCGATGAAGAAGAGGGTTGGGAGGAGCGGAAAGAAAGCTTAGAAAAAGAACGAGACAACATATTTTAAGTCTCTGGTATCTTTGCCTTCCTTTGGTTCCATAGAACTAATAGTATAGATCCAAATCAAATCCTTCTGAATATTTTCTCTTAAAGATGTACAAACATATACAAAAGCATATGTACTTATTATTCTTAACCAAGGCTATACCTTATGCTTAACCAAAAGCAACCTGGGCATCATATTTTACTTATCTTGCTTTAGCATGGGCAAATTAGACTTACTGCCTCTTTCAACCATAACGAGGACTTACAGCTACAGCTCAAACAAGATGAATCAAATATATGCAAAATGGTTCTTACCCGGTTAAGAGGTATACCAACCAGTTAATAATCATAAGCTCAATAAAATAAATAGGTGGCAAAGCCAACCATAGAAGAGTAGGTAGGAGGCAGAGCCTTCCATTTAACTCTTTTTTTTTTCATTCAGAAAGATCGGATCTGAGATCTACATTACTATTCCCACTTCCCCATCAGGCTCTGATACCAGATTATGGCGAGGGCAACTAAATTAAAATGGGGAGAGGGAGAAGAGCAGGATAAATGGAAAGTAGGAAAACGTTTTACTTACTAAATTAAAACAAAGTTATAAATAAATTTAACCATAACGAGGACTTACCCGGTTTTAATTTAAACAAAGCCTCGACTTTCTCACAACATATTCATCTCCCAACGTATCAGAATTTACTGCCTATCTCTACTTAGACATCAGCAGTCACAACATCACATCATAAAGCAACCAGAAACAGGTTCAATAATAAAATCAACTCACCGATGAATAATTAAGTAACCATAAACATATAATAGACACAACATACATATCACATATATTATATGAAACATCCCATCACAGAACATACATCCTCAATATACGATAAAATCAACCTATCGGTCAAACGACCTCTAATAGGGTTTAGGTCGCCCTACGCATATCAATATATATATTATTTTAAATCTTGCCTCCCTGATGATATTGTGGTTCTTTCCCCCACCTGAACAATGTTCCCGCGCAACTCCGACTGCGGCTCCGCAACTGTCAATCATACGCGCCTTCGAACGATCAAATACTATTTGATCCTTCACAACATATCACAACCAGAAATTAATACAATTCAATCAAAACTTCCCTTATCCTTATGACTAGGGTTTTGCCCCTATTTATTTAAATAGGCTAGAGGTGTTGAAATTCTACCAACTCTTGGATCAATGATCCTTAAGCATAATTAAGACATAATCTAAGATTACTTGTCAAAAATTTGAACCAAAACTCCTTCAACCAACAAGTTAGGGTTTCGGCCATCATGGGTAAAAATAGGTTAGAGTTTGATTTGATTTTATAATCATTTGGATTACATGATCATAGAATGACAAAGGTGAAATCAAGAATCATTTCACAAAATTGAAGCAAACTCATCTTCCCCCAAAAAGTTAGGGTTCGGCCTCTCTTAACTAAATAGGCTAGAGATGTTGTTTGATTTCATACTCTTGCATAATGATATAAGAGGATGAAACTAGATCATAGAAATTGGTTTGACATTAAAAGGATTTTTCTACAATTTTTCATGGATTTTTGAAGTTTAAGCTTCAAATTCTATCCCTAGCATGAATCATAGAATTAAATGGAGAAATATGGAGATTTAGAGATCAAGAATGGAGTTCATACCTCCTAGATGACAAAGATGAGTGAGTGATCACTTCTTTTCACACAAAACTTGATGATCTCTTGAAGAGAAATGGAGAGAAAGTGATGGAGAAGTTGAAGAAATGAAGAACAAATGGTGAAGTGTAGAACAAAAGTGTTGAAGAGAATATGAAGGGAAAGTGGCTGAATGGTTTGGTGAAGTGGGACAAAGAGGTCCACAAAATTTTCATTAAGGGTATTATGGTCATTTGACACTTGGACCAAATGGTAATTTCCTTAAAAGTTCAAGGGCATTTCGGTCATTTCGCGTCCAGATATTTTGAAAACTCATCATGACATTGGCACACATCCCAAGGTGATGTGACCTGATGTGACTTCATGATTATCCGTTAGCGAGTCCCGGTAAATTCATATCTAGCTCCGTTCGTCACCCAGTTTGAGATTTCGCCCGAATAGTTTATTATTATTCCGATTTTTAGGGCACGAAACCAATTTTAGTAAAAAGGTAGGAAATCCGATTCTGAGGCTAACTGTATCGTTCACGAGTCAAAATTAGGTCTTCTGAGTAGTAAACCACTACTGTCAGTGAAAATGCAGACCGGGCTCCGTCTGAGTTTTCGACCCAAAATTTAACTGTAGCTTCCTACGATGGCGTACAACGTGACTATGGTCTCAGTTTATTTTAATTCATTTTTTAAATCTCAGATAAAAATATAAAATCAATTATATAATTTACTGATATTAGAAAGCATGAAAATCGGGGTGTTACAAACCACTTCTTTAAAAAAGAGATTGGCTACATGACAAGCGTCATCACTCTTATGGCATGGAATAAAGTGGGCCATCTTGGAAAATCTATCCACAACCACAAATATTGAGTCATGCCCTTGCCTAGTCCTTGGCAACCCCATAGCAAAGTCCATGGAAATATCCATCCAAGGGGAAGAAGGAATAGGTAAGGGTGTGTACAACCCATGTGACATACTCTTAGATTTTGCCCTCCTACAAACGATGCAACGATCACATATCTTTTGGACTTGTACTTTCATACAAGGCCAATAGAAATGCTCTTGAAGCATATCTAAAGTCTTTGAGACACCGAAATGCCCCATTAAACCCCCTTGATGTGCTTCTCTAACCACAATTCCCTTATTGAATGCCTTGGCACACAAAGTCTTCTATTTTTGAACAAGAAGCCTTCATGCTTAAAATATCCTTTATGTGCCACGGCCTCGAAATCATTATAGATCATAGAGAAGTCCACATCGGTTGCATATAATTCGTTTATGCGATCAAACCCCAAGATTTTAGTTTCAAGAGTTGCAAGCAAAGTGTATCTCCTTGAGAGAGCATCAGCAACAATATTATGCTTTCCTTGCTTATGCTTGATCACATATGGGAATTGCTCAATGAATTCCACCCACTTAGCCTGGCGTTTATTTAACTTGCCTTGGCCTTTGAAATGCTTCAAGGACTCATGATCACTATGGATCACGAATTCTTTAGGCAATAAGTAATGTTGCCACACTTTGAGACTTCTTACTAGGGCATAAAGTTATTTATCATAAGTGGAATAGTTCAATAATGTCCCACTAAGTTTTTCACTAAAATATGCTATTGGGTGACCTTCTTGACGCAACACAGCCCCGATGCCTATATTAGAGGCATCACACACTGACTCAAAAGATTTCACAAAGTTTGGAAGCACGAGAATAGGTGCATTAGTCAATTTCTCTTTAAGGGTGTTAAAAGAATTTTCTTGTGCTTGGCCCCATCTAAATACCACCTTTTTGTTCAAAACTTCATTTAGAGGAGATGCCAAAGTACTAAAGTCTTTGACAAATCTTCTATAAAAGCTTACCAAGCCATGAAAGTGTCTAACATCCCCAACATTTTTTGGTGTTGGCCAACTTTGTATGGCTTGATTTTTTCCTCATCTACATGCACTCCTTGCTCACTCACAACATATCCCAAAAAGACCACTTTGGTGGTGCAAAAGGTGCATTTTTCTAAGTTTCCAAAAAAATTTTCCTTTCTAAGTATTAGCAAAACACTCTTAACATGTTCAAAGTGTTCATCCAATGTTTTTCTAAACCCCAAGATATCATCAAAGTAAACAACCACAAATTTGCGTAGGAAATCCCGCAATACATGATTCATAAGTCTAATGAATGTGCTCAGTGCATTATGAGTCCAAAGGGCATCACAAGCCACACATAAAGACCATACTTTGTTTTGAAAGCGATTTTCCACTCATCCCCCTCTCGGATCCTTATTTGATGATACCCACTTGTAAGGTCAATTTTTGAAAAGATTCTAGACCCGTGGAATTCATCAAGTAAATCATCCAAGCAAGGAATGGGATGCCTATACTTGATTGTGATGTTGTTTATAGAACGGTAATTGGTGCACATTCTCCATGTGCCATCTTTCTTTGGAACCAAAATAACTGACATAGCACAAGGAGAAAGAGACTCCCGAATCCATTCTTTTTCTAAGAGGCCTTCAACTTGCCTTTGAATATCTTTTGTCTCTTAAGGGTTAATTCTTTAAGCCGGCCTATTAGGTAGAGAGCCACTAGGAATTAGATCCATCTGATGCTCTATCCCCCTAAGAGGTGGCAACCCCTTTGGCAACTCATTTAGAAAAATATCTTGAAATTCTTTCAAGAGAGATTCAAAGCAAGTAGGCAAATTCAAAGTAGGAGATGATTTTTCAACAACACTTGAGGAGTAAAGTAAGTATATTGGTTTCTTGGCCAACAATACTTTCTTTACTTCCTTCTCTTTAATGAACATACATCCCTTACTTTTATTTTCTTCATGCTCTCGGCCTTTTACCTCAATATGTTGCATCTTCTCTTTATTTTTCAAATGTAACTCTCGACCATCTTGTTGCTTAATGGCATCACTCAATTCTTTTATCTTACTTTTGAGCTCTAGGCCTAAAGTACTAGGATGCAACACATTTCCTTTCTCTTTTTAACTCAAGGCTTTTTTCTCACTCTCTCTTTTTGCTTTCATCTTCATTTGATCCTCACTAATTTCTTTAGGAGAAAGTGGAATAAGAGTAACCTTGGTTTTATGATGCAAAAATGTAAACCTATTGGAATGGCCATCATGAATAGCTTTCTTGTCAAATTGCCATGGCCTTCCCAACAAGACATGTCCCGCCTTCATGGGAACTACATCACAAAGGACTTGGTCCTTATAAGAACCTATGGCAAAAGTCAACAAAATTTGTTGATTCACCAAAAGCTCTCCATTCTCACCAAGCCATTGAAGCTTATATGGCTTAGGATGTTTCTTTGTTTGGAGACCAAGTTTGGTCACCAATCTTTGAGATGCCACATTTGTGCAACTCCCACCATCAATAATTAAGGAACAAAGTTTGCCCTCAATCATGCATCTAGTGTGAAACATGTTCTTTCTTTGAGAGTCATCATCATCTTTGACTTGGACTCCTAAGAGTCTTCTCACCATTAACAATTCACCTTCCATAAGCACTAGACTATCTTCTTTTTCGCTTTCACTAGATGACTCACTAGTACAAGATGTGGATGATGATGCACTAGAATCACTCTTTTTACCCCTAGAGACCATAGTTCTCTGGTTAGGGCATTGTGATGCAATGTGGCCTTTTCCAAGGCACTTAAAGCATTTTAAATCCCTAGATCTAGATGAAGAAGGTGTAGAAGAAGAAGGAGTTTTAGAGTTAGAATTGGGCCTTGTCTTAACTTTACCATTAGAACCCACAGCTCCATTAGCATTGGAGGTGTCTCCCTCCTTCTTGGAATCTTTTCAAGTAGCATTGTTGAAGGCATTGTTGAAAGGTCTTTTGTATGACTTTTTCCTCTTGAGTTGAGCTTCAACTTTGATTGCATGGTGGACCAAATCTTCAAGTTCAACATATTTGTACAACTCCACTGCATCGCGAATATCTTGTTGAAGTGCTCCCAAAAATCTAGACATTGTTTCCTCCCTATCCTCCTCAACATTGGCTCTTATCATAGTAATTTCTAACTCCTTATGGTATTCCTCCACACTCATACTACCTTATCTAAGTCTTTGCAATTTGTGATGTAGGTCTCTATGATAATGTGTTGGAACATACCTCTTCCTCATAATTCTTTTCATTTGACTCCAACTTTCTATTGGTTCTTCATCATACCTATCCCTCTTCCTTACTAATTGGTTCCACCAAATTAAAGCATGATCACAAAATTCAAGACTTGCTATTTTAACTTTTTTAGCTTCACTATATTTATAGCAAGTAAAAATATGCTCTACTTTGATTTCCCATTCTAGATATGCATCGGGATCACTTATACCATGAAATGAAGGGACTTTTACCTTAATTCCCTCAATTTTATCTTCTCTATCGGTGCGCCTACACCTCTCTCTATCTCGCCTCCTTTGCCTCCTATCATTCTCATGGTCATTTTGATTTGAGTCTTCTTAGATGGGGGATGCATCCCACGTCCTCTCTTGCCTTGCTTCAATCACCTCCAATCTTTCAAAGACTCTCTCAATATGATTTGTAAGGCAATCGAACTTGCAATTCAATCTTCTAGTTTTTGGTGAAGCTTAATTGTGAATAATCACTTGCTTGCTCCTCATATGGATCCATGATGTGATTATAAGTGGATTACAAAATTGTAAAACAAAATGTATTGAATTATACAAACCACCTAATCAACTATTACAACTCAAGCAAAGAATGATTACACAGCAAAAAGGTGACTACAAAAAAATAAGTTGCAAAATTACAATGCACGGACCTTTCCACTCACTCACCAAGTGTTTCACTCAAAGGATTGGCACTCGTGTTTCACACAATTTTTAGACTTTTTCTCGAATAAACTCTCTTGTCTTTTACCACTCTTTCTAATCCTCTTTACAAATATTCTTCACTTGAACAATTGTTCCAAGTAAGGAAAAGAAACACAAATCAAAAGGCTAAACAATCAAGGCAATCAAACAAAAAAGTTCAAACAAAATTTGAAAACTTCTAAGACAAAACCAAAGAGTTTTGGAAAGACAATCTGAAAAGCTAGAAGAAAAAAATTACTACTCAAATTGAATTATTGAGACAACGCGAAAATTATTTTTAGTTAACAAAGAACAAAACATGGATAAAGGAGTAGAAGAACAAATGTGCATGTTTTTCAATGATCCAAAAATATTTTGCTAATTACAACAATGAAGGGCTCAAACAGAAAATAAAAAAATAAAAAAAGGTGCAGTGGCTATCATTTTTCAATTCTGAATAATTTTCAAAAATTGCAGATTTGCCCCAATTTTTCAAGATTTTACACTTTTGCCCCAAAATTTTCTAAATTTGTACTTTTGGCCGGTGAATTTTTTCCAGATTTGGGCTCTTTTCCCTCTTTTTTTTTTTTAAACTGGTATTGTTTTTTACAGAAATGCCACTAGACTTTTAAAACACCTCAAAAGTTAACTAACTAGTCAAAACAAGATCAAAAGCCTTCCTATCAAGAACAAATGAAGAACATTCAAACTTACAACTTGGAAATTGATTTTGAAATCAACTTTAAGTATAGCAAACAAATTTCCAAGAGCAAATCAATAGAAAAAAGTTGAATTAGAAATTAAAATCTTTCTTCCAAGTAGTTAAGAAATAACTTAACTCAACAATTAGGAAATCGTCAAGATTTACCAAATTCTAATTCAAGTATCATTGAAGAACACTTTAAAGATCATGATGAACTTCAACAACACCATAAAATGTGAAATTGAACAATTCAACTCGGATTTGATTGGTTTTTCACAATTTATGATAGATTTCACTAGATTTGAATGAATTCACCACCAAGCACACCTAACAAATGCTCAAACCTTTAGATCAAAACGATCCATATAAGGCCGAGACTTACAATGCTCTTGTGCAGCAATGCTTATCATTTCAGAGCAAAAAATTCATTCAATGAGTGATTTCACACAATTGCACTATTAATCAACACTTTTCTTGATCCAATTGGTTTCGAACACGTCAAACATAGTAGGATCTTCATTTGAGTAAATTTGTGAATTCTTTAATGGAATTGCCGAATTCAATTAGGAAAACAAAAGACTCAAGAGATGATCAAGATTAACCTCAAGTGAGATCAAAGATCAAAAAGGTAGAGGAATTGCATTAAGTAAATTGCGAAAAATGCAAATACCGAATACGGATCCTAGGCCAAGGGGACTATGGCCGAACCTATGCAAGAATTGTAAAAGAAAGGGAAAAGATGAATGGGAAAGGAATGGAGATCTCGATCCATAGTGATGGAGATTGATTGATAAGCCTAGTTTGTGTTCGCCCCTTGAAGAGGATTCTTCAAGATAAGAACTAAAAGTTCAGGTTAGAACTTTGCTAGGAGGAGAAGCTCTCAACTCACAAATTGGAAGAAATCCACAAATGATTCATTAGCTTCAAAATGTGTGTACAAGAAGCCTTATATAGGCTTTGAGAAGCAAAGTGGCGCGCCTAGGCCTAGGAGTAAGCATGGCTGCGCCTTCTACATGGCTTGTGGGCCTTTATTGGCCCATGTGGTCCACTAATCCTAAGCCCAATCTCCTAGACTAGTCCTAAAGTGCTTTTATAGAATAAGCACTTTTACAAAGTCTTACATACATGTATTACAAATCCTATACTAAGTAGTCATGACTTCAATGTATAAGAGGTTCCTTGGTGGGTCCTCTTCAATGGTTGGGTGCAAAGTCAATTGGTTGACTATGGTCCTCTCTAAGGCTTGTTGGACCCTCTTTTGTCTTCCTCTAGTCATTGGACCTTGTAGGTCTTGCAATTGTGGGACCTGTTGAGTGCCCATGATCACATCATTTATCTTTTAGAGGTTATTGTTACTCATTTCCGAGTTTCTATGGTTAACCATTATATTTGATTTCATGTTCTAGTTACTCAACTCTTTGTTTTAATTAGTTTTTAGAGATGTTATGACTCATTGTTTGTGTGATATTGAATTGTGACTTTGAAATGTATAATGAACTAAATATAGAAGGAATACAGCTGAAATCACGAAATGAAACATAGTTCATTAACTCTTGAGTGGGTCTTACAAGTGTATACATGAAGAACATTTATGAAAGAACTTTTATGACGAGTAGCTAAAACTTTCCCAAAGACCATTTCAATAAAAAGTATCGTTGTCACAAGTATGAAAAGCACTCTTTACGACCCCCATCCAAAAAAATTTCAATGTCCAATCAATTATAATATGAGACATCATCAACAAAAGAACCAAATTCCTAGGTTTAATGAAATATGAATTTTTTGATGGGTGATAAAAAAAATTGATTTGTCACTTCATAATTTATTTATGAATTTTTCTTCAGCAAAAAAAATATGATGTCTCGATTTATAATTTATTGAACATAAGATTTTTTTTCAATGGGTGGTTGTAAAGGATCTTTCCGTACTTGTGACAATGGTACTTTTTTTGTAAATGGTTATCAGGGAAGTTTTAGCTATTTGTCATAGAAATTCTTTTGTGAATATTCTTTATGGATACACGTGTAAAACCCACTCAAGCATCAATGAATAAGTTTCATTCCGCAATTTCAACTGTATTCCTTTTATATTATATTTAGTGCATTACATAATTCGAAGTCACATTTCAACATCACACAAACAATAAGCCATAAGAGCTCTATAAACTAATTAAAAGAAAGAAATTGGTTAACCAAAACATGAAGTCAAACATAATGGTAACTATAGAAACTCGGAAATGGATAACCATAACATTCAAAAGATAAAACCCATAATGCATAATGAAAACGAGAAAACACCTTATAAACTATGTTGAAACCAAAACTAGACACATGGATAGGAAACAAAATGCCCTTAGATGCAACTTCTTGCATGATGGAGGCAACGCTTTTGAAAAATGAACGAGGTGTCTGCAACCAAAACTCAAATGTTGTTTGTCTTTTCTTTGATAAAACGTCAATTTGGTCCCTAAAATTTAGTCCAATTGATCAATTAAAAAGCTGCAGCATTTGACTTTGAATTTATTTTTTTATAAAGTTAAACAATGTTGTTTTGATCGGAATTTGTTACGTATCTATCAAGATGACACTTAACATGCTACATGAGACATTGTTAGATTTAATTGACGTGCACTAACGTTAGGGACTAAATCAACTTACGATTGTCAAAGTCAAGGACTAAATTTGCTTTTTCATTTTGTTAGGGACCATATCGACCAATTGTGCCAATTTGTGGGACCTCTCTTAAAATTTAACTTAATTACATTTGATACTGTTTCAAAAATTACACTGGCCTAGGTTTATGTGGTCATTATACTTATCCCTTGAATTTTATGTTGTCATTAACTTGTCCCATTGAGATTTATGTGATCATTACACTTACACCCTTCACTAACACAAAGTTCAATGAATGTCGATATAAATAAGATGTTGAGTGCAATTAAGTTAAACCTCAAGAAAATTCTGTGAAATTTCCCTTGATCCTTAGAGCATCTCCAACGCGGTTCTTACAGCCGTTCCTTAATCCATAAGAGCCGTTCCTTGTTTTTTTTAGCATTGGAGGCATCCTACATGGCAGCTCTTATTAAGAGTCGTGCACTACAAAAGGAACGGGTCCTTAGCCTTAAAATACAATTCTTTGGCCCCTTTTTCAGCATACTTCAGTAACAGAATAGAGAGGGAAAATCAAGCTCAATCCAACTGAACAACAGAAATGGGGATGGGGATTGTTGAACATAGATGCAAATCAAAAATGTTTACAATTCCATAAATCACATAAATTAAAAAAAAAAAAATAATTACAATAAAATTGAGAAACCCTAACCCAAAATCAAAACCCCAAACCCAGTAATCAGAAATCAATAAGTAGACATCAACAAAGAGGAATCAGAAATTAGATGAACAAATACCCATAAACCCACCCACAAACCCATGAACACAGAAACCCACCCACAAACCAGAAATCAACAAACAGGAACCCCTAATAGGAGAAGATCAACCACCAGAAATCAGAAACCGCACGTTGTCTTCGCCACCGTACGAGGTCGCTGCCTTTGTTCCTGCTCGTCATTGCAATCCAAGAGTCATCGCCGACCGACTGGAGGTCGTGTATGCAAGGGAGGAGATACCGAGGGAGTGGGTGTTTAGGAAAAATGGAAGAGGGTGATAGGGAATCAGAGATTGAGTGAAACGATATCGGAGGGAGAGTGAGGGAGATTGTGAAAGGCGATGGGACAGAGAATAAGAAGAAGATGATTTGGAGGAAGAGTGAAAATGAGGGTTTTTTGGACGAAGAAGAGTGAGAGGCGGTTGGACGCGCGAGAGAGACAAAGATTGAAGCTTTGGAAGAGAAAAATGGACGAGATTGGAGGAAGAGTTATAGCCGAGTGTAAGGGAGATGATCGGAGATTGTGAAATAAAGCATAGAGTGAGGTAGAGTGAGGGACGAAGAGTGAGGCTAAGGAAGAGGGTTTGAATGTGAAAATAAAATAAAGAGGGAATGTTCCAGAACAATGTGAATGGTCCAGGGGATTTGACCTATCCGTTTACTCACGAATATCATATCCGTTGGAATTGTCCGGGGGATTTGGCCTATCAGTTTACTCACAAGTGAATGGTCTGGTGATATTATACAATGAGCAATTGAATGAAATTATGCGATGGTTAAAAATTGACCATTTTCTACTAATTTCATTCACCTATAAATTGGAGACAATGCGTACATTTTTTCACTCATCTTCTCCACATCTACAATTCTACAATTTCATTTTATGTAGTCAAATGGATGCCAATTATCCTCAAAATCCTTCATTATATTATTCTCATCCCCCTCCTAGTAATGAGAGTCCTCAAAATCCTCCATTTTATTATCCTCATCCTCCTCCCACTAATGAAAGTTCTCAAAGTCCTCCATTTTATTATCCTCATCCTCCCCCTACTAGTGAATATCCTCCATTTTATTATCATCAACCTCCCCCTCCTCGCCAAAATGCTCAAAATCCTCCATTCCTTCCCATGTTTTATAGGCCTCCTATAGCTACTAGTGGTATGGAGTCCACTAATGAGATTCCTCAAACACCAACGGGATCCATATCCGATTCACAAGTTCCACAATTTTCTACACAAGTTGGCCTAGAAGGCATTACTCTCGACGAAGTAGAAGGGGGTTCTGCTTCCAAAAAAACGAGTCAGATTTACAATGCAAGAAGATACACAACTCATTCAAGCATGGCTCAATGTGTCAAAGGATTCAGTTATAGGTGGTGACCAAAAGGCGGATAGTTTTTGGTTGAGAAATAAAGAAGGTTATAACGAGTATCGTGGGAATTTTGAAAAGAGGGAAAAAGCTCAACTGAAATCTCGATGGCATAAGTTGAATTCTACTGTCCAAAAGTTTGCCGGCTGTTACAAGCAAGCTGTCCAAAGGAAGAAAAGTGGAAGCTCTGAGAAGGACATCATGGCGGCCGCACATGCTATTTTTTCACAAGACGAAGGCAAGGCATTCAAATTTGAGCATGCATGACGTTTGCTGAATGATGGGCCTAAATGGACAGCCGAATCCATGGAAAGCTCTTCAAAAAGAACAAATATTTCTGCTGCTGGGGTGTACTCATCTTCTTCCAACCCAGAAACGCCAACAAATTGCGATTATGATCCAGCATCACCAATGGTCCGCCCAATGGGACAAAAGGCAACAAAAAGGAAGAACAAAGCGGCAGAGACGTCTTCTAAAATTGTCGACCTTACTGGCATGAAAGAAGTTGTGAAGGAGAAAATCGTAGATGAACAACTTGAGGACAACACTGAAGAATAAGTCATGAGGTTAGTACTAGATAGCCAACAACAATCCAACAACACCAGTAGGGGCAAACGAAGAAGAATAGTGATAGATCGGAGTCGTGAAGAAGGACATAATCGATTGTGCAGAGACAGCTTCTCTGAAAATCCTGTATACACAGAGTGCGAAGGCATGTGTTTCTTCGTGTTGTAGAAGACCTTGGCTCCCATGATGAGTATTTCCAAATGAGGGTTGATGCAGTTGGCAGGAGGCTTTCACCATTGCAGAAGTGCACTGCCGCTATTCGTATACTGGCATATGGATCACCTGCTGACAATGTAGATGACTATGTTAGAATTGGCGAAAGCATTGCAGCGGAATGCTTAGAGAGATTCATAAGGGGTGTGAACAAGGTTTTTGGGGCTGAGTACCTGAGAAGGCCTGACAACAATGACATTAAACGCTTACTACAAATGGGGGAGGCACTTGGTTTTTCAGGTATGCTAGGTTCCATTGATTGTATGCACTGGGAATGGAAAAATTTTCTGGTTGCATGGAAAGGCCAATTTTCTTGAGGTGATCATGGCAAACCCACGATCATGCTTGAAGCTGTGGCATCACAAGACTTATGGTTTTAGCATGCATTTTTTGGCATTGCGGGTTCAAGCAATGATATTAATGTGTTAACCCAGTCAAATGTGTTTAATGATGTTTTGGAAGGACAAACTCCCACAATGCAATAAATGGTGAATAGAACCCCACATAATGTGGGGTACTATCTAGCAGATGGTATTTATCTTGAGTGGACTACGTTTGTCAAGACCATCCCAGTGCCACAAGAAGAAAAGAGACAATTATTTGCCCAACGACAAGAGTTGGCAAGAAAGGATGTGGAGCGAGCGTTTGGGATGCTCCAATCTCAATTCGCAATTTTACGTGGTCCGACGCATGCTTGGCACATGGATACAATCAAGCAGACAATATATGCATGCATCATATTACATAACATGATTGTTGAAGACGAACGATACACATATAACGATAATTTTGATTATAATCATGTCAACAATGACATCTCAACAACTAAAATATCTAACGGACATCATCCCGATTTTGCAACGTACTTGCAAAGGAAAGCACATCTACGTGAAAGACAAGTTCATTGTCAACTTCAAACTGACTTGGTGAAGCATATTTGAAAACGTTTCGGACGTGAGAATAACAAAAATTAATTTTTTATGTTTATGTAATGTTATATAGTTTTCATCATTTTAGCTTTTTATGATAAATAAAATAAATTTGCAATATTTCCTACATTTTATTTTTGGGATATTTATTTTTTTAATAAAAAATATATGAATTAATATTTAATTCAGAATAAAAATAAAGTTAAATGAAAATATAAAGATATGGGATCCATTGTGAGACCCACTAAAAATTAATTAAGAACCAAGGCATGGTTCTTAACATTGGAACAAAAAATGAAGGAGGTACTTAAAAGTGATGTGACACAATGAGACCCACTTAAGAATCCAAAATAGGTTCTTTAAAAATCTGGCATTGGAGTTGCTCTTACTATCTATTACTTTTGGCAATTTTCAAGTAAACAATCATTGCTAAATAAATTATACATTCCAAGCCTGTTTTTTTCTTTTGCAGCATCAACCCGAAACAAAAAAATCAATTTAACAGCAGAAATATATTGGCAAGACATTAAAAATAACAGTAAGTATGATGTCGTCATATACGAGAAGCCACTGAAAAGCTTCATAAATTCAACACCCACACACATAACAGATACATGTTTTCATACAAAACGATTTTTATAATATTACAAGCATTATTGCAATTCACACTACTTCCAATCTAGTAATTTGTCAAATCCTTCATCTCATACTCATCACTGGCCTCAGAGTCACACTTGGAGCCGGCAGAGATGGTCGTACTATGGGAACACGTCTCACAACTGAAAATGCTTCATTAAGACGTGCAACACGACCCATGAGCTGAGATACCTTCTGCAAAAATTTAGTGAGGCCCAGAAGATTGGCGGTGTCATGAGATTTCTCAAAGAAAGCAACAGATAAACATCAACAAACCATTGTGATATGCAAGTTGATGTGGATGCACAACCAGACATCAACAACAATAAATTTATTCATGAAAGAAAGGCCTCTTTGTTATGTAGTGAAAATGAATCTCAAACAAATTAACCGATTCATATATCTAGTATATTACGAGAAACTGCACATCAGTTTTCTGACCTATGCAATCATAATACTTGAAGAAATGAAAAACTATAATATATACCACGTCACATTTCAAAATACCATCACTGAGGTATATTACTTGGATTAAATGCATAAAATGTCAGTTAAAGTTTTCAACTAAACACTGCCCTTCAGTTTTTTATTCTTCCAATCATTGATGATATTTCCTTGAATTCTAACAAACCCACATCATCAAGAAGCATTATTAGAAGCCCAGCATTCTGAATTTCTGATCTCCACTAGCTTTTTAACTGATGCAATGCAGCAAAACAAGCATGAATGCCTACAAACTTAAACATGATATGCACACTAAAAGAAACAGTAAAAGAATTTGATCCTCTGCCGCGCCATCTCTACCCCGCATCACAGCACCCCGCGACCGTGGAGATGAACACATCATCAATGCAGGAAGAATTTATCCAAGTCATCAAACATACATAGGCTGCTATTCAAACATGAATGCATAGGTCTTATCTTAGTTCCCTCGAATTTGGGGTTCACTAACAATCTTTTGGATTGGATTGCATAGCTTTCCCTCTACTTCAGTATAGTAAATAAGTATATCTTTTAGGCCTCATTTTGGGCACTGCATATGATAGGATATAATAGGCTAAAATAAGAGGGGATATGATAAGACCAGATAGTAAAAGAAGCTCATAAAATCCAATAATTGGTGCACAACTATCCGTTGTGTGCAAATCTCAATCTACCATGTTTAACATCACACTGTCATGTATCCTTTAATATTATATAATTACCACCAACAAATAAAGTGTTGATCTGATATATTATGAAACAATGTTGGAGAGAAAAGGGAGAAAGTACAGTATGGGGAGTGATAAGATATCCACGAAAATAACTAAAAAAATTCTAGACACAACAAGGAAGAATAAGAACTCAAGAATGCTAGCTAAAACACCATAAAGAAGCCACAAACACAACCCACTACCCCAAACAAAGTTGAAGAGCAAAGTGACAACCTTAAAGATGTGAGTATTCCAACTTTAAAAGCTTTACAATATATAAACTGCAAACTGACACTAATCTTTAACCTCCTTTGTTTATATCAAAACCTTTATAAACTGCAAACTGACACTAATCTTTAACCTCCTTTGTTTATATCAAAACCTTTACAATGAACCATCAAAAACTGCTCCGTAGGTAGAAGGGCCAGCACCTCAATATATAATAATCAAGTTTCCATCTTATTATTTAGTTAGTTAGTTACCACATGAAAGTCTTGCATCATAAAATTTTATCTCTAAACACACTGACACCAGAATCAAGAGTTTCCAATTTCCATGCATGTGTTCTGTTAGGAACCCAAGAAACAGAGATCTGAATATAGAAGAAAAGAACAGGGAAAGAATAGAGAAAGAACTGAATATACGTCTTTATTGCAAAGAATAGGAAAGAATGGTACAAAAATGTACCCCAGAGAAGCAGTCCCCTATCACACTAGAAAAACCCCATTCAAAACTCAACTATTTCAAAATATGCCCTTATTACACTTTAGCGGTATTATTTATGGGCAATTTCCTGCTAACTGCCTACTAACTGTTTCTAACTGACTCCTAATTAAGTCCTAACATATTCAGCTACCAATCTTTTTTCTTTTCTTTTTTTTAAATGGTTCCTCTTACCCAAGGTGAGTCGTCACTCAAACATTTATTGGTTTGATCAATATTTAATAGACTTTATTTATTAGTTTAATCTATGTTTAATAGACTTTCAAAATTTAACAGCAACTAATAAATATTAGACAAGTCAGCTTGGGTTTTTGGTAATCTTATGGTATATATGGAACATAATCGAATGGAAAAGAAAGGGAAAGGAGGGAAGGGGAGTTACCTCCCCATTGTTTGGATCATGATTGTTAGACTCGCGAGTCTACGTAGACTTGTGGAGCATACGTAGACTCGACACGTAGACTCGTAAGAGTCTACCTAATATAAAAAAAAATATAAATAGCATATATACATAACATAAAACAATAACATCATAATCATAAAACAATAATTATTACTATCATTATTATTACTATTATTATTATTATTATTACTATTACTATTATTATAATTATTATTATTACTATTATTATTATTATGATAATGATGATGTAATAGGACCTATGGAGTTTACCAGCCAAACTATTTGATGGTGTTCTTTTGTTTTTAATTTTAACTATATGGGCCTTTAGGGCCCAAACCCCTCTTCATCCCTAACCTAGAGACAATGAGATAGAAGAGTCACCCTAGAGTAGGGGTGTTCGCGGATCGGTTCGGTTCGGTTTTGAGTATAAAAACCATCCGATCCAAAGAGTAAAATATCATGCGGTTCGGTTCGGTTTGCTTCTTTAAAAAAATCCGAACCGATCCGATCCAATTAAATGCGGTTTGGATCGGTTCGGTTAGTTCGGTTTGGTAAAAATAAACATGGTCAATTAAATGTGGTTTGCCCTCTTTCCACTCTTTTAATTTATTTCATACTACAAGGGCACAAAGCCATAAATCAAGCAAACAGTGCGTCTTTTGTTGAAGACAATAATCTTACTACTTAGACAAATATTTGTACATACAAACACGTTCTATATCAAGCAATAAGTATTTCAGAAAAACTGAATTCTATATATTTGATTCTTTTGAAAATGAAAAGTTACTAAGTTACACCTAAAGAGTAAAGATGGTCCAAAAAGAAAGTTTTAGACTACAGTGAGTGACCAGTGATATGTCGTGTGCGTGGGTAGTAAACGTAAAACGCAATGTTATATTACATGAATCGGTTCGGTTGCGGTTCGGTTCGGTTTCAGAAAAGCAAACCGCGAACCGAACCGAACCGATCGGTTCTCATCAAATATCATCCAAAAAAATCCAAACCGAGTCGGTTTTTATCTGTTTTCGGTTAATTTGGATCGGTTTGCGATTTTGTAGCGGTTCGGTTTGGATCTGAACACCCCTACCCTACAGTAACAAAACCAGAAACGGCACACAAAAGGAGGGGGAAGGCCAACCTTCACGCGGCTGCCTTTGCATAGACGAGAGACAGCGGGCACGCGACAGGCTTAGAAGGAAGCAGAGACACAGTGGCTCGAGGCAAACTTGCAGGGATGGGGAGGAGTAGCTTCGCGCAGTGGTGGTCCGCGGTGGTGCGCCAGTTTACGGCTCTGTTCACGGTGGAGATTCAGGTGAATGCCCAGTCGCATTGCAAACTCGGTGACTCGCACCTAGACTCGCGAGTTTGAGCGAGTTTGACCGAGTCAAACCGAGTTTGACCGAGTTTGGTCAGAAACCGATTCTACCTGCGAATTAACCAGTTTTGCCTACCTAGAAACGTAGACTTGGACGATTCTACGAGTCAACTCGCGAGTTTGACAACCATGGTTTGGATGTTTAGGTAAGAAAAGGATGGGAACTACCTATCCCTTGTTAGAGAGTTAAGTGAAAGTGGATGGAATGGAATAAACATTAAAAACAAATTTTCAATATTGTCCTTTTTAAATTAAGGTCTCTGAATGTGCCCATGATTCTACAAGGGTTAAATAGTAATTTTTTTTAATTAAAAAGGTTTTCCATTCCATTGCTCCACCCCGATTTGGGAGGGTAAGAATTTTGGGGGTTCAGGGTGAAAGAATGGAATTGTCCCCTTTCCATTCCATTAATTCCCTTTTACTAAAAAAAACTCCCAAACAATGGAACATTATTTTATCCCCTTCCATTCCATTCTTTTCCCCTCTGTTCTGTCCATCCAACATACCATTAAGATACCATAACAACTCCCATCCAGCTGAAAAATCATTTTCCAATACTCTGCACTATCTGTTGAACAAGTCTATCAATTCAATAACCAATTCAAACTCAAATCCCAATATACTACTCCTAAATGGCCGACTCTGTTAGAATTCTCTAACTGACACAACAACTCCTAATATTTGCAGCATTTATAAAACAAATGTTCCAATAAGAACAATTTAATCATGTAATATGAATTTTATTACTAATTATGTTACTTAATGCATTTCTTAATCCTACTGCAAAACCTTAAACCTGAGTCATTTAGGAATCAGAATACTATTGGAAATGGATTCCCTAAGGTAAAAAAAGAACGCATTCACGCATTCTCTAAGTGTGCACCATTGGATCAATCATAAAATTTCTCAAACACTTTCAATGATTGATCCAAAGATACTATTATTAGGGTCTTGCTATGCTAAGTAGGACACTGATGAGTAAAGATTTTGTTGGAAAACTAAAAACTCCAAGTCTCAAAACATTAAATACACAGCCTCACCATAAAAACTTGTCTTTTTAATTCGTTAAAAAGTGCCCTCAAGGTTAGCATTTCTCTTATTATTACTAGGGTATTGATTAAGGAATCAATAAAAAGAAAGATTGTATTAGAAAAGAAGTATAACACTTTTCAATATATTAAATACATCATTTTTTCCAATACAAAATTTACTTTTTTGTTGATTCCATAAACAATGACCTAAGGCACTGGTTAGCATTCTCATTCTCATTATTATTATTATTATTATCACAAGAACGAAGAGAATAACCTTATCATCGAGGGCAACGTTGAGCTTCAAGGTGTGGGTCTTGCGTTTCATCTTATACAACCTCCTTCCCAATATGACAAGTCCCAAAAAGGCAGCAGTTGCAGCCATAGATAAAGACCATACAGGGACAGGACTAACCCTTACAACCCAATATCTCAACACCTCAAAAGGAACCTTCCACCACACCACTCTTCTCTTCTCCTTCTCCTTCTCTTTCTCTTTCTCTTCTTCCACACCCATGCTCTCCACTACCTGCTCCACCTCCTCTCCCGAACCAGAATCAGTAACATCCAATAATTCACTTGATGCTGCTGTTGTTGTTGTATCAGCCACCACCATCGTCATCTTCACATCGCTGTCGGAATCAGCATCGTTCCAGATCTGGGGATTTGATGATGTAGATGAAGATGACGACGGTGATGATTGTTTCATGAGATACAATTCTCCTCCGGGGAAGAGTTGGTCGGCGACATAGGAATCGTCGAAATTACGATCCACCTCGGAAGGGTCGGTGAAGGAATTGGAATTGGAAGTGGAATTGGGGATGATGATGTTAGGATGAAGGGAGAAGTAATCGTGCCTGATGAGAGGAGAAGAATCAGAGTCAATTTGGGGAGCCAAATCGAGAGGCTCATCGGAATTGTTGTTTTGGAGTAATTCCCACTCGGGGAACTCCACAGATTCAGCTTCGGTTTCAGCTTTTTCATCCATGGAATGGGATGGAATGGAAGCAAGGAATCAGGAGTGAATGGAAATTGAAACTGAATGGTCCTAACCCTAGCACGAATAAATCGTTACGTAATTGACACCGCTTCAGTAGAAGCAGTGGTCCCTCACTCACTCCCGTTTACTCTTTAGATTACCTGTCAACAAAAATTAATAAATAAATTATAATAGAATTACTGTTATGTTCGGATATAATTATTGAAAAATAAATTTAAATAATTTATTTTATTCTGTTTAGTCAAAAAAATATTTAATGGAATTATAAAGAAAATAAATTATAAAGAAAATAATGGCTCGTCATATGGGAATTCAACGTTAAAGCAGATATAGAAAAATATCGTTTCTTAGAAGATCTAGAAAAGAATCTCCAAAAAGACCTTGAAGACACTCTTGTTCAAGAAGAGTTACTTTGGTATCAGAAATCTCGAGCTAATTCGATCGAAGGTGGAGACAGAAATACTCGCTACTATCATACTAATAGTATCATTAGAAGAATGAGAAATAACATTATGGCTTTACGGGATTCCTCTTGAGATTGGGTGATGGATCAGAATGCCTTATCTCATTTAGCCAAGTCTCATTTCCAATTAGTGCGTGTTTGGATCAGGTGTGAAAATTTGATTATTTCAATAATCGATTATGTGGATAATCGATTATTATTATAATCGATTATAATACAATCAGTTTTATGTTTGGGTATGTTTGCTGAAA
The DNA here is from genome assembly GCA_039655645.1 of Ammopiptanthus mongolicus. Lineage (NCBI taxonomy): Eukaryota > Viridiplantae > Streptophyta > Magnoliopsida > Fabales > Fabaceae > Ammopiptanthus > Ammopiptanthus mongolicus. Next base: position 30,578,208 of record CM077344.1, read on the forward strand.
AGCGATTATAAAATAATCTATTTCGTTTGGGTTGTGTAAAAAAATCATTTATATATAGTAAATTACTAAAATGGGTATGAAGTTATTTTTATAATTTAATAATATTTATTTGTTAGTTAGTTTTGTAGAAGTGAAATATGAAGAATATTATTGGTTTCAAAATAATATAACAGCTTTTTAAATAAATTTCAATTTTCTATCTTATCTAAAAACAGTTTTTTTTCTCATAAAAATAACTATTTTGAAATTTAATCAGTTTACTCAAACATACCAACTTCTACTAAAAAACAGCTATTTTGATAAGAATTAATCTTATCCAAACACCCTCTCCATGTTTACAGAAGAGGGGCCTAGCAGAATTATTAATCTTCCATCTATGACTTTCCCTCCTTTAGATCCTATTATGTTAACTAGTCTGTCCCATCTATGTACAGATGCTAAAATCAGTAAGGCTATGCATGATATTGGCCCCTAGAGAAGATGGTTTTTCTGCTATCTTTTTCCATAAAAGCTTGAATATTGTGGGTAATTATGTTCTGCAATCTGTAAAGAAGATCTGGAGAAATCATGATCTTATCAAGAATATTAATAATACCCAGATTGTCTTGGTTCCTAAGGTGGATGTTCCAGAGTTTATCAACCAATTTCGGCCCATTGCTCTTTGCAATGTCATATATAAGTGCATCTCTAAAATTATTGTGAATAGGATCAAGCCTTTCCTTGACTCCTCTATTTCTCCGTTTCAAGGAAGCTTTGTGCTAGAAGGGAATATCCAACAAAATATTATTATAGCTAAGGAAATGCTTCACTCTATGGGAAGGATGAAAGGCAGGAAAAAATTGATGACAATCAAGATTGATCTTGCTAAAGCATATGATAGACTCAATTGGCAGTTCATTCTAGTGTGCCTAAAGGCTTTTGGGTTAGGTGACGATCTTGTAGCATTGATCATGGCCTGTATTACTTCAGCTTCTTATAAAGCTCTATGGAATGGTTCCAAACCTGAGGAGTTTTACCCCTCTAGAGGCATTCGCCAAGGGGATCCCTTGTCCCCATATATATATTTGTCATTTGCACGGATGTTTTATCTCACATGATTATTGATCTAGTTTCTGTTAACACTTGGAAACCAATGAGAGCTGGTGCTAATGGGCCTAAAATCTCGCATCTTATTTTTGTCGATGACCTTCTTTTATTTGCTGAGGCTTCTAAAGAACAGATCCATATTAACATGGATTGTCTTAACAAGTTTTGTTCTATTTCAGGCCAGCATGTGAATCCTCAAAAAACTAGTATTGTTTTCTCTAAGAATGTTTCTAGTCAAGAAGCAAAAGAGATAGCTGATTTTGGTGGTTTCACTATTGCTGCTGAGTTAGGGTGATAGCTGATTTTGGTGGTTTCACTGTTGCTGCTGAGTTAGGGAGGTATTTGGGTGCTCATATGGTTTCGGGTAGATCTCATCCCAATAGGTATCGTTTCCTATCTAATAAAATTAATTCTAGACTAGAAGGTTGGAAATCTATGTGTCTTTCTCTTGCCGGGAGAATGACTTTAGTGTTGGAACCAATGTGGTTATGGTCCATTAATCTTTTAAATTTTGATGCTAACAAAAGACTAATTTAAGAGAATAAAAATTAGTTGTGGACTAATGCTTTATCTTAAGTGTGTAGGAAAATCTAAGTCCAAAGTGTTGGGGTTTCAAAAGGGATAATTTTTAAAAACAAATTATAAAAACCTCTTGAGCGGAAAAACCCCTTTACTAAAGGACCACGTATCGCAAATGAATCATAAAGGATATTGTGTTTACCTCTTGAAGCGTAGCTTTACCACGAACACTGTGAGCACGTCAGCAGAACTGGTAAATCAGGAACATTGCTACGGTGTGAATGGCAACTTGATCTACACAGCTACAGAGCAGCAGATCTGAGGAACACTGTTGCTATCACCACAAAGGGAGAGGTTCTTCTCTATCACCAGTATTGCAAAGTAGCATTACCTCTACTCAGTCCACGCTAGCAAACCAACGAAAGAGATAGCGTAGTGCTAGCTATTAGGATTGGGAGAGGCACGGCACACAGAGAGAGAAAAGAGGGCGCGCCTGTCAAGGGTGTACAACGACCGTTATGACTGCTCTGTGTTGTGTGTCGCTTAAGTGGCGTGCACAGCTTATTAATAGTTGTCACTCACTTAACCTAACCCATTTGGTCTACTGTACGCTACAAGCCCATTGTTAAATTATTAATTAAATCATATTTAATTAATCAATTAAATCAATCTCATTTAATTATTAATTAAATCATATTTAATTGATCAATTAAACTAATTCTCTGAACATTTGCTCTATGCGTGTGATCCTATAGGTTCTCAATTAGTTGGCAATAATATTAATTATTATTAATCACATTAATAATCAATTAATATTATAAACAATAAGCGGCATCTAGCAATACATCATTGCTACCCAATTAATTAGAATATTGATGATATAATTAAAATCATATTGTAACCATATATAATGTGAAGTCGACGTCTTTTCGTCACAATGTCTTAATTGCACACAAAGCATAAATGTGTCATCCTTGTTAAGTCCAATTATTTATTTCTTGATCTAGTAATTGACGTACGATCATGTGGGCCCAATATCTCATATTGTCCCACGTTAGCATGGCCATGCATTTCTATGTCGCATACCATCAAGAGGCCTATAGACATTACTCCTATTATGTAGAAGGGACGAATCATATCTACATCACTCACATTCCTCAAAATGTTTCATTGCAGGCCCAATAACTACCTTTATAGTTGCCCTGTTACAGACAACGTTTAATAGTATCAAAGCCTACAACTATATATGTTAGGAATCGTAGTGACTTTAAGTCGAAAGACTACTTCACTATGGTCACCATGAGAATCATTCATGACACTTACATAACTATTATGCAGCGTTCTCATAGCAGGTCACTCCAGTATAAATATTCCACTAATATTTATACCTATGTGAAGACTTGGTATCTTATATCTATGACCCATGAGATGTGGTCATCAGTACACTCATATAATAGTCTTAATGTATTATTATTATCCTTATTAATAATAATGCTTGACTATGGATATTTAAGAATAATGTCATATGGATATTTAAGAATAGTGTTCTATAATTCAATGGCATCTCATGGTCAAGTCATACTTGACGTTGCATTAAATGAACTACCTATCTAAGGACTTTATTATGCTATAAATATGATCATCAAATATAACATAATAAATAAATGCCTCATATATATAAAATATAAAATAAAGTCATGATACAATACATAAATCCAATAAATATATATTGGCCACTAGGACTTACACCAACAATCTCCCACTAGCACTAGTGCCAATTAGGCATAAATCTAATACCCATCGACCTAGTATGAGCGCCATGCTTCTGCTGAGCAAAAGGCTTGGTAAGTGGGTCAGCAATATTGTCTAGTGTATTAACTCTACATATCTTTACATCTCCTCTATCGATGATATCTCGAATGAGATGGAAACGCTTGAGTATGTGTTTGGATCGCTGGTGAGATCTGGGTTCCTTGGCTTGTGCGATTGCCCCATTGTTATCGCAATAAAGGTCAATCGGGCCCGCAATGCTAGGAACAGTATCAAGTTTAGAAATGAACTTCTTGATCCAAACAGCCTCATTTGCTACATTGGATGCAGCAATATACTCGGCCTCTGTTGTAGAATCGGCAACTGTCTCCTGCTTTGAGCTTCCTGCTCACAGTGCCTCCATTAAGGCAAAACACGAATCCTGACTGCGATCTAGAATCATCCTTATCAGTTTGGAAGCTAGCATTAGTGTAACCTTTTATAATGAGCTCTTCCTCACCTCCATAGACCAAGAATGCATCCTTAATTCTTCTCAAGTACTTGAGGATATTCTTGACTGCTGTCCAGTGACTCTCACCGAGATCAGATTGGTACCTGGTCGTCATGCTCAAGGCATATAAGACATCTTTTCTAGTACATATCATAGCATACATGATAGATCCAATTTCTGAAGCATATGGAATCTTATTCATGCGTTCCCTTTCATCAGATGTAGTAGGGCACTGTCCCTTGGACAATTATATGCCATGTGACATAGGCAAGAGACCCTTCTTGGAATCATGCATACTGAAGCGTATAAGCACTTTATCAATATATATATCTTAACTAAGGCCTAATAATTTCAGCGATCTATCCCTATAAATCCTGATTCCCAATAAATAGGAAGCTTCGCCTAAGTCCTTCATCGAGAAATAATTCCCCAACCATGTCTTTACATTTTGTAGTGTAGGAATGTCGTTTCCGATGAGTATTATGTCATCCACATACAATACGAGAAAAGCAATCATGCTCCTACTAACCTTCTTGTAAACACAAGGTTCATCCTCATTTTTTATGAATCCAAACTGTCTTACAGCTTCTGGAAGCTTGCTTGAATTCGTAGATGGATCTCTGCAATTTGCACCCCTTTTCAGCATCCTTTGAATCGACAAAACCCTTAGGCTGTGTCATGTACTGATCCTCGAGGAGATTCCCGTTAAGGAATGCAGTTTTGACGTCCATCTGCCAAATTTCATAATCATGGTATGCAGCAATAACAAGTAGGATCCAAACAAATTTAATCATTGCAATTGGAGAGAAAGTTTCATCATAGTCTACACCATAAACTTGCTTGAAACCTTTCGCAACCAGTCGCGCTTTGAAGGTATTAACTTTTCCATCCATGTCAATCTTCTTTTTGAAGACCCACTTGCACCCTATGGGTTTTATCCCTTCGGGTGGCTCCACCAAGGTCCAAACTTGGTTTGTGTACATGGATTCCATTTTGGATTCCATGACTTCTAGCCACTTCTCAGATTCAGGGCCAGCTATGGCCTCCTGGTAGGTAACAGGCTCATCTTGATCCATGAGCAGTACATCACCTTCTTGAGTTAGGAGAAGTCCAAATCTCTCAGGTTGTGTACGTGATCTGTTTGACCTACGTGGTTCTTGTGTTACATGAATCGGTGCTTGAACCACAACATCTTGAGGATTCGGTTCTTGTTCCGTTGCATGCGAGTAAGTACTCTGTGGTGCTTGGATTTCTCCAAGTTCTACTGTTCTCCCACTGTCTACTTTAGAGATGTATTCCTTCTCAAAGAACACTCCAATCCTGACAACAAACACTTTGTCATCAGAGGGGTTATAGAAATAGTATCCTGTCGTTTCTTTGGGATACCCCACAAAAGTACATTTATCTGATTTGGGTTCAAGTTTATTTGTGGTTAAACGTTTGACATAGACATGATTACCCCAAATCTTCATAAAAGACAAACTAGGCTTTCGCCCCTTCCACATCTCATGTGGTAAACTAGGCTTTCGCCCCTTCTACATCTCATGTGGTGTTTGTTCTACCGCCTTAGATGGAACACAGTTAATTGTGAAAGCTGCTGCAAGCAATGCGTAACCCTAGAAATAGTATGAAAGATCTGAATGAGTCATCATCGATCGTCCCATGTCCCACGAGGTACGATTCTTCTTTTCAGATACGCCATTCCACTGTGGGGTTCCGGGAGAAGTGAGTTGGGATACTATCTCACACTCTTTCAGATAGTCATCAAATTCCTGGCTAAGGTATTCACCACCACGATCTGATCATATGGTTTTAATACTCTTGCCAAGTTGTTTTTCTACTTCATTTTTGAACTCTTTGAACTTTTCAAAGGTTTCAAATTTGTGCTTCATTAGATACACATATCCATATCTACTGAAGTCATCAGTAAATGTGATAAAGTACGAAAAACCACCTCTAGCAAGTTTGTTCAGTGGCCCACATAAATCACTATGTATCAAGCCCAAAAGACCACTGGCCCTTTCACTATTACCAGTAAATGGGGCCTTAGTCATCTTTCCCAATAAACAAGATTCGCACGTATCAAATAATTCATAAGCAAAAGAATCCAATAATCCATCTTTATGGAGTTTGGAGATGCGTTTCTCATTAATACGGCCTAAACGACAATGCCAAAGATATGAAGGATTCAAACCATTGGGTTTGATCCTTTTCGCATTTATGTTATATATCGAGATCAAGAATATAAAGTCCATTACTCAATGGTGCATTAGCAAACAAAACATTATCCAAATAAAGACAATAACATTTGTCCTTAACAATTAAATGAAAACCCTTCTTGTCCAAACAAGAAACAGAAATAATGTTTTTGCTAATAACGAGAACATAATAACAGTTATCAAGTTCCAAAACAAGCCTAATAGGTAAAGTTAAAACATAAGTCCCTACATTTAATGCAGCAACTTTTGCTCCATTTCCGACGCGTAGGTCCACTTCACCTTTAGTCAATTTCCTCCTACTTCTTAGTCACTGCACATTATTACAAATGTGAGCACCACATCCAGTGTCAAATACCCAAGATGCTGAAATAGATAAATTAACATCAATAACATAAATACTTGAAGCGGAAGTCTCACTTCCCTTTTTTTTTCCTTCCAGGTATTTCTTGTAGTTCCTCTTCCAATGGCCAAGTTGGCCACAATGGTGGCAATTGCCTTCCTTAGCTACCCCACCCACGGGCTTCAAGCCAGAATCGCTAGGCTTAAACTTTTTCTTGCCCTTGCCCTTCTGCTTGCTCCAGGACTTCTTCTTAGCCTGCTTTCCAGAATCAACCATCATTATAGCTTTACCTTTTCCCTTATTAATGTTCTGCTCAGCAGTTCTCAACATGCCTAGCAGCTCTGGTAGAGTTTTGTCAATGTCATTCATGTTGTAATTCATGATAAATTGACTGTAGCATTCTGGCAACGATTGCAGAACTACATCTGTAGCCAACTCTTGGCCCAGTGGAAAACCCAATCTTTCAAGGCTCTCAATGTACCCAATCAAAAGGGGTACATGAGGTCCAACTGGGCTTCCCTCTGCCAGCTTACAATTAAACAGGGCTCTGGAAACTTCAAAGCGCTCATGCCTCGCCTGCTCTTGGTAGAGTATTTTGAGACGTTCGATCATATCAAACGCCTCCATGTTTTCATGTTGCTTCCGAAGCTCAGAATTCATGGTGGCAAGCATGAGGCAACTAACATCCAGGGTATCATCCTGATACTTCTTATAAGCATATCTGTCAGCCCTAGAAGCATCCTCGAGTAGTTCAGGAGCAGCCTCCTCAAGAACATACATCTTTTTCTCTTGCCTAAGGACAATCATCAGATTTTGGTACCAATCCAGAAAATTACTTCCAGATAACTTGTCCTTCTAAAAGGACAGATCGCAGTGACATATTATTAGTTGTGTTTGGTGCCATGGATGTCTACATAAAGAAATATGCAAAGTATAAGTATCATGATTTTAAATCATATTTAATAGGTCTTTATTAAATACGCTCCCTATAACATCCCGATTTTCGCTGCTTTCTACGATCGGTAATTTATATAAATAAGTTTAGATTTTTTTTTTAGACTTAGAAAATGATTTTGGATAAACCAAAGTCATATTCATACTCTACATTGGAGCTACGGTAAAATTTTGGGTTGAAAGTTCAGGCGGAGCCCGGTCTGCGTTTTCACTGACAATAAGATTTTACTGATCAGAAAACCTAATTTTGACTCGTGAACAAAATAGTTAGGTTTTATGTTTTATTTCCAACGATATTGGTTATTTTGAAAATTTTCAAAATAAATAAGTCGTTATACGTTCTTTGGGCGTAAAACCAAAATCGAGTGAACAATGGAGCTGAATACGGGATTTTAGGGACCCGCTAACGGATAAGCATGAAGTCACTTCAATGACAACTCACCTAGGTGAGTCACAACGTCATCATTAGGATTCTACAAATATCTATGATATTTAGGAGAAAAGACCGAAATGCCCTTGACCTTTTATTTTATTTCCAATTTTGTCCTTAGATAAAATGACTATTTTGCCCCTGGGAATTTCCAAAAATACCTTTATGGCCCTGTGACTCACCAATGTCATCATTACGTCTAGAAAAATATCTAAATATTTATAGAGGAAATGACAATTATGTCCCTAGTCTTTTGTTAAATGACAATTTTGCCCCTAAGTGAATCTACCCTTTGTCCCTAAATGAACAAAACTTGGACCTTTCTATCCCTTATTTCTCACGCATACATGCTCTCTCTAACACCCCATTCCTTCATTTTCTCACAAACACAAAAACCTTACTTGTGTTATGATCTTTAAGATCAAAAGCTTGACTTTTGATTTTTCTCTCAAGTGTTCTTGAGTTGTTCTTCACTTTCTCTCTATTTTCCCATCAATCAAGAGGTAAACTCTTTTGACTCAAGTTAGTAAACTTGTTCCTTGCTTCATTGTCTTGACATCTATGTGTTTTATTTTCTCAGGTGATCCATAAGCAAAGCTGTGAAGCACCACTTGCTTGATCCTTGCAATCTTTTCATCATTCAAGAGGTAATCTCTTCTCTCCATGATCAATCATGATCTCTTCTTTAGGGGTGTTCAGATCCAAACCGAACCGCTACAAAACCGCAAACCGATCCAAATTAACCGAAAACCGATAAAAACCGACTCGGTTTGGATTTTTTTGGATGATATTTGATGAGAACCGATCGGTTCGGTTTAGTTTGCACTTTGCTTTCCTGAAACCGAACCGAACCGCAACTGAACCAATTCATGTAATATAACATTGCGCTTTACGTTTACTACCCACGGACACGGCACATCACTGGTCACTCACTGTAGTCTAAAACTTTCTTTTTGGACCATCTTTACTCTTTAGGTGTAACTTAGTAACTTTTCAATTTCAAAAGAATCAAATATATAGAATTCAGTTTTTCTGAAATACTTATTGCTTGATATAGAGCGTGTTTGTATGTACAAATATTTGTCTAAGTAGTAAGATTATTGTCTTCAACAAAAGACGCACTGTTTGCTTGATTTATGGCTTTGTGCCCTTGTAGTATGAAATAAATTAAAAGAGTGGAAAGAGGGCAAACCACATTTAATTGACCATGTTTATTTTTACCAAACCGAACTAACCGAACCGATCCAAACCGCATTTAATTGGATCGGATCGGATCGGATTTTTTTAAAGAAGCAAACCGAACCGAACCGAACCGCATGATATTTTACTCTTTGGATCGGATCGTTTTTATACTCAAAACTGAACCGATCCGCGAACACCCCTACTCTTCTTCATTCGTTTTGTAAGATTATGCCATGGATCATCATCATCCACTTTCATGAAACTTTCTTCAAAAACCTCTAGAAAATCATAGAAAAATCCTATGATCATGAAACCAATTTCTATGAACTCATCAAGACCTCTATGTTCATCATTCAAGAGCATGAATCAAACTAAAATTTCTTCCCTATTTTTCCCAAGCATGGTCGAACCTGATCCTATTGGATCGAGTGAGTTTTGATTCAAATCTTTGACAAATGATTAGTGATTATGTCTTCATCATACTTAAGGATCACTGATCCAAGAGTTAGAAATTTTTAGACATCTCTAACTATTTTGAGTTACCAAGGCCGAACCTAGACCTTGAGATGCAAGGAAGTTTAGGTTGTTGATGTTAAAGTTTTGAATTGATTGTGTGAAGGTAGTGGTTGTTGATTGTTTCGGGCGACTGATCGGAGGATTAGCGGATCGAATCGGACGATCACCCGGAGAACTACCTTCAAGAGGTAAGGGGAGTTTGCCTGAGGGATTTTTCTGATAACTATATGTTATCCATGATTGGCCTGTGTAGTTCTGTTTGAGCTTCGTGTAGTTGTAATAATGTTTCCATGCTTAGTATATGTTTATGATGATGTATGCTTGGATGGAAAATGTTTTCATGTATGTTGAAAACCATACTTTGATCTCTAGATCCAGTAAGGATTTTTATGCTTAATGTTTATGGTTGAATGATGCATGATTATTGTTCATCATAATATTGTGATCATTTTGAGCTATTACTTGACAAGTTAGTGAAGCAAAATCTTCACATCCCACATGGATAGCATTCGGCCATAATGGTTACAAAAGGAAGAACATGAGCTTGTTCTTGATCTTCAATGTTTTTGAAAGCAAATAAGTGTTTTAGTAACTTGTATTTCAAAAACAAACAAAAAGGGATGTTGATCCAAAGTTCAACTAAGGGTTAGGCGCTCAAGTGTTTTTAACTAAGGTAAAAATGTGTTTTACTTTAGTGAAAGTTTGTTCAATTAAATAAGTGTTTTAAAAATAAAATGATGAAAGTGATTTTAAGAAAGTAAAAAATTAATATGAAGTTATCTTAGGTTTAGTAGGATGTCACATTTTTTTTAAAAACCAAGTTAACATTCAATCTTCAAAGTATAAAGAGGACTTTGTCCTAAAGTTTAAGATTTAAATGAATCATAGTTCGAAAAACTAATGAAATTCCATTTTCTTTTCCGCTAACTTAGATTACGATTTTACACTAAGTTAGTAAGGAAAAACCCTTTTCAAATTAATTAAGGTACTTTGCTTTAAGCAAGTAACAAAGTTCTTTTAAATCAACTGAATTTTCAATTAGATATGTTTTGGTTTGCAAAGTCTTAAATCGAAAGTTTTCAACTCAAATCGTAAAGTTTTACGCATGAAAACTTAAGTTAAGTAAATAACTTAGAGCAAAAGAAAGGAGATGATTAAGTATAGTATATGGTGAAACAAGACCATGCATTATACCATTGATGACTTAGTTCATCAATGACTTCATAAGCCTTAAGTTAATCAATGTACTCTTTTCATTATTTGAAACTCAAGGAATTAATACCTTAGAAAGGATCAAGACTTATCTAAAAGGATTTTCAATCCTTCTTCATAACACTTAGGACTTGAGACGTAATTCATAAGACACAAACACAAACATGAAACGTTTTGGGTTTTGATACAGCAGTTCGATAACGAACCGGTGGTCCGGATCTAAGAAAAGTCATTCAATTGTTTCAGTCTTGTGATGACTCGATCCCAGAGGGATCACGAGATTTATCCGATGGATAAAAGACGTTAATACACTTAAAATCTTGTAAGAACTCTTAATGAGAAGATTTCTAAGGAATCATAAGGTGTATTTGGTGAATAAATATAAACACTTGATATCTGTGTAAGCCTTGTAACGGCAACATTCCTGTGGAATGACGAGATTTATTCGGTGAATAAAAGTTTTATAATACAAAGACGCGTATAGTTCCTAAGGAAGAGAACCTTAGCGAACCTTGAGGTTTATCCGGTGGATAGACATTGCTTTATCACATCTGCTTTGTGTAAGCATTGACCTCCATTGGTGCTTTTTCTTTCTATTCTGTATCTAGCATAGTCAGCAACTCAGCATCACAGAATCCAACTAATCTGTATTCATCAAATTTCTTATACAAAAGACCCAGATTAGTAGAACCTTTGAGATATCTAAAGATTCTCTTTACTGCTGAGAGATGAGACTCTCTTGGATTAGATTGAAATCGAGCACATAGACAAACACTAAACATGATATCTGGTCTGGACGCAGTCAGATATAAGAGAGAACCAATCATACCTCTATATACCTTTTGGTCTACCTTTTTATCTTTGTCATCTTTGTTTAATACGGAAGTTGGATGCATTGGGATATTCATTGGTTTGCAATCGTCTAACTTGAAGCGTTTCAGAAGCTCCTTTGTGTACTTCGTCTGATGAATGTACACTCCGTCTGTTGTTTGCTTTACTTGAAGCCCGAGGAAGAATTTTAATTCTCCCATCATGCTCATTTCAAATTCCTTTTGCATTAGATCAGAAAACTCTTGACAAAGAGATTCATCAATTGTACCAAATATTATATCATCAGCGTAAATTTGTGTAAGAATAAAGTTCTTTTTTATTTGATTTTCTAAAAAGAGTGCTATCCACTTTTCCTCTTGAGAAACCATTCTCCATTAGGAACTTGCTGAGTCTCTCATACCAAGCTCTAGGAGCTTGTTTGAGTCCATATAAAGCTTTCTTAAGCTTATATACATGCTCAGGATGGTTTTGATCTTCAAAACCAAGTGGTTGAACAACATACACTTCATTAATAAAACCATTTAAGAAAGCACTTTTTACATCCATTTGATAAAGCATGATGTTATGATGTGCAGCATATGAAAGTAAAATGCGTATGGCTTCTAATCTAGCCACTGGAGCAAAAGTTTCAATGTAGTCAATACCTTCCTCTTGAGAGTTGTAACACCCCTGTTTTCTGAAACCTTAATTGAGATAGATGGCTTAGATTGGGTCACTATATGCTTGTTGATAATTATTTTTATGGCTTGAAAGTATGCTTAGAGAATATATCAAGAGTAGGGATGAATTGTATAAGAGAAAGATGAGGAACAAGGAATCAGAAGCGGAACGCTCAAGCATGGAGCAATATAACGCTCAAGCGTGCCAACGCTCTAGCGTGGAGCAGGGTGGACGCTCAAGCATGGTCACTCTGACCCGTTGATTGACATTGATGGGACATAAAGTGACCCGTGTCAGAAACGCGTCACAGCTGGTGTTGGAGAGGCGGTGCGGAACCGTCAACGCTCAAGCGTTGGAACGCTTAAGTGTTGAGGTCCAGAACGCTTAAGCGTTGTCAACTGAGACCAACTTCTATAAATAGAAGTCATTTGTAAACATGCACGAATTTTCTTCCCAAAACAGTGAGAGCAAGGCTGAGAGAGAGAATGTGAGTGTTTGAGACGTTCGAGCTGTCGGAACGTGATTCTAGCTGCACGGTTGTGATCGCTGCTAAGTTATCTTCAACTTTGATGGATTACTTTCTCGATTCGTCCAAGTTAAACTCGAATCCCTAACACGCGTTCTTCGTGTTCTTGGCGTTCTTCGAGTCTTTACCTCTTTCTTTAATCTCCTGAGCTTGCCCTAGGACTAACACTATTGTATATGTGTTGTGCTCGTGATTAGAGCCAAGATCGTGCTCGCGGTGGTACGAGTTTTGGAGCAGAGACCGCAGCTGAGGGAGCTGTTCTTGGAGGCTAGAGCTACGAACTCAAGCTTGGAGGAGCGAGCCGGTGATCGTGTGGGATCGCGTAACGATTGTTTAGGTGGGGGAAAGAACCACAATATCGTCAGGGAGGCAAGCTTTAAATAATATATATTGATATGCGTAGGGCGACCCTAACCCTACTAGAGGTTGTTTGACCGATAGAATGATTTCACTGTATATCGAGGTTGTGTGCTGTGACTGGATATTTAATATGTTATATGTGATATATATGTTATGCTTATTATATGCTTATGATTGATCAAATATTATTTATCTGTGAGTTGATATTACTGTTGTTGGTTGTTGCTGGTTGTTATTCATATACTGTTGTGAATGCTGATGTCTGAGTAGAACTAGGCAGTGATTTCTGATAAATTGGGAGACGAATGTGTGGTGAGAAAGTCGAGGATATATATATATATATATATATTTATATATGTATATGTCGTAGTGCTAAACCTAGAGATACAGTTAATCTGTTGATGTTGTGATGTAAGTTGATACCTGGTTACGCCGAATGAAAGTTGGTTGTGGTTGTTTATAAGTTGTGGTTGAAGCACTAAATGTTGATCCTGAGATGAGTCAGTGAGATTCATGTTGCATAGTCGTTGTTCATCACTGTGTTGGCATACGGGCGATTCCGATCTTACCTGCGGGGAGATGATCGTACCCGTTAGTCGAATTGTAGACGGACGGGCGAATGTCTCGACCTAGCCTGCGGGCGGGGGGATACGTCGTTACCGAAAATTGAGTTGTTAACGGATGGGCGAATGTTTCGACCTAGCCTGCGGGCGGGAGAACATGTCGTTACCCTAAGTTGCGTTGTTGACGGGCGAATATTCCGACCTGGCCTGCGGGCGGGGGAATATGTCGTACCCATGAGACGAGTTGGGCCTGCGGGCTTTTGACCGAACCCTGCCTTATAAGGGTGGCATAGTGATGACTGAGACGCCTTGATCTGTCAGGGATGTCGCGTCGTGATCGCGTCCTATAGTCGTTAGTTGCATGAGTATGAGAGACAGTAGTTAAGAGAAAAGTATCCGGAAGTTGGTTGGTTGTAACTATTGTGTTTTGAGCGTGCTATCTTTATAAATTATTTATATCGCTATTTTTCCCATAGATGGCATATTACTGTTTCTTATCCCCTGTATTTTGCCAAGTTGTATTTTCTTTATTTTCAATTGCACGAGAAGATCCTGATGAGGAGTTTACAGAGGAGATTGACGCCATACCTGTTGAGCCTGATGCCGGTGGGAGAGCCTCGAATCCCAATGTTGGGGGACCTTGAGTTGCTCTATGCAGAGGACGACCGTCTCCGGAAGGCTGACTACTCTTAGCGAAGAGTAGTGTATAGGGCCCGACTGCCGTATACGTTAGAGTCGTGGTTGGGTAGACAGTCTTAGTTTTGTTACGGCCAGTACATGGGTTGAGTGAAATATATTTTGGCGGCCAGGAGAGGAAGTCGTCTGTATTTTTATTTTCTCTACTATGCTTTCAGTTTTTATTTACTGCATACTCTGAAGTTTGTTTATTTGGTATCAGTTGTTGTAGGCCCTACTGATGGAGCCAATACTCTTATGTCTGTATATATTATTATGGTATCAATATGCTTAATGTTTTAATATTTCCGCAATTTTATACTGCTATGCTACGTTGTAACGCTAATGATTATAATTGGGGTTACCAATGGGACCTCCAAGGAAGGGGTTGTCTCATTTTGTGGTATCAGAGCAGTTTGATTCTTAATCAAGGACTGCTTGGGTTAGGTTGTAATTTCTGGCCGTGTCTAGTTGGGTAGAGTGTCCGCTACGTGCATTACCGTACGAGCATTTGTGAGGCATATGATGCATGCATATAATAATATGGTCTTGTATGTCTTACAAATGTGAGCTGATAATTTCTTCCACAGGAATTAAATGGCTCGCGAACGACCTAGAGGACGTGCTGGAAGGGCCACAGTGAGTGCCGCTGAACTCGGAATTGGTTACGAAGCAAGTTCCCACACTGTCGACGAGATAGAATCAACTGAAACCCTAAGAACAGTTAGGGAACTGGCAACGCAATGCTGCATCAGACGCAGTAGAACGCTCAACTACTACAGTGACCATGCAGCAACAACAAAGACAGAACCATCATGGTGAAGTCGTGAGGGAAGACACCGGGCTGAATACTTTTCTAAAGGGGAAGCCGCCGCAGTTCAATGGCGACCTCAATCCAGAGGGAGCTGAACTCTGGATACAAGAGCTGGAGAAAATCTTTGCGGCGATGCACTGCCGCGAGTACAGAAAGGTAACCTATGCATCCTTCATGCTGATAGGGGGTGCAAAACTGTGGTGGAAAGGCAAGCAGAGGATGCTGGAAGCGGAAGACAGAATCATCAACTGTGGACTGTTTCGGGAATGCTTTCTGGAGAAGTATTTCCCCAGGATGATGAGAAGAGAAAAATAGAAAGAGTTTATGGGTCTGAAGCAAGGGACCATGTCTTTTGGGGAGTACTCTGCAAGATTCGAAGCGCTGCTCAAATTTTCTGAATTTTACCTGAGGTTCCTTAACGAATAATGGGTTTGTCGTCGTTTTGAGGATGGTCTGAAGTATGACCTGCAGAGCGTGATCGCTTCACTGGAGAGATGTTCTATCATTGAGAACATCGACAAAAAGCGAAAGCTGCAGCAAGGCAGAACTGGAGGACCTGCTCGGAGATTTGCCAGAGAGGTCGAGGCGAAAAGGGAAGATTCCAGACGGGATGGAGGCCTTATGACTGTCAGACAGCAAGACAGATTGAAGGACAACTCCAACCAAGTGGCTGCTTCAGGTGTGGAGGAACACATTCAATTCGGGATTGTCCGATAAGAGAGACTCGCCAGTGTTTTCGATGAGGCCAAGTAGGTCACATAGCGCCGGAATGTACACAAGGAGCGAGGTACAACACGGGCGGCCAAGGCCCAGTGACTAGAACCCAAGGAACCGGGTAGCAAGCGGCAAGACCACAAGCCGTCGGAAGGGTGTTTACCATACGAGGAGCTGAATCCTCTCAATCCCTTGATCTTATATAAGATATGTGCTTAGTGTCAGGTAAACTCTTATCTGCAGTGTTTGACTCAGGAGCTACTCATTCCTTCGTATCCCAAGAGTGTGTGGATCATTTAAAGTTGCCTGTCTCTTTACTTCCCCATGACTTAACTGTTTATACTCCTACCAGTAATTCTTTGACAACCATAACTGTCTGTTTAAATTGTCTTATTGTCATTGAAAATCGAACTTTTTCTACTGATCTCATTTGCTTACCTGTGCAACAACTTGATATAATTTTAGGCATGGATTGGCTTTCGGCTAACCATGTAGTGTTAGACTGTTCTAAAAAGACCTTATCTTTCCTTGAGCACTCTAGATTAATGCCTACCAAGGATAGTAATCTAGGTAGTAAATCTCAGAGACACGTGTTGCTACTCTCTATGGAAGCTAAGGAATCTCCTATGTTGGATTCGTTGGCTATAGTGCAGGAGTTTCCGGAAATTTTCCCTGATGACGTTCCGGGTTTACCACCTGAGAGAGAAATAGAGTTCGCTATAGATCTCGTACCGGGAACTGGACCGATTTTGATAGCACCTTATCGAATGGCTCCAACGGAGTTAGGAGAGCTGAAAAAGCAGTTGGACGACATGTTGGATAAGGAGTTTATAAGACCAAGTGCTTCACCTTGGGGAGCGCCGGTGCTATTTGTCAAAAAGAAGGATGGGAGTTCAAGGCTGTGCGTGGATTATCAACAGCTGAACAAGGTGACAATCAAGAATAAGTATCCATTGCCTAGGGTTGAAGATTTGATGGACCAGTTGAAAGGAGCTGTAGTGTTTTCGAAGATTGACTTAAGATCTTGTTATCACCAGATTCGAGTAAAGAGGGGGGATATACCGAAGACGGCATTTAGGAGCCGATATGGACACTATGAGTATCTGGTTATGCCATTTGGTGTAACTAATGCTCCACCAGTGTTCATGGATTACATGAATCGGATTTTCCGACCATTCTTGGATAAGTTTGTTGTTGTGTTTATCGACGACATTCTTATTTATTCCCTTAATCGGGAAGAACATCAGGAACATCTCAGGATTGTGCTTCAAGTGTTAAAGGACCGACAATTTTATGCAAAGATGTCAAATGTGAATTCTGGTTAGAAGAAGTACAATTCTTAGGTCATGTGATTAATCGTGATGGGATAGCTGTAGATCCAGCAAAGGTGGAAGCTGTAGTGCAATGGGAAAGCCCTAAGTCGGTGAGTGAAATACAGAGCTTTCTGGGCTTAGCTGGATATTACCAAAGGTTCATCGAAGGATTCTCGAAGATCGCGTTGCCAATGACGCAGCTAACTAGGAAGGGAATATCCTTTGGATGATGGACGGATGAATGTGAGAAGAGTTTTCAGGAGCTGAAAAGGAGGTTGACTACGTCACCAGTATTGACATTACCGAATTCTTCAGGACAGTTTGACGTATACTGTGATGCGTCATACCAAGGATTGGGTTGTGTCTTAATGCAAGATCTGAGAGTGTGGCATATGCTTCGCGACAGCTAAGAATTCATGAAAGGAATTATCTGACTCATGATTTGGAGCTAGCAGCTATAGTGTTTGCTTTAAAAATATGGCGGCACTATTTATATGGAGTTAAGTTTATAGTGTACAGTAACCATAAGAGTTTAAGGTATCTATTTGATCAGAAAGAGTTAAATACGAGGCAAGGGAGGTGGATGGAATTCATAAAGGATTATGAATTCAATCTACAATACCATCCAGGAAAGGCTAACGTAGTAACGGATGCGTTAAGTAGGAAATCCTTACACGTATCTGCCATAATGGTGAAAAAGCTAGAACTGGTTCAACAGTTTAGAGATTTGAATCTAGGTATGGAATTATCTAGGGATAAGATACACCTAGGAATGGTCACAGTAACGAGTGACTTTTTGAAGACGATTAAGGAGAAGCAGGAGGTTGATCAGTATCTTCAAAAAGTAAAGGAACAAGTAACGGAAGGCAGAACTTCTGAGTTTAGGATAAATCAAGATGGAGTCTTGAGTTATGTTGACAGAATTTGTGTGCCAATGGATATAGAGCTAAGAAGGATGATCTTGGAAGAAGCGCATAAGAGTAGGTTAAGTTTTCATCCAGCAGCTACCAAGATGTACCAGGACCTAAAGAAAATGTTTTGGTGGCCCGGAATGAAGAAGGATGTAGCCGAGTATGTGTTGGCTTGCTTGGTGTGTCAGAAGGCGAAGATAGAACACCAAAAGCCAGCGGGACTGCTACAATATTTAGATATCCCAGAATGAAAATGAGATGGTATATTTATGGATTTCGTGGTTGGTCTGCCAAGGACTAACAAGAGGCATGATGCAATTTGGGTAATCGTCGATAAGTTGATGAAGTGTGCTCACTTCCTAACTATTGGTGAAAGTTATACATTGGAGAAGTTAACCCAAATCTACATCAAGGAAATAGTAAGGTTACACGGAGTGCCTTCTAGTATTTTTTCCGACAGAGATCCTAGATTTACATCTAGATTCTGGAAGCAGTTACATGAGGCTTTGGGAACTAAGTTGACGTTGAGTTCTGCTTATCATCCTCAGACAGATGGTCAGTCGGAACGAACGATTCAATCATTGGAAGATCTCTTAAGAGCTTGTGTTTTGGAACACACAGGAAGTTGGGAGGAGTTCTTGCCGTTGATTGAGTTCACCTATAACAATAGTTTTCATTCAAGTATAGGTATGGCACCTTACGAAGTGTTGTACGATAGAAAGTGTAGAACACCATTGTGTTGGTATGAGACGGGAGAAAGTCAAATGTTAGGATCGGATGTAGTCCAACAGATGACGGAACAAATCAAGAGGATACGGGAAAAGATGAAAATCGCACAGGACAGGCAGAAGAGTTACGGCGATAAGAGGAGGAGACCGTTAGCATTTCAGGAAGGAGACCATGTTTTTCTGATAATGACTCCGAGAACTGGAATCAGCAGAGCAATAAAATCTAGAAAGCTTACTCCTAGGTTCATTGGACCTTTTCAAATTCTTCGTCGGATTGGTCCTGTAGCCTATCACATCGCCTTACCCCCAAACCTATCCAATCTCCATGATGTCTTCCATGTTTCTCAGTTGAGAAAGTATTACCCTGATCCATCACATGTCTTAGAACCAGAGTCAATACAATTGAGAGATAACCTTGAGTATGAAGCTCTACCTATAAGGATCGCGGATAGAAGGATAAAGGAACTTCGAGGTAAAAGCATTCCGTTGGTCAAAATCATATGGGACGAAGCTATAGGAAATGCTACCTGGGAACGCGAAGAAGAGATGCAGCAGCAATATCCGAGTTTATTTTAAAAAGGTACGTCGAATTTCGAGGACGAAATTCTTTTTAAGAGGGTGGTAATGTGTTATCTCCACACAAAAATGGTCACTCGGTAGATGTTAATTAATGGTCAGCCGAGCGAGCATGGTTAGACAAACAGTCGAGTAAGAAGAGCCGAATGAATAGAAATAAGGGCAGCCGAATATATATTATTCTAGGCAGCCGAAATAGTATTATTAAATGGTAGCCGAATTAGTGATAAAATTGATAGCCGTTTTAATATTAAGTTATCACGATGACTGATGAATTGTTTAAATACTCCGATTAAATTATGTGAAGAAATTTGCATGGTTAATAATTGAGCTAAGTTGATTAGTCGAAAATCAAGTGAAGCCCGTGGATTTAGGAATGCTAACTGTTGGTGTCTATAAAGGCAGGATTTGGGTAGAAAAGAAAAGACTGTTTGAAAGCCAAACGTTGGGAGGTTTGCCATTTCAAAGATCTGTGTTAAGTTAAAGGATCAACCAACTAGGATGATCGTGAAGATATGCCTGGAATATAGGAAATTTTGTTAGTCATGGTTAGTCGTTGGTTTTGTAACGTTCACATATTAAAGTGTCTTTTGTCAGTCATGATGTATTTTAGTTGCTGAAAAATAGGAATTAGTGGTCAGTAGAAGAGACTTTAGTATAGAGTTACAATTTTGAGTATAAATATGACTTGTACGTTTAGAATTAAACACAATCAATAGAATACAACTTGCAAATTTTCACATTCTTTATCTTGAGTTAATAGTCTTTTTGCGCTTAGTTCTTTTCTCATTTTCACTTTCACACTAAATGCTCTTTGGAGTAGTTTAGGAACCCACTAAGTTAGGGAACAGAATCCCTTTCCTAACGTTAAAAGATCAAAAAGGGGAATCATTGTTGAAGGATTAGCCGAGTATACGGCTAGCACCAACCCATCCTACAACAAAATTGGCATGCCCGGTGGGACCAGCGAAGGTGAACAAATTGGGAGGTTCATTTCTCCTAATCACGATTATTTTTGGCGTATGCACTTGTGCTCAGGAAGAGATCTAGGAAACATGGAGTCACAGCCAACTAAAAAAAATGCATCAAAGAAGGCAGGGAATGCCATCTTCTCCACAGACATCCCCAACTATCCCTGTCTCCAATGCTGCTACGCCAAGCACTGGCGCAGTGGGAAGTTCATCTAAAGAAGAAGGGTCACCACAACCTATTGTGACGGCAACTTCCTTTATAAAACAAAAGATAGACACGGGACTGAACGAGCTGATGTGTCAGATGTCTAGGCAACTGGCTGATATAGTGAAGCCAATGGTACATAATGAGGTACAGCAGGCCCGACAAGCAGAGCCTAGACAAGGTTTTGTTGAAAACTCTGCAGATTCGGCTAACCTAGGGCAACCAGGACAGCCGAGTCAGCAGTGTACAACTCTCCCAGTAGGAAGTCACTTGGGTTTTGGTATGCCACCAGTTCAGGCAGGGCCCCTATCCGTGGTCCAGCCGAACAACGTGCAGCAGGTACCATTGCCTACTCCTATTTATTCTAATGCTGTCGTTTCTAACCAATATCCTATAAGTTTTCCTGGAATATGTGGTGAATCTCATTCTAACCTACAGTTTGGGCAGGTTTCTATGGCTAGAAGACCAGCAGGAACAACGGGGGTATATAGGCATGCCGCAATTGGAACCAAGTGCTTTGGCACATGGTGCCAACATACGGGTCAGTCATCAAACCCAAGGAACTGGATCATCCGCGGGCTATGGAGTGATGCAGGCACGACAATCTGGTAATCATACGGGGCAGCAGCCTTGGAATGTGCTTCCACCTGCCTCAAACAACATGCCATTCCTTCTGTCTGTACCATAACAACCACCCTTTGGTCAAACGGGTTCGGCTCCTCCAAAAGGAGTTTTGTGCAGAATGGTTGAAGAATACTCAGGGGAGCAGCCATGGGGCATGTGCCCACCTCTCTCGGGCAATTACACAGCCGCTTAGGGATATCAACACAGGGTTCCTGGTGGTTACATGACTGAGCAGCAATGTGTTATGCACCCACCTCCGCCGAGTGGCAAGGCCCGGAACTTCTGCACACCTGACCTCGGGTATCAAAATCAATACCAGGGGGCACCTATGCCTATCAGGTAGCCATCCATTACACCTGGGGGGACCTATCCTCAGGGGCTGGCAGCCGATGGTAGGCCTTTTGGGCCTCAGCTAATTGATCCCAACATGATCGCTGAGACTATCAGGAGGTATTTTGGTGTGTAGCTGAAGCCGTTGGACAGGCCAGTCTACAGGAAACCATATCCAGAATGGGTTGATAAGATGATGCCCTTGCTTAGGGGTTTCAAGACTCCTGACTTTGTTACTTTTTTTGGGGATGATGGCAAGTCAACCATGGAGCATATTGGTAGATTCACGACTCAGTGTGGGGAGACTAACAAAATGAATTCTACAAATTGCAACTGTTCCCATTGTCCTTGACGGGAACGGCATTCACGTGGTATTCAGCGTTGCCCCCTAATTCTATTCAGAATTGGACAGACATGGAAAGGTGCTTCCATGATAAGTTCTATAGACCACAGCCTGAGGTGACAATGGCTGATGTTATGAATCTCAAGCAGCAAGTGGACGAACCTGCTGCAGATTTCATTGAGAGATTCAGAAAATTGGGAAGTAGGTGTAGTGTGCAATTCCCCGAGGCAAAATATGTGAGTATGGCGATTGGGAACATGCATCCCAAATTATGAGAGAAACTGGTGGCACAAGATTGCGGTGATTTGAGCCAGTTGGCTTCTAAAGCCTCAAGAAACGAGCAATACATCATCGAGAGAGAACAAAAGAGGGCTAACCGAGGAAGGGGACCACATATGGTTCCTATCATTGAAACTGAAGACTCAGATGAGGCAGCCGAATGCTTATCCGACCCCACAGCTGACATTATGGCAACTGAAATCTTGAGGGGTAAACCATACTCATGCCCTGCGTTGAGATCTCCTAAGGGAAAGGAGACAACTATCTCAGAGAACAAAGTGGAATATGCCTTCGACATTTCCAAGGCAGACCAAATATTTGACTATCTGCTGAAAGATCAGCAGATTCGGCTGGCCGAAGGACACAGGATCCCCTTTACCGAGGAACTAAAAAACAAGAAATACTGTAAACGGCACAATTCCTATAGTCATGCTACTGTGAACTGCGTGGTATTCAGGAAAGCCATCCAAAAGGCTGTTAAGGATGGTAGATTCAAATTGGCTGATAAGGCAGTAGCTGAAATGGGAGTTGATGTTGACCCGTTCCCAGCCATTACCATCGGTATGGTCTCCTTTTCTGGACCATCGGGGTCTCCACGCAAGAGGTGGAAACAGCCAATACAGCAGCAATGGAGAAGAAAATGAGAGGTTTCGGAAGGGCAAAAAAGAGATGAAACTGCCACGATTCAGGGACAAAGCCAGATAAGGAACAAACTAGATGTCTTTGCAAGGCTGGGAACTCCTAGGATCATGGCGGTGAAGAGGTCAGAAGCATCCAAATCAAGTCATGTTAATTCAAGAACTAGTGTTTTTCACAAGCTAGAGCAACAACCGAGAAAGTATGGTCCCCAGGGATTCCCTAGACCCCAAACATTCAGCCGCTTGAATGGATTGGTGACCGAATTGTCGGAACCTAACCAGGAAAGAATGGAGGCTTTAGGGGTCAGTTTGAACGACAAGCTCCTCAATCGAGGAGGCCTAATTATCAGACAAGGCCCCATGATAAGATTGTTCAAAATAATCCTATTCAAAGGCCAACTAGAGAAGAAACGGGGAGGATGCCAAGGATAGATGAAAGTCCTGTCCCGGCAGGAAAAAGGCATGTTGCAGACTTCAGTGAAAAGGAGGGTATGACTTCTCTAAGGATCATCGTGCGTACTGATGAAGACATGAAACCATAGAGAATGGTCAAGCCCGCAGATAATGTTCAAGAGGGACATTGGTTCTTGAATAAGTATGCGAAGAATTTCAAGCCAATTGATCCTGTGGGGATTCAGTTAACACGAACCCAGAAAAGGAGAAAACAAAGAATGCCCCAGGTACAGAAAATGAAGCAAACGTTACAGATGTTAGCTGAGGCCAAGAAGGTGACCAGAGATGAGGTTTCTTCTCCTAAGGTAGCCGAGGCCTTAGATACTGCATTCGGGTTCCCTAAGGAAGGAAGGAAAGAGGAACAAAAAGACCTTCAGCGGAATGAATTAGATGCCCAACCAGGAGAGAAGAAAGTAGATAGTTTGATGAATGAGGAATCTGATGTTCTTGTGGGAGAAGACTTAGATCCTATCATTGAATTAGACGATCAGTTCCGTGAAGAAAATGGCAAAGTTGGAGACATATTAGATGTGGTAGAAACTGATAAGTTATCCTTTCTGGAGGAGTCTATGTTGCAAACCCTCATAGGAGAAGAAGAGTTTGACTCGGCTGAAGTTGACGTGGCGGGGATCCTTCCTAGTGAATTCTGGGCGGATGGTCGCCAACCGAACGTGCTAGAAGGGGATGTGTGTGCTGAAGAAGTAGAATGGGAAATCCTAGCCGATGAAATTGCTTTAAAGCCCCAGGGGGTAGTGTTTGAAAAGCCCACTGAAGAAATAGCTAAGCATTTAAAGCCTTTGTATATTAAGGCTTAGTTGAATGGCAAGACAGTTGGCCACGCGTTTGTAGATGGAGGGGCAGTCTTGAACGTTATGCCAGTTAGCACTATGAAAAAACTGGGCAAGACAAAAGAAGACTTATGCCCTACCAACATGAAGATGACTAATTTTACTAGGGAGGCTACGGTTGCTTTGGGGGTGTTGGTTGCCGATGTTACGGTGGGATCTAAGACCACCTTTTCTGCTTTCTTTGTAGTAGATGCCAAAACTACCTATGCGATTCTCCTGGGTAGAGATTGAATACACTCTAGCCGATGTGTGCCTTCCACCTTACATCAGATGCATATCATGTGGAATGGAGATAAAATAGAGACAGTATTAGCCGATAAGCATCCTTTTATAGCTGATGTAACATCCCGGTTTTTCTGTGAACTCTAATCGAGTTGTTTAATCTCGATTGGAGCTTTGGATGATTGTGTGAATTGTTGTGTGTTAGTTTTAGACCTAGTTAGAAGCTTAGAAATAGGCTTGAACAAGGTTGGAGGTGCCTAAGGCGTTAAATGAGTGATTGTGGAAGCTAGATGTTTGTAAAGCTTTTCCCAGCTGAACGCAACTCTCAAGCGTGGGAAGGAAGCACGCCCTAGCGTTACAATGCTCAACCGTTGGTAAAGCGAACGCTCAAGCGTTCTGAGTGCATTTGCTAGATGGAGTGTTTCGACGCATGTGCTACACGTGTCAGGCCAGGGTCAAGGCGGAGCGGACAAGGTTCCACGCTCAAGCGTGGAGGGGACCTCACGCTCAAGGGTAGGCACGCTAAAGCGTGCAGTAGTGTCCACGCTAATGCAAGCACATCAGCTCAAGTTAGTGGAGTTTAATTTTCTTCTTCATTTGTTGCACGAAAATTGCCTAAGTCTTATGCAACTAGTGAGAGAGGCTCTGAGATTTTAGAGAGAGAAAGCTTGCTTTCGAGGCGATCGAAGTACCGGAACGCGATTCCGACTACACCGTTGATCGCAACAAAGTCATCTCCGACTTTGACGGATTGATTTCTCGATTCGTCCGAGGTAAACTCGAATCCCTAACATGCATTCTTCGTGTTCTTGGCATTCTTCGAGTCTTTACCTTCTCTTTCATCTTTTGGGCTTGCCCTAAGGCTAACACAATTGTGCATGTGTTGTGCTCGTGATTAGGGCAAAGTTCGTGCTCGCGGTGGTGCGAGGCTTGGAGCTGAGGCCGCGGTTGAGGGGCTGTTTGGAGCTGCCATAGGAGGGTGGCTGCGAGCTTGAGGAAGGAGGAGCAGCCGGTGATTGCCTAGATTTGCGTGCCGACTGTTTAGGTGGGGAGAAAGAGTACTGCTGCCGTCGGGAAGGCAAGAGTAGTGTAGTATGTTTCTGCTATGTGTAGGGAAGCCCTAACCCGACTAGCTGATAAAGTACCTAAACCCTAGGTTTAGCTTGATTTTGGCTATCGCCGTTAAGTTTGGAAACCCTAGGCTAGCGAACTGTTAATTGAGGATGGTTGGTTTCGTATGGTTGTATGTTGCTGCTTGTTGTTGTTGCTATTTGTCTAAGTGCCTATATGCTGCTTGGTATGTGATATGCTGCTATATGCTATAGTTGATGCTATTGTTGTTGTTAGTATGTTGTATGCTGTAATGTTGAGCATTGTGGCAGAATGCTGTAGGATTAAGTTTGGTGGTGTGCCGTGTTGCTGTCGGGTTGATACCGTGGATGGTGCCGTTGCTATTATGCTGACTTCTTGAGGCGGTGGCCATGTTTGTTTGAGCTGTGGCTCGTGGACGCGTGGCGTCGAGGCTGTGGCCGTGTAGATGCAGTGGCATCGTGTTGTTTCTGGTTGAGAGCTTAGGCGTGAGATCCGGTATCAAGCCCGTTAAGGATGTTTGCTGTATATCATCATCAGCTGCCAAGTGGCGAGGCCGTATGACAGGTAGTATCGGCTGCCAGCGTCATACGAGGTTAGCGGTACCTGAGTGCGGGTACGGAAAGTAGATGAGGCGGTCAAGTGAGTGGCCTTGGGATGTTGTCGGTCTCGAGAATAGTTTACAGTGACAGATGAGGTAGCTCCTATACTGTCATGACGCCCCATCCAGCCCGGTTTGCCCGACTAATCCCAGAGCTTTCCAGTTGTTCCAGGCTAACATTCCGAGGCGACCGAGATACCCCGGTTCCGGTGTGGAAGGGGGATGCACTCTTATTGGTCACAGTAAGCAATTCGGTTTCTTGAACAAGTTAACTCCGTTCTAACACAGAACCTGTTCCGGTGTGGACTTGTTCGGGTATGGAACCGTTCCAGTTGGGAACATACAGAAGTGTGTTTTTCGGCCGACATACTGCACGGGATCAGTATCCCGGTCTAGAGGATTGATCTGAGTGTGAGACTCATGGGATGGATGTCTGTTGCATTTGTTGTCTCGAGAGATGTGTGCTGGAATGCAGTAAATGTTATAAATGTGATATCTGTTATATGCTACCTGTTATGTGTTTATTGCATTACTACTGTTTTTCGACTTTATGATGCGCTGTATTTCTTATCTCCCTTCTGTTTTTCCTTGTGGTCTGTTATGTGATCAATTGAAGACGATGAGCCAGCGGAGATTTTGCATGGACCCGAGGCTTCACGCGTTCCTCACGGGGACACCGCGGATTCCGGTGCTGGGCGATATTGAGATCGTGTACCATGATGAGAGGGGATGGCGGGTAGACCCCTCTACCTTTTGGGTGGTGTACACAGGACCCGTGAGTCTGATCTTTCGGAGCAGCACGCCTCCTTATGTGGATATCATCGACCCCTACCGCGTGTACCAGTTTTTACCTTTCCTGAGGAAGTGGCGACCTCCGAGGCAGAGAGAGCGAGACTACACGTGGGTAGCACCCCAGTCTTCGGTCGTGACTAGCAGGAGAGGTTACGTCTACCGAGGCTAGCGCAGGAGGACCGAGCAGTACCTGAGGACCTACCGCAGGCGGAGGATCGTGGTCTCTAGCTCTTCGTCAGAGTACGAGCCTATTGTGCAGTACCGGCGTACTCATGGCGAGGATCAGGGTAGCTCATGGCATCCTCACCACTGATGGTGACAGCCTGCCAGTGCGTCCTAGGGAGTGAGCCAAGAGATTTTGATGTATTTTGAGAGGGGACGGGGGTTGTTGGTGAGCTCCGAGAGTTTTATTTTGCTTTTGATGTATTTTGGTTTTACCTTTAGGATGTATATGTATGTAGGGATGGCAAAAAAATCCGTACCCGCGGATATCCGCGGATAAAATCCGTCCCGGATCGGATTTGGATAGTTTAGCGGATATCCGCGGGTAAGGCTAAACGGATTTTTTCACTATCCGTTAGTTAACGGGGCGGGTACGGATTTAGTACTATCCGTACCCGCGGATACCCGCATATACTAAAATAAATATTTTCTCCCTAATAATATAACCCTAATTTCACTCTCACTCTCTCATTCATGGATTTTTGTAACTTGTTTAATGTAACTTTGAACTTGGATTGGAATTTGGATTTTTGTTGTAGTAATTAATTTTAGAATTTTATTGTGTTTCAATAGGAATATATGTTTTTTATTTTTTTAGTAAATATCCATGAATATCCATGGATATCCGCGGATTTTTCAAAAATCCGCGGATATCTCCTTAACGGATATCCGCGCGGGTAGCGGGCGGGCACGGGGCGGATTTTCTTCTCGCGGGGCGGGTAGCGAGTAGCTACTATCCGTGCCCGCCCCGCCCCGTTGCCATCCCTATATGTATGTACAGTGCCCTACTAATGGGGCTAACTTATGCATGTTATTGTACAGTTATATATTGCGCTTTTACTCTGATCACTTTTCTATGCTTGTCGTCTTGTTTGCTTTCTTCTGCATCGCTGGTTGCTTACCACGCTATCGTTTTATATACGGCTAGGCATAGATAATAATAATAATAATAATAATAATAATAATAATAATAATAATAATAATAATAATAATAATAAGAGGTTGGGACTAATGGGAAGGCTTCTTATGTATGGGGTCATCTCAGCTGACGTACGAATGGCTGAGGCCATGTATTACTCTCCCCACATGGAACCCATCCAAGTGGCTGAAGATTACGAAGAAGGTGCCTGAGAATCATGCAATTTGACGTCACAAGGGTTTACTATCACATTGCAGGCCGAATCACGGCCTTTTGAAAAAGTTCTTGAAGGTTGATAAGGCCCACGTTATAAGGGATTTGGTCCAACGGCTGACCTTGTTTACAACGGAAAACAAAGTTATTGAGGCGGGGTCAGTCGAGGAGGAAATCTCACAAGAAGGAGACAACTAGATCAGGGGGCAGGGCCCTGATAGGGAAGAGTTGCAAAGGCCTGTTGACAAAAAGGTATCTGTTTTCGAGGCACAAGACCCCTTGGTGGAGGTGAATCTAGGTTCGGCTAACAGGCCAGAAGTAACTAAGGTTAGTGGTTTGTTAGCAGAGCTAGACAAAATCAAATTGATCAAATTCATCAAGCAATATAAAGACTGTTTTACCTGGGATTACCACAAGATGCCTGGTTTGTCTAGAAATTTGGTGGAACATCGATTGCCAATTAAAGAAGGGTTTAAACCATATAAGCAACCTCCCAGAAGGATTAATCCTAAGTTGCTACCAAAGATTAAGGCAGAAATGGAGAGATTGTTAAAAGCTGGTTTTATTCGCACTGTAAGGTATGTGGAATGGCTTTCCAATATTGTGCCTGTGTTTAAGAAGAATGGAAAGTTAAGAATTTGCACTGATTACAGAAATTTAAACTTGGCAACACCCAAGGATGAGTATGTTATGCCTATAGCTGACATGTTAGTCGATTTTGTGGCTAGCAATGGTATCTTAACTGTCATGGATGGACATTCGAGGTATAACCAGATATATATAGATGAGGAAGATGTTCATAAGACCGCTTTTAGATGCCCAGGAGCTATTGGGATCTTTGAATGGGTAGTGATGCCGTTTTGGTTAAAAAATGCAGGGGCCACGTACCAGAGAGCAATGAATGCTATTTTCCATGAGTTGATCAGGAAAAGTATGGAAGTATATATTGATGATGTTGTGGTCAAATCTAAGGATTTTGATCAGCATTTGATTGATTTGGAAATGGCTTTGCAGAGGATGAGGTTTCATAATTTGAAGATGAATCCAGAGAAATGTTCCTTTGGGGTCTCGGCTGGAAATATCTTGGGCTTTATGGTGCATCAACATGGCATTGAAATAGACAGGAATAAAGCCAAAGCAGTATTGGAAGCCAGGCCTCCAAGAAACAAAAAGGAACTGCAAAGTTTGATAGGGAAAATCAACTTTTTGAGAAGGTTCATTGCAAATTCAGCTGGATAGATGAAGTTTTTCTCTCCTTTGCTCAAACTTAAAGAGGCAGAAGAATTCATATGGGGAGAAAAGCAGCAACAAGCTTTTGAACAAATCAAACAGGCTTTAGCCAATCCTCCAGTGTTGGTACCTCCAATTGCTAGGAAGCCTTTGAGGTTGTACATCTCTGCGGCTTAAGAGTCAATCGGCTGCTTGCTTGCGCAGGAAGCCGAGGATGGTGTAGAGAAAGCAGTTTATTATCTTATCCGTTTATTACACGATGCTGAGTCTAGATATTCTCCTATAGAAAAATTATGTTTGTCTTTATTTTATGCTTGTACCAAACTTGAATATTATTTAATGCCACGAGAAGTTTTGGTTTTATGCAAGATTGACATAATTAAATATTTGCTTAATAGGCCTGTCTTACAAGGGAGATTAATGAAGTGAGCCATTAAATTAAGTGCTTTTGCACTAATATATGTACCCTTAAGGGCAGTTAAGGGGCAGGCTGTAGCCGATTTCGTGGCTCAGCATCCTTCAATCGAGGTGAAGGACCCCCTGTCAGAAGTTAATAGTTGCATTAATTTGCAACCATGGATCCTCAGATTCGATGGATCTAAAACTCAGAAAGGATTAAAATTGGAAGAGGGCCAATTTAATGATTGTTTTCCAGAAGTCATGAATATTGAAAATCAGTCAGCCGATGATTGGAGGAAGGAATTGTTAGATTATTTGAAGAATCCATCGGCTAAGGTTGATTCTAAGGTTAAACAAAGGGCCTTGAAGTATGTTATTGTGGATAATGACTTGTATAAAAGGGGAATCGAAGGTGTTCTTCTCAGATGTATAGATCAAAATGAGTCATTAAAAGCAATGAAGGAAGTCCATGAAGGGATTTGTGGGGCTCATAGAGCTGGAGCAGTTATGAGATGAACTTTGCATCGAATGGGGTACTATTGGCCTACTATTACGGCTGGTTGTCATACCTATGCTAAAGGTTGTGAGGCCTGTCAGAAGCATGGTCCTGTTTAAAGAGTCCCGGCCGAAGAAATCCATGCCATTGTCAAACCTTGGCCTTTCAGGGGATGGGCAATGGATCTAATCGAGAAAATATATCCTTCATCTTCTAAACAGCATGCCTTTATCATTATAGCCACTGATTATTTCACCAAATGGGTGGAGGCACAGCCGATGGTGAATGTTACACAACAAGATGTAATTAGCTTCATCAAGCAACATATCATTCACAAATATGGTATCCCGGAATCGATCACAACAGACCAGGGTACCATGTTTACGGGGGATAAAATGGTGGCCTTTGCTCAGAAGTATGGGATTAAATTAGTCCACTCTTCTCCCTATTATGCTCAGGCAAATGGACAGGCTGAGGCTACTAATAAAATATTGATTGCCATGATTAAAAAGACTCTTAAAGACAAGCCCAGAAGATGGCATGAAGCTTTGTCCGAAGTTTTATGGGCATATAGGAACTCAAAGTCCACTGCAACCAGTTTCACACCTTATCGACTGACCTTTGGCCATGATGCTGTTTTGCCATTATAATTAAAGGTCAGATCCTTTAGAGTGGCTAAACAACACGGGTTGACTTTTGATGATTATTGCCAAGCAATGATAATGGAATTGGAATCAGCTGATGAGGATAGATTAATGGCCTTAGAAAGTATTCTGCTGAACAAGCAAAAGGTTGCTAAAGCTTACAATAAGAAAGTAAAAAGTAAGCGTTTCGCCGAAGGAGACTTAGTTTGGAAAACAGTTTTGCTGATTGGGGTTAAGGATCCTAAATATGGGAAATGGTCACCAAATTGGGAAGGTCCGTTCATTATTAGTCAAGCTATTCCCGAGGGTGCTTATCGACTAGTCAATATGCAAGGAGAAGAGTTTAATCGAAGTATAAACGGAAAATACTTGAAGTTATATTATCCTTCTGTTTGGGAAACAAGGGATTCAAAATAAAAAGACGAAGGCCTTTTATACAAATTGTTTGTTAAAAGGGAAATATAAAAAAAGTACAACATTTAAATCCTAATAGCTGCATGAAGGTCTTGCTACCGAACTCGAGAGCTTTGATTTAAATTTGATTGCTTCAGCTGAGGTTGGTCCAACCATTTGTGTTTCAGCCGAAGGAAATTCCGTAGTTGTTTGAGCTTGATCACCCTTATCCTCTTCAACAGATGATTTGGTTGTTATGACAGTCGGGGGCTAAGAAGGTATATGCTCGGGGGCATGGATTTCTTCTGTCCTTTCCTTAATTTGGGATGGAAGAGAAGCAGGATCAGATGATGGGAGTTCTTCCTTAGAAGGTCTAGTGGGACTGATCACAACAACCTCAGTCATGGCTGTTTCGGCTGATTTAGGCATTGCCTCTTCCTCAACAATATTAGCCAGAGTAGATCCTTCAATGGACTTAGGGGCAGCCATGGGTGATTTGGCTTCAGCTATGAGAAATTTCAAGTTTTCCCAATCTTCTTGAGCTGTAGCCATGCCACGCTCAGCTGTGGCCATATCGTCTTTCAAAACTTCTTTTTGCTGAGCCAGAGAGATAAGTTTTGTATCCAAAGACTTGGATTGATGATAGATTTGGATTCTGGTCTTTGCGCTGGCTATGAGTTTCTTCTCTATTTGCTCCAGTTTGGGCTTAGTCACAGCTATCTCCTTGTCTATTCTTTCCCTTTCGGCTATCAGGTGCTTCAGTCGAGTCGAAAGCTGTTGATTTTCAGCTAAGTCCATTTGCCTTTTTGTTTTGAGTGATTGGAAAGAGGTTTGGAAGTTGATCTTCTGCTCTTCGAGATGGGCTAGCCGATTAAGGTTGTTCAAACTCTTCTCATGATGACTTCGGTGAGCCACATAGTTAAAAGAGATGTCACCTACTTTAGCGACTATGCGATTGAGAGCCTCCTTTTGTATATTAGAAATGCCTTTGGTATAAATGGCCAATGAAAAAGCCACTCTTAGCTCTGTAACGGCTGCTTCATCCACAGGAATATCTTTATGAAGTTGTTCTTCAACGCGGGAAATGCGTTCTTCTATGGGAGAGCTGGGAATCGGAACTGGACCCAAAGGAATGGCCACTTGAAAGTAACCAGAGAGCTCTTCTTCAGGAATAGACTCCTCAATTGTTTCAGTTGAAGGAGTTAGCATGGGTTGAACTTCTGCTTCGTTGATCGGCTGCTGTGTTGATGGTGTGGGATGGGTCGGAATGACAGCCGTTTCAGGAACACTGGTCGATTGAGGAATGCCAGTTGTATCTGTTGTACCAGTCGTTACAGGGGCACTTGGCGGGACCTTAGGAACTACAGCTGATTGATAAAACAAAGGTTAGTCGTTTACACTAGTACAAAATAGGAAATGGAAGTAAGAGAGGTTAAAAGAGTATACCTGAGCGGCTGAACTTGAAAGGCGCAATTTCTTCTTTTTGATAAGCGAAGGGGGAGTCTTGCTTGGGGAAGCTTCAGCATGAGCTTCTTGTGAAGATCTGGTCTGAACAAGTCTGGTTGTTTTTGCTTTCTGAGATCAAAGGACAAAAAGAAGTTTTGAGAGAAACAAAGAGTGATTCGGCAAAGGTATTGAAAGGAGAGGATGGTTCTTTACCTTAGCCGATTTCTCAGCAGAAGAAGGTTTGGTTGATGGCCTGGAGCTTTCTTGAGGCTGAATCACTAGCCTTGTTGGTCTAGCTCTCTTCCTAGCAGCCGTGAGAGGAGTAGGGTCTGGCATTTCATCCGCATCAATAACTTGTTTACCTGAAGGTGGAGGAAGAGCCAAGTTAGTCGAAAGATTCTTGGAAATAATTAGAAAAGAATTAAACATGAAAATGTTTGGCTTACCTCTGGACTTGGGAGGAGGTTTGGTAGTCGGGGTTTTCTTGCTGGGGGAAGGTGCTGCTTCTGGCATTGATGAAAAAGGTGGTTCTGGTTGCCCATCATCTATCAGTTTAGCCATGTATTTGGACAAATCATCAGAGAGGAGTTTCTGAGGAACGGATGGCCATCAGTTAATATAGGATGACATTTCTCCTGGCTGCCGATCAAAAGAGATATATGTGAAGGCCAGCATGAGCTCTATGTTAGCCGAGGTAATATCGGCAACTTGTTTGGCTGATAGAGTTGGCCTACTATAAGGAGAGGCTTTTGACTCAATGTGCCAGGAATACTTTGAAAAAGACCAAAGTGTCGGGCAAAACATTGAGGGTTGTAGGGTTCGACGGAAGATTTGTTGTTCCTGGAAGTTGGTTTTGCACCACAGAGAAGGTCTCTTGCCGTCAAGATGCTGCTCCATTCCGACACAACTTTTTGTCTCAGGGAATCATTAAAAATATGGTCTGGGATGGTGAATACCCATTTGGGGCCAATCCTTATTGGGAAGATTTTATTAAGTTCTGATGAAGATTTGGTCAGAGCAAGAAGTATATTGGCTATGTTAAAGGCTGATTTTGGGGCAGGAGGTATTAGTTGTAAATGTTGACCCAAGATGGCAGGACGAGCAAGAAGAATTGTTGGATTAAAAGTGGGGTCAATAAATTCGGGGAAATAGTGGAGAATCCACAATTGAAGGAACCACAGTGGACCAGGATTGTTGTCTGGGTTGCCTTTCTTCATCAGCCGTTCACGAAGAACAAATAATCCTCGATATAATAAGGAGAGGAATAAAGGGCCCAAGGCTAGCCGATTCCCAGAAGTAATATAAGATACGGAGGAAGAATATTCTTGTACTATTTGGCAAGAGTTAGTACATATGAAATACTTACACAGCCAATAGAGCAAAAAAGCATTATGCTCTCTATCCGAGACTGCTCCAGTCGATTGGGCGTTAGCCGAAAGGAAGGTGGAGTAGGTTGCTTCCTTGTGAGAAAAGTTGATTCCTAAGTCAGGAACAATAGAGAGATGAAGGGAAGGAAGTTCGTCCCCTTGCATTGGTAGGCCGGTAATGGAAGCTACATCCAGCAAGGCTGGGCTAGCCATACCAAAAGGGAATATGAACTCATTGATTGATGTTGCCCAGAAACCCATGAAGCCAAAGATTAGCTTGGAATTAAGAGGGATGTCGTACTAGGAGAGCATTATGATGTTGTAAATTCCCCAACATTTCCACTCTTTCCCTCTGCTGTTCGATACTCTTTCAAGCCAGTTAGACTAAGATTGAGTCAGACGGGGCCATGTGCGGAAATATGAAGGGCATCTATGGATGGTGAACCAATCGCATGCGATAGGGAGAGCGAAAGTACTTTGAGCAAGAACGTGTTCCAGAAAAAGTTTCCCCTCATTAATATAAGAGGTATAGGGTTTGAGGGTATACGAATTTTGGCGATAGGAAGGTGGGGTGTTTTCGATAGTAGGGATTTCAGATTCTTGAGACGATTCTTGGAGTGAGGAGGTTTTGGATGAAGATTCTTGAATTTCTTCATCACTGCCACAAGAGTAATGGCTGCGATCAGAGTTAGAATCAGACATTGCGGTGGTGATTTTCTTGGTTGACGGAAGGAAGATGTTGAGGAGAAAGAAGATTGATTGGAAGAGTAACAGTAGTCAGCTGAAGTGAGCGCGCGGTTGATTTTATAGCGGGAGTAGAGAAAGAGCCGTTGCCTAGTGATATGACTATTGTGAAGTTGTAGTGGCAAGAAGTGTTTTGTGGAGCTCAAGAAAACGGTTACATCCTTCATTCTATCTAATGGCTATAACAAAGGATGCAAGGGGGCAAGTGTTATCTCCACAAAAAAATGTTCACTCGGTAGATATTAATTAATGGTCAGCCGAGCGAGCATGGTTAGGCAGACAGTCGAGTAAGAAGAGCCGAATGAATAGAAATAAGGGCAGCCGAAAATATATTATTCTAGGCAGCCGAAATAGTATTATTAAATGGTAGCCGAATTAGTGATAAAATTGGTAGCCGTTTTAATATTAAGTTATCATGATGATTGATGAATTATTTAAATACTCCGATTAAATTATGTGAAGAAATTTGCATGGTTAATAATTGAGCTAAGTTGATTAGTCGAAAATCAAGTGAAGCCCGTGGATTTAGGAATGCTAACTATTGGTGTCTATAAAGGCGGGATTTGGGTAGAAAAGAAAAGACTGTTTGAAAGCCAAACGCTGGAAGGTTTGCCGTTTCAAAGATCTGTGTTAAGTTGAAGGATCAACCAACTAGGATGATCGTGAAGATATGCCTGGAATATAGGAAATTTTGTTAGTCATGGTTAGCCGTTGGTTTTGTAGCCGTTTATATATTAAAATGTCTTTTGTCAGGCATAATATATTTTAGTTGCTGAAAAAAAGGAATTAGTGGTCAGTAGAAGAGACTTTAGTATAGAGTTACAATTTTGAGTATAAATATGAGTTGTACATTTAGAATTAAACACAATCAATCGAATACAACTTGCAAATTTTCACATTCTTTATCTTGAGTTCATAGTCTTATTGCGCTTAGTTCTTTTCTCATTTTCACTTTCACACTAAACGCTCTTTGAAATACTTTAGGAACCCACTAAGTTAGGGAACAGAATCCCTTTCCTAACGTTAAAAGATCAAAAAGGGGAATCATTGTTGAAGGATTAGCTGAGTATACGGCTAGCACTAACCCATCCTACAAAGGAAATTCCGTAGTTGAAAGTATGCTTAAAGAATATATCAAGGGTAAGGATGAATTATATAAGAGAAAGATGAGGAACAAGGAATCAGGAGCGGAACGCTCAAGCGTGGAGCAATATAACGCTCAAGCGTGCCAACGCTCTAGCGTGGGGCAGGGTGGACGCTCAAGCGTGGTCACTATGACCCGTTGATTGACACTGATGGGACATAAAGTGACCCGCGTCAGAAACGCGTCACAGCTGGCGTTGGAGAGGCGTTGCGGAACCGTCAATGCTCAAGCATTGAGAGAGCTAATGCTCAAGCGTTGGAACGCTCAAGCGTTGTCAGCTGAGACCAACTTCTATAAATAGAAGTCATTTGTAAACTTGCACGAATTTTCTTCCCAAAATAGTGAGAGTAAGGCTAAGAGAGAGAAAGTGAGTGTTTGAAACGATCGAGCTGCCGGAACGTGATTCTAGCTACACGGTTGTGATCGCTGCTAAGTTATCTTCAACCTTGATGGAATACTTTCTCGATTCGTCCAAGGTAAACTCGAATCCCTAACACGCGTTCTTCCTGTTGTTGGCGTTCTTCGAGTCTTTACCTCTTTCTTTAATCTTTTGAGCTTGCCCTAGGACTAACACTATTGTATATGAGTTGTGCTCGTGATTAGAGCTAAAATCGTGCTCGCGGTGGTACGAGTTTTGGAGCAGAAACCGCGGCTGAGGGAGCTGTTCTTGGAGGCTAGAGCTACGAACTCAAGCTTGGAGGAGTGAGTCGGTGATCGCGTGGGATCATGTAAAGATTGTTCAGGTGGGGAAAGAACCACAATATCGTCGGGGAGGCAAGCTTCAAATAATATATATTGATATGCATAGGGCGACCCAAACCCTACTAGAGGTCGTTTGACCGATAGGATGATTTCACTGTATATCGAGGTTATTTGTGCTGTGACTGGATATTTAATATGTTATATGTGATATATATGTTATGCTTATTATATGCTTATGATTGATCAAATATTATTTATCTGTGAGTTGATATTACTGTTGTTGGTTGTTGCTGTTTGTTATTCATATACTGTTGTGACTGCTGATGTCTGAGTAGAACTCGGCAGTGATTTCTGATATATTGGGAGACGAATGTGTTGTGAGAAAGTCGAGGATATATATATGTCGTAGTGCTCAACCTAGAGATACAGTTAATCTGTTGATGTTGTGATGTAAGTTGATACCCGTTTAAGCCGGATGAAAGTTGGTTGTGGTTGTTTATAAGTCGTGGTTGAAGCACTAAGTATTGATCCTGAGATGAGTCAGTGAGATTCATGTTGTATAGTCGTTGTTCATCACTTTATTGGCATATGGGCGATTCCGATCTTACCTACGGGGAGATGATCGTACCGATTAGTTTGGCGTAGGGACGATTTTGATATTATCTGCGGGGAGATGATCGTACCCCTTAATCGAATTGTAGACGGACGGGCGAATGTCTCAACCAAGCCTACGAGCGGGGGGATATGTCATTACCGAAAGTTGAGTTGTTATCGGAAGGGCGGATGTTTCGACCTAGACTGCGGGCGGGAGAACATGTCATTACCGTAAGTTGCATTGTTGACGGGCGAATATTCCGACCTGGCCTGCGGGCGGGGGAATATGTCGTACCCATGAAACGAGTTGGGCCTGCGGGCTTTTGACCGAACCCTGCCTTACGGGGGGTGGCATAGTGATGACTGAGACGCCTTGATCTGTCGGGGATGTCGCGTCGTGATCGCGTCCATATAGTCGTTAGTTGCATGAGTATGAGAGACAGTAGTTAAGAGAAAAGTATCCGGAAGTTGGTTGGTTGTAACTGTTGTGTTTTGAGCGTGCTATCTATATAAATTATTTATATCGCTGTTTTTCCCATAGATGGCATATTACTGTTTCTTATCCCCTGTATTTTGCCAAGTTGTATTTTCTTTATTCTCGACTGCACGAGAAGATCCTGATGAGGAGTTTCCAGAGGAGATTGACGCCATACCTGTTGAGCCTGATGCCGGCGGGAGAGCCTCGGATCCCAATGCTGGGGGACCTTGAGCTGTTCTATGCAGAGGAGGACCGTCTCTAGAAGACTGACTACTCTCAACGAAGAGTAGTGTATACGGGCCTGACTGTCGTATACGTTAGAGTCGTGGTTGGGTAGACAGTCTTAGTTTTGTTATGGCCAGTACATGGGTTGAGTGAAATGTATTTTGGGGGTTAGGAGAGGAAGTCGTCTGTATTTTTATTTCAGCTACTATGCTTTCAGTTTTTATTTACTGCATACTCAGAAGTTTGTTTATTTGGTATCAGTTGTTGTAGGCTCTAACGATGGAGCCAATACTCTTATGTCTGTATATATTATTATGCAATCAGTATGCTTAATGTTTTAATATTTCCGCAATTTTATACTGCTACGCTATGCAGTAACGCTAATAATTATAAGTGGGGTCACCTATGAGACCTCCGAGGAAGGGGTTGTCTCAAGAGTAGCCTTGATCAACTAACCTTGCTTTATTTCTTACAACTTTACCATCCTCGCCCAGCTTGTTGCGATAGACCCACTTGGTTCCAATGACAGACTTATCCTTTGGCAAAGAGACCAGTATCCAAACGTCACTACGTTGAAACTGGTTGAGCTCTTTTTGCATAGCGAGGATCCAACATTCATCCATTAAGGCTTCGTCCACAGACTTTGGCTCCAATTCAAGGATGAAGGCTGAGTCAGCTTGCTCTCTGAAGGTTGACCTTGTCCGGACTCTATCATTTGGTTTGTCAATGATTTGATCCTCAGGGTGATAAGTCCTGAATTGCCACGAACGAGGGGTGTTGACAACTTGCTGAGACGATGAAGCGTCCTGAGTTGCATCTGATACATCGTCTTTGTTAGGCGTTGGACGATCTTCTGTATCATTCAGATTCAGATCTGCAAAAGAATCATCTAGCTCTAATAATCTCTTATCAGGCTATTTGTCATCGAACTTAACATGGATGAATTCTTCAACAATCAATGTTCTAGAGTTATAGACTCTAAAAGCTTTGGACGTTTCAGTGTATCCTAACAATATTCCGTTATCTACTTTGGCAACAAACTTACCAAGTTGATCCTTAGTATTTAAAATAAAACATTGACATCCGAAGGGGTGGAAATAAGAAATGTTGGGTTTGCGTCCTTTTCACAATTCATAAGGAGTCTTATTCAAGATTGGTCTTATGTATATTCTGTTTTGAATGTAGCAGGCAGTATTTACAGCTTTAGCCCAGAAGTGTTTAGGAACAGAATTATCACTGAGCATTGCCCTTGCCATCTCTTGAAGACA
Source organism: Ammopiptanthus mongolicus (assembly GCA_039655645.1). Taxonomy (NCBI): domain Eukaryota; kingdom Viridiplantae; phylum Streptophyta; class Magnoliopsida; order Fabales; family Fabaceae; genus Ammopiptanthus; species Ammopiptanthus mongolicus. The sequence continues at coordinate 30,617,476 of CM077344.1, forward strand.
TCGGTTCTTTCTCTCAACAACACCATTCTGTTGTGGTGTTCTAGGGGCAGAGAAATTGTGATGAATACCGCTTTCATCACAGAACCTTTGGAAAAACTCATTTTCAAATTCACCTCCATGATCACTTTTGATTGAGCTTATAGATATGCCTTTTTCATTCTGGACGCGCTTACAGAATATAGTAAAGACCTTGATAGACTCATCCTTATAAGCAAGGAACTTAACCCATGTCCATCTAGTATAGTCGTCTACTATGACAAGCCCATATTTCTTACCACTGACAGAAGCAGTCCTTGTTGGACCAAACAAATCAAGATGCAACAGCTCTAGTGGTCTTGAAGTACTAACAATGTTCTTGGACTCAAAAGAGTTCTTAACTTGTTTTCCTTTTTGACATGCATAACAGAGAGCGTCCGATCTATACACGGTCTTTGGTAGACCTCTTACGAGGTTATGCTTGTTTAGTCTTCAGATTAATCTCAGACTTGCATGACCAAGTCTTTTATGCCAGATCCATCGCTCATCTTCAACAGACACTAGGCATGATACACTTTGATTTGAGAGTTTCCCCAAGTTAATATTATACAGATTATTTTGCCTCTTGGCAGTGAATAAGATGGACCCATCAGGGTTCTTGACTATACATTCACCTTTATTGAAGGAAACATCAGACCCACTGTCACTTAATTGACTTATGCTAAGAAAGTTGTGTTTTAATCCTTCAACCAGAAGAACAATATCAATAGAGGGAAAAGGATGCTTACCAATCTTACCTATTCCAACTATCTTCCCTTTCTGCTTGCCTCCAAAGGTGACCCATCCACCAGTCTTTTCACGTAGTTCTTGGAACATACACCTTTCGCCCGTCATGTGACATGAGCATCCACTGTCCAAGCACCAGGACTGGGGTTTCCTTTGTGTTGCTAAGTAGATCTGCAACAGGGATTATCATGTTCTTAGGTACCCAGATAGACCTGGGGCCTTTTTGGTTAGTTCGTGGTCTTCGTCCATGCATTTTGGTTTTCTTTTTGTGTATGCATTTCGAAGAGATGTGCCCACTTTTTCCACATAAATTACAATAGGTATTGGATGCATGTTGTTTGTTTTCTTTTTGCTTTTCATAAGATTTAAAGGTCTTATGATGTTTATTGGACCTTGATACTTTCTGAGAAGCTTCTTGTTTCTCAGAGTCATATCCTAGGCCAGACTTATCGTCAGGTGATCTTGAATACCTCAATATCAGGTCTAGCTTCTCTGAACCTCCAACAAGCTTAGATACGCTTTTGGTTAGGTCAGATACCTCTTGTTTTAGTCTAGTTACCTCGTGAAGTTCACTGGACCCAGAGGTGAGTCTGTCAGTTAGACTGACATTCTCAGCTTTCAGCTTATTGTTTTCTTCAATTAACTGTTCATTTTGTTTGTTGGTATCTTCCAACACTTTATTTACTTTTGAAAATTTTCTTTTAAGCATAACATATTGATGATGCAATAAAGAAGAATCATTAAGCAGTTCATCATATGCTTCTTGAAGAGAATCAGAAACAAATACCTCTTCTTCTTCAGATTTAGCGTCTGAGGTGTTTGCCATTAGACAGAAGTTTGAGGCAAACGGACTCCTTAGACTGAACATTTATTGTATAGCGTCCAGCTTTTCCTTAGCAGTTTGGAATTGCAAGACCATCTCTAGTCTTGTCCGATCAAGAGCGTTGATGAGACACTAGTTGGCATGAGCATTCAGCGAATACCGTCTGATATCCTCATTCGTCCAGTCAGCTTCGGATTTGGACGCTGTTGAGCCGTCCTCAAGAGTGGTTGTTGGACGATGATCTCCATTTGTAAATATATTCCACAACTCATAATTTTGAGCTTGGACGTATATTTGAAAGACTGATTTCCAATAAGGATAGTCTGTTCCTTTAAAGATGGGTGGAACATTTCATCCTCTTTCAGAGGTAGCCTCCTGAGTTCTTTCTTCAGGAACAACAAGTTGTTCATCATCCGAAGAATCTTCATTCTGATTGTTGGACCAAAGGCATAAGTTAGCCACCTCATTTGTTTCTTCTTCTTCTTGTTCTTCAGACTAGTTAAGATCCTCCCAAGTAGCCATGAAGTTCTTTTTCTTCTTTTTGAAGAACTTCTTCTTGTCGTTTAACATAGGGCAGACAGCTTTGAAGTGACCTGGTTTGTTGCACTCGAAACAGACCAGCTGACTTTTGTCTTTTGGTTCAGCGTGATCTTTGAAGTTTTTCTTTTGGAATGGCCTTCTTTTCATCCCATTTTTCTTTCTCCACATATTTTGAATCTTTCTGGAGATGAAGGATAGCTCGTCATCGTTTGATACATCATTATCAGATTGATCAGCATCATCACTGGACTCAACAGCTTTTAGAGCTTTTGAGTTGTTGGACTTTTGAGCTTTCAAGGCAATCCCTTTATTTTTCTTTCCAAGATTGTCAAGATCAAGCTCTTGCTCATGTACTTGAAGCGTCCCAACCAAATCACCCTGAGTCAAAGTAAAAAGATCTTTGGCCTGGGTCATTGCAGTAACCAGTGGTCTCGACTTCTTAGGCAGGCTCCTAAGAATTTTAGTGACATTCTCCTTGGTAGTGTAGACTTTACCAAGTGACTTTAGATTATTGAAGATCGTCTGAAAACGACCCATCATGGCCAAGATGGACTCTCCTTCAGCCATGGTGAACAGTTCATATTGTCCAACCAGCATGATGATTTTGGAATCTTTCACCTTGGTTGTCCCCTCATGGAGATTTGACAAGGTGTCCCATATTTGCTTAGCTGATTCACATGCGTGAATCTTCTGAAATTCATATGGACTGAGAGCACACATTAAAGCATATCTTGAATTGTGATTTTGTTCCATCCTGGCTCGTTCAGCATCAGTCCAGTCATTCTCTGCTTTGTCTGTCCCATCAGAGTTGAGACAAACATTAGGACCATTCGTGATTCTGGCCCAAAGAGCTGAGTTTGTACTTAAGATGAAGCCTTTGAATCTCTCCTTCCAGTACAGGTAGTGAGTTCCGTTGAAGAACGGAGGTCTGGTCATGGAAGTGCCTTACATAACAGGTTGACTCCCGCTTGGCATACCTTGTCCTGCCATATCTGTTGTAGGATCTTTTCCTTTACACGGCTAAGTGCTCAACCCAGAGGCTGAGCCTTGATACCAATTGAAGGAACCTGTTTGAAATACAATAAGGGGGGTTGAATTGTGTTTCTTAAGTTTTTAAAACTTTTCGCAAGCAGATATATAAGTTTTTGCAAGGTTGGACGATAAAACGTTTAAAGGACACTAGAAGCGTTTCCAACACTGATTGGACGCTCACTTAGTCCAATGAAGATAAAGAGACAAGCGTAAGGAAAACAATTGAATCCCAAGATGTTAGTAAGAAAATAAACTAAAGCGAAGATAAGGGAAAGAAAAGAACACAGAGATATTATCTTGGTTCACTCTTCACCAAAGAGCTACGTCCAGTCCCCTCGACTTGAGAGCTTTATCCATTATAACAAAAAATCATTTGTTACAAGTATTCAACACCTCTTCAGGCAACACTAAGTATTCTTTTACAGACAAGCCTCTTCAGGCTCAAATATTCTTTCTAAGCAAGCCTCTTCAGGCTCAACCAACTAAGGTTTTGAGAAAGGTTTTGTTCTACTGACTCACTAAGTGTGAGGGTTTGAAACTAAGCTCAGAACTCTAAACAATACTCTTCGCAGAGAGTGATATGAAAGTTTAAGAACAGAGTAAGCTTGTAAGCTGATTTTTCTCTTGATAGCTTGTGTTTTCTCGTATGCTTGTATTTTTGCTCAAATTCGGTAACCTTGCATCTTCAAGGGGTGGAGGTATTTATAGCCTATTGGCTTTGAGCAATCTTCAGTCTTCAACGGATGGAAAAAGATCCGTTTTGATCATATATTAAATACATTGATCTGTTCAGTCTGATAACCTCTTTGAAGCTTCTGATCAGCAAAGTAGACTATCAGGTTTGATAGCTAGAAACGGGACTGACATATCCTCTTTGTTCTCGAAAGTTGTTTTTTGTCTTTCTTAAAGAAGAAGGTCAACTTCTTTATGTGACAGGGACAGTTTGGCTTTTGCTTTTGTCTGAACGAGTGTTACAGGGAATATTTGTCCAAAGGATATAACCTTTTTACAAGGAATAATAAATTCAAAAGCTTTACAAAAGTATTCGCGCTTAATAAATAAAGCATTATTGGACTATAACGAATACACAAGGATAGGAAGAGTCTTTGGACTCATGATTCTTTTGTTACTACTTATTATCGTCCAGTCTAAGTAAGAACGTGAACTACTTCGGAGGTTGGACGAGTTAAAGTCTTTGGACTTATATTGATTTTATCCTGCACACTTAAGGTAAAACGTTAGTCCATAACAAATCTTTGTTCTTCTGAAATTAGTCCTTTGTTAACATCAAAACATAAGGGATTACTGGATCATAACCACTTTGGTTCCAACAGTTGTATATGATGATTGATGACTGAATGGTTGTGTTGTGATGAACCTGCCAATATAACCCTAAATTGGTTAATTAAGACTTTAATTGGCAAAATAATAAAGGGACTGTTGTTCCCCAAGAATATTCATAAGACATGGATTAGTAAAAGGTGAGGTTTTTATGCTAACGGTTTAGTTAAGAACCTTAGGAATGATGTTTGAGAGTGTTAGGGTCTAATTGATTAAATAATTAAAATATTAATCTCTGCCCAGAACAGCACTGTCGTGCGATCAACACGGTCGTGCTGAACAGGGAGCACGCCTGTGCTCCTAGTTTGAATTCTGGAAAATGGCCGCGCTTTCAGCATGCCCGAGCAGCAGAGAAGCACGCCCCTGCAGATGAGAACGCTTGTGCATAACAGGGAGCATGCCCGTGCAGATGTGCACGGCCGTGCCTAATAGGAAGCACGCTCGTGCTCCATTTAAATGGCAGCACGCCCGTGCGACCCCTCTGGACAAAATCTGAGACTTAAAGACTAATAGGGGTTTTAACCCCAATGTTTCCGATGATGATAAAATAATTTACAAACAATAACTTAATTATATATTAATAAGACGTTGAGGAACGATGAGTTGGTTAAGTCGGTGCCCTAGAGGTTACCGCACGATGATGGAATTGGATGCCTTTAGTGATCCAATGTTATGATGATATAATTGGGTGCCTTTAGTGTCCCAACGTTGAGGATGATACACTCGAGTGCTTTCAATGGCCCGAGCGGAGGTGGTAGTTTGCCGTTGTTTGTTGTTGTGTTCATGCATCACATTAAAGATGTTAGTTGGGGGGAAGTTCAACATAGGGGAGGTCGTCCAAGAGTACGGCGATCTGGCCATCCACGATTGGTTCACCCAAGGTTTGGTGAACCGTGGCCCCCCGTGATGATGCATCCATGGTCTGATGCGTTGGCTATCCAAGGGGTTCACCCATGGTTTGATGGACTGCCGGCGTTGGTGCCTTTAGTGGCCAATGCGGATATTTAACTCCAAAGTTGATCTTCCTGAGGTAGTTGGATCCACATGCATTGATGGAGTAGCGGAGTAGTGTTGCATTGCATCATCATAGCATACTTGGTTGATTTATGATGTTGAGATGATGTTTGTTATGCCAAGATGTATGATCATCTTATTCCTATCTCCATGCCGTTGTGTTTACATGTTTCCTTACTCCCCGTTCTTTGTTTTTCTTATTTGGCATGTATGGTTTATGCAGAGGATGATGAGCAGCCCGGAGAGGAGTGACTCTGAGGAGCCACCACTCATAGTTAGGGCCTTCAGCTTAGTTGTTTTATTTTCTTTAGTTTTTCAGTGGTATTCCGAGGATGTTTCCGGAACGGTTGTACCAGCTCTGAATTGTGACATCGGGGTTGGGTTTGTTTTATGTTGTTGTTTCTTTATTCTTTAAAACTTTGGTTTAATCTTTTCCGCGTTGTTGAGAACTAGTTCATGTGGTACCTTTTCTATACGTGAACCTTTTATGAAAGGTTGCATGTTTCATTTTACTTTATATACTTAATTATTATTAATTATCTTTAATGCTTTTATAACATGCGGGGTAGAAGGGTGTCACACACTTGCTTAAGGGGCCTGAGCCTGTTACCACTCGGACCAACCACATGTTGGTCCTATATATTAAAAGTTTGAATCTGAGTTTGTAATACCCGGTAATTTGAATAATTTAAAATTATAAGTTTGAATCACATTGTGCTTAATAATTTAAAATTTCTTTTCGACTAAAGGTTATTTATGGTCATTTTTTGTTATAAATGTGTTCTTATTTAATAATTTATGATGGAATTTAATAATTTTCTTGGGCTTTATTTAAAGGTTTAAATAAGGATATTAAGACATCGTTAGAGTAGTTGGCATATCCTTAGCAAATTAACTAAAAACCTAACCAGTAAGTTAATGTTAATTTTTGGATCTTGCCCATCATGCGCTTTTAGTGAGGGGCATTGTACAATGCCTTATGGAGATTTTCTATTTACGAGAAGCCTTGTCTTCCCTTCTGATTTTCAAAAACCTATCAGAGATTGTGGAACGGAGAGCTTGGAGAGAGGAAGCCATTGTAAGAGTTGATGCTTGATGTTCTTGGTTACTTCTTGTTCATCTTTGTTTTCTTGAAATCTCATAGCTGAAGATCTACTAAAAGGTGAAGGATTTTTGTTTTGGTGTTTGAAATGATTTGTTTGTGGGTTTTCATTTGGGAAAAATGATAAAGGTGGGTATAATTATGATAAACTAAAAATATTGTTCATGAATATTTGCTATCAATGAAGTTTGAGATAAACTCTTGTATCACAACGTGATTTTGGGATGTTTTCCTATGGAGAATGCTATACAGTACGAAGGAGTGTAATACGAAAGTGACGAATTAAACAATTGACCAATAAAACTGATTTTAACTTTTCATGATTGAGAAAAGATAAAAGAAAGTCTGTATTTTAAATTAAAGTAGGTCAATTCGTGTGTTTCGTTTCATACTGTTTATCTTTTCTCTTTCCTGTGTGCTCGCTATATTACCTATTAATTTTTCCCTGTTTTTCTAGTACTGGACCGTTATTAAATCATGGACAATTGCATTTATGCTTGGCAATTCTAATGATGGACAATTGCATTTATACTTGGCAATGTTGGACAATGGACGGTGCACTTGCAAATGGTTAACAAACCCATATATTATCTTTTTGATGTTTTTTTTTTTTGCATTGGATCTTGCTTTTGCTTTGTCTCTTACGAATTTGCTTTGGCTGGACTTGCTTTGATTAGTCTTTTATGGATTTGCCTTGGTTTAATTCTTGATTTAGCCATGGTATTGGAATTTGTTGAGTGATCGAGTGGATTTTCTTTTCTTTTGTTTGGATTAAAGGTTGTCGATCTCAATTTTTTTTAGCTTTGCGTGAATTTGTTGGTGGGGTACATGAACTTCGGTTTTTCGTGGCTAAGTCGTATAACACTGGGGGTGTTCTTTTTCCTGGGGTGTTAATGAGTACTCTTAGCTGAAGTGTGAAATAAGCATGGTGATATAAATGTATGTGTTATGCTAAAATGAATTGATTGATGTTTATAAAATAAAAGGCAAGGTTATATGTGTTAGAAAACAAGACATCCATGAAGGATGGAAGAAGAAGAGAGAAATTTGAAATTGTTATTTGATTGAATGAATAAAATTGATTACAAAGTGATTACATCAAGCCTTTATATAAGTTAATGATCTAGCAACTAATTATTAACAAACTAACTAATCTTCAACTAACACTTACTATATCTCTAATAGCCCCCGCAAGCTGGATGATAAACCTCAATTCTGTGCATTTTAGAGGGGGTATTTGGCATGAATTTTGATGCATTTTATGATAAATATTATTATATTTCACCCATTTTACTTAAGTTTTGACACAATTGACATTTGGAGGCAGTTTGACGAACTTATGAAGATTAATGAAGGTTTTTGAGCTAAAATGGAGAGAATACTGAAGTTCTGAGATCTAGCACGGCCGTGCCATGCGTGAGCACGCCCGTGCAAGCCCTCCAAGTCATCCATCCAAACAAAGCCTTACAAAAATGAATTAAAACTGACCTCTGAAGATTTAGCACGACCGTGCTGACTGAAGAGCACGCTCGTGTTGATGCCCGTGCACTACAACGTTGTTTTATGAAGTTGGTATGCCAGTGAAGAATTGAGAACGGCCTGACATAATAAAGAGCACGGCCATGCTGACTGATGAGCATGCCCGTGCTGGCTGCACAGAAGAGATTTCTGCATGTATCCCTCGTCATCGTTTTAATCATAACTTGAGCTCTGGATGTCCGATTGAGGCGTTCTTTTTGGCGTTGGAACACTTACGAAAAGATCTACAAGGCTGTACAAGATGAAACGAAGCACGGCCGTTCTAGCGGCGCTGACAGCAAACTTTAGGGCTTTTCTCCTATTTTTTCTATAAATAGAGGCCTTTGTACTACTCTCATCATCAGTTATCAGTTGTAGACTTATTTTAGTAGTTTTTAGTAGTTTATAGCTTTTGTTAGTTTTGATTTCTAGAGTAGGATTTGTACCTAGAGGTTAAGTTAGAGACACTTCTTCTTCTAACTCTTCAGGATGCATTTTCTGTTGTTAACTTTGGTTTTATCTATTATTATGGGTAGCTAAATTCACCACTAGAGTTGTGGTGGATCTTGTATTAGTAGAAACGCTTTTTGTTATGTCCTAGCTTTAATTCAAATTCTATTTGGTTTCAAAGTTGCGATTTGAATAATGTTATTCTGTCGTTCTTCATCCCATACTGGGATTGTGCACCATTTGTATGCTCTTAATCAATTGATTGATATTTGGCTATCAAACCCAATTAAATTGTAAACCTATAGGATAACCGGGGTTTAATATCTCGATTTGAGAAAACGTGATTTACTCCTTTCAGTCATTCAACCTATTTGCTCTTTATTCTTTCTAATCATTTAAACTCTTTGCCTGACAACCATTGGGTTCATCTGGGGAAAAGAATATTGATTGCCTGGCAAACAATTAATAGTTTTCGTAGAGGGACTGATATTTGAAAAACAACTGCGAAATTGAATAGAACTAAGATTTGGGGGGTATCGAAAGTACAAGTGAAACCATGACTTTAGGCTCTTTTACTCTTGAATTCTCAACTCTTTGTTTCTCTTTCATCATCTTTTGCTGCTACTTACTTTATATTGTTATTATGATGATGATGATTATTATTATTACTATTATTATTATTATTATTATTATTATTATTATTATTATTATTATTATTAGTACTTGATTAAGTCTGAATAGCATAAAGAGTTCTCTACTTCAGTACTTACTTTATCACTATTATATGACAATTAATCTCTTGGGTGCGATATCTGAACTTCCGTCCTATATTACTTTTGTGACAGGGTACACTGCCCTTAAGTGTGTTTTGAACGCAACACTGGAAGTGCTAGCACTTCAAGATTGGGAATGAACAACACAATACAAGTGAAAAAGAAAAAACAATCATCAATGAAAATTACAAAGGTACAAGCTGTAATTATATCGGCTAATCAAGAAAAATGTAACAATGATATAGGTAATGGTCGAACTTCATAGATTTGAGAAGTCGTGGACCTTCTTTTTGGGTCTCTTCGATCTTATTCTTGCGTCTTCACCGCACTCGCTCCGAAAGCAAATGAATCTTGCTAGAATGAACATTGGCAAAAGAAATGAATCTATATATGAAATGAGCTGACTCATTGGAATGTACATCAGTCAAAAGTCGCTCCAAAATGGTCTCTTTAGGCATCCAAATATCAATGCCAATTTAAGGCAAACGCTTAACCACCATCATGGGTAGAAGCAAAGTGATACCCACCAAGATATTGACATGAGTCCAGTTGTCGTGGGTGCTACTACACCCAAGGATGAGCAAATTGCTCTAAAACACAACTTCTCTAGGTCTTAATCCTCTGCTATTGATGATGCATCTAAAGAACACATAGTTCCACCAACACAAAAGCCTCCAACTAAGTCCCTCAGGATTGATCATTGTCGCTGTCCTTTTGCCCATTAAGAAAGAAATGGCTTCCAAAAAGAAAGAAACTTCGATGTGGATGATCAGACCAGTCTGCAGATCGTGGGGATTTGCAGGTGGGATGTGGGATTTGCGGGTCTTTGGAAACGAACGGAGAGGGAATGAAGTAAAAACATGTCTAAATCAAGGGGTGAGAGAAAAATTGTAAACAAATCTTGATATGGAAAATTGAATGGGAATGATAAAAAAATGAATCAGATCTAAAAATCAAGATCTGGGAGAAATTACTGAGAAAACTGGAGATACATTTTCTGAGAAAATACAAGAAAGAGAAAGAAAAGAAAAAAATAAGAGTATGGAGCGAAAAAAAAATTCAAGGAGGATGATATAGCTCTAATACCATGTTAGGAAACATGACATCCATGAAGGATGGAAGAAGATGAGAGAAACTTGAATTGTTATTTGATTGAATGAATAAAAGTGATTACAAAGTGATTACATCAAGTCTTTATATAGGCTAATGACATAGCAACTAATTATTAACAAACTAACTAATCTTCAACTAACACTAACTATATCTCTAATAATATGAACATGAGTAGGTATTGATTTTAAGAATGAGATGGATTGTATAGATATAATAGATTAGCTAAAGCTTCTGAATATAATGAACTATTTTTCTTAGTGTAAAGAAAAAGCCTATGATAGATTGTTGGAAATTATCATTTTGGTTATATACTTATTGAGTTTGTTATGCAAGTGGACTTGGTGTGGTCATTTATGTGCTTGTGTGTTGATTATGTTGATAAATGAATGAAGTGAGTTGTGATGGAGAATTACACATATGAGTTGGATTAAGTATGCTTGATCTATGTCATGGGAGTATGTGATTTAAGTTACAGTGGATTGTGCTCATGGAGTTGTGCTATGATATTGGCTATCATGGATTTTAATTATGTTATGCCTTGATTGGATGATCTTGATGAGTATTATGATAAATGTTAATTATATCTAATTGAGATGATACTATTATGTGATGATTGGATTATCCATGCTTATAATCTTGAGGTGAATTTGATGAATATAATGTTGCCTATATGTGGTTGTGATTGACTATAAAAAAGTATTTTGTGGAATGGATTGACTTTGCATTACTGTGTGAATCTTTGGAAATTCGACCAGAGGAGGTATTAACTCCGGGATATAAATCAACATCGTTGGGGTTGTGAACCTTAGAGAACAACCCCGGAGTTGAGGAGGGATGTCGATGACCGAAGAAGGCAGTATCTCCAGGATACTAAGTTAAAACTATCGAGACAAAGGATCTTAGTCAGCAACCCAATCAGAACCCCAAAGACTCGATTGGAGTATATGATACGCATCCCCTTATGAGTGGGACGTGAATTATGAGAAAAGAGTTATGTGCAAGTCATTTCACAAGTACACAGTTTGAGAACAAGATGTTCATTATTGCATATGTGCGTTTATGGTCATGTTGTATATTGAGTTGATATGATGTATGTGGATATGTATGAAAGTATGTGTGATTTTATTTCGCACTTGTTTACGTATGACTGCATGTATTTGGGGGAAACTCCCTCACTGAGTCAGTGGACTCACCCTGCGTTTAACAATTCAATTGCAGGAACCTATTGGACCATCTCATTCACCTCGCATGTATATAGTAGCGACTTGAAGGTCTTAGATGTCATGTCAAGAGTAATGTTAGGTTTAGCCTCAAGGGTTTGGGTTTTTTCCGCGATTGTAATCAAGGGTTTGTAATTTCTTTTCTTTTATACTCTGGTGTATTATATTTATTGGTTTGTAATATTATCGAATGTAATCTTATATGCTTTGGATGAGATGACTTTAGGGTATGTTTGGAAGAGCTTATAAAGAGTTTATTTGTGCAACACCCTTTCCCAAGTGTCACATTCCCGAACGTTTATAAGGCCGAAAATATTTATTAATGCGGAAAATACGATTTTTCTTTTTCTTTTCTTTTCATAAAGATGTAATGGGATTAGTAAAGGTAATAAATAATACTAATAGGTGAACTTAGGTTCACCATGCATTACTAGGACATACATACATTATTATAATACAGAAAACAGAAAACAGAAACGGAAGTAACAACATTACCATATACAGACATAAGTCTAATGTATGACTGACATAAGAAAATACAATAAGTACTAGGAGTCATAGCTCCCAAAAGGTACTACAAAAACTGACATAGTCTGGCCGACAACAAAACTAAAACAGCAAAAGAGTCCACCTCCGAACTCAAAGGGACTGCAGAACTGAACCATCGTCACGTCCATCTGTTCAAACAGCAACAGCAAGTACCAGCAGAAAACATACAGATATGGGTGAGATTCCCGTTCATCAACACAACAAAACAGCAGTAGCAAAAACGGGACGACTCACCGGGTAACAGCGTACCCAACATGCTTACAAGGTTCTCAATATAAATCATGTTAAGCAGTTAACAACATAATAGCTTGCTAAACATTTAACAGCATAATATAAGGCATCCTTAAACAATACAGCGATGTATAACAGTAAACGTAAACATCAATAGCCATAAACATCAATAGCCATGCAATGCAATGCAATGTAAATGACTCAATGTCAATGTCACTGGGTACTACTCTGACCCCTACTCCATGGAGCTAACAAAACATTCGGAGAGAGTGAATGGGAGGACATGTTCCGGTTTCTGCCAGCCATGAGCAAGATGCTACAACATTCGTAACGTGCACGTATCTGGCTTTACGGTAACACTCTCGACCAAACATGAAAAGTACGGCATCTAGTAGAGGATATCAGTGTATTGCACGGATTCGCCACGACACAGAAGAATCACCAACTGGTCACATGTCAGCCCTTCCAACCCTGATACCTCCAAAAAGACCATTGAAGATCGTCACCGTAAGATTCGCACCCGCATCAAGGTGTAAGCTCAACTCCTAGGCTCAAGGCCTTACAACTATGCACATGAAATGCCAATGCTTACACAAAGCAGATGCGATAAAACAATGTCTATCCATTGGATAAACCTCAAGGTTCACTAAGGTTCTCTTCCTTAGAAACCACACACACGTCTTTGTTTTATAAAACATTTATCCATCGGATAAAACAATTATCCATCGGATAAATATCTCGTGATTCCTTTGGAATGATCCAGACTGCTTTCAGAATCGCCGACTGTCCCCACAAACCAACACAAGTCTTTTCAGCATGTTTTGTCCTCACTCACACGCTTTCTAGGAAACTTCCCAGAAGGTCACCCATCCCATAATTACTCTAAGTCAAGCACGCTTAACTATAAAGTACTTATGTTCTAAGTTCCCGAAAAGAAGATAAATCTTGTTGATATGGGTAGTACCAACCAATTCTTATATGCCTTCCCTTAACTATACAGTCCCATACCTGCATAGCCTCAGGATTCCTTCCACTGTACAGTCCCATACCTGCACAGCCTCAGGATCTCTCTCATTCCAGTCATCACAAGACGGAAACAATTGAACGATTAACCTGGATCTGAATCATCGATCCGTCATCGAACTGCTGTTTCAAAAACCAAAACGTTTCATGTTTGTGTTTACGTCTTATGAATTATGTCTCAAGTCCTAAGCATTATGAATAAGGATTGAGAATCCTCTTAGATAAGTCTTTAAGCCTTTCTAAGATATTAATCCCTTGTTTTTCAATTAAGGAAACAAGTGTTGATTTCACTTAAGTCTTATGAAGTGATTGATGTACTAAGTCATCAATGGTATAATGGTATAGTACATGGTCTTGTTCCACCACATACCATACTTAATTAACCCTTGTCTTCAACTCTAAGTTAATTACTTAACTTAGGTTTTTCACGCATAAAACTTTACGATTGAGTTAGAAAACTCTTTTTGTAAACCAAACAACTTTTACAATTGAAAACTCATTTGATTTGAAACAACATTTGAACTACTTACTTCATTTCTAGCATTTTCTGAAACATGAAATTCGCTTAGCGGAATTTCATTCGCTTAGCGAAAATGAGGCAGTAATGCCTCCTTTGGAACTCCTCTGGTTCGCTCGGCGAGACACAAATCGCGTAGCGAAATATATTGTATTCGCTTAGCGAATATGAATTCGCTTAGCGCAAGTTCAGACGGTTACATCTCTTTAGAAACACCTCTGGATCGCTCGGCGAGATGTAATTCGCGTAGCGAAACTTCACTTTATTCGCTTAGCGAGAATGATTTCGCTTAGCGAAATGGAGGCGGTTATACCTCCTTTGGAGACTTCTCTGGATCGCTCAGCGAGACTTAATTCGCGTAGCGAAATTCGCTGGGTTGGCTTAGCGAATATGAATTCGCTTAGCGAAAGTGAGGCAGTGATGCCCAACTAAGACTTTCCCTGTTTTTCGCGTAGCGAAAGTAAATTCGCTTAGCGAAAAGTTGCCTCAAAACAAGACATCAACCTTATGGAACCATTTTGATTCTCTTCATGAAAACACTTCTTTTCTCATTTTGAGTCACTTGATTAGCTAGATGAACTAAGGATAAGGTATAAAACATGTTTCACTTTGGTGAAAGCACTTTGAGATTTAATTCCATTTAAAGTCACTTAGGGTTTTTCTTTGAAAAACACAAGTTATTGAAAACACTTTCTTTACATCAAGACTTGACTTGTCCAAGAACTATTCATATCCTTCCCTTCCTCAAGGTCATGGCTAATAGCCAACTAGGAATCAATGTGAAGTTTTACTTCATCAACCAATCAAAGTATAGCTCACAACACTTACACAATCATGATAGCAATAATACACATTACTACATCATAATCAACATATCCAAGTCCATCACACATCATGGTCTCATAATCAACAATAAAAGTCCATACTTGATCTAGTGATCAAAGTAGGTTTTCCAACATACATGAAAATGATTTTCATTCAATCATATCATCATCAACTTATGCTAAAGCACACTAAAACATACTCAAGCATAAACACATCATAACAATCTTGTTCTCCAAGAGAACTTAACAAAACTTAACATATAATAGTGAACCCAAACTAAAGGGTTTCACCCACACATAAAGTAAACAACCATCTTCACCACCACCATCTTGGTGTGATGAGGTTCTTCTCCCCATACCTGTTGAAGAGCAGATTCCCAGATCAAAGTCGGTTGATCGGTTTGTGAACCTTCTGATAATTGTCACCAACTACAAACAACCAAACAATCAAACATTAAACAACAATCAAACCAAACTCAACAATTCTCACAAAGAGGGTTTCGGCCACCCTAAAGAGAATAAAGCTAGGAATTGATCTTGGTTTTCCATTTCATGGATTCAAAGGCATTAGGAAAGCTAAGCATGAAAGCAAGTGTTAGAAATCAAAACTTGATGAAAACACTATTCATCATCATCAAGAAGGGTTCGGCCCTAATGTGCTTTTTGAGCTATGATGAGAGTTGAATCATAAGCTCTTGGGTTTAGATAGAGAATGATGAGGTGAGTTCAAGGAACTTGGTCTCACCTCAAAATGATTTTTCTACAATTTCCTATGGATTTTCAAAGTTTTGGATCTAAGAAATAATTTTCATGAAAATGGATCTTGATCTTGAAATCAAGAGATATTCAAGAAGCTAAGAGATCATAGAAGTGATCTTACCTTGAAATGATGGAAGATTGCTCAAGGAATCAAGTGATTCTAACAAGTGATTCAAGCTTTTCAAGAAGAAAAATGGAGTTTCTCTTCAAGAACAACAATGGTGTTCTTCTTTGGGCAGAAATTTCGTGAATGAGGGGCTGGATGGGCTGAGTTCAGCCTTTAAAACAAGTCACTTAAGGGCAAAATGGTCATTTGCCAAAAGGGTAAAATGGTAAAAGTGCAAAAGACTAAGGTTAGGGGCATTTTGGTCATTTCGCGTCTAGATTTTCTCGATCGTCATGACGACTCTGGCATACTCTCCCAAGTGTTCTGGGATGTTGTGATATCAAGATTATCTGTTGGCGAGTCTCGGTAAGTCCATATGTGGCTCGTTCGTCACCCGATTGAGAATTCCGCCCGAACGAAGGTCAGGAAGTTATTTTTCTGAAATTTTTACGAAATTTAACCAAAACGTAGAGAATCAAATTCTAAGACTTACTGTCTCGTTCACGGGTCTATCTGAGGTCTTCTGAGCAGTAAAATCATACTGTCAGTGTAAAAACGCAGACCGGACTCCGTTTGAGTTTTCGACTCAAAACTTAATCGTAGCTTCCTACGATATCGTCGAGCATGACTATGGTCTCGGAATATTTTATTTCCATTCCTAAGACCTCGAATAAAATAACGACGTTAAAATACTGAAGAATTAGAAAACGTGAAAATCGGGGCGTTACATTCCTACCCCTCTTAAAAGAATTTCGTCCTCGAAATGCCGTGACTTAAAACTAAACCCACTCGATCGCTGAAGATTAAGGAAAGAAATTTTCAACAAAGGAAATTTTTCTTGGTCTTGGTCTCAAAAGAAAATAAGAACGTATACAAAAGAATTTTACCAATCTGGAATGAATACAGGAATATCCGGTATGCAAAAAGACTCTTCAGTAGGTTCGTGAGTGTAAAAATGCATAGCTAATACATGTTTACATCCATGACTCTAATAAAGTTCCTTCTTTCATAAGAACCTTCCAATAAACTTTGGAATCAAAAGATAAACAGTCTGGCAAAAATCAGACTGGATCACCTTCACCAAAAGTAAAAGTGATTAGACTAAGTTTCATCAAGAAACTTCCAATATCAAGAAGTTGTTTATGTTATAACTCAAGAAATAGTAATAACAAAACTTTCAGTGAAATAATACGAAAATGTCCAGACCAATGGACACCATATTACCAATTCACTCAATTGTCTAATACATTGAGGAATACGTAGAAGTGTGAACACAAATGTTCCCTTGAGATCAGGCAGCACTAACACAGGTGAAGCAGTCAACCTTCTCCCTAGTCCTTGCAAACTTTCCTCACAGGCTTCAATCCATTCAAACGCTTTATCCTTCCTTTGAAATCGCATGACCCAAAAACTTTACTTCGTCGAGCCAAAACTAACACTTGGACAACTTTGCATACAGCTGTTTCCCCTTCAGAACCTGAAGATTCACACTAAGATATTCAGCATGTTCTTCCTGGTTTCGCGAATAGATGAGTATGTCGTCTATGAAACAACCACAAACTTATCTAGATATGGACGAAAGATCCTATTCATGTAATCCATGAATATAGCTGGAGCATTCATCACACCAAACGGCATCACAAGATACTCGTAGTGCCCATAGCGTGTTTGAAACGCTGTCTTCGGTATATCTTCTGTCTTCACATGAATCTGGTGATAACCCGATCGCAAATCAATCTCGGAGAAAACTGTCGCTCTCCTCAACTGATCCATCAAGTCATTTATCCTCGGAAGATGATACTTGTTCTTAATGGTAACTTTGTTCAACTGGCGCTAATCCACACATAAGCAAGATGTTTCGTCTTTCTTTCTCACCAACAGCACAGGCGTTCCCTACGGCGACACACTGGGTCTAACGAACTATTTTTCCCTATAAGTCTACCAACTGTTCCTTCAAGGTTTCCAACTCAGCAGGTGCCATATGATAAGGTGTCATAGACGCTGGTCCTATTCCTGGCACAAGATCGATCACAACTCGATGTCTCGGACTGGCGGTACACCTGGTACGTCTTCAGGAAAGACTTCCGGAAACTCGTTAGTAACATGTATTCGTTTTGCTCCTCCTCCTCTCAAAGAAACGTTTCCTTGGTTGGCAGTCCAAATCCAGAATTATCCGAATCAGGGAAAACTAAGGTTTTGTTTGCACCGTCTAATAGGATATAGTTACAAGATAACCAATCCATCCCTATGATCAAATCCATTTGCGAAAGAGGCAAACAGATTACGTTCTATCCACTACGAAAAATAGAACAGTTCAAACAGACTTTCGCAGTTATAACAGGCTTGGCAGAAAGTGCAAGAATTACCAAATCTAAGGGTAAGGAAAGATACAGATAAGGTTCTACCTTCCACGACGATCTGACCGTGAATCAAATCTTCCTTTTGAGAAGTCTCAGCATCATCCCCCGTATAAACTCCACTCATTGCCTTAGGCTTCACTGTTTGCACATCATTGACAGAATGTCTAGCTTTTGATTGCACACAATCGCGTGAAGTATGTCCTGGCTTCCCACACTTGAAGCATATGATTCCCTTGATCAAGCATCCTTTGGTGACATGATTGTTCTTGCCACACTTCATGCACTTCTTTGGGACGCTTCCAGATTGACTAATATTCCCACTGCTTCCCCCTACAGAACGTTGTTGTTGACCTTGCTGTTTTGAATATGGTTTTGATCGAGATCTATCATCACGACCATTGGTGCCTTTATGGAACCTAGTCGGTCCAGAGTTACGTTGCCTTCCTCCACAAGTCTTCATTAGATCTTCGATTACAAAGCATTCATCTACCAAAACCGAGAACTCTTTGACCTCAAGAGGTAGCACCTCTCCCCGAATCTCGTCCCTTAAACCTTCTTCGAACTTTGTGCACTTCCACTCCTCATCGGGATGAAGATGGAAATACCTCGAAGATTTCAGCAGGGACTCAAAACGATCAGCATATTCTTTGACAGACATTCCTCCTTGACGTAGCTGCAGGAACTCCATGTCTTTCAACTCGTCTTGCACCCGTCGGAAAACACTCGTTCTGAAGAACTCTGATAGCGACAACTTACAAGAAATCAAAAACATTACTACCCTGTCCAATATTATTCCCCTTCAGAAACAATAATGCAGAGAGTAACAAACAATCGTTGTCTTCTTCACAGAAACACAACACAGAGAACAAACAATACAAAAGGATAGACCAAAGTCATCATCCTCTCCAACATTGTTTTCTCTCAGAAACAATAGCACAGAAAGACAATCAGAGAAAACACAACACAAACAAGACAGACCATAACCTACAAACCCCAAAAAGACTCGGCCAGCTCTGATACCAAATAATGCAACACCCTTTCCCAAGTGTCACATTCCCGAACGTTTATAAGGCCGAAAATATTTATTAATGCGGAAAATACGATTTTTCTTTTTCTTTTCTTTTCATAAAGATGTAATGGGATTAGTAAAGGTAATAAATAATACTAATAGGTGAACTTAGGTTCACCATGCATTACTAGGACATACATACATTATTATAATACAGAAAACAGAAAACAGAAACGGAAGTAACAACATTACCATATACAGACATAAGTCTAATGTATGACTGACATAAGAAAATACAATAAGTACTAGGAGTCATAGCTCCCAAAAGGTACTACAAAAACTGACATAATCTGGCCGACAACAAAACTAAAACAGCAAAAGAGTCCACCTCCGAACTCAAAGGGACTGCAGAACTGAACCATCGTCACGTCCATCTGTTCAAACAGCAACAGCAAGTACCAGCAGAAAACATACAGATATGGGTGAGATTCCCGTTCATCAACACAACAAAACAGCAGTAGCAAAAACGGGACGACTCACCGGGTAACAGCGTACCCAACATGCTTACAAGGTTCTCAATATAAATCATGTTAAGCAGTTAACAACATAATAGCTTGCTAAACATTTAACAGCATAATATAAGGCATCCTTAAACAATACAGCGATGTATAACAGTAAACGTAAACATCAATAGCCATAAACATCAATAGCCATGCAATGCAATGCAATGTAAATGACTCAATGTCAATGTCACTGGGTACTACTCTGACCCCTACTCCATGGAGCTAACAAAACATTCGGAGAGAGTGAATGGGAGGACATGTTCCGGTTTCTGCCAGCCATGAGCAAGATGCTACAACATTCGTAACGTGCACGTATCTGGCTTTACGGTAACACTCTCGACCAAACATGAAAAGTACGGCATCTAGTAGAGGATATCAGTGTATTGCACGGATTCGCCACGACACAGAAGAATCACCAACTGGTCACATGTCAGCCCTTCCAACCCTGATACCTCCAAAAAGACCATTGAAGATCGTCACCGTAAGATTCGCACCCGCATCAAGGTGTAAGCTCAACTCCTAGGCTCAAGGCCTTACAACTATGCACATGAAATGCCAATGCTTACACAAAGCAGATGCGATAAAACAATGTCTATCCATTGGATAAACCTCAAGGTTCACTAAGGTTCTCTTCCTTAGAAACCACACACACGTCTTTGTTTTATAAAACATTTATCCATCGGATAAAACAATTATCCATCGGATAAATATCTCGTGATTCCTTTGGAATGATCCAGACTGCTTTCAGAATCGCCGACTGTCCCCACAAACCAACACAAGTCTTTTCAGCATGTTTTGTCCTCACTCACACGCTTTCTAGGAAACTTCCCAGAAGGTCACCCATCCCATAATTACTCTAAGTCAAGCACGCTTAACTATAAAGTACTTATGTTCTAAGTTCCCGAAAAGAAGATAAATCTTGTTGATATGGGTAGTACCAACCAATTCTTATATGCCTTCCCTTAACTATACAGTCCCATACCTGCATAGCCTCAGGATTCCTTCCACTGTACAGTCCCATACCTGCACAGCCTCAGGATCTCTCTCATTCCAGTCATCACAAGACGGAAACAATTGAACGATTAACCTGGATCTGAATCATCGATCCGTCATCGAACTGCTGTTTCAAAAACCAAAACGTTTCATGTTTGTGTTTACGTCTTATGAATTATGTCTCAAGTCCTAAGCATTATGAATAAGGATTGAGAATCCTCTTAGATAAGTCTTTAAGCCTTTCTAAGATATTAATCCCTTGTTTTTCAATTAAGGAAACAAGTGTTGATTTCACTTAAGTCTTATGAAGTCATTGATGTACTAAGTCATCAATGGTATAATGGTATAGTACATGGTCTTGTTCCACCACATACCATACTTAATTAACCCTTGTCTTCAACTCTAAGTTAATTACTTAACTTAGGTTTTTCACGCATAAAACTTTACGATTGAGTTAGAAAACTCTTTTTGTAAACCAAACAACTTTTACAATTGAAAACTCATTTGATTTGAAACAACATTTGAACTACTTACTTCATTTCTAGCATTTTCTGAAACATGAAATTCGCTTAGCGGAATTTCATTCGCTTAGCGAAAATGAGGCAGTAATGCCTCCTTTGGAACTCCTCTGGTTCGCTCGGCGAGACACAAATCGCGTAGCGAAATATATTGTATTCGCTTAGCGAATATGAATTCGCTTAGCGCAAGTTCAGACGGTTACATCTCTTTAGAAACACCTCTGGATCGCTCGGCGAGATGTAATTCGCGTAGCGAAACTTCACTTTATTCGCTTAGCGAGAATGATTTCGCTTAGCGAAATGGAGGCGGTTATACCTCCTTTGGAGACTTCTCTGGATCGCTCAGCGAGACTTAATTCGCGTAGCGAAATTCGCTGGGTTGGCTTAGCGAATATGAATTCGCTTAGCGAAAGTGAGGCAGTGATGCCCAACTAAGACTTTCCCTGTTTTTCGCGTAGCGAAAGTAAATTCGCTTAGCGAAAAGTTGCCTCAAAACAAGACATCAACCTTATGGAACCATTTTGATTCTCTTCATGAAAACACTTCTTTTCTCATTTTGAGTCACTTGATTAGCTAGATGAACTAAGGATAAGGTATAAAACATGTTTCACTTTGGTGAAAGCACTTTGAGATTTAATTCCATTTAAAGTCACTTAGGGTTTTTCTTTGAAAAACACAAGTTATTGAAAACACTTTCTTTACATCAAGACTTGACTTGTCCAAGAACTATTCATATCCTTCCCTTCCTCAAGGTCATGGCTAATAGCCAACTAGGAATCAATGTGAAGTTTTACTTCATCAACCAATCAAAGTATAGCTCACAACACTTACACAATCATGATAGCAATAATACACATTACTACATCATAATCAACATATCCAAGTCCATCACACATCATGGTCTCATAATCAACAATAAAAGTCCATACTTGATCTAGTGATCAAAGTAGGTTTTCCAACATACATGAAAATGATTTTCATTCAATCATATCATCATCAACTTATGCTAAAGCACACTAAAACATACTCAAGCATAAACACATCATAACAATCTTGTTCTCCAAGAGAACTTAACAAAACTTAACATATAATAGTGAACCCAAACTAAAGGGTTTCACCCACACATAAAGTAAACAACCATCTTCACCACCACCATCTTGGTGTGATGAGGTTCTTCTCCCCATACCTGTTGAAGAGCAGATTCCCAGATCAAAGTCGGTTGATCGGTTTGTGAACCTTCTGATAATTGTCACCAACTACAAACAACCAAACAATCAAACATTAAACAACAATCAAACCAAACTCAACAATTCTCACAAAGAGGGTTTCGGCCACCCTAAAGAGAATAAAGCTAGGAATTGATCTTGGTTTTCCATTTCATGGATTCAAAGGCATTAGGAAAGCTAAGCATGAAAGCAAGTGTTAGAAATCAAAACTTGATGAAAACACTATTCATCATCATCAAGAAGGGTTCGGCCCTAATGTGCTTTTTGAGCTATGATGAGAGTTGAATCATAAGCTCTTGGGTTTAGATAGAGAATGATGAGGTGAGTTCAAGGAACTTGGTCTCACCTCAAAATGATTTTTCTACAATTTCCTATGGATTTTCAAAGTTTTGGATCTAAGAAATAATTTTCATGAAAATGGATCTTGATCTTGAAATCAAGAGATATTCAAGAAGCTAAGAGATCATAGAAGTGATCTTACCTTGAAATGATGGAAGATTGCTCAAGGAATCAAGTGATTCTAACAAGTGATTCAAGCTTTTCAAGAAGAAAAATGGAGTTTCTCTTCAAGAACAACAATGGTGTTCTTCTTTGGGCAGAAATTTCGTGAATGAGGGGCTGGATGGGCTGAGTTCAGCCTTTAAAACAAGTCACTTAAGGGCAAAATGGTCATTTGCCAAAAGGGTAAAATGGTAAAAGTGCAAAAGACTAAGGTTAGGGGCATTTTGGTCATTTCGCGTCTAGATTTTCTCGATCGTCATGACGACTCTGGCATACTCTCCCAAGTGTTCTGGGATGTTGTGATATCAAGATTATCTGTTGGCGAGTCTCGGTAAGTCCATATGTGGCTTCGTTCGTCACCCGATTGAGAATTCCGCCCGAACGAAGGTCAGGAAGTTATTTTTCTGAAATTTTTACGAAATTTAACCAAAACGTAGAGAATCAAATTCTAAGACTTACTGTCTCGTTCACGGGTCTATCTGAGGTCTTCTGAGCAGTAAAATCATACTGTCAGTGTAAAAACGCAGACCGGACTCCGTTTGAGTTTTCGACTCAAAACTTAATCGTAGCTTCCTACGATATCGTCGAGCATGACTATGGTCTCGGAATATTTTATTTCCATTCCTAAGACCTCGAATAAAATAACGACGTTAAAATA
Source organism: Ammopiptanthus mongolicus (assembly GCA_039655645.1). Taxonomy (NCBI): domain Eukaryota; kingdom Viridiplantae; phylum Streptophyta; class Magnoliopsida; order Fabales; family Fabaceae; genus Ammopiptanthus; species Ammopiptanthus mongolicus. The sequence goes on from CM077344.1 coordinate 30,641,001, forward strand.
CTGAAGAATTAGAAAACGTGAAAATCGGGGCGTTACAATTTGGGCTTATGAGGATAGCTTATAGAAATAAGCTTATGTAAATAGTTTATAAAAATAGTTTATGATCTTCCCATAGTTTATGCAAATAAACTTGAATTGGTGCTAAGTGTTTTAGTGGAAAAACCTTCAAGTAGAAGGGACTGGACGTAGCTCTTTGATTTTAAAAGAGTGAACCAGGATATATCTTCGTGTGAATCTCTTTATCCCTACTCTTGTCAAAGTTTATTTATTCACTAACTTTGGTGTAACACCCTCCTCGGGTGCTAAGTATTCGAACTCAAAAGCGGAATAAATCAAGAAAATAAAACGCTAGTGGCTTTCGGAAAATACTTTAATTAAGTAGTTACGTTCGTAAACGCGGTTTCTAAAAATTTTCTGCATGCATAGACAAAACAACTCAAGACGAAGAAATAAATTTCATATCACACATTGATATTCACTGTTCATAAAAACATAAACATAACGTAAAACCTGGTCTAATATATAACATATTACAGACTTAGAAATAAGTTCAACGTATTTGCAGTAATATAATATAAGACTGCTCAAAATAAAAGACTCTTAAGCTGGTCGGCTAAAAGTAGTCATTGGGGTACAACCCAACGTCAACTTCATCAGAACGCTCCGTCATCCGAGCCCTCACGTCTCCACGGGGACCTATGATCAACATCTGTACATGTGTTCCAAAAACACAACAAGATGTCCAACATGTACAGGCAAAGGTGGGATACTCATATAAAGTTTATCACGATAGCCGCACAGACGACAAACAGCAGTATAAACATCCACAGATAAATATAGTTATATGAGTAGTTATCTATATAACACAATATAACATCTCAAACATTATCATGAGTTATAATCATGCACGAGACTTCAATATCATCTTTCTAATTCATGTACTCCGGAGATTCTAACTTCCCAACATCGAGCGATAGGCCGTAGTAACACCCGTAACACAATTGTTCTCATGAGTCGGCCTCTCTATTTAGGTTCGAACTCCAATTGTTCCAGGGTACCACATCATAACCATATCCTGAATACTCCAGTCTCTGATCGAGTTCATTCGTGTTTGGCAGCCGATTTACCGCGGCACAGGGTTGCTACGCCACCGGCCACTTGTGGGATCTCGAACACAGAATGCCCCTATAGACCTAGTGGTCTTGACTGATTAAATTCTCAACTACTAGAGTTGTAGCTCGTTTTCAAATGGCACGTCTGCCGGTTCATGCATGTACACAGAAAGTTTTCTGTTTTTCTTTGCGTTCATTCTTTCACATGTCGAGACATAAAGTCCACCACTCGTTTCAAAAAGGCATTAAGTCCACTCAAATAAAAAAACACAGGACACGAAGTCCGAGTGCTCAATCCACAAAACACTAGCCTCGACGTCTCGGGCACTAGGTTTGGGTTAATCTCAAAGGTTCAACATTTTTCCTTTGCGGTCAAACTTTCTCAAAACAACTTTGGAAAACAAAATACACTTTTGTTTTCTTGAAATAAAACATCTTTTTAATCAAGGGAACATTTTCCGGGAAAAACACTTTTTCGGAAACAAAACCATTTTCTAAAGGTTCCACGTCTTTTTAAAACGTTTTACTGAAACGAAACACTTTTCGCACGACTTTCCACAAAACCACTTTTCCTTTTCAAAAGAACACAACTTTTTCAAAAAGAAAACTTAACTTTTCTTGAAAAGCAACACATTTTCCAAAAACCACTTTTTGATTTCAAAACGCGTTTTTCAAAACTTTGATTCGTTTTTTTCGAGTCTTTTAATAATTATCGAGACATAGTCAGTCCTATGCTCATCCAGGATATAAATATATATATATATATATATATATATATATATATATACATCAACAATCCATAATCATCATCATAATATCAACTAAGGCATCCATGTCACAAATTATCAACAAGTGTGCAAATATGTTTCATTAAGTAAAACAAATCCATACATCATTCAAATTCATCTCCAATTCAATAATCAAGTCATCATATACATATATCAAACATGCACTATGAAACTACCAAACTTAAATGACTACCTCCCTTTACCTCACAAGGAAGTGTTCAATTCAAACTCGATCGGTTCTCAACTCCGGTTCCGATATTGTTCGCGTCGCCTAAAACAATCAAACACAATTCAATTCAAACAACAAATCAACATCAATCTATAACATCAAAACTTAAATTTTCTTCCCCTAAAAGGCATAGGGTTCGGCCATGAAAGGGTAAAAAGGCTAGGGATCTCATTTGGTTCCAAACTTTTGGATGGTTGGCTCATTAGCTTTGTTAACACTAATTCAAGTCCTATGACTCAAAAATGTGAAACAAAACTCATGGATTTTTCTCATGAAGCTCTCGGCCTCTTTGGACAAACTTGGCTAGGAATTGATTTGGTTTTCCATCACTTGGATTCAAGAACACTAGGAAAGCTAAGGATGGAATCAAGAGTTAGAAATCAAAAATTTGATGAAAAATACTATTCATCGCCACTACTAGGGTTCGGCCACTTTGGGGTTTAAGAGCTAGGATGAGACTTGGATCATGAGCTCTTGGGTTTAGGTAGAGGTGATGAGGTGAGTTCAAAGAAATTGGTTTCACATCAAAATGATTTTTCTACAATTTCCTATGGATTTTCAAACTTTTGGATCTAAGAATGAGTTTCATGAAAATGGAGTTTTGATCTTGAGATTGAGAGAGATTCAAGAAGCTATGAGACCATAGAAGTGATCTTACCTTAAAATGGAGGAAGATTGGTCATAGAATCAAGGCTTTTCTTCAAAGTTTCAAGGATTTCTCAAGGATTTCAATGGAGGTTTTTTTTCTCTAAGGAAGATGAAGTGTTCTTGGTGTTCTTGGGAGGGCTGGGATGCGTGAAATGAGGGGCTGAGAGGGCTGTTCCAGCCTTCTTAAAAGCTCATTAAGGGTAAAAAGGTCATTTGGTTCAAAGGGTAAAATGATAAAAGGTGAAAAAGCTTAAGTTAGGGGTATTTTGGTAATTTCGCGTCCAGATTTTCCGAACGTCATGACGACTCTGGCATGCTCTCCCAAGTGAGTTGACATGATGTGATATCAAGATTATCCGTTGTCGGGTCCTGGTAAGTCCATACGTGACTCCGTTCTCCACCCGATTGAAGATTTTGCTCGAACGGAGGTCAGGAAGTGATTTTTTTTAAATTTTTGTGAAACTTAACCAAAATGTAGAATATAGAATTCTAAGACTTACTGTCTCGTTCACGGGTCCATCTGAGGTCTCCTGAATAGTAAAATCATACTGTCAGTGTAAAAACGCAGACCGGACTCCGTTTGAGTTTTCGACTCAAAACTTAATCGTAGCTTCCTACGATATCGTTGAGAATGATTATGGTCTCGGAATATTTTATTTCCATTCCTAAGACCTCAAATAAAATACAAGTTCATAATTACTGATTAAAAAGGAAAACTCAAAAATCGGGATGTTACATTGGGCATTGCTTTTAAGGTTTCTTAGCCTTTGTGAAAACTCATCTTTCTGTGTTTTTGCTGTTTTTTCTTGCTTGCTAAAAAGGTTTTTGAAAAGGTTTTTTCAAAAAGTTTAAGAAACACAATTCAACTCCTTTCTTGTGTTTTCCTGTATTCACTTTCAATGTCTCTAGTTCTGGGTAGTCATGAACACTTAGTTTGGGTTAGACATGACGCTCCATCATTGAAAATCAAGCAGAATCCAACTCTACACCATATAAGGTAGCAATAATGGAGCTAAATTAGAATGATGGCTAGCTCTACTCCATGAGCAAGCTCCTTAGCGATTCAAAATCTTATGAACCTTTGACCCCTCAGAGATCCTCCTCACCCCAAACACGCTCATTATCGACAACTTGGGGATCAAATACCATTGTTGTTGTTCAACACCTTAGAGCCTCTCCTAATTGTAAACATCAATCTCATTGTCGGAGAGTCACAGATTGTGGCCACCATTACAGTTCACCACGTTGGAGATCCTCCTCATCGCGAACATCATGCTCATTGTTGGCGAGTTCCAAATCAAAGACCACTGTACCTATTACGACATCCTCGAAATCTTTAACTATGCCACCAACATCGATCATATTGTTGTCTAGAACTGCCACCTCGAAGGTCACCATGACAATTATGTTATTGTTCAAATGCTTTACCTAATTCTGCCGTGGAAGTTTTTATGATGAGATCAGCGAGATTTCTTTTTAATTTTCTACATTTTAGAGAAAGATTTTAGTTTTTCATTTATGTGGTTTAGTTTGGACATTTGTGGACACCCAAACTATTTTTTTTTCCATGGTTCACTGAACCACTTTTATATTAATAAAACCAATTTGTTTACAAAACAATCTCAATCATTTGAGTTCTTTTGGTTCGATTTAGTTTGGTTTATGATTTATAGTTTAAGTGTGACAATTTTATTTCAACCATGAGACAACGGAAATTAAGGCTATGTATGTGAGTTTTGAAGGAGATGAAGTGAAGTGGTTAGTAATAGAATGATTTAGAATGGAGTGAAGTGGAAATGTAAAAGTGTATCTCTTCATTGTTTGGAAGTTTTAATGAGGGAATGAAGAGATATTCCACTTCATTATTTGGGAGTACAAATGGTAATTAATAGAGTGATGTGAATTACAAAGGGTATGAAGTGGTTTACACTCCACTCAATCACAAACCCCCTAAATTGGAGGGTATGAAAATTTGAGGGTTTGAGTGGTATGGAGTGGTTTGGATTCCCATACTTGACCATTATACTCCATTAGGCCAAGGTCTTTTTATCGCTCCACTCCATCCATCCAAACATAGCTTAATGGAGTGCAGCTGTGATATGGTTTGTAAGAAATTGATTGGGATTTGAGGTATTGCCAAAATTAGTCTTTCTTTGTCATCCATTGTGTCTGTGAAAACTATGAAGCCATAGAGTATAAGGTTTCTAAGCCATAGAGTATAAGGTTTATGGTGAAGACGGCTTCGAGCTAGATTTAGGTTGTGGTGGTAGCGGTGGGTGAGGGATATGGCGACAACCATGGTGAGAGAGGGATAAGCGGTGGTAATGGGGTGGTAACGAGGACAAAATTATAAATTATTTTTGTTTTTTTTTTTAAATTTTACAATGTAGATATAATGGGTCAACTTAAAAGGTACATGTGTTTTATCATAGAGGGATTTGGATCCTTTCCATACCTTCCCTCTTCATCCCCTTCCCATTCTCTCTATCTCTCACCTCCTTCCTCTCTCTTTTTTCCATCATTATCCAAGAATGGATTCTCTAATGTTGAATATTGTGACGCTTCCAAAACTTACCCTTCCTAGGTCTGATACCATAAACATACAGATAAAGCTTAATAGAAGCTTAAGCAGGTAAACAATTATTACAGTCCAAGGCCATACATCAGTGTTCCGTCTGGAAGCCATGGCGTAAAAATAACAACAATAAAAACAGATGCCCCACTGGCCATGGTACAAACTCACAAGAGACCCAACGATACCTCTGATGTCTCTCTCTTTACTCGAGAAGCATTGACGTCAAACTGGTGTTGGTGTAAGCCCTAGTGGCCAATCTATTTTGAATAGATCATCATTTGCATCATGACTTTGATCATATATTCGATATATGAATAAGGCATTAATTTATTATGTTATTAGTATTTAACATAATAAAGTCCTTAGAATAGGCAGTTCATTTAATGGAACATCAAATGTGATTTGATCGTGAGATCCCATTAAACTATAGAACACTATTCTTAAAATATTCGTAGTCGAGTATTATTGTTAATTAGGACAACAATAATACATAGAGACTATTGTGTGAGTAGATTGATGACCACATCTCACGGGTCATGGATATGCGATATCAAGTAAACACACAGGTGCAAATATTAGGAGTAATATTTGTACTGGATTGACCCACTATGAGAACGCTGCATAATAGTTATGTAAGTGTCATGAGCGCTTCTTATGGTAACCAAAGTGAAGTGGTCCTTCGACTTGAAGTCACTACGATTCCTACATGTGGAGTTGTAGGCTTTAATGCTATCAAACGTTATCCGTAACAGGATGATCATAAAGGTAGTTATTGGGCTTGCAATGAAACATGTTGAGGGATGTGAGTGAAGTAGATAGGATTCGTTCCTCCTACATAACAGGAGTAATGTCATGGGCCTCTCGATAGAGTAAGACATGAAATATGCGTGGCCACGCGGAAATGGGCCAATATGTGATATTGGGCCCGTTTGTGATTACACATCTACTCGGAGATCGAGGAATATGTAATTGGACTTAACAAGGGTGACACATTTATGCCTTGTGTTCAATTATGACATATGGACGAAGGGACATTTACTACACAGTTATTTTGGTTACCATAAGGTATATATCGTATCACCGATATTCTCCCTAATTGGGTAACAATGATATATTGCTAGATGTCGCTCATTGTTTATAATATTAAATGTGATTTAATATTATTGCCAATTTACTGAGAACCTATAGGGTCACATGCATAGAGCAAATAGTCGGAGAATGAATTAATTTATTAAATATGATTTAATAATATTAATTATAGATTGGGCTTGTAGCGTACAAGCCCATTGGGGTTAGGGTAAGTGGGTGACAGCTTATAAGGCTGTGCATGTCACTTAAGCGGTTAGTGATGGTTGCGCATAACCTAGCGACCGTCACACCATATCCTTGGTAGGCGTGCCCCTTTCCCATGCCTTCAGCTAGCACGACACTTTCTCCGACGGTGATTTGTTCGCGTGGACTACGTAGAGGTGCTACTCCATTGCGGTACTGGTGATAGCGTTCATCCTCCTCCTCAAAGCAGTGTTCGTAGTGCTCGTGATCAAGAAAGAAGAATTGTTCTTCCCCTCGTAGTGTTCGCGGTAAAGCTTCGCTACAAGAGGTAAACACTACAATCATGAGTCATGACCACTCGCATGGATCTTTTGGTGGGAATTTTTCCTCTGCGTTTTGTTTTTAAATACGCAAATTCCCAACAACTTGTTGTTCACGATGGGATCCCACCTGTACTTAGCGTCACCCGCTGCAGCACCTCCGATAACCAACCAGCACCTCCAACATCGGATCACGACCCGAACAACGACATACATGTAAACATGGGGAAGCATGCACAGGAGGTAAGAAACTCTACAATATCATACAAAGGGAGATCACGTAGCATATAACATATCAACATATACAACAGCAAGCACAGCAAGCAAACACATCCATCTCTCGAGTTCACCACAACAGTCAACCTCCAGGTTATCACAACTAGAGATCACCGCTTACTCTACATGTATAACTGAGTCTATGTGATTGGCAAATTCTACAACGCGCACTCTTACCATGAGAATACAACAATTAGCCTCCAACTATGAGGAAGACAATCCAATCTCCACCTGTAAGGGTGGATGGTTCACCAAGTAAGAATGGCTCCTCCAACTGCGAGGACATCGAGTCGGACGTCTAGGTAACTGCCTCCTGAGTTTTCAAGATAGTGCAACAGTGGTTCCTCCAACTGTGAGGAGCACTGCCTTCCTGAGCCCCTCCAACTGTGAGAAGACCCGAGAAGTTCTCCAACTGCGAGAAAGCACCTGCATCCCTCCAACTGTGAGTTCAGCCATCTTGGTCGCCCTGGAGTGTCCACCTCGAACACCAACCTCGTGTGACAACCACTCAAACTGCTGTTGCAGTTGTACACATGGCTTTTCACCACAAAAATGCAAATGCTATGATTATGCACCCATCATCTCAACAGCGTCTTAACGACAACTTAACCAATGTCCCAAGGTCCACATCCTCCAACTGTGAGGATGTCACTTTCCAACTATGAGAGCCACCTTCAATTGTGATCAACTGGCTTATAACATTAACTACGTATCCAATAACACCAACCACTCTATCCTTCTAACATCACACCAAACGTCTCCACAGTCAATCAAGATCATATCACTCACAAACACATCACATGTCATAGCAGCATATCATCATTGCAAGCATACCAAAATAGCAATTAAGCATATTATCACAACAAGCATCTCATCTAGCATGTTATCATATACGACATCATTTAAGCATGTTATCAATTACCACATATAAGCACACATCCTCAATCAACATATACCATAGATCCACCTAATGGCGATAAACCTACAATGCCTAAGACTACATCGGTACCACAATCCAGTAGTCCCCAATGTGAGTTAGGCATTGGCAGTTACTCAGCCACTAGTAGTGTTTGAGGAGCCCTACACATGTTAACAGTTATATCCTACGCCTACGATTCCCAGGTATTTGTGGTTTCTTCCTCCTCACCTGGTAATTCGTTCCCGATATGCTCCCATATCTACGGACAGCCTTGACCCTCGATCTCACGAGCACAACGAACACTATCACTACCACCACGAGTTCACCACGCAGTTCCCAGCACTGCCATAGGCACCCCCGGCATGCACGTTGGGCCAACAATCGCTCCGAGTACACGCATGGGGTCCAAAAACAACCAGAAACTTAGAAATGACAACGAATTCAACAATAAACAATCGAATAACGATGAATCAAAGGAAACAAGAGGCAACCACGAAAATCAACAAGGGAGACTCACCAAACAACGGTTGTCCTCTGCAGCTGCAACCCCACACGAGCCCTCGTGCGACTCCTCGAACGATTGCCCGGGCAAAACACCCGTAAAACCCTAGTGTGTTATAAAAACATCATTAGGTTGGAGTAGGAGTAAGGAAAGACTAGAAACCAAGGAAAATACCAAAAAGAACTTAGGGTCGACGATGTCGACACCTAGGCTTACCTCAAACAAGCTTGAAACAAAGGTCACACCTTACGCAAGTCCGAAGCTACGATAATGAACGTGTAGTCGGAATAGGGTTTCGACGAACGACCGGGCCGTAACCAACCAAAGTACCTCAAGAACCCTCTCTGGACATTCAGAGCTCAAGGGAGACGAAGGAGTTAAGAAAAACTCGTGCATAAGTGAAATGGAAAGAGACTTAGCACTTTTAGGTAACTAATCAGCACACTAAAGCGTGCTGATTCTCCACGCCAGAGCGTTCCCACGCTCGAGCGTGGGGCTCCTCCACGCCAGAGCGTTCCCACGCTCGAGCGTGGGGCTCCTCCACGCTTGAGCGTGGAACCTAATCCACACCGCCTTCACCTTGGCCTGCTACGTGTCCCACACGCGTCAAAACTCAGGACAGATGGCAAGCGCACTCAGAACGCTTGAGCGTGCAAGCCTCCCACACCCAAGCGTTGCCACGTTTGAGCGTGGAGTCCTCCCACGCTTGAGCGTTCTGCTCAACTGGGAAGGGACTTCCAGCCTTCTAATCTTCCCCTCGCGTTACGCCTTAAGCTCTTCCAACTTGATTCAAGCTTAGTTCTAAACATTCAACAAGACTTATAACCAACACATAACCCAACACACACCTAAGCGAAGCCTCGATTAAGATTATTCTTCTTAATTAGGGTTACCAAAAACAGGGATATCACAAATTTCCACTTGGATTCTCTCATGTTGAAATCCTCATCCTTAAAACATTCATCCTTTTTTTTTTATATTTTGAAGTTTCTCTCTATTATTTACAATTGATGGTTCAGATTTAATTGGACTTTCATGTCACATGAGAGAATCCATTTCCTCATTATCCCTTCTCTATTCCCACTCCCTCTTCTCTTTATTTTTGGTGCTATTAGGAGAAGAGTCAAAATGTTCAGAGTCACTTTGATTTGCGTTCAAAACACATCTTTTCAAGAATCCATGCCTTTGACATTTAATGAAATTAATGTATATTTCTTATGGCTAATTCATTTAAATTGAAGATAAAAGCTCAGTGTTGTCTTTCACTAATAATTATTTCTATTATTTTTTTTACAATTTTTTCCCTTTAATTAAAACTCATCTCAAGGTGAGTTAATTTGCCATAAATAAGATTGAACTACGAAAAATTTTGGTCAATGACAAATTAATTTTAAAATTATAACAAGTAACTAAGTAGTGGTGGTGGCCATGGGTTGGGTTGGGTGGGTTTCGGTGAGTTTTAGCACCTGACCCAATCAAAGAAGAGTGGGTTGTGTTGGGTCGGTTTTGTCCAAAAGAAATATGAAACCCGAACCAACCACTTCCAGGTTGGGTTGGGTTGGGTTCTCAGGTTTGGAATGAAACATTTGGGTGATCACCTTTTGGTTGGGTTGGGTCTGATCCACGGGTCTAACAGGACAAAAAACGTAACAAAAGGCAGAAAATCACAAAAAACACCATTCTATACTGACTATTATTGCATTGTTACCACTTAACTCAAGCAAGCTTTTGCCAAAATTTTCATTAATTGTTTCCTGGACTATCATGCCCACTATAGTGTGGAATGCATGTTTATCAACTAAACAACATAGATTATTAGATTGTAATATTCAAATCTAACAGCAGCCATCAAAAAGTCTAAAATATTTAATGAAAGAGTGAAAGTGATCAACAACCATCAACAGTTCAACACAAAACTAAGTCTAAAATCATCCACTAAAATATTACACTGAAATCATCAACAAGACAACCACCAAAAGTCTAAAATATTTAATGAAAGAGTGAAGGTCATCAACAACCATCAACAGGTCTACACAAACTAAGTCTAAAACCATCCACTAAGCAACAAGCCAACAAGTAGCAACACAACCATCAACTAGGCAGCAGCAAATGCACATTTCTTTTCTGAGTCGTCAAGCCCTCAATTCCTGTAACCGCTAAAATACACAACCATCAACTAGGCAGCATGAAATACACAATATTTATAAGTGACATATGTAAGATAAAAAATTAAAATAAGGTAAAACCATGAAATGAGAATAGAAAAATTATATACCTATTTCAACTTCTACCATTTCATCCATTGCATCCTGTGACTCACCATCCATTTTAGAGGTCCTCAACCAATTTTGGGTGCAAATCAAAGCTTCAACCGTGGTGGGATTCAGTGAACTGCGAAAAGGGTCAAGAACACGACCTCCGATGCTAAATGCCGCTTCAGATGATACCGTAGATATAGGAATAGCTAATATGTCCCTAGCCATCCATGAAAGAACATGATATTTTGTTGCCTTCCCTTTCCACCACCTCAGAAGGTCAAACCCACCATCATCATCATCCTCAATATCATCCTCTAGATACCTATCTAACTCATTTTTTTATGCTCAGCTTGCTTTTTCTCTACCTTTTCCGTGAATTTATCCTTAAGTTCACTTGCAGCAGCTACATCATTATTTTGTGATTGGGAGGCAACATCTAATGATTGACCAATAGAACTATCATGGGGCAAAGGATGCAACACCACATATTGTTCAAACAACCTTTTTATGATATCATTCAATTTATTTAGTATCTCATCACATTTATAAGAAATAAACAAATCTCTTAAACAAAACTCAATATACGCCAATTTGTATCTTGGGTCAAGAAATTGAGCTACAAGTAAGAGATAATTCAGATTTCCAGTCATATCCCAATATTTGTCAAGTTTAACTTTCATATTTGAAGCCATCCTTTGCATCCCCAAATCAATACCTCTCATCCATTCATTCAAAGTCCCCAAGATTAGACATACTTGATGGAACCATGTGTTAACCTTCATTTGCAATAAGGAAGAGAAAACAAGTGTAGTATCATAGAAGATATTTAAAAACCCAATGAACTTACGAACACGATCCCAATCAGTAGTGTTAGGAGGTCCCCCCTTCAATGTTAAGGACATTTACAAATGAATCATCTGCATATTCAAGGCGACAAAAAGCCCCTTCAAACTTTTTAGCTGCTACCAACATCAAGTAGGTGGAATTCCACCTAGTTGGCACATCAAGTATTACCATTTGATTAGTAAGTAAATTTGCCTCCTGGGCACACTTTCTAAAAGAAGCCAATCTAGATGGAGAGGACCTCACAAACTTACAGCAAGCTCTGATCTTATTAATAGAGGAATCTATTTCCTTCATCCCATCACACACAATTAAATTCAAGATGTGAGCACAACATCTCAAATGCATGTTTTCCCCTTTCAATAGGGTACTACCCTTCCAATGTCTCATATTCCTAGTCAAATATGTCAATGCAATGCTATTAGAACTAGCATTATCCACTGTTATACAGCCCACTTTCAAAATACCCCAATATTTCAAACATTTCTCAAAAGCTTTCCCTATGGTTTCCCCCTTATGATCAGTAATCAAACCGAAGCTCAATATTTTCTTATGCAATTCCCATCCCTCATCAATATAATGCACAGTGACACACATATAATTGATGGTTTGAATTGAAGTCAAGTGTCGGTTGTTAGTGAAACCATTTGTTGGTTGAGACTCAATATAGACGTCAATAATGCTTTCTCCTCTAGAAATAATTGCATGCAATCTCTAGCAATAGTCTTACGGCTATGAATTTTTAACTGAGTTTGAGTTGCACTCATGAAGCCTTTAAATCCTACATTCTGAACAAACTTGAATGGCAATTCATTAATGACTAACATCGTAGCAAGCTCAATTCTACATTTTTCTTGACTAAATTCTACCAGTTTCATACTAACAGGATCACCCTCACTTTATTTTCCAAATGCAATGGTTTTTTGTTTCTTATCCACTTCCCTATTTGGATTCTTCTTACAAACTTTCATATATGCTTATTTAAGTTTATTGTCCCATGAACATTGCTACAGGATGCATATTCTTTGCCATAGTAATTACAAGTAGCCTTATCTCCCTGTTTTTTAAAATGAGCCCAAGCACTAGATACAGGTCTACTAGGTTTCCTTTTCTTACCAGCCTCTGTTGTAGCTGGCTGACATGCCACAACTTGTGATTGAGCCTCTGGTGGACTTGTTGCACTTTCCACTTGAGTTGTAGGTGTAGGTGTTCCTTCAACAGGTGTTGGTTGGACAAGTTGAGCTTCGTCCATTTTTAATTCTGAAAAACATTTAAACATTCAATTAACAGAGTGAACATTATTTATCAAAAGCACAAAGTGAACACTGAACAGAGAACAAAGAACGGTTATCATAGAACAAAGAATTTTGTTAATCCAGAACAAATTTTTTCAATGAACAGAGAAATTTGTCAGTGAACAGAGAGCATTTTTTTTCCATTATTTTGGAGTTAGCACGCAGAGAACAAAGAACAATTATCATAGAATAGAGAAATTTGTTAATCCAGAACATGAGCATAAAATTTGTTAAGAAGAGAAGAGAAGGGAAAAGAAGGGAAGGGGAGAAGAAGAGAGACTAAGGATTAGGGAAGAAGAAAAGGATTAGGGATTTGGGATTAGGGAAGAAGAAGAGAAGTGATTACCGCTAGAAGGGAGAAGTGTGTCGCTGCCGCCGCTGGTGGTGTGAAGTAGGGGACGATCGATGATGTCTGCTCATGCCGCCGCCGCTCTCTCTGGTCTTCGTGAGTGTCGAGTGAGATGAGATGAGAGAAAGAATAGTGACTCGAGAGAGTGACCTATAATTTCCTAATGTGTAAGTGTAACACAGTAACAGTAATACACTAATACTACTAATTGTTGTGTATTATTTCTTATGACCGGGTTGGGTCGGGTTCACTTGGTTTGAAAACCTGGAACTTGATACCCAACCCATACTCTCTGGGTTCTATATGTACTGACCCAACCCAACCCAACTAACCCACAAAATCTGGGTTGGGTTGGGTTGGGTTGAGCGGGTTATTGGGTCGACCCTGATCCATAGCCACCCCTATAACTAAGTGTGTGTTTCGATTAAGTGCGAAAAATAGATTATTTCAATAATCATATGTTTTTATAATTGATTATAATAGAATTGGTTTTATGTTTAGATATGTTTGCTGAAAAACGATTATAAGATAATATATTTCGTTTTGATTGCGTAAAAAAATCACTTTTATACGTTAAATTACAAAAAGTTATTAAACTATTTGTATAATTTAACAATATTTGTTTAGTAGTTAGTTTTGTCGGGATGAAATGACAAGAATGTTATTTGATTCAAAATAATCTAACAACTTTTTAATTAAGTTTCAAACTTCTTTAAAAATTGTTTTTTTTATCATAAAAACGACTTTTTTTTTTTTATAATTTAACCAGATTTGCCAAACATATCAGATTAAATCCGAAACAATTTTTTTTGAAAATAAAAGCTATTTTGAGGAAATAATCTTTCCCAAACATGCTCTAAATTAAAAATTTTATTTTAATTTACTATATCATCAAAAAATACATATTTACATTATTATTTAATAAAAATAAATAACCATTTTTTTATGGACAAAACTTACATATTGTTGTTTGTAGTACTATTCTCCGATGAGAACAAAATATATGTAATAACTAATAATTGATCAATGATCAATAAAAATGTAACATGTGTAATAATCGTTAAACATATTTTTTTTACTGATATTTTATTCTTATTGAAAAAACAATATCACAAACACATAAATAATAATACTAGGGGTTCACATCCAAAATCCAATAAAAAATCGAACACCGAATAAAAAAAACTAAAAATAAACAAAACCAGTTTTTATTGGATTTTTTGGATCATGTTTTGTGAAAATCGATTGGTTCGGTTAGATTTTTGGTTTCTTTTTTTGAAATCGAACCAAACCGAATTGAACCGTATATATAAAATTTAATACTTATTTTTTATATTATTAATATGTGACGCCGTATTAGACTATTATTTGTTGGTTTTTGTTTTCCTAATAAGACTTATTAGTTTGATGCGATGTAATTTTCTATTATATTTAATGTTTCAAACGTAAAATTCATATTTGTTAGGTCGTAATGTTTTAATTTTTTCTATGTTAAATGTTATATCTATTGATGTTATTTAGACTTACTTTTTAGTTATTGTGTTGGTAAAAACTGAATCATCCAATCCAATCTAAATTGCTTTTAATCGGATTGGATTGGTTCAGATTTGATATATGAATCAATCCAATCTAAACCGAACCGTGACTTGTTTTCATTTTTGGATCACATAATTTTTTGACTCAAAATCGATCCGTGAACACCCGTAATAATATCATCCAAGCCCCCTTAAATAAACTCAGTTGGTTGAGTTGTGGGATATAAAACCCCACAATGCGCTTTATCCCTTTTCCTTTTCTCATTTCTCTCCTGATGTAAAATCTCTTATGAGTCTCCCATTTTAAAAAAAAAAATGAACAATAACTTCCAAATTTTATCTTTTTTTATCTATAAAAAATGTATATTATCAAAACAAAAAATCAAACTAGTTTTGCGAAAAGTGCTTCATGTGCAAATCACTGAAAAGTTGAAAACAGTAAACGCTAAACCCGACAAGCGTAAACGTTTTTAGGGCATTGAACTCGAAGCACTGTACTCAATCGGTAGCGAGGACCACAGCCACGCTAGTTGCGCTGTGTGCTGAATTGTAAGCTGCTCGTTACCTCACTGAACTGTTGTTTTCTAAAACCATTTGCTTCTAATGTGCTTAAAAATAGTATATTTTTTAAATTAATTTCTTAGTATATGCTTGTTGTTTTCTTTTATATTTTGATGGTAAACTTCGCCATTATTTTCTTTATTAATCCCTTTTGTTTTGGGTTTTATTTTGAATTTGTTTGGGTTGTGAGTCATGACTTGTTTCCTTTAATTGTGTGTTTTATATATTTTACGCATGGATTGCGTAATTGGATAAATATTATAATTTTATGATTTTTATTTATTTTAAATTTTTTTTTTTTTGGTTTCATTTCCCACCAAATCTAGCAACGTTGGTTGGGTTTAGTTGTATGTTGTTTTCACTTTGCAATTCTGATTTTGGGTTTTGTGAGATGAAGGTAAGCATTTGAGTGATCAGTGATGGGCATTGCAGGAAATTTTCAATAGTTAAAGAAATTTTGACCTTTGAATGTGATTAATAGCTAGAATCAATTAGTGATTCCAGACATCATTTTTTTTTTCTTGGATTTATTGCTCAGGAATTTTCTGATAGTGTGATTTGAAGTACATGTCTGAGTCTGATTGCAAAATGTAGGTGGAATGAGAATGATCTGAAAGAAAATCATCACTTTGTGGAAACTTTTCTGAACATTGATTGTTCTTATAAATAACATATGGTTTCAACATGGTCTTGATTTCGAAAGCTTGTTGATGCTTTAGAATTGTATTTAAAATGGTTTCCAGATAATGGCAGAGAAGTTTCTGAAGGACATGGCCCCATTCTCATTGTTTTCCTTTTAATTTCCTTTTAATTTTTACCCTTTTCTTGCTGTCTTTCCAGTGCTTGATTGTTTATTTGATCTTTCATTTGCGAAAACAAAATAGTATATATATCAATAATGCCATACTACTGAGCAAATTGAGTTCATTCTGTGATTTTAAAAAATTAGGAGAGAAAATTTTAGACTGTTCAATCCTTCATTTTCTGAATACCTGGGAACTATCTTGGTAGTGGTAATGTTAATATATTTGTACTGCTGGGAAAATGTACCTTACTAATTTGAATTATGTCGGCATATTCATAGTGTATTTCATTTAAAACAAGAAGGTCTAAACTTCAGATTTGAGTATGGTTATTATCAGTTTCATATTCGCTTGTATAAAATGTATTCTTTTATTAAAAACAAAATTATTAGCTTCATGCTTTGGACAGGTTCTATATAGCAAGGCAACCTAAATTACAGGATCTATTTTTATGGTTTGCTGATACCACACATTATTATGCCACATGGAGTCCCAATTAGTTGATGGAAACAAAGCAATGGAAGTCTCAGATGATGTTGGTTTGAATACATATGAAGTTCAGATACATCAAGAAACCTATGAAAGTATGCTATTTTAATCATTGAATTTATATATGGAATTCTGAATGATTAAAAGCTGATGCTTGTTTTAAGTATAAAGCCCTGCTTCCTGCTTATGACTTTGTCCTGGCTCCTGCATAATGTAACTATTGATGTGGTATGTTTCAAGTTTCTGGCTTTTTGCGGTAGTAAACCTGAGTACTTGCCTCCCTACCTCAATATCCATTTTGTTAACCTGAATAATAGTATTGGGTTATGGTACACCTCAAACATAGTTCCAACTTTTTAACCTTAGAAAATTGTTACCTAACATAAATGAAGTCTAAAACTATGCTGAAAACAGTATCGCATACGTGGGAAGTCTATTGATACAAAGGAGCCAAGGAGTCAAAGAGAGCTTGTATCATCAATTACATACCCTGAAGCCCACTTCACAGTAATGATGAAGTTACACTTCTAAAGTACAATTTTTTGCATGCTACTTAATTTCTGTTTTGGCAACCCTTGTGTATAGTTTGTATCTTTACAATATGCCTGAATTTCATTTAGTTATTCAATGCCATCAGTTAATCCTGCAACCCCTTGCAAATGGTATGATAGGAACTGGATATTCTTGTATTGAAAATAGAAGGAAATGGAGCTCGGCTCCTTATAATCAGAGAAAAATCCTCTGTAATAAGAAAAACAGAAAGATAGAAATTCAGAATAAGAAAGAAGAAAATAGGATAGAATCCTCCCTCAAGCTGCTAAGCTTGCCCAACCTTTTCCCAAAATATTCCTTGCCTTCCTACGTCCCCCCTCACCCCTATACATAACCAGCTCACATCATTTCCTGATGATTACCCAATCTCACTCACCAATCCCCAATTGACATCTGTCCCCATTCTGTTATTTATTCCCTCCCCTCTCAACTGAATTCTCCCCTTGCTGGATATCTTTCTTTTTCTTCTTCTCATACACCTTTAGGCCCTTATCATTGGGCCCAAGTTTCTTCCTTCTCCTATCCACGTTAGTTATGGGCCTATCAGGGTATAATTTATGTTATACTTCCTGAGGTTCATCTATGATGTATTTTCTATGTTTCGGCCTTATCCTCTTAACAAAGAAATTATGGATACAGTGACCATAAGACAATCAAAATGCAATGATGCTGTTCAACTTCTCTGCCTATTAGACAAGGAAACACCAAAAATAAACCATGTGGAGAACATCAAAGAGACACCTTAAACACAATTCTTTCCTATAAACTACATAAAATGTAGTGAAATGACATGCCCTTGAAGATGTAAGCATTAAATTTCTGCTCCACCATATACACCCGAGAATAACAGAAACTGCATACTACCACAAAGTTTTGACCTCCTTTTCCTCCCAAAACCTTTAAAATGTATCATGAGAAAATGCTCCAGGGTGGTTGGACACCCACACACCGGGATTCACCAGGAGTGCTAAGCATATTGTTCCTTGAGATAGCAATGGCCTTATAATGCAAAATTAAGTTGGCAGATGTTTTCGAGCTAATGTTACATTTTACATGTATATCAGCGAAATATCAGTTTAAGGTCTGCAAAGTTGCGACATATCTTTGGTGTTATTAATCATGCTGAGTACTGCTATCGAAACTAAATATTTGAGCTTAGGAGTTTTAGATTTCCAAGTAGGCTTGTCAAGAAGTAACCTCTCCTGATTAGAATGAATAGACTAAAAATAGGCTTTCCAAGAGAGCATGCAAGAAGAATCAACCAAGCTCTTTAGAGTTTAGACTGGATTGGGGGAAACATGAATAGATTATGAGTTTTTCTATCATTTAGACTAGTGAATGAATGAAAATTCTGAGAGGAATTAGGACCCTGAATAGAACGAAATTATGGGAGAGTTATGTGAAGGAAAAGAGGAGACATGGAAAAGCTTTCAACACAGGAACCTGACCAAACGTCCTTTCGAACCTCATACAAGAACCATGACCCGAACCCAAAGAAACCAGTAATCTGTCTCAAAGAACCATATCACTGAGAGATACACTTCCAGCCGTTCACATGAGTTGCAGTGATTGCTGGGCTGGCATCCTTCCACTGGATACCTTTGAAGAACCGGAATAAGATTTATGCTTGTGTTACATGTGCATATATATGGCAGGTAAAGGTTCTCCATAGTGAATGTTAGGAACCCTGAAATAACTAGGCTGTATGTGAGGAAAAGAGTGGGTGCGATGCAGAGAATCATAGCCAAGAGAGAGTGAATAGGGATGATTCTGTTTTGTAACCAACTGCTGAGTTGCAATAGGGAGGGCAAGGGTGCGTGTGTAATGCAGTATATAGGTAGGAGGGGGGAAAGGAGAGAGGAGGCTGGAATTGGGACTAGACTTGGGAGAGATTAGGCACTCTCAAATTGCCTAAACAATCATTTTCTCTATCTGTTTCTCTTTTTCCTTATATCCAGCACCGTAATCCATTTGATACAGGCCTGGAAACATCAATAAAATTACATTTTCCTCTTCTATTTTATTGTTAATTTCTGGGTTCCTAACAATGGTATCAAAGCTCTCGATCCAGGGAGCCGGAATGATGAATACGAGAGTGACATTAAAGTCTAGAGTGGATAATTTGGAGAGAAGCTTGCTGGAATGGAGGAAAGAAATCAAACCCGGCTGGATGAGATCGAGCGACTCTGGAAAAGAAGGAATTGAGAATGCTTCAAACGTCGATCTCGACGTGATCATGCTCCAAGTCGAAGAAGTGGTGGGAGAGTGGAACCGAGACGGAAGCGACACACGGAAGATGAGAAGGAGGAGCTGGAAGCAGAATTGGAGTCGTTGACGGCTTAAGATTCGTCCGATTTGCTACAATCCAGAACTGACCAGGGAAATCAAAGTCCAATTGAGATGGCAGAAGAGCAACCGGAAGTTGAGGAAAAATATGAAGGAAAAAGAAGTGAAAGGTCCATTGGCAGTGTCTTTGGTATCGTTCCAGAAACAGAAAAGCACTGGGAAAAGGATGAACTGGAAATGTCTGATGGTGAGGATTTAGATTGCCTTTCGCCACCGAGGCAGGTGATAGGTCCAGAGCAGGATGAGTTCAAGAAGGTATCGCACCAATTTAGCAACGACGACAACAAGGTTTAGGTCACAACCGCCGCCGCACCGGAACCAGACCTGCACCACCGTGCAATCGCGCCGCTCCGATCCAACCAGACCAGCACCACCATTCGACTAGACTGGCGCCATCGTGACACCACCGTACAACCACGATCAGACCTTGAGCCTCCAAAGCTTCTCGGAGCCAAAACGAGGGAGGCAACTGTTAGCAATCTGCATGAACCGTCGCCAGAGCCACCGGAACCTCCTGATTGGGGCGCGTTAGTAGCGGAGGTGTGGAGATCCCACGGTTTGGTTGTGTCTCTACGTGTTGCGGCTAAGGAACGACTCATAGAGGGAAGAGAGAAGGCAGCCAGGGCAAAATGGGCACTAAGGAAAGTGGATCATACTTCGCACCTGATGGGCCAGTCCCAAACTACTATGGTTAAGCTGTTTCAAGAAGAAAGGAAAATGGGCCTTGATATGTGGGCCACATCCTATTTTCCAAATTGCATTAGAGACAGAGGGTGGCAATTCCCTTACATTCACGACAAGGTCTTTTGGACACAAGGTAGAGGAACCCAAAAATGAGGAAAATCATAACATGCAGCGATATTATTTTGGGTCTAAATCAGTACCGATTATCCGAATATGGTCCTCATGGCTTGTCAAACGCAATTCTGGACCATTTGACTTTACCCCAGTTGGTATAGTGAAGCTCTATCTTGAAGTCCTTGGTGAGAAGTTGATGGAGTTTATCCCAACATTTGATGCGATCGTTCTTTCTTCTGGCCATTGGTTTGTTAAGCATAATGCATATATCTTGAACAACGAGCTAGTGGGAGGACAATTGTGGTGGCCAAACAAGTCTCAGTTTATGAAGATCAACAGTATTGGAGCATGTGGTATATATGTTGAAACAATTCTTACTGCTCTTGTTACACATCCAAACTATACCGGGCTTACAATTTTGCATTATTATTCACATGTTCATTATAAGGTACAAAGCCCAACTCCTTGTCTGGAATTTACTAAATTAAACGAAATAGAACAAGCACTAGATTTGAGTGGCAAGTGGGAAATGATTTACATTGGTGATGCACTAAAACTTTTATCTCCTATCCTTAAAAGTGAAGAGGTTTATATCTATGCTGTTAGTGTTCTTGCTATGAGTGCCTGCACCACATTGATCTGTGTGGAGCCAAAGTTAACGGTTGCAATCAGAAAGCATATAATGAAAGCCTCATCAATTAGTGGATGTTGGGCCATGCTATCACAAGTGTTACAAGTCTGTCTACACATTCAAATTCAACAAGGTGGGACTCGAATACAGCAGGAGGAGTATTCTTACAATAGAGATATGATTGGTTCCTTAGTCTTCCAACAATGGGATCCAGGGGGGGTCCAACATTTCAAGATGGAAGCATAAGACCTTCCTTTTGTCTGCCAGGGAAATACAGTTTTCAGTGAGGGGCTTCAGACAGTGGGATCCTGACAGACTGTGTTGGTTATTCATTTGTCACCTTGAGGACAAGGTGAATCTTTTTGGGGGGGAGTAATGTTAGGAACCCTGAAATAACTAGGCTGTATGTGAGGAAAAGAGTGGGTGTGATGCAGAGAATCATAGCCAAGAGAGAGTGAATAGGGATGATTCTGTTTTGTAACCAACTGCTGAGTTGGCAATAGGGAGGGCAAGGGTGCGTGTGTAATGCAGTATATAGGTAGGAGGGGGGAAAGTAGAGAGGAGGCTGGAATTGGGACTAGACTTGGGAGAGATTAGGCACTCTCAAATTGCCTAAACAATCATTTTCTCTATCTGTTTCTCTTTTTCCTTATATCCAGCACCGTAATCCATTCGATACAGGCCTGGAAACATCAATAAAACTACATTTTCCTCTTCTGTTTTATTGTTAATTTCTGGGTTCCTAACAGTGAAAAATAATTTTTTAGACCTGATGATAATATATAGAATTCTTGATTTCACTGCTTCTCTGCCGTTGAGCAACTGCACTCTTTGAATTTGAAGTTCTTTCTCCATATTTCATTCTTAGCAAATGGCACAAATGTTATCTCCTGCATATTTTATTAAGGTCATTATGAAGAAACTTTTTGACGGATTCAAAAGATAAATTATTTTGTGACAGTGGACCCAGATGAGGGGTGTAGAGTGCTAGAGAGTTCTGGGGGAGAGTTTGGTATGTGTGAAGACCACACGATTCAGGAACCATATGAAGGCATGGAATTTGAATCTGAAGATGCTGCTAAGATATTCTATGATGAATATGCCCGACGTGTAGGATTTGTGATGCGTGTGATGTCTTGTCGACGCTCAGAAAGAGATGGTAGGATTCTTGCCCGCAGGCTTGGATGTAATAAGGAGGGTCATTGTGTCAGCATCCAAGGGAAATTTGGGTCAGCTCGTAAGCCCAGGACCAGCACAAGGGAAGGTTGTAAGGCGATGATCCATGTCAAATTTGATAAGTCTGGAAAATGGGTGATAACAAAATTTGTTAAGGATCATAATCATCCACTAGTAGTATCACCACGTGAAGCACGCCAAACAATGGTAGGTTCATATTTCTTAATTCTTATCTAACTGTATGCCTTTCACCAACATTTTACTGTTATTTCAATAATTAGTCTTATGTTGTAGTGCCCTTTTTATATTTGTATATATTTTTCTGGTTGGTGAACAATGTTTTGTGCCTTGGTTTTTCGATAGTAAAGATTTAAACGGCAAGTTGATATGTTATAGAAAGTGTGATAGTGTGCTATTATGACATTACATGCTGTGAGGATTAATGTCACTGAGAATACAGGTACCCTAGGTTTTGGCCGCAATTATTTTATCCCTGCTCCCTGCTCTTTGAATTGGTGCATTGGATTTAACTTGTTTGTTATGTGAAATGCATGCATCATCTTTGAGAGATGAATCGAAAAATAAATGAAATATTGAATTCTGTCTTTCTGCAACCAACTCATCGTATTACCTGCTGGTACATGATGAACAATTTAACAGCCACTTGTAAGTTTAAGTATTGTCCCACTTCTGAATAATTTAAACAGAGACTAATAATACAACACAAACAACCAAACCTTATCCCACTCTGTGGCGTTGGTTACATATATAATATTGTGTTCTATCAAAAACTAAAATTTTCATCTAAGCCATGTTGTAAGACTTGCACGGTCTCACTGAGAATAATTATGTAATTAAATGGAATAATTATGTAATTATTGTAGATTGTATGATTATTAGGACAGATTATTCTTTGCCTTATTTTTAGCTCTATTTTAGGCAAATAGTTTTTTTCCCTTAGTCTATATAATGTAAAGAAACCCTGTTCAGAGAATTATTCAGAAATAATTTTCAGTATTTTCTCATTCAAGTTGGTATCAGCTCTCCCGATTTGGGAGGCTCTGCTACCGACTGCCGCCACAACAGCCTGCCTTCATTGTGGCTACCGCTCTTTCCGCTGCCGCCGCAGCCAGCCTTCATCACTGCTGCCCTTCTAGCCGCTGCCGACCTTCATTGAAGCACCCTAGCTGCCGCTCAGCCCTCTTTAGAAACCTTGGTGTCGCAGCTCATCCCATCTCCCACACTCTAGCTGCCAAGAATTAACCACCCATCAGTCCCATCAGCCTCTACTCTGCCCTTCTCCGTTCACGTCCTCACCACTGCTCCTCTCGTCTTGACAGTACACTTTTGACCGTTTAGACTCACATTCTCCAGAGACGCGCCTTCGCAGATAACTGATTGGGACTTGGGTATTATGGGGTGCCTATAGGATACTCGGTGGAGTATTTAAGTGGCTTGGTTCTCCCCCCTTGATAGCTAGTTTTTAAGGGAGGGTTCCCCAAGTGCTTAAGTGCTTATCATTTGATATCAAAGCCTGGTTGCCGGTGGCTCAGAAAGGGCTACCTACGGAGGGGCTGACTAAAAAAGGCCGAGTGAAGCGTCGTAGAGTGCAGCCGTCGGGACGTCGACTCTCAGGGGTGGTGCTATGATAGGGTCTTGGGTATTATGTGTTAGAATTAATGGACACTACTCAAGAGAAGGGGTGAATTGAGTATGCGGAATTTTCGAAAACAACCTCACAATTTTGATGTTGATGAAGAACTTGAATGATCTTTCTTGAAATCAAGATCTTTCAAGATAGAAAGTTAAACGTATAGAAAAGAATATATTCACAATACGATTACAACTAAGCAATTAAAACAATTAACTAATCAACTTAACATATACAAGAATAGTAAATTGCTTAAGTAAAAGTTTAAGAGATAAGAGAAATCGACACAAGCGATTTATACTGGTTCGATCACAACCTTAGTGACCTACATCCAGTCCCCAAGCAACGCTTGAGTATTTCCACTAACTTGAAAAACGTCTTTTACAAGCAAACAACCAATAAAGGATTACACAACCTTTACCTTGATTGATTTTGAGTTACCTCCCTCAAAAACAATCCTTACCCCTAAGGATACCCCACCTTAGAATCAAGCTTCTCTAAGGATACCCCACCTTAGGAATAATTTGGATACCTCACCAAATTCTTGATCTTCTCCTTCCAAGGATGCCTCACCAAATCTTTGTTTTGGATGCCTCACCAAAAACAAATACCTTGAGATGCCCCACTCAAGATAACCTTGCCTTCCATGGATGCCTCACCTTGGAGTCGCAACAATTCTCCTAATTGCTTATGGAAGAAGGAATTGATAAAAAGCTCTCTAGCCTAGTGCACAATCAATTGCAATATGAAACTACATTTCCTAAAGAATGAAATTGATAAAGCTCAAAGGTGTTTGCAAATTGGCAGAGTAACAGTAGTTTTCAACTTCTTAATTTCGTGCAAAAATGTTGCCAATTTATAGAGAAATCTTTGTTTCATCCATTTGATTTGTATTGGTTCCACTGAAATAATCATGGTTTAGAAAATGAAGCTTATAAATTTTAAAATTCTATTGCTGAAAATCTTGAAGTAATAGATTACTTTGACCAAACAAAATCTCAAGATTCAAGATCACGTGGAAGTAGTCAATTACTTTGATCTAAAACAAACTTCTGGCTTTTGGAACCATAAAGTAGTCGATTACTTCTCTGAAGTAGCCGATTATTTTACTTAATATGTTTTAGAAACTTGATTATGTTTTAGAAACTTGATTTTCACTTGAAAAACAGTTTTAGAACCTTGTATTAAATCCTTAGAATCTTGAATAACTTTTCTAAACCTTTTCCTTTGTAACACAAACACTTATATGAGCTTAATTACAAACTTATGGAAATTTACACAAATATTCCTATTTTAAACGAAGTTCTTCATCTTTGAGTTCCTTGATGCATTTGAGAGTCTTCATCAAAACATATGGAATGTTGTATGAGCAACTTCATTATCGGGTGCCTAAGTCCCACATTGAGTAGTATGAGATACTCGGTGAAGTACTTAAAGGGCTTGATTCTCCCCTCTTGATAGCTAGCTTTTAAGGGAGTGTTCCCCAAGTGCTTGGATGCTTATCAATAACCTACCATCTAGAGAGTCACTTCTTGCCATCTTGACTTGACGGTGGAGTTACAGAGAGCCTTGGTTTCTTACCCTCAACTACCATGTCTGACACCAAGATTACCTACACCTCAGTCACCACCCACTCCTCCAATTCCCCAATTGCCACACCTTTGAATCTCACTGACACCCGAGCCTCAACAAAAAAATTACGTGTAATGGGTCTAAGTTATTTGTACCACTGTTAAAGGTCGTCGAAAGTTAAACCACATTGAAGGGGCAGCCCTTGCCAAGAACGACCTAGAACTCAATGAGTGAGATGATGAAGATTTTCTTATCATGATTTGGCTTTGGAACTCGATGACACCTGAGGTTAGTCAGAATTGATTATTCCTACCTACTGCTTGAGAAATTTGGGATAACTTCTGCCAGACCAACTGCACGAAAAAAGACATTGCTGTTTTTTTGAATTGAAAACAAAGATTTTTGCTACCAAATAGGGAACCCTCTCAGTTACAGATTACTGTGGGATACTTAATGGGCAGTGGATGAGTTAGATCAATACCAAAAATTGAAAATGGAGTGTAGCAAGAATGCTTCTACTTTGGCTAGTTTTGTTGAAAGAGACCGAATATTTGAATTCCTTTCCGGTCTGAACTCATAGTATAGCCCTATTAGAATTCAAATTCTGGTAAAGGAGAAGCTACCTTTACTTTCTGAGGTATTGTACATTGCTCGAGGTGAAGAGAGTCGTAGGGCTATCATACTTGATGATAGGTCGTTTGATAGGTCAATCATGATAACAAGCAAAAAATTAGGTTAGTTGTAGACTCCATGGGAAGGATCAAGTTCTTAGCTACATAGGAGGGTTCAAGGGTATACAACGAGGCCAGGAAAATCAGACTTCTCAAAATTCCATGTCTACGGGTGATGTCTCAATGGTGGCAGATGAAGTTCCAACTCTCAGTAAATATAAGGTGGAATGACTGGGGGACCTTCATTGACTCTAACAAAAAGAATTTTGAAACTTGTTCTCTTGCTATGACGGGTAAGAATTTATGTTGTCAATTCTTTAATGTTGTAGTACTGTTACTATTGTTTCTGAAGAATCATGGATTGTTGACTCTGGTGCTACTGACCGTATGACCTTTTACTTTCCTTTTTTTTGTCTTATCAACCCTCTCTTGGTAATCACACTATAATCGTGGATGATGGATCTCGTACCTCAGTTGCTCGTGGTAATATTAAACTTCACCTTTCCCTTTACTTAAAAAATGTACTTCATGTTACCAGACTTTCCTCTAACCTTATTTCCATACATCAACTTACCAAGGATTTAAATTGTCTCGTAACATTCTTTTATACTCATTGTGTCTTTAAGAATCTTGCCACGAGGAGGACGATTGGAGTTGCTAGCGTGATGGTGGTCAAGGAGAGGTTGTTAATCTCTTGTCAGAAGTCTAGTTTTGAGTCTCTTGCTCCTACAATTTAGCTACAACAAAATCGTCTAGGACATCATCCTTTTAGTCTTCTTAAGTTTATGTTTCCATCTTTATTTTCAAAAGAGTTTGTTGAGTCATTTCATTGTGATGTTTGTGAGTTATCTAAACACCATTTTTGTAACCTTTTTTCCTAGTTCCAATAAAAATGTTGAGCCTTTTGCTCTTATTCACTCTGATGTGTGGGTCCTGCAACCATTGGCAAAATCTTTGGAACTAATGGTTTGTTTCATTCATTGATAACTATAATGGAATTACTTGGTTTTTCTTAAGGAAAGACAAACTAGAAGTGAGCCAATTGTTTATTCAGTTCTATTGTATGATTTAGACACAATTTGGGAAAACTATTAAGCGTTTGCGTTTAATAATGGTAGAGAATATGTCAACCAAACTCTCTAAATTTCTTAAAGACAATGGTATTGTTCATGAACTCACATCTGTTGATACTCCGTAGTAGAATAGTGTTGCTGAATGGAAAAATCGTCACTTACTTGAAGTCATCACAACGTTGTTATTCAAAATGTTTGTTCAATGTTCGGATTGGGGGGGAATCTATTTTAACTGCATCTTACCTGATAAATCGATTACCCTCTCGTATTCTTGGTAATATAAGTCCTACACAACTCATGACATCCTTTCCCCCTGGTCCTATCATGTAGAGTTTGCAGTCTCGTGTCTTTGGTTGTGTGGTCTTTGCTTATGTTCATCGACAACATCGAAACAAACCTGTCCCTCATGCTGTCAAGTGTGTTTTCTTGGGTCATGCTCATGATAAGAAAGGGTATAGGTGCTACCATCCTCTAAGTTGTCATTTTCTGGTTTCCATGGATGTCACTTTTCATGAAGACATGTCATTCTTTACTCGTCCTTCGCTTTAGGGGGGAGAGCATTCTAGAAACTAAGTCTTTTTTCCCGAGTCCTTTCCCTTGCTGCCTGGGTCAGAGTTAGCTCCGAATCTATTCCTGGAGTAGTTGCAATTGAGTCTACCTCTCCTAATGCAAAGAAATTAGCATCTCCCCCTGGTACCTCACCTGAACCAACTAAGGCCAACCCGCTAAAGGCTGGCACACCAAAATTGGTGTATCAGACAAGGGTCGAATCCAAATTGGTCCAATAGCAACCTCAAGCTTCTAAACATTTGGTAAGTAAAGATACTAGTCCTTTTGTTTTTGAACCTGATACTTTAAATTTGAATAATTGTGCCTCTGACCCTGATGAATTACCTATTGCCTTAAGAAAAGGGAAAAGGTCTTGTACCTACCTTATTTCTCTATTTGTTTCTTCTAAAAACCTTTCCATGTAGCACGAGTTTTATTTTATCCCTTGATTCTATGAGAATCTCAACATCAGTACATGAAGCATTGAAGGATAAAAATTGGGTTTAAGGCATGAATGAGGAGATGACTGCATTGGAAAAGAATGAAACATGGGAGGTTGTTGAAAGGCCAAGAAGTCAAAAGGACAGAGGGATGCAAATGGATCTATACCTTGAAATATCAATCGGATGGTACATCGGATTGGTATAAGGCAAGGTTAGTTGCAATACGCTCGTACTATTGAATTGACTAATGGGAGACATTTGCTCTGGTTGCAAAGATGAACACATGGAGAGTCTTACTTTCTCTTTCTGCCCACTTTGGTTGGGAATTGCACCAATTTGATCTTAAAAATGTCTTCCTTTATGGAGACTTGGAGGAGGAAGTTTATATGAAAATTCCACTTGGATATGATTCCATTAGTGGAAGGAATAATGTGTTAAAGTTGAAAAAGGATTTGTAGCAATCTCTTCGCATATGGTTTGGAAGATTCACGAAGGTCATGGTGTCTTGGGGATAAAGACAGTCACGATGATCATACTCAAAGGCCGAGTTTTGAGCTATAGCACAAGGGATTTGCGAACTACCATGGATGAAAATTATATTGGATGATCTTAGAATAAGGCATCAGGCTACTATGAAGATGTTCTGTAATAATAAATTTGCCATTAGCACTGTTTATAATTCGATTTAGGATGACAGAACAAAACATTGAGATAAATTGACACTTCATCAAGGAGAAATTAGATAGTAGATTGATCATTTCTGCATATGTTTCTTCAGGATTCCAGTTAGCAGATGTGTTGACTAGCAAGCTGGGAATGATAGATATCCATTCACCAGCTTGTGGGGGAGTGCTGTAAGACTCCACGGTCTCACGGTAAGAATAATTATGTAATTGAATCTCTTTTGGTTTTAGTTGAGTCTGTTAATCTTTCTTGTGTTCCTAACTCATGAACTTGGGTCTTTGATTCCTCGGGAGTGTTCACTTGTAAATCTTTTTTCAGTTTTGGACGTTTTCTCACAATACAAATGGATTTCTTTAAACCCATCTGGAAGTCCAAAGCTTCCTCAAAGGTTAAATCTTTTGGCTGGACTGTTGTTCTCATGGTTGTCAGACTCGCGAGTCTAGGTTGACTCGTGGAGGGGGGTAGACTCGACACGTAGACTCGACTCGTAGACTCGTAAGAGTCTACCTACTATAAAAAATACCTATAAATGACATATATACATACCACAAAAGTAGCAAAATAGTAATAAAGCCAATTAACATTATCATAAATTCATAGTCATTAGAAATTAACATCATATAGTCATAATCCAAATCCAAATAGTAGTAAATTAGCAATACAAACATTGATAAGTCAAGTACATAACAAAAATAGCTCCCTATTTCTTCACATGTCTAAATCTAATCCTCCAACTACATCATCTCCATCATCATCATCAGAATCATCATAATCAAGTTCTTCCCCATTATCACCATCTCCATCTTCATATTGTCATCAAAGTGGGGATCAGTCAAATCAGTGATATGAAAAGGTTGCTCTTGCTCTTCCTTAACCTCAATATTCTCTTCATCAACATTGATAGGCTGGTCATCATTCTCCTCGTCCTCTTCAACAATGGGAGCATCCCCCTCTTCAGCTATCCATTCATCATCAGAATGAATATCCTCAAATGGAAGAACAACACTTTTTCTATTTTCTTAGGTTGTACATCACATACACCAAGTCATTCATCTTTTTTGATGCAACCTATGTCTTCTCTTTGTATGAACCTAGAAAATAAACCATAAAAACCAAAATTCAATATTTCTAAACAAGGACATAACTAGAAACAGAATTTAAACTTCAATTAGACAATTACCATTTCAAATGAATTCCAATTGCGTTCACATCCAGAAGAGCTACAAGTCAAGCTCAGCACACGAATGGCAAACCTCTTTAATTCTACAACTCCATCCCCATAGAAGTCCCACCATTCTGCAGGAAGCATAATCTTCCTGCTAGTCTTTGCAGCATCCATAGCGAAGAGCCCTCTAGCATAACGATAGTCGGCAAGCTGTGATTGAACCTTGATCCTCTCCACATCATCCTTTACCAACCTTGCAATGCAAGTGTACAACCCTATTTTAACCTCAGCATCTTCATGATTAAACTCTGGCTCATAGTGTAATGCTGGATTAAGGTAATATGCAGCTGCATGTAAGGGCCTATGGAGTTGGTTATTCCACCGCTCATCAATAATTTTCTAGATGGGTTCATAGATACAAATACCAAATATCCTATATTAGTAACACTCACAAATAAGGTAAATAACTTTCAAATGAGATAAAGTCAGACGAGTGTACCATTGCTTAACTCCATTGAAGTTGCTCTTTATCTTCTCCTTCGTTGAATCCATCCCTTCATATATAAAACCCATGGCGGGTTTTTCATCAGAATCTACCAAACGAAGGACTACAATGAGAGGAGCAGCTGCCTTCAGGCATACTATTATGTTCTTCCAAAAACGATTATCACAAATGATATCTTCCACTTTTTTCCCCTCTTGGGTTTTGGCAAACTTACTTCCAGTCCAGTCATCTGAACTAAACATGCTCATCAATGTAGCCTTGTTCTCATTAAGGCAAGATAATGTCAAATAGGCAGTGTAGTCTTGCCAGGCCTAATCAAGTCTTTTCCTTAGGTAAATTTCTTCACCAAGCTAATTAACAAAGTTCTACAATAAATGTAGGTACAAACCTTTCTACCTTTCATTATAGTAACCTTGTGCTCCTTCAGATGTTTCTCTAGGTCCTCCAACATCAAGTCGATGCAGTGGGCAGCACATAGAGTCCAATACAAGTGAGGATGCTTTTGCATCAACATCTCACCCACTGCTTTGAAATTTGCAGCATTGTCAGTAACCACTTGAACCACATTCTTCACTCCAACTTGATTGATTGCATCATCCAACATCTTAAAAACTTTATCAGTCGTTTTTGAGATGTCAGAAGTATCCAATGAATAGAGAAAGACCGTCCCCTTGGGGCTATTCACCAAAAAGTTACATATGGAGCGTCTCTTCTTATCCGTCCACCCATCGGACATGATTGTGCACCTGGTTCTCTTTCACTTCTCTTTAAACTCTTCTAGCTCTTTATTGGTTCGAACCACCGCTTTTTTCAAAAGTCGTTCTCTAATGTCATGGTAAGATGGAGGTTTGTAGCCAATTTCATATCTACCAATCATCTCACACATCTTTGCAAACTCTGGATTTTTTATACAGTTGAAAGCAATTGCACTTGTATAGAAAAATTGAGCTACCTGGTCATCAATTTCCTCCTTTAAATCCTTTCTCCATATTTGATTGACCGTTGTTTGAACTACACCACCGACTTTTACTCCCCTTCTAGCAAAGGAAAAGCCACTTTTTTTAGAGCTAGATGCTGCAACCGGAAGCTGATCATCTGCAACATCTTCATCAACATGGATCAATCTTCTTTTCTTCTTTGATGCCTCTTTAGTATCGGCAACAACTTTCACAAAAAACTGTTTCACTTCATCCAGCACCGAAGCATATGGTTCAGAATCTTCCTTACTACCGGCAAGGTGATGCTTGAATCGATAAATTCCCCCACTAACAGTCTTTGAGCAATAACTGCATTTCACCTTTTTTCCATTGCCCAGTACATCAGTCCCATGTTTCCAACCAGGATCAGTCCTATTTCCTGGGATATTAACCCGTCCCCTACCTCTTGAACTTCCACCAGTTGATGCTGTAGTAGCTGGATTGTTACCCGATTGAGACATTGCAAGGAAGAAAAGAAGTTAAGATGAACAAGCTGGGAAGGAGGCGTGCAAGGAAGGAACCAGGGAAGGGAAGGAGAAGAAGTTTCGAGCAGAAACAGAGAGGAACCCCTTCGCGCAGATGAACACCTTCGCGCAGAAACAGAGAAGAACCTTCGCGCAAGGAAAGAGACGCGGCCGGGGAGGGAGGCGGCCCAGGGAAAGAGACGCGGCCAGGAAGGAGGAGGCGCAGGGAGGAGGCGGATTTTGCAAACTTAGATGGTATCAGAGCTTCGACGCTACAGATTTGGTAGAACTAGTCTTGTATATATTTCCTATGCTCTATTCGGAAAATAATAAGAAATAAATAATAGTTTTTTTGCAAACCTAGATGGTATTAGAGCTTTGGCTTTGAGCCTCTTTCAAATATGGTGAAAACGGCGATGACCGGAGCTTCCACCGCTGCTGATTCCTCGAAAAACACCGCCGCAGACTCCTCGAAGAATGTCCAACCAGCGTCTTCCTCAATTCCCTTCGATGGCCTCTCATGAAAAACCCAAGCCTACAACTCATTGTACATAGGCTCAATGGTAAGAGTTATGCCGAGTGGACCCAATCTGTGAAATTGGCCATAGACAGGAAAGGGAAGTTGGGATACCTCACCAGATACACCAAGTAGCCGTCCAAGTATGACCCTTCATACACCAAGTGGAAGTAAGAAAACTCTCATTATTGCCTGGCTGATCAATTCAATGGAGCAGGCAATTGGGAAGCCCTATCCATTCCTACCCACAACCAAAGATGTTTGGGATGCTGTCCGTGAGTGTTACTCAGATTTGGAGAATACATCTCAAATTTTTGATCTGAAGACACGGCTCTGGCAATCCAAACAAGGTGAGCAAGATGTCACCACATACAACAACTTGATGATGACTCTATGGCAGGAATTAGACCAGTGTTCTGAAGAAGATGCTTACGAAAATTCCAAAGATGTAGCTCGGTTCAAGAAGAGAGAAGAGAATGATCGAGTATACATGTTTCTTGCTGGTCTTAACCGAAGTCTGGATGAAATAGGAGGAAGAATTTTGGGCAGAAAACCTCTACCTTCTATTCGGGAGGTCTTTTCTGAAGTGAGGCGAGAAGAATCAAGAAGGAGAATTATGCTGAACACTCCTGAATCACCCAAAGTTCAGCACTTATGACTAGAGGAGCTCTTCCAGAAGATGACAAAGCAAAGAAGCCATGGTGTGATCATTGCAAAAAACCATGGCATACTAGGAGACTTGCTGGAAAATTCATGGGAAACCTCAAAATTGGAAGAAGAAACCAGGTAGAAGTGGGCGTGCATTTCAAACCACTGCTGAGGAGATTCAAGAGTCTCCACTCCCCTCTGAGACAACTGTTATATTATTATTATTATTTTGTTATTTATTTTAAAGCCTTTTTTGATTGAGTCTTCTATCCATAGCCACAAGATTATTGGCGTTGGAAATTTTTTCATGTGTTCCGGATGTTTAGCAAAGTTGAGCAGTTGGTTTTTGGTTAATATCTTTTCTCCTCTTCCCATAAAAAAATTGAGAATTCTCGGACTGGAAACATCTCTCTCTTTTCTACTCCAATTTTTCCATTCTCTCTAACACATACCGTGTAGGATTGCTTCAATCCTCTCATCTCACTTGTTGAAAGAGAGAAAACAGAGGCATGGGATGCTGAAACCTTGTGTTTCAACTACACAACAGTCTCTTTTATATAGGCTTAATGAAATAATTACAACATAAATATAGGAGATTCTTATTCCTATTTACATTATATGATATGCCTAAACAATAATTACAAAGATTCTAAATATATTTTCAACACTTCCCCTCAAGCTGGAGCATATAAATCATATGCACCGAGCTTGTTACATAGATAACTTATTCGAGGACCTCTCAAGGATTTGGTGAAGGCATCTGCTTGTTGATCATTGAAGTTGACAAAGCTAGTGGTGATGTCCCCTGAATGGATCTTTTCCTTAATAAAATGACAATCTATCTCAATATGTTTGGTCGTCTCATGGAAAACTGGATTAAAGGCAATATGCAATGCGACTTGATTATCACGGATCAGCGTCATTTGCATAGTCTCTTCAAAAAGAAGCTCTTTAAGTAACTGTTTCAACCAAATGAGTTCGCAAGTTGCTAATGCCATAGCCCTGTATTCTGCTTCTGCCCTAGATCTTGCAACTACATTCTATTTCTTACTTTTCCAGGATATAAGATTTCCTCTAATGAGTGTACAATAATCGGAGGTGGATTGTCTGTCAATAGGTGAACCTGCCCAATTGGCATCTGAGTAAGCAATTATCTGAGTGTGTCCTCGGTTTTCATAAATGAGACCTTTTCTTGGAGCACCTTTAATGTACTTCAGGATTTGAATCACAGTATCCAAATGGTCCTGGCAAGGAGAATTTTAGAATTGGCTTACCACACTGATTACAAAAGAGATGTCTGGACGAGTGACTGTAAGGTAGTTCAATTTCCCAACCATTCTACTGTATCTCCCTGGATCTGATAGTGGCTCCCCCTGATCAGGTAGAAGTTTGACGTTTGGATCCATAGGAGTGTCAACTGGTTTGGCATTCAATAATATTGTCTCTTCAAGAATATCCATAGCATACTTCCTTTGTGAAATCACTAGACCGTCCTTAGATTGAGCTACCTCGATACCAAAGAAATAACGGAGTTTACCAAGGTCTTTAGTCTGAAACTAATGAGAGGGATGTTTTACCTGTAGTATGCCATGTTGATCACTACCAGTTATAATAATATCATCCACATAAACAATCAGATAAATGCATCCTTCTATGTTGTCGATCGAGGCGCTATCGCTCGCGATCACGGAGGAGCGGTGCGGTTTGCACCCCATCTGCTATGCGAATCAGTGGTGCGGCGCGGTTTTGGATCGCGGGTGGCGCGGCCGCGATTTGCGGCGGAATAGCGGGTGTCGCGGCCAGTAGCGGCCGCTACTGTAAACCAACTACGAAAATTCCATTTTGCCCCTCTAACAGCCATATTTTTTTGGGGCTTTTGGTCTTTTATCCCTCCATTTCAATTTAGGTCTGGGTCACACCTATCAAACCACCATAATCACGTTTTTCACCTTGGCTGCCCCTTCTACTCTTCTCACTTGCGACTGCTACCCCTTCCCTGCTCATTTTCCGGCGGCGGCGGCGGCATTTCCGGTGGTGACAGTGTTTCCGGCGACAACACTCTGTTCTCTCCTCTTTTCGTGCCTCTTTGGCTTCTTTCTCTCCTCCTCTGTTATTGACTCATCTCTGTTTCAGTAAAAGCACCCATTCAACCACCATGTCATCATCTCAACCTTCCACTACTCAACCACCAACACCCAGAAGTGTTGCTGCTTCCTCAATTGGTTCTACTGCACTGGTGAAGCCTACAGGTCCGAACCTAGATATGGCTTGGGAATGGAATTCTTTGAGAGACATTAACAACAAGAAAGCTGTCACATGTGATTTTTGTGGCAAGGAATCAACTGGTGGAATTACAAGAGCAAAGAGGCATCAAATGGGGGTAAAAGGTGACATATGCCCTTGCCAGAAGATACCATCTGATATCAAACAGAAAATTAAGAATGCCTTTGAGAAAAAAAAGGCAGTTACTGATGTCGTTCAGTCTGAAGGAAATTTTAATGAGGAGGAGGAGGAAGCAATGCAAGAAATTGGGGTTTTGAGGGATGGAAAAAGACCTACAACTGCATGTTTTTTTGGTGAAGCTGCTGCCAAGGGCAAGAGTAATGCTAAAGGCCCTATTGATGTTTTTATGTGGCAACCTCCAGAAGTAACTATAAAGATAACAGAGGCAAAGTATAGGCAAACATCGATTAGAGATTGTGAGAGAGAGGCAAGGGACAAATGCATTCAATACATTGCTCGATGCTTTTATAGGAATGGTATTCCTTTCAATGTTGCCAAATCTAGAAGCTTCAAGTTGATGGTTGAAGCTATAGGCAATTATGGTAAACACTTGAAACCTCCAAGCTACCATGAGTTGAGGGTTCCTTTGCTTAAAAAGGAACTAGAGTACACAAATACTATGTTGGAGGGGTTCGAGAGAGAGAGAGAGCTGAATATGGATGCTCTATCATGTCCGATGCATGGACGGATAGAAAAAATAGGACATTGATCAACTTCTTGGTCAATTCTCTGAGTGGGATGATGTTCATTCGGAGCGTTGATGATTCCGCATATTGTAAGACCGGGCCAAAGATGTTTGAGCTTTTGGACTCCTTTATTCAAGAGATAGGAGAGGAAAATGTGGTGCAAGTTATCTCCGACAATGGTAGCAACTATAAAATGGCGGGTAAGAATGTTATTGCTACTGTTTAAAGTTTATAATACTATATTCATGTTCTAGTTTGTTAATCATCTACTTCATTTAATTTGGTCTTAGGTGGTCTTATTGAAGAGAAGTATCCGAAGATCTTTTGGACTCCATGTGCTGCGCATTGTTTGGATTTGATGTTGGAGGATATTGGAAAGTTGCCAAGAGTAAAGAGGGCCATAGGAAGAGGACAATTTCTTGTTGGCTTCATCTATAACCATACCTTGGCCCTAAACACGATGAGGAAGTATACTGGTCAAATGGAATTGGTCAGGAGTGGAGTGACAAGGTTTGCCACAACATTCCTCACTCTTCAAAGGTTGCACAAACAGCAAAACAACCTAAGAAGGATGTTTCTATCAGAGGAGTGGCTTAATTCAAAGACGGCAAAAGAGCGCAAGGGGAAAAGATGTAATGATATTATCCTAATGCCATCATTCTGGAATGATATAATGTACTCTTTGAAGGCAATGGGGTCTCTTGTGCAAGTTTTGAGACTGGTTGATAACGAGAAAAAGCCGGCCATGGCTTATATATATGAGGCAATGGATAGGGCTAAGGAATCTATTGCAGCCTCTTTCAACAACAATGCAGAGAAGTATTCGGAGATTTTTGAAATCATTGATAGAAGATGGCAGTGTCAACTCCATCATCCATTACACGCGGCTGCCCATTTCCTTAACCCTCAACACTTCTACAGCGACCCAAGTATTGCTAAAGATAAATAAGTGACTGACGGACTCTATACAACCATTGAAAAGCTTTCCTTTGATGAAGAAGGTAATGATCAAGCTTTATGTGATCTAGCCCTTTATAGGAAAGCACAGGGTATGTTTTCCAAACCTTCTGCAATTAGACAAAGGACCACTATGTCTCCTGGTAAGTTACAATGCATTGTTTTGTTAAATTAAATTTACATGACCATTCTAAATAGTAATGCTAATTACTTATTGCATTACAGCTGAGTGGTGGTCCACATATGGACTTCATGTTCTAACTTTGCAAACTATTGCTGTCAAGGTGTTAAGCTTGACATGTAGCTCATCAGGGTGTCAGCGCAACTGGAGTACCTTTGAGCAAGTGAGTAAATGTTAAATGGTTTTATTTTATATAGTGTAATATAGGATTATACTTAACTATTTTTTTAAACTTTATAATATAGATTCATTCTAAAAAGAGGAGCAAGCTTGAGCATCAAAAGCTGCAAGACTTGGTCTTTGTGAAGTACAACCAAGCTCTTAGAGAACGCTTTGATAGCAAGGATTTAACTGATCCCATTCTCCTAGATAACATTGATGATTGCAATGAGTGGTTGGTAAGGGAATTGGGTGAAGATGGAGAAGAAGCGGCTGAAGATGAGGTTGTGTTTGGCGATGATAGCCTGACATGGGGAGTTGTTGGTGATGCAGTAGGGGCTGGTGAGCCAGCAAGACTTACTAGACAACATACTAGAGCTACACCTTCTACAGTTGCACCTATTGAAGAGGAGGAGGAGGAACATTTCTTTGAATCAAGTGATGAACAAGAGAATGTTGAAGTTGATGTGGTTGAAGTTGCTGGAAATGATTATGATTCTAATTAAGATCACTTGTACTTATTTTGATTTTTGAATACTTTTAGAACAATATAACTTAAGTTAAATTAGTAGTTAAGTACTTATGTTATACTTTTTGAAGTGGAGACATCATACTTTTTGAATGTTAGTGACTATGGAGTATTTTGAATGTTATGACTACCCCTTTAATTTTGTGTATTTTTCTGTTTTTGAGTATTTATGTATGTATGTAATATAAAAATAAAATATGTAAGCTATTTTTTAGTCTTCGCAATAGCGGTCATCCCGCTATCGCTATCCCGCTATAGCGTTTTTGGGCTCGGCCGCTCCGCGCCGCTATTTGGGATTGACAACATAGGCATCCTTGGGCCGTAATGGCGATAAAATACAGAGTGGTCAGCTTTGCTGCGAATCATACCAAATTGTTGCACTACAGTGCTGAATCTGCTGAACCAAGCCCGAGGAGACTGTTTAAGACCATGAAGGGACCTGTGAAGCCGACAGACCACGGTAGAGGACACCCCCTAAGCAACAAATCCAGGTGGTTGCTCCATATACACTTCCTCTTCGAGATCACCATACAAGAAGGCATTTTTAATGTCAAGTTGATGAAGAGGCCAGTGGTTGATGGCAGCAATGGATAGGAGAAGCCGAACAGAAGCCATTTTGGCCACAAGAGATAAAGTATCACCATAATCAAGCCCAAATATCTGAGTGTAGCCCTTGGACACCAAACGAGCCTTAAACCGATCAATCTTACCATCAGGACCCACCTTGACTGTATAAAGCCAGCGACAGCCAACCAAAGACTTCCCGGGAGGTAGAGGGACCAGTTCCAAGGTACCACTGCTTTGAAGAGCACACATCTCATCAATCATTGCTTGCCGCCCCTCAGGGTGAGATAAAGCTTCACTTGGAGATTTAGGAATAGAGACAGACGACAAAGAAGAAAGACAAGCATATTGCAAAGGAGAAAGACGATGATAACTCAGCAATATAATGAGGAGACGGGTTACGAGTAGAACGTATACCTTTACGAAGAACAATGGGAAAGTCAGGTTCAGGTGGCAGGGTCGGATCCGGTAAAGGAGGTGGTGCCGGAGAAGTGTCCATCATGGCATCAGTAGCAGGAACAGGGGTAGGAACAAGGATGGTGGTGGGCGACGACGATATATCTGGAATGTGCGAGCAGCAGGGGGATCCACAGGCGGTGTATCCGGTGGGACAGACTGGAGAGGGACCATAGCAGAAGGAATGGTGACGACTATAGATAGCGGCTCAAGAGGCGAGTGAGTCGACTCAAAGTAAGGGACAGACTCGAAGAAGGTAACATCTGCCGATATAAGGTACCGTTGAAGAGTAGGAGAAAAGCAATGATAGCCTTTTTGGAACTGATGATAACCAAGGAAGACACACTTGAGTGAGCGAGTCGAGAGTTTGGCAAGTTCGGGAGAGAGATTGTGGACAAAACAAGTAAACCCGATGACACGTGGCGGAAGTGAATGAAGAGGGATATTGGGAAAAAGGACCAAGTGAGGTACTTGGTCATCAAGGACAGAGGAGGGCATGCGGTTTAAAAGATAGCAAGCCGTCAAAACAGCATCCCCCCAAAACCGATGTGGAACATTGCCATGAAGGAGAAGGGTCCGAGTGGTTTCAATGAGGTGTCGATTTTTGCGTTCAGCAACCCCATTTTGTTGAGGTGTATGGGCACAAGACGTTTGGTGAAGAATGCCATTAGAAGCCATAAACGTTTGAAATTGTTGGGACAAATATTCTTTGGCATTATCACTACGTAAAGAGCGAATGGAGACACCAAATTGAGTTTTAATTTCTTGATAAAACTGCTGAAAAATTGACAACACTTCAGATCTGTTTTTCATTAAAAATAACCACGTACCGTGAAAAATCATCAATAAAAGTGACAGTATCTAGACCCGTGAGTAGAAATGGTACGAGAAGGACCCCAAACATTTGATTGAACTAAAGCAAAAGGGGATGAAGCCCGTTTATTGACTCGATCCGGAAATTGACTACGAGTGTGTTTCCCTAGTTGACACGACTCACAATGGAAACTAGATAACTTAGACAGGCTCGGCACCAATTTCTGGAGTTTGGGGAGACCAGGATGACCCAACTGAGAATGTATGGTAAGAGGGGAATCTGTGGCAGAGCAAACCCGGGACGGGGTGGAAAGCTGGTAAATGCCATGAGACTCACATCCGGTAGGATAACAGTAGGATAACAGTGTCCCGAACTCCGATCCTGTAGGATAACAGTGTCTTTAGTGAAGGTAATCAAACAATCATGAGAACGAGTTAAACGACTAACAAAGAGTAAATTAAAGGGACAACCAGGCACATAAAGAGTAGAATCAACTGACAGGGAAGGGAGTGGATGGGAAGTTCCGATTCCTTGGGATTGAGATTGGGAACCGTTAGCCAAAGTGACAATAGGTAAATAGCCAGATGTAGAAAGAGAGGAGAAAAAAGCCTTATTACCAGAGATATGGTCAGATGCACCAGAATCAAGAACCCAAAGAGGGTGACTGAGATATGCAAGCATATGAATTACCAGTGTGTGCAACCAAAGCAGTAGATCCGGAGGTCCGGCGATGCTCAAACCACTGGATAAAATCTTCATAATTAGCCGGAGAGGTCCGAGGAGGATCCATGGTCTTAGGAGGATCTGTGAAACTAGAGGAGGCCATAAATCCGTAACAAAAGGTCCAAAAAACGACGACACGATACCTGAAAAAATCGCAAAACGGCTCGCGCACACTGCGCTACAAGCAAACGTGCTTGGGTCGGGGTGGGAGGGGTGGCGTTGGAATCGCCTCTGGATGGCGACCACCGCGCTGCAAAAATGAGCAGGAAAGAAGCAGCCAAGCGATGGCCCGAAACTTCGTGGCTCGCGTGGGGGCGGGTGAGATGGTGGTTGACGAGGGTCATCTGGGGATGGACCGATTTGGAGTAGGCGCACCTTGTGGTGGGGTTGGTTGCCGGAGATGTCGCCGGAAAAAGTGGCAGCTGACGGTGGCAGAGGACAAAAAACGACCCAAAAAGGTGCCGGAAGGAAGACACTGCAGTGGAGAAAGGGTAAATTGGATAAGGAACACAGTTTGCCAAGAAAATTTCTCACCGGAGGACAGTGGGCCCACCGGGTAAGCACGGTTTTAGGGTTACCTCTGTCTGGCTCTAGATACCATGTTGAAAGAGAGAAAACAGAGGCATGGGATGTTGAAACCATGTGTTTCAACTACACAGCGGAGTTTCTTTTATATAGGCTTAATGAAATAATTACAACATAAATATAGGAGATTCTTATTCCTATTTACATGATATGATATGCCTAAACAATAATTACAAAGATTCTAAATATATTTTCAACAATTGTCTACTTGAGTCCTTTGTCTTCACTTGATCAATATCAATATTCTATGCATTATGCTTGAATTGGATAATTAAGTCTATAGCATACAAGTTCTGCATATGATGTATTACTCCAGTTTCATCGTCATTGTGAGCATATGGAAGGGTATTAAAGTGTGAAATTATTCGGTTCCCTTGAGCATCCAAATAGTTGTTCCTGTGCCCTTGCTAATTCAAGTACAGTGCTAGCAAGAAGTAACTGTTGTATCCTGGAGGGTATTAGCCTTGAGACCAACTACATTGAGCAATTTACTCGTGGTGGCGAAATATTCTTAAGCTCAGTGCTTTGCACGTCTCAGCCAAAATCGATAACTTTATTTATATGTATTTTATTATTTATGTAGTTGCATATTTAATTGTTGCCTATGTTTCTTTATTGTTTTGTTAATTTTATGTTACTATTTCCATATTTTTCCACCAACAACTCCTTTCACAAAATAACAACTAGAGCACCTGTATAAAATTTTTTCTCCAAAAAGGACAGTGAATCCTTGTTGTTCTTTAGCCCAAAAAGGTACTTATCTTACTTCTCTCCTTAAGACTACCCAAAATTCTGAAATTCCTTGGGTTATTGATTCTGGA
Organism: Ammopiptanthus mongolicus; assembly: GCA_039655645.1. NCBI lineage: Eukaryota > Viridiplantae > Streptophyta > Magnoliopsida > Fabales > Fabaceae > Ammopiptanthus > Ammopiptanthus mongolicus. The sequence goes on from CM077344.1 coordinate 30,682,955, forward strand.
GCAACTGATCACATGCTGGATTGTCCAAAATTGTTCCTTTCCTATAGTCGTTGTGCAGGCAATAAAAAAAATCAGAATTGCTTGACGTGCAGAGGGATTGACATGCTTTGTTGCATGACTCTGACTCTTAGGTTTTAGTTGTTTGTTTTTGTGAGGATGTCTTATCCTCTTCCTTTGTACTTTTCTCTTTGCTTCTAATAATATTTCTTTTATTATAAAAAAAAAGAAAATAATTATGTAATTAAACAGAATAATTATGTAATCATTGTAGTTTGTATGATTATTAGGACAGATTATTCTTTGCCTTATTTTTAGCTTTATTTTAGGCAATAGTTATTTCCCTTAATCTACATAATGTAAAGAAACCCTGTACAGAGAATTATTCAGAAATAATCAGTATTTTCTCATTCATGTTTTTTAGCAGCATTTTTTAATGGTTTCACGAGTTTTCTTAGGTCTTTCTCTACCCCTTTTATAGAACTATCTTCCATTGGATTTCTTTTCCCCTCTCACTAGGGTCTCTATTGGTCTTCTCAAATGACCAAGCCAGTTGTTGTCAGTCTTATTCTCAAATAGGTGCTATCTCAACTTTCTCATGCATACATTCGTTTCTAATCTTATATTTTCTTGTAAATACACTTATTGTTCCGCCCTTATTAGTACTTAACTACCCAATTTTCACTTCCATATAGGATCGCTGATCTCATAGCTGTTCAGTAGAATGTTCCTTTCAGTTTGATAAGGACTTGGTGATCACAAACTTTGCTTGATGCATCTCTACGTTTAATCTAATCTAGTTTGAATCCTGTGTGACATCCCCATTAATCTCCTCAATCAGTTTGTAAGATCTACCATAGATACTAAACCATACAACTTGTGGTATAATGTGATCCCTAATTTTCACCTCCAGACATCCGCAAATCAAATAAAATTGAATATGAGAATCATTATAAAAGGTCTAAATTGAGAATCAAGATTTATATATTCATCATCTCAAAACAACTTATTAAGCATTACATTTACCCTATGAAAAGGAGTCTCACAAAAAATAACAAGAGACATTATTATAAAATTTTAGGTGTCCTTTAGGTGTCCAGCCACATAGAAGTGTCTGCAAAGTGTCTGAGCCGTGTCCGAGCCCACAAAAATAATTTTTAAATCGGACACCTGACAAGGAGTGTCGGACACGTGTCGTACTAGTGTCGCTCGCGTGTCTGACACTAAGACACCCGTAAAGCCAGAAGTCTCGGTGCTTCATTCATACATTTCTTGTACTTACTCCTTGTGAAATAATAAAAGACACAAGTATTCCTGAATAGCTTGAGTGATTAGCACTCAGCATACTTGGTATTTATATACACTCCATAATCAATTTACATGTTATGATTACAAGGGGATTAAATGCTAGTGCAGCCCCCTAAACAACCTAAATACATGAATGAATTAAACTAGTGTACATGAATCTAAAGATACATGAATCTAAGCCTTAAATGCTACTATTTCCAACACTCCCCCTCAAGCTGGTGAATAGGTATTTTCCATTCCCAGCTTGGATACAATTCGTTCAAAAATCGAGCTGCTCAACCCTTTGGTGAGAATATCCGCAAGTTGTCCTTGTGAGGGCCATATGGGGTGCAAATCAAACCACTATCGAGTTTCTCCTTAATGAAATGCCTATCAACCTCAATATGCTTGGTTCGATCATGCTGAACTGGATTATGTGCTATACTGATTGCTGACTTATTATCACAGTAGAGCTTCATAGGTCCTTCCCATTTAATCTTCAAATCTTCCAAGATAATTTTTAGCCAAAGTAATTCACAAATGCCTTGTGCCATAGCTCGAAATTCAGCTTCGACACTAGAACGCGCAACCACACTTTGCTTTTTACTTCTCCAAGACACAAGATTTCCTCCAAGAAAGGTACAATATCCTGTAGTGGATCTTCTATCAACAATTGACCCCGCATAGTCAGCATCAGTGTAGGCCTCAAGTGTTGTACTCCTATTTCTTTTGAATAAAATCCCTCTTCCTGGGGTTCCCTTGAGATATTGCAAGATCCTATGAGCTGCCTGTAAATGAACTTCCCTCGGACTATGCATGAATTGGCTAACCAAACTTACAGCATACGCAATATCTGGCCTGGTGTGAGACAAGTAAATTAATCTCCCTACCAAGCGCTGATACATTTCTTTGTCCACTATAGCATCTTCTTCAGCATTTCCTAATTTTACATTCGGATCCATAGGAGTACTCGTGGGTTTACATGCTGTTTTCCCTGTCTCCTTGAGTAAATCTATAATATATTTTTGCTGAGATATAAAAATGCCTTTCTTTGAGTGTGCCACCTCAATTCCCAGAAAGTACTTCAGCTTTCCAAGAGTTTTTATTTCAAACTCTTTAGCCAAACACTGACTCAAGACTTGTTGCTCCTTCCAATCATCTCCGGTCACGATGATGTCATCCACATATACTAACAACACCGTTACTCCCCCTGATGCTGAGTGCTTGATGAACAAGGTATGATCTCCTTGACTTTGCTTGTACCCCAAAGCTGTCATAACCTTACTGAATCTTCCAAACCATGCCCGAGGTGATTGTTTCAGGCCATATAATGCCTTTTTCAACTTGCAAACTGTATTGGTAGCTATATTTTTATCATACCCTGGCGGTACCTGCATATAGATTTCCTCCTCAAGTTCCCCATGTAAAAAAGCATTCTTCACATCGAATTGTTGTAATTCCCAACCATAATTGGCAGCAAGAGACAAAATTACCCTGACTGTATTCATCTTTGCAACAGGAGCAAATGTTTCTGAATAGTCAATTCCATAGGTTTGTGTGAACCCTTTGGCAACCAACCTGGCTTTGTATCTTTCAATCGATCAATCAGCCTTATATTTTACTGTATACACCCATTTGCATCCAACCGCTCTCTTCGCTTCTGGTAAAGTCACTAACTCCCAAGTTCCATTCTTCTTCAAAGCCTCCATCTCTGCATTCATGGCTTGCTTCCATTTGTCATCGGACAATGCCTCAGTAACACTAGTGGGTATGGAAGTAGTGTTTAGGTTTGTAAGGAAGGCTCTATGGGTAGGTGAGAATTTTTTAAATGAGAGGTAGTTTGAAAGGGGATATACTGGTTGTTTGGTGCATTTTCTGGTTCCTTTTTTGATGGCAATTGGGAGGTCTAGATCATCATCTGTTGCTTGGGCTTTCATTTCTTCCTCATTCAAAGGAGTCGAATTGAGCTCTTGAACGTGTGTTGATTCAGGAATGTCCTTTGACTTTCTTGTGAAAACTTGATTCTTTCCCCATCTGACATCCACTTCTGGGCCAGGTTCAATTGATGGGTTTGACTCAGCTTCTGGTTGAGTTTCGGGCCTAGACACAAGTGTATTTGACTCAAGACTAGGAAGATCAAGTGTTTCAAGTTCAATTGATGGGTTTGATTCAGCTTCAGGTGGAGTTTCAGGTCTAGACACAGGTTTATTTGACTCAAGACTAGGAAGATCAAGTGTTTCAAACTTATCTTCCCTGAGATTCTCCCCCTGAAGATAAGGTTGAAAAAAATAAGCTTCCCCTTCATGAAAAGTTACATCCCGCGACACAAAAAATTTTTTAGATGGAGGATGGTAACACTTATATCCCTTCTGAGTGGAGGAATAACCAACAAAAACGCACCTTAAGGCTCTAGGATCCAGTTTTCCCCTATCTTGACTATGAATATGAACAAAAGACACACACCCAAAGATACGAGGTTTAAGATGATTCGTGGCTGACAAATTTGGATAGAATGAAGAAAGGACATCTATTGGACTCTTGAACCCTAAGACTCTAGAGGGTAATCGATTAATGAGATAGGTGGCTGTGAGAACTGCTTCCCCCCAGAATTTTTTGGGAACATTTTTCTGAAACAACAGTGCTCGGGTTTGATCTAAAAGATGCCCATTTTTTCTTTCTGCAATCCCATTTTGCTGTGGTGTTTTAACACAAGAGGACTCATGGATAATTCCCTCCTTTTGACAGAAAGAAGTAAGGACATAATTGAAGTATTCTTTGCCATTGTCAGACCTTAGTGTTTTGATGTTCACACCAAATTGATTTTTAATCATGTAGAAAAAATTTGGGAAAACAGTACTAACATCAGACTTGTTTTTAAGTAAGAAAATCCAAGTAACCCGGGTACAATCATCTATAAAAGTCACAAACCATCTAGCACCAGACACAGTTGGAACAGCAGAGGGACCCCAAACATCCGTATGAATAAGATAGAAAGGAAAAGTGCTTCTTTTATTGCTTGAGGGAAAAGGTAGACGCTTGTGTTTTGCAAGCTCACACACCTCACAATGAAGACTCTCAACATCTACCTTAGTAACAAGATATGGAAATAAAATTTTAATGACTCCAAAAGAAGGGTGACCTAATCGACAATGGAAAAGAAGTATTTTTTCTTTATTAGAAAGAACTGACTCTGACATGAATGAGTGTGACAAGTGGTTTTTTGTCGACAGACCTGATTCTTCAAGATAGTAAAGGCCATTCCCTTCTCTGGCACGTCCAATTGTCCTCCCCGACTCCTTGTCTTGAAATACACAACAATCGCTGTGAAAAATCACATTACAGGATAAATCTTTGGTAAGTTTTTGTATAGAGACAAGATTTGTGGATAGTTTTGGGACGTGGAGGACATTTTTTAAGGTTATGGAGGAATTTAGTTGAATGTTTCCTAGGCCGGCTACAGTTACAAGGGTACCATCTGCAGTGATAATTTTCTTACTACTGGGACAGGGTGAATACGTGGAGAATTGGGTAGAAAAAGGTGTCATATGGTCGGTGGCTCCAGAGTCTAATATCCAGAATGAAGTAGAAGGTGTTTCTGAGGCATTAAATCCAAATGAAAAAGGAAGCTTACCTGAATATACCACGGAACAATTACCTGATGGTTTCTCAAGACAGCGGAGTAAAGCCCTCATCCTTTCTATCTCCTTCTGGTTGACTAGGTTTACCTTCCCTTCACTGCTTGATAAGGCAGAACCGAAAAAACACCAAATAGAAGGACAAACACCAAGCCAAATAGAGATCCAAAAAAGAGGAGTCCAATCCAGAAAAGAACCCCCAAAACAGGTCCAGGAGGCGCCGGCGATCTGTTCTGTGCAAGTGGCGTCGCAAAAGGAGGTCCAGAAGGTGGCGCGTGGACAACACGCGCCGGAGATGCAGTACGCTTGAGGAGGCGCGTGAGGGAGCATGAGGGAGTTTCCGGCAACTTCCTTCTGGGTTTTGGCCGATCTCTGAACTGCGATCTTCCTGGAGAAGTTTCGGGCTGAAAAGCGGCGGTCAGCGGCGGTCAACGGCGGTCAACAGTATTCTGATGGCACAATGAAGGTGCCAGAACAGAGTTCTAAGAAGGGTTGCAATGAAGGCAACCAAGTGCGGAAGTAGAGCCCCCTAGATCGGGAGCTCTGATACCATGTGAAATAATAAAAGACACAAGTATTCCTGAATAGCTTGAGTGATTAGCACTCAGCATACTTGGTATTTATATACGCTCCATAATCAATTTACATGTTATGATTACAAGGGGATTAAATGCTAGTGCAGCCCCCTAAACAACCTAAATACATGAATGAATTAAACTAGTGTACATGAATCTAAAGATACATGAATCTAAGCCTTAAATGCTACTATTTCCAACACTCCTACATAACAAAAAAACTTTTGTCCAAAACTTCTCTCCACAACTCTACTTTAGAATTTACTCTTCCTTCTAGAACTGTATCATTTATAAAAATCATGCATTGATGCACTGACTTTAGGATGTGCCAAGTTAGTATGTCCAATAATAAGGTAGAAAGGTATGAGCTCACGGCCAACCCTTGATGTAAATGTTTTTATGAAAAATCTTCTTTTCTCCGTCCATATCCTTTATAGGTTGAATGTATGTGATATGAACTCTTTTTCTCTAGAGCCTTCACAAGACTTCTCGTGGCTTTCTATCGTTGGCTATTTTTGGATCAAAAACTGTATGTCTTCTTGCCTTGTTTTGTATCTTTTCATCAAACTCTGCAGCAGTATATAGCCTCCATGGTTGACATCCCTAACATAAAACTAAACTGGTTCTGGCTGATTTACATGTCTCTTGTTTCAATCAAACTCTTGACTGCTTCTTTTACAATTTCATATGTGGTTCATGTGTTTGATCCATCTGTAACTCAAAAAGGAGATTAATTGATATCATAAAGAAAAGAATATTAATTATATCAGCAACAATAATCTAAAATGCTGCTTTACCAGTGCAATATGTTAGTGACTGCTGTTTTCAAGTCATACATGCAAGTAGGAAGTATTTGGCATATGAAGAAAATTTTATTGTTTTTGGATGCTGTATATAACATCCCTGGCAGTTTCTTAAAACAAAATGAAGTGTTTGCTAACATTTCTTTAAATACTTTCTTTTGCGTATCTGTTTTAGGATGAGAAGGATAAGAAAATTCAGGAATTGACAGCAGAGCTTCGGAATAAAAAACGGTTGTGTGTGATATATCAAGAACAGTTAACTTCTTTTATGAAAATTGTTGAAGAGCACAGTGACAAGCTGTCTGCAAAAATTCGTCATGTAGTTAATAATCTTAAAGAATTTGAATCCATAGAAGAGCTATTGCACCAGACATAGCCCTGGCATTAAGTGTGAGTATTTAAACTCTACTATTAATAGTTATATATTCTCTCTTAATATATGTGTGTTTTGTATTAGTATTATCACTTCTGTTCTGGTTGTTTATCAGTAATTCATGGTAGAAATTATGGCAAGCTAGCTCTTCTATAATTTACAAAAGACAATGTTTTTTCTCACCTAAAGATTTGAAGAAGTTCTGAATGAGGCTCTTTTCTTTTCTTTTTTTTCTGTCTAAAACTGCCTACATGCATCCTCGCAATGACTAATGCTATCTATAGTTGGTCTTAATTTCAAATACCAATTGGGTAGTAGATTTCCATTTCATAATACTGTATGATGTATTTATTTAAATGCCTGTATTTACTTGGGGCACTACTTATATAGCCCTTGTTATTCAGGTTACTTGGGTATATGCACATGAGAATTGTATAACAATTTGTATTTACTCCTGGGTAAACTTGACTTGTTTACTTTTAGGTAAAATATAAAATCTGTTATGCATCTTGAAAATTTGTTTCCAGAAAAAAAAATCTTGAACATTAAGTTTAAAACAAGATATATAATTCTTCTATTTTCTTGCATCTTCTGAATGCAATTTTCTGGTTGGACCTATAATCAATTTATTTAAACTTAATTCAGTTTTCTGTTTCAGTCATTGAATGCTTGGACTGGTTTAAGGTTATGATGCCCAGAATTTGTAAAAACTTGAAGATCTTTGCTCTAGCTTCTTTTTGTTTTGGTAATTACATGAGATTCATGCAGATTGTAATCTTCCTTAGCATTCACGTGTTTTATGCACTATGCAGGCTGCGTGTGACCACTGACATGTATCTAAAATGTCATGTCATGTTCAAAGGATGGCTGTTGTAGCCTTCATAATTGCAGACACTGATTCAGTGATCAATACTTGGTAAGGCTAGCCTCGTGACATAGAAATGGCCACCATATCTATGAAGTATAACATGTGAAATTTGATCCATAAACTGTGAAGTTTGATAGCTTGTCAGCATATATGTACTTTTAAAGCTAAAAGACCTGTTGTGACATTTTGCCAGTGACACACACATTGGCTACATTCATCCCTTTACGCCCCAGGGTGCGATGTAATCTTGTATCAGTTTTGTTTTTGCTATTTTACAGAAGAAAATGTATACAATAAAATTGTGTCATGCTTAGTTTGAAAATGTGTTGGAATTATTTACCACCTTACATGCTACTGTGTCGCGTAATCCATCATAACCTGATTTTTCTTTGACAATATTTGTGAATATAGTTTTCGGAAAATTATATGAAAAAAGTAAGAAATTAATTTTAGGCGTTGATTGCCTCATAACTTTTCCAGCCTGTTTTTCACAAAACAAGTTGGTGACTCCTTATTGATTTGATGATTGATTAATTGAATAAGATTTATTAGACAGTCTTGTATAATTTATTGTGCAAGTGGTAATACAAGACTACCGTTATAGATATTAATATTTGCTGTTATACTACGTACAACTATTTTACACTTCCTCTCAAATTGGAGGGGAGATGTACCAAATTTCTTTACAAATGTAGCTAATTCAGGCCGGCCCAAGAGTGAGTGAGGCTTTGAGTGGAGCCTTTTTATTTGAAGTAGAAAAGTCTGAGTCAAGTTATGTTTTAGGTTGTGCATTTTTGTCAACATATGTGGTCTTTTTGCTTTATAAAAATTAAGAGTAAATAAATTTTTTTGCTAGTGGTCTAAAGCTAGGGTTTCAGTAGCTTCCCTCTTGGGTCGGCCCTAAGCTAATTTTTGAGACAGTTCATTCGAGTTCTCAACTGGTGATAGCAATACAAACATAAAGAAACATTGATGGAGATCTAGTATTTTCTAAATCTATATATGTAAGAAATTTTTTAAAAAGTAAAAAAAAGTATGAATTAGGATTGGAAGGAATGTTCGATGCAATATGTAACACCCTTTTTGCGCACCACATACACGAATTCGAAAGTGGAAAACATAAACAAAATAAAACGCCGGTTGTTTTTGGAAAATATTTTAATTAATTAGTTACGTTCGAAAATGTGGGTCTAAAAAAATTATACATACATAGGCAATCCAAACTCAAGACAAAGAAATAAACTTTATAACACACATCAATATTTAAGATTCATACTGACATAATTATGACATAAAGTATGCTGAAGTATATAAGTTCCTTATAAACATAGATTAACTAATAGAATAGGTTCAGATTTGGTACATCATATTACAGACTTAAAAATATGGTCGAGATACACACAACAATTAAAATATAACTGCCTCAAAAGTAAGACTCCTATGCTGGTCGGGCTAAAGGTAGCCATTGAGATACAACCCGAAAGTCAGCTCCGATTCCCAGAGGAATACGGAGGGATAGTCTTTTTGTGCTCCTTCGAAAGACTCCGTCATCCGAGTCCTTACGTGTCCGTGGGGACCTATGATCATCATCTGTACATGTATCCAAAAACACAACAAGGTGTCTAACATGTACAAACAAATGTAAGATATTCATTTTATAAGTTTATCACGATAGCCGCACAAGCGACAAACAACAAATACATCCACAAATGAATACAGTTATAATAACAGATATTCATACAACATAATATCTCAAACACTATCATGAGTTATAATAATGCATGGGACTTCAATATCATCTTTCTAATTCATGTTCTTCGGAGATTCCTACTTCCCTTCATCGAGCGATAGGTCGCAAATATACTCGTAACACAATTGTTCTCATGAGTCGGCCTCTCAATTTAGGTTCGAACTCCAATTGTTCCGAGGTACCATGTCATAATCATATCCTGAATAGTCCAGTCTCTGATTGAGTTCATCCGTGTTGGGCAACCGATTTACCACGGCACGGGATCGCGATGCCTCCGGCCACTTGTGGAGTTTCGAACACATAATGCCCCTATAGACCTAGTGGTCTTAATTGGCTATATTCTCAAGTACTTGAGTTGTAGCTCGTTTTCAAATGGCACGTCTGCCGTTTCATGTATGTACACAGAAAGTTCTGTTTTCTTTTTCGTTCATTCTTTCTTGTCGAGGCATATAGCTCACGACTCGTTTTAAAGGACATTAAGCCCATTCATTCAAAACACAGGACATGAAGTTCGAGTGCTCAATCCACAAAACACTAGCCCAACGTCTTGGTCACTAGGTTTGCATACATCTCAAAAGAATCATCGTTTTTCTTTCGGTCTTATTTTCAGAAAACAACTTTGGAAAACAAAACTCAGTTTCATTGTCTTGAACAAAGACATTTCTTTTTCAAAGAAAACATTTTTCGGGAAAAACTCTTTTTCTTCACAAATCCGTTTTTTTCTAAAGGTTCCATCTCCTTGAAAATATTTTTCTAAAAACAAATCTCACTTTGTATTGACTTTCCTCAGACAAATTTTTCTTTTCAAAAAGGATCTAATAATTCAAAAGAAAGTTACTTTCTTTGATAAAGCAAAACATTTTCTCAAGATTTTTCCTTGATTTCAAAATCCGTTTTCAAAACTCCGATTTAGGTTTTCAAGTATTTGCATCTTCTTTATCGAGTCATAGCCAGTCCTATGGTCATAACCAGTCCAGGATATAAATATATATAGGTATCAAATCAGCTCAATATCACAACAAAATTTCATCCAAGGCATCAATGCCACAAATCTTATTCAAGTGTACAAGTATGCTTCATTAGATACATCAAGTACATATGTCATTCATACACATCTTCCAATCATCAATCAAAACTACCACATCACATATAACAATCAAACACCATGAGACTACCAAACTTATTATGAAATACCTCCCTTTACCTTCTTAAGGTTCTAAACCAACTCCCAAACGGTTTTCGGTTCCGGCTTCGGTTTCGTCCGCGTTGCCTAAAACAATCAAGCACAATTCAATTCAAAACAACAATCAATACAAAATAATAACATCAAAACATAATTTTCCTTCCCCAAAATTGGTCTAAGGTTCGGCCAAAATTGCAAAATAGGCTAGGGATCTCATTTGGTTCCAATCTTTTGGATGGTTGGTTCTTAAGCATTCTTAACACTAAATCAAGTCCTATTACCCAAAAATTTGAAACAAAACTCATGGTTCTACACATTAAAAGATTAAAGGAATTGATTTGGTTTTCCAATCACTTGGATTCAAAGATTAAAGGAAAGGAAAGGATGGAATCAAGTGTTCAAGAACAAAAATTGGAGAAAACCACTCTTCACCAAATTTTCTAGGGTTCAGCCCTTTTAAATAAAATAGGCTGGGATTAGAGTTTGATCACATACTCTTGGATAGAGGTAGAAGGTGATGAAGCTAGCTCAAAGAAATTGGTTTCACATTAAAAGGATTTTTCTACACTTTTCTAGGAATTTTTGAAATTTGGTTCATAAACTTGAAACTCATGGGATCAAGGATTTCAAACTTGAAATAGGAACAGATTCATGAGGTTTAAATACCTAGAGAGTGTTCTTACCTCTTGAATGATGAAGAATGGTGAAGAATCACACTTTTCTCTCAAAAACTCGAGCTTTTTCTCTGAAGTTTCAAGGAAGAAGATGAAGTGAAGGAAATAAATAGGTGAAGCTCTCTTGTGGGCTGATCTATGCGTGGGAATGGGAGGCTGAAATGTCCCAAAATTGGGTCACTTACGGGCATTTTAGTCTTTTCCTTCAAGGTTAAATGGTAATAATGAAAAAGGTCAGGGGTATTTTGGTCTTTTCACGTCCAGATATTTTCTAACGTCATCATGACGCTGACACGTTTTCCCATGTGATGTGACTTGATGTGACATCAAGATTATCTGTTAGTGGGTCCCGGTAAATCCATATGCAGCTCTGTTCTTCACCCGATTGAAGATTTCGCCCGAACGATGGTCAGGAAGTGATTTTTTTTCAAATTTAACGAAAACGTAGGAAATTAAATTCTAAGACTTACTGTCTCGTTCACGGGTCGAAATTAGGTCTCTTGAGCATTAAAATCTTACTGTCGGTGGAAAAACGCTGACCGGGCTCCGTCTGATTTTTTGGCTCAAAATTTAATCGTAGCTTCGCACGATAGTGTTGATCATGAATATGGTCTCGGTTTATTTTATTTCATTTTCGAAGACCTCGAATAAAATATAAACTTAATTATTCTCTTAATGATATATAAAAGCAGTGAAAAATCGGGGTGTTACATTGCTACCCATCTAAAAAAAAATTTCGTCCTCAAAATTACGTACCTTGAAAAAGATCGAGACACTGTAATCTCATCTTTTCCTCAAGCTCCCACGTTGCGTCTCCAGTCGCTTCGTTCCAAACAACCTTGACCAAGGGAACTTGTTTTCCCCTGAGTTGGTTGACCCTCTTATCAACGATTCGTACAGGCGATGTCTCATAAGACAAGTTTTATCGTAAATGTACTATATAAGGTTCGATTACATGGGAAGAATCAGGAATATACTTCCGAAGTTGTGAGACATGAAAAACATTATGAATGTTGGAGAGAAAAGGTGATATGACAATCTGGTAAGCTACTGGACCAATATGTCGAAGAATTTGGTAGAGTCCAATGAATTTGGGAGTGAGTTTTCTGGACTTTATAACTCTACCTACCCCAGTCATGGGCGTGACTCTGAGGAACACGTGTTCACCTTCTTGAAACTCGAGGGGTCGTCTTCGTTTATCGGAGTAGCTCTTTTGTCTGCTTTGTGCCGTCTTCATCTTTTCGCGGATTTGCTTAATCTTTTCCGTTGTTTGTTGCACAAGTTCGGGGCCTACCATCATACTTTCTCCATCCTGGTACCAACACAACGGTATCTGGCACTTTCGTCCATACAAGGCCTCATACGGTGCCATTCCTATGCTAGAATGATAGCTGTTGTTGTATGTGAATTCGATAAGAGGTAAAAGATCATCCCAACTTCCACCATGGTCTAGAACACAAGCTCTCAGTAAATCTTCCAAGGATTGTATCGTTCACTCTGTCTGTCCATCGGTTTGAGGGTGATAGGCTGAACTCAGTCTCAGCCTTGTTCCTAAAGCTTGATGTAGACTTTGCCAAAAATGCGAGGTAAACTTTGGGTCTCTATCGGAGACTATGCTTGACGGAACTTCGTGTAGTTTGATTACTTCTTTGATATACAGCTCAGTTAACTTCTCCACTGAGTAGTTGATCTTAACAGGTAAGAAGTGCGCTGACTTCGTTAACCTATCAACGATCACCTAGATCGAATCAAAACTCTTAGATGTCCTCGGTAAACCTACCACAAAATCCATTGAGATGCTCTCCCATTTCCATTCGGTACATCCAAGGATTGAAGCATTCCTCCAGGTCGTTGATGTTCTACCTTTGTTTTCTGACAAGTTAGACATGATGCTACGTACTCTGCCACTTGCTTCTTCATTCATGGCCACCAAAATTTCTGTTTCAGATCTTGATACATCTTGGTTGATCCAGGGTGAATGCTCAGCTTGCTTTTATGTCCCTCTTCTATAATAATTCTCCTCATCTCTGGGTTGCTAGGTACACAAACCCGTCCATTGCATCTCAAGATGCCATCAGTTCCCAAGCTGAACTCTACAGCCTTCGCTTGTCCAAGCAACTCCTTTTTCTCTTGGAGGTACTCATCAGTCGCTTGCTGTTCGCGGATCGTCTCCATCAATCCACTAGATACCTTGATCATCCCCAAACTAATTTTCTCGCGGTTCACTTCCATAACCAGATTGAGATCGCGAGACTGCTCTATCAATTCTAACTCCTTAACCATCGTCACAAAGATATGCAAGGTCTTCCGACGTAGGGCGTCTACAACGACATTTGCTTTCCCAGGGTGGTATAGCAAAGTGAAATCGTAATCTTTGAGAAATTCCATCCAATGTCTCTGCCTCATGTTAAGTTCCTTCTGGTCGAATAGGTATTTCAAACTTTTGTAGTCACTAAAGACATCAAACTTGGATCCATACAAGTAATGTCTCCAGATCTTCAGTGCAAAAACCACAGTAGCTAATTCTAGGTCGTGCGTCGGGTAATTCCTCTCATGAGTTTTCAACTGGCGCGAAGCATATGCTACAACCTTCCAATGCTGCATAAGTACACATTCTAATCCCTGATGCGTAGCATCACACTACCCTTCATAAGGTTCGTCCGGTTTGGGTAACACTAACACTGGTGAGGTTGTCAAACGTTCCTCCATTGTCTAGAAACTTTCCTCACATTTCTCAGTCCACTTGAACGGTTGGTCCTTCCTCATAAGTTGAGTCAACGGCGCAACAATCTTTGAAAATCCTTCGATAAATCTTTTGTAATAACCAGCCAGTCCAACGAAACTGCGGATTTCTGTCACGGTCTTGGGTCTTTCCCAAATAAGTACTGCCTCCACTTTCGTAGGGTCAACGGCAATCCCTTCCTTCGTAATCACGTGCCCCAAGAATTTGACTTCATCCAGCCAAAACTCGCACTTGGGCAGCTTTGCATATAACTTCTCCTTGTGAAGGATCTGCAAAACTTGTGGCAAGTGTTCCTCGTGCTCCTCATGACTCTTCGAGTAGATGAGAATATCATCGATGAACACGACAACGAACTGATCCAGAAATGGATGGAAAATCCGGTTCATGTAGTCCATGAAGATAGTAGGCGCGTTCATCACTCCAAAAGGCATCACGAGGTACTCATAGTGACCATAACGAGTCCTGAATGCAGTCTTAGGTACGTCCTCGTTCTTTACTCTAATCTGGTGATAACCAGATCTCAGGTCGATCTTTGAAAAGACAGCGGCTCCCTGAAGTTGATCCATCAAATCATCTATGCGGGGTAGAGGATACTTGTTCTTGATCGTTATCTTGTTGAGTTGACGGTAATCCACGCAGAGTCTCGAACACCTGTCCTTCTTCTTCACCAATAACACTGGTGCTCCCCACGGGGACACACTCGGTCACACGAATCGCTTGGATAACAGATCCTCTAGTTGAGTCTTCAGCTCGGCTAACTCTATAGGTGACATTCTATAGGAAGCTATAGAGATCGGACCGGATCCCGGAACTAAGTCAATCGAAAACTCGATGCCTCTCACAGGTGGCAAACCTGGAACATCCTGGGGAAAAACTTCCGGAAAATCTTTCACAATCGGCACATCGCTCAAGACAATGTCCCTCTCGAATTCTAAACAGGATAAAAGCATGTAACCCTGAGCTCCTTCTTTCAAAGAAGCTCTTACTTGGTTGGCAGCTAGAAATCCAGAAATCTCAGTGTCAGGAAAAACTAAGGTTCTATGTGCACAGTCTAAAAGGATATGGTTGGAAGATAACCAATCCATGCCTAGGATCACATCCAATTGTGTCAAAGGCAAACATATTAAGTCAACAAGAAAGTCCCTATCATGAACAATAATAGGACAGTCCAAACATACTGTATTTACTGTAACAGGTTTAGCAGTTGGAGTAATGACAATCAAATCAAAAGACAGCGAAGAAACAGGCAAGTCCAAACGTCTCACACAATCCAAGGAGATAAACGAATGCGTAGCACTCGAATCAAATAGTACAGTTAGCAGATTACTAGCTATGATGCAACTACCTTGTATGAGATCATAAGATTTGGAAGCATCAGCGCCACTCATGGTATCAACCCTTCCCCCTGCCGTTGGTCTAGCGGTTCGTACATTGTTGACAGTCGGCTCGGACTTTGGTGTTGGACAATCCCTCGCGAAATGTCCTATCTTCCCACATTGGAAACATAGCAATCCCTTTAGCTCGCAGTTCTCAGTTGGATGTCCTGGTTTCCCACACTTGAAACATCTCTGAACTTGTCTTTGGTTATGGTCGTTTCCACTCCCACCACCATAGGCAGAAGCGACAGGATGATAAAATTGTTGTTTTTGACTATTCCCTTGGGGTCGGGAATACGGTTTCTTCTGGGACTGCTTCCCTTTCTAGTTCTGGTATTGGTTTGAATTCCTGGACCTAGACGGTCCTCCCACAGTGCTCTTGCTCTCTCTTCCTCTTCTCATCTTCTCAACTTTTCTGCACTTCTCCACCAAGGCTTGAAAGTTACGAATCTCCAGCGGTAACACAAACTCCTTGATTTTGAAGCGCAGACCTCCTTCGAACCTCTCGCATTTACAGTCTTCATCAGGTTGGGCTTGGAAAAAGTGGAAATATTTGGCGAGCGATTCAAACTTCGCCGCATATTCCCCAACGGTCATGTCCCTCTATTGCAGCCTCAGAAATTCTTGCTCTTTTTCAGTCCTGGCACTCTGGGGAAAGTACTTGTCTAGAAACTTGGTGCGAAATACTCCCCAAGTGATCTCTTGGTTGTTGGCTTCCAGCAGTTGTCTGGTTCCTCCCCACCAATACTCTGCATCACCCAGAAATAGGAATGTGGCATAGTCCACCTTCACTCCCTCGGGGCAGTGCAGAATAACAAATATCTTCTCCACCTCTTGCAACCATAAGTCAGCCTTTTTCAGGTCACAGTCTCCATGAAACTACGGAGGATCATGACGCCGAAAGTCGACTAAACTCTGGCATCAGCAGCAAGATCAGCTCTTTGTTGATTTTGTTGGTTCTGTTGAGCCATCGTAGCCGTTTGTTGAGCAACAGCCGCCGCCATATCAGCCATGGCCTGGATAGCCCGATTAATGTTGTCATTAGCAGTGCCGTGACCATCACCATCATTGGCATTGCCACGACCTCCACCACGACCGCCTCTTAGATTCATGTTTCCCTATAAGTTCCTTATAAACATAGATTAACTAATAGAATAGGTTCAGATTTGGTACATCATATTACAGACTTAAAAATATGGTCGACATACACACAACAGATAAAATATAACTACCTCAAAAGTAAGACTCCTATGCTGGTCGGGCTAAAGGTAGCCATTGGGATACAACCCCAAAGTCAGCTCCGATTCCCAGAGGAATTCGGAGGGATCCTCTTTTTCTGCTCCTTCAAAAGACTATGTCATCCGAGTCCTCACGTGTCCACGGGGACCTATGATCATCATCTGTACATGTATCCAAAAACACAACAGGGTGTCCAACATGTACAAGCAAATGTGAGATACTCATTTTATAAGTTTATCACGATAGCCGCACAAGCGACAAACAACAAATACATCCACAAGTAAATACAGTTATAATAACAGATATTCATACAACATAATATCTCAAACACTATCATGAGTTATAATAATGCATGAGACTTCAATATCATCTTTCTAATTCATGTTCTCCGGAGATTCCTACTTCCCTTCATCGAGCGATAGGCCGCCAATACACCCGTAACACAATTGTTCTCATGAGTCGGCCTCTCAATTTAGGTCCGAACTCCAATTGTTCCGGGGTACCACATCATAACTATATCCTGAATAGTCCAGTCTCTGATTGAGTTCATCCGTGTTGGGCAACCGATTTACCACGGCACGGGGTCGCGATGCCTCCGGCCACTTGTGGAGTTTCGAACACAGAATACCCCTATAGACCTAGTGGTCTTAACTGGCTCATATTCTCAACTACTTGAGTTGTAGCTCATTTTCCAATGGCACGTCTGTCGTTTCATGTATGTACACAAAAAGTTCTGTTTTCTTTTTCGTTCATTCTTTCTTGTCGAGGCATATAGCTCACGACTCGTTTTAAAGGACATTAAGCCCGTTCATTCAAAACACAGGACACGAAGTCCGAGTGCTCAATCCACAAAACACTAGCCCAACGTCTTGGTCACTAGGTTTGCATACATCTCAAAAGAATCATCGTTTTTCTTTCGGTCTTATTTTCACAAAACAACTTTGGAAAACAAAACTCAGTTTCATTGTTTTGACCTAAGACATTTCTTTTTCAAAGAAAACATTTTCCGGGAAAAACTCTTTTTCTTCACAAATCCGTTTTTTTTTCTAAAGGTTTCGTCTCGTTGAAAATGTTTTTCTAAAAACAAATCTCACTTTGTATTGACTTTCCTCAGACAAATTTTTCTTTTCAAAAAGGATCTAATACTTCAAAAGAAAGTTACTTTCTTTGATAAAGCAAAACATTTTCTCAAGATTTTTCCTTGATTTCAAAATCCGTTTTCAAAACTCCGATTTAGGTTTTCAAGTATTTGCATCTTCTTTATCGAGTCATAGCCAGTCCTATGGTCTTAACCAGTCCAGGAAATATATATAGGTATCAAATCAGTTCAATATCACAACAAAATTTCATCCAAGGCATCAATGCCACAAATCTTATTCAAGTGTACAAGTATGCTTCATTAGATACATCAAGTACATATGTCATTCATACACATCTTCCAATTATCAATCAAAACTACCACATCACATATAACAATCAAACACCATGAGACTACCAAACTTATTATGAAATACCTCCCTTTACCTTCTTAAGGTTCTAAACCAACTCCCAAACGGTTTTCGGTTCCGGCTCCGGTTTCGTCCGCGTTGCCTAAAACAATCAAGCACAATTCAATTCACAACAACAATCAATACAAAATAACAACATCAAAACATAATTTTCCCTCCCCAAAATTGGTCTAAGGTTCGGCCAAAATTGCAAAATAGGCTAGGGATCTCATTTGGTTCCAATCTTTTAGATGGTTGGTTCTTAAGCATTCTTAACACTAAATCAAGTCCTATTACCCAAAAATTTGAAACAAAACTCATGGTTCTACACACTTATAGGTCTCGGACATGAAGAGAAAAATTGGCTAGGAATTGATTTGGTTTTCGAATCACTTGGATTCAAAGATTAAAGGAAAGGAAAGGATGGAATCAAATGTTCAAGAACAAAATTGGAGAAAACCACTCTTCCCCAAATTTTCTAGGGTTCAGCCCTTTCAAATAAAATAGGCTAGGATGAGAGTTTGATCAGATAGAGGTAGAAGGTGATGAAGCTAGCTCAAAGAAATTGGTTTCACATTAAAAGGATTTTTCTACACTTTTCTAGGAATTTTTGAAATTTGGTTCATAAACTTGAAACTCATGGGATCAAGGATTTCAAACTTGAAATAGGAAGAGATTCATGAGGTTTAAGGATCTAGAGAGTGTTCTTACCTCTTGAATGATGAAGAATGGTGAAGAATCACACTTATCTCTCAAAAACTCAAGCTTTTTCTCTGAAGTTTCAAGGAAGAAGGTGAAGTGAAGGAAATAAATGGGTGAAGCTCTCTTGTGGGCTGATCTATGCGTGGGAATGGGGGGCTGAAATGTCCCAAAATTGGGTCACTTACGGGCATTTTAGTCTTTTCCTTCAAGGTTAAATGGTAATAATGAAAAAGGTTAGGGGTATTTTGGTCTTTTCACATCCAGATATTTTCTAACGTCATCATGATGTTGGCACGTTTTCCCTTGTGATGTCACTTGATGTGACATTAAGATTTTCCGTTAGCGGGTTCCGATAAATCCATATGCAGCTCCGTTTTTCACACGATTGAAGATTTCGCCCGAACGAAGGTTAGGAAGTGATTTTTTTTTTCAAATTTAACAAAAACTTAGGAAATTAAATTCTAAGACTTACTGTCTCGTTCAAGGGTCGAAATTTGGTCTCCTGAGTAGTAAAATCTTACTGTCAGTGGAAAAACGCAGACCGGGCTCCGTCTGAGTTTTTGGCTCAAAATTTAATCGTAGCTTCGTACGATAGCGTTAAGCATGAATATGGTCTCGGTTTATTGATATATAAAAGCAGTGAAAAATCGGAATGTTACACAATATGAATCAGGCTAAATCTTGATATATCTCGGAACAATATATACAATATAGTTTTGTTACTAAGAGTTATATTGATAGTTTCATATCATTTGATTGGAATGAAATTTGGAATTGTTATATTTGAGGACTTGAATCACTTGAAAAAATAAGTGGATTTGTTTTGTAGCAAATCTTCTACACGGTCAATTTGGATTGGTTATAGTTTGTTTAGAAAATGTGGTTAGATTAACTATATGTGGAGCAATTAGATATTAATTATGACCTTATATTTAGTTGTGGGAATGTGACGCCTGGGGAGGGTGTTACAGATTCTGTGTATGGTTCTTTGATCCTTCACCCACACTCAATCCTTGAGTCTCTGCCACTATATCATCCATAGCATCAATGTCTGATTCATTCAACCCCATTTTACTAAGAGGGTGAACGCCAACAACATAAGAAGAAGCTAGGAGAATAAAAGAATCTTGAACTGCAGAAGTTCGATTCCTATTCAAGATAATTGGAGTTATGACCCCTAACCTGTCTTTTCGGTGGCCTTCACTCTGTAAAAGCGCTGGTAGAGGTGACTAATTAACTGGAGCTGTGGTCTGGGCATTAACTGCTTTTCATTAATGTTAAGAGTCCTTATTTTGAAGCTTCACGATTGAACCCTGAACACCCTTGATCTCCAGCCAGGTTGGCTTAGAATTTAAAGCGTTCCCTTAATTTCCTCTCCTTCTCTTTTGAGTATCGCCTCCGTTTACCTTCTTCAAGTTCTGTGTATTAATTTGGTGGCAGGAATCACCGTTCCTTCAAATTCTGTGTATTAATTTGGTGGCTGGAATCACGGTGATCTGCGCTGTTACTCTCCTTATCCTCATTAACGAGGACCTGATATTTATTACCTTCTGTAACTGTTTCCTTGTTTTTAGGTTGTACATTTGCATGATCGACATTTCTCTTCCTTTTGGCTCCCACTATCCAATCTCCATGTAACGACTCTGGCAATCTCCTCTTTATTCGCCGATGAATCTCAATTCTATGCATTTTATAGGGGGTATTTGGATTGAATTTCGATGCATTTAAAGATAAATATTATTGTATTTCACCCTTTTGCTTAAGTTTTGACAGAATTGACATTTAAAGGCAGTTTCATGAACTTTTGAGGAAAAATGAAGGTTTTAGAGCTTAATTGGATAGATTACTGAAGTTTTGGAAGTAGCACGGCCGTGTCATGCGAGAGCACGCCCGTGCTAACCTCCAAAATCATCCATCCAAACAAAGCCTTACGAAAATACTTAAAGTTGACCTCTGGAGACTCAACACGGTCGTGCCATGCGAGAGCACGCTCGTGCCAAAGGAAGCAACTCCTGACTCAGAGAAGCAAGGCCTGAAAAAAGCTACCACGGTCCCAATCGTGAAGAGCACGGCCGTGCCAGATGAAGAGCACGCCCGTGCTGTAGAACGTTGTTCTACGAAGTTGGTACGCCCTGACAGATTTGAGCACGACCTGACATCTTGAAGAGCACGCCCATGCCACCTGATTGGCACGCCCGCGCTAACGGCACAGAAGACCTAATTCAAGGCTTTGTTCACATATTTTGTTATAAATAGAGGCCCTCTGTGCCACTTGAGAGATATCTTTTTGCATCTTTACATCTTTGACACCTTTGGCAAGCTTTGCCTTCTTTACATTCTTTTCATCTTTTGTTCTTAGCTTTAGTTTTCTAGTTTGTAGTTTTGATTTCTAGAGTAGGATGTGGCACCTAGAGGTTAAGTTGGAGACCACTTCTCCCTCTTCAATTATCCAGGATGCATTTTCCATTGTTGAACTTGGTTTTATATATTATTATGGGTAGCTAAATTCACCACTATAGTTGTGGTGGATCTTGTTTTAGTAGAAACCCTTTTCGCTATGTCTTAGCTTAAATTCAATTCTATTTGGTTTTAAGATTGCAATTTGAATTAGGCCTGGATAGTGGTCGAGTTCGGGTCCAAAAGGCCCAAACCGACCATAACCGAACAGATCATTTCAAGGCCCATTTCCGTTCGACCATATGGTCGGTTTACTCGGGTTTGGGTTGGTTCGACAGGGGGTTATCGTTTGGGTTGAATCGGTTATGGGTCAATATTGGGCCGGATAATTTTTTTGGGCCTAGTCAGATTTTATCATTTTTTTGTTTTTTTTTATCCAATTACTTGTTAAAGTACAATCTTTTGGGCCTATTCAAATACAGTTTTTTTGTTATTTCTGGTAAATTTTTTGGGCCATGTAAAAATTTATTTGTAATGGGCCACTAATGGCCCAAATTGAATGCTGTAAATTTTATGTGCAAGCTGGCCCTGATCAAACGTCAATTACATACAAATGATTAGGCCCTGGGATCAAAATACCATCAAGCAATCAATACTGTTAAAATCATCCTACTATCCTAATTCAACTTCCAAATCAAAGTAAACAAAAAACATAGCAAAATTTACAAAGTACAAACAGATCCAAATAATTACAAACTGATTCAAAATAAGTACAAAATAATTGCCCTCCAAAATTGGAGGTTCATCCTTCAACTCAAGGATTCAACCAAAAAATAATTGCTCTCCACAATTGGATCTGCATAACAGAACAGGCATCATTAACAGATCCAATAAAAGATTTCCAATTTAAACCAACTCCAAATATATAACGGAACAAGCATAATAGGCTTCCAATTTAAAACAACTCTAGTATTATTAACATAGTCATAAGACTTATAACATAAAACACAAAATGGATCCAATAAAAGGATTATACTTGTTAGGAGAATTCTAAAAACAAAATTCTAGTTATCATTGATCATTCCAAAAGCAGAAATTTAGTTATATCTGCAGCAAGTTTTAGAACTGTTGCTAGATAATAAAATACAAGTTCTACTACATAACATAATAAAGTGATTAAAATTCAACTAGGTAGTACCCTTAATGGCTTGGTGCTGCAGTTCCAGCTGCAGTTCTAACTCCTGTTGCAGCTCCTGTTGCTGCAGTTCCAGTTGCAGTTCCAGCTCTTTGAAACTCTAATGTACACTCACAGAAAATAGAAGTTAACTTATATACTTAGACACAACAACTAAAGAATTTTATAGGCATAAAAATATAACCATAGTACCTGCTAACACATTCTCAGATACCTCAAACTTCTCATTGGGATTGAGATCCTTTAATTGGCAAAGAGAGGACCGCAACCAGTTTTGAAGACAAATCAAAGCCTCCACCATTTCTGGGTTTACAGAGCTTCTGAATGTGTCTATAACCCTTCCCCCAGTACTGAATACACTTTCAGAGGCCACTGTGGAAATTGGTGTGGCCAATATGTCTCTAACCATGGTAGATAAAACAGGGTACCGAGAGGAATTTTGTTTCCACCAAAGAAGGATGTCAATTTGTCACCCTCATCATCAATACAAGCTTCACTCAAATACCACTTAAGTTCATTTTGTTTATCGATTGAATCTTTTTCCCTCAAGTGTTGCTTAAAAGCATCTCTCCTTGCCAATTGTGATAGCATTTCAGCAGATGTATCACCACGGGAAACCGATTCTATTGCAGCGGATGATTGGGTATCTCTATGTTGTTGTTCATAGGATGACTTGTACCAATTGTAAGTTTTAAAGAGACTATCCCTTAAAGTGGTGGACATTTCACTTAAAAGGATGGGCTCATCACCATAAATGTCCTTGAATGACCACTCTACTTATCTCATCTTATATCGGGGGTCAAAGATTACCCCAAAATAAAGAAGCTGATTGATGTTTTGAATTGTGCCCCAATACTTGTCATATTTTTTCTTCATCTCACAACCCATAGTTGCTAAAATGGTGTTTAAATTCATGGAGGACTGCTTTAGTTCGACATAGATTAAAGCTAATTGATGAAATGCAATGTGAAGACTCACACGTGTTGATGATGAAAAAACACAAGTCGCCTCATAGAAAATCTTGAGAAACTTCTGAAAAGCACGCACATTCTCCCAATCAATAAGACTAGGAGGACCTAAGGCCCCAAAGAACTCAACATAGCTTGAGTCCTCAACTCAAGCTTTTCAAAAGCTGCTTGAAACTTTTCAGCAGCATCAAACATCAAGTATGTCGAGTTCCACCTAGTTGGAACATCGAGACATAATAGTTTTTTTACAAGTAATTCCAGAAAATTCTATGCATTATTTGAATTTGGCAAATCTTTGGGGCGAAGACCTCACAAATCTAATCGCATTTCGGATGCTTGAAATGGAGAGGTGCATGTATTTCAAGCCATCGTTGACTACAAGACTCAATATGTGGGCATAATATCTCATCTGAAAGAAAGCACCATCCACCATCAATCCATTCATATTCCTTATTCTCTTTTTCAAATGGACTATGGCCGTATCATTGGATGATGCATTATCAACCGTGACCGTAGACACATTCTTAAGCCCCCATTCCCTCAAAACTTCCTCAACCTTCTTACCAATTGTCCCACCTTTGTGATTAATAACTATAGAGAAGCTGATTATTTTCTTTTGATATTTCCAATCGTTATCTATGAAGTGGGCTGTGAGGGTCAAGTAATTAAGGTTCTGAACGGAGGTCGAATAGTCTGTAGTGAGGGCCACCCTAGTGCAATCCGATCTAAAAAAGGCTTTTAGCTTCTGTTTTTCATCAAGGAACATCTGAAAACAATCTCTCGCTATCGTACGCCTTGATGGGAGAGTGAATTGGGGCTGGAGTTGTTTACATAGGTGCTTAAATCCATCACCTTCGACTACCCTAATGGGTTGTTCATCGACAAAGAAAAAAGTAGCCAATGCCTTTTGACAAACTACAAGATTGAATCTTGTGCTTGAAGAAACCAAACTGTCCCCCTCTCCACTGTTGAAGGTGAGGGTTTGATGAACCTCAATTCTGTGCATTTTATGGGGGTATTTGGGTCGAATTTTGATGCATTTTAGGATAAATATTATTATATTTCATCCTTTTACTTAAGTTTTGACAGAATTGATGTTCGGAGGCAGTTTAATGGACTTTTGAAGAAAAGAGAAGGTTTTAGAGCTAAATTGGGCAAAATACTGAAGTTCTGAGGTTAGCACGGCCATGCCATGCGACAGCACGCCCGTGCCAACCTTCCAAAGCCATCTATCCAGACAAAGCCTTACGAAAAAGCTTAAAGCTGACCTCTGAAGACTTAGCACGGCCGTGCCACACGAGAGCACGCCCGTGCCATGTTGAAGAAAGGGCTGACTCAGTAAAGAAAGGCCTGACAGAAGCTAGAACGACCTTAATTGCAAAGAGCACGGCCGTGCCAACTGAAGAGTACGTCTGTGCTGTAGCCCGTGCACTAGAACGTTGATCTACGAAGTCAGTAAGCCCTGACATATTTGAGCACGACCTGATATGCTGAAAAGCACGCCCGTGCTGAGCGAAAAGCACGGCCGTGCCAAGTGAAGAGCATGCCCATGCCAATGAAACATAAGACCAGAATCAAGGCCCGATCTGCATTTTGTGTTATAAATAGAGGCCCTCCGTGCCACTCTAAAAACATCTTTTGCTCTTTCTTTCATCTCTTTATTTTCTTTGAGTACTATACTCTTGTTTTAGTTTTAGTTGCAGTTTTGATTTCTAGAGTAGGATTTGGCACCTGGAGGTTAAGTTGGAGACACTTCTCCCTCTTCAACTATTCAGGATGCATTTCCCTTTGTTGATTTGAGTTTTCTCTATTACTATGAGTAGCTAATTTAACTACTAGAGTTGTGGTGGATCTTGTGTTAGTAGAAACTCCTTTCGCTATGTCTTAGCTTTAATTCAACTCTATTTGGTTTTCAAGTTGTTATTTGAATAGTGTTATTCTATCGTTCTTCATCCCATACAAAGATTTCGCACCCTTTGTATGCTTATAATCAATTGATTGACATTTTGGCTATCAAGCCCAATTAAATTGTTAGACCTATAGGATAACCAAGGTTTAATATCTAGATTTGCGAAAACATGATTTGTTCCTTTCAATAATTCGACTTCATTGTACTTAATGCTTTCTAATCACTTAAACTCTTTGTCTGACAACCATTGGGTTTATTTGGGGAAAAGAATATTAATTGTCTGACAAACAATTAATAGGTTTCGTAGAGTGGTTGATATTGAAAAAGCAATTGCGAAACTGAATAGAATTAGGATTTGCGGGGCATCGAAAGCACAAATGAAACCACGGCTCTAGGTCCTTTACTTTTGATTTCTTAAAACTCTTTTACTTTCTTTCTATTATCTTTAACATTGGTCTATTTCTATTTATTTTCTAAGTTCTTTATTAGTCTAAAGGTTTAATTGCACTTTTGGTCCCCCAAGTATCACGATTGTTCGATTTTGGTCCTCCAGGTTTTAATTGAGCCAATTGGATCCCCCAAGTATCACGATTGTGCAATTTTGGTCCTCTATTTTTCAATTGCGCCAATTGGGTCCCCTAGGTATCACAATTGTTTAATTTTGGTCCCCCTAGTATCACAATAGTGCAATTTTTAACGTCAATAGCCTACGTAGGACACATGGGACTGATTTGACATTTAGTGAAGTCAACTTGACAGTTTACGGGACATTCTTATAAGACATCATTGACATCTTACATAATTTAATGGTCAAATACACATCATTAAATATCACGTAAGAATGGCACGTAAGCTACCAAGCTAGTCTCATTAAGTACCAAATCAATCGCACATATGCTTCGTAGGCTATTGATGTTAAAAGTTGCATAATCGTGATATTTGAAGGACCAAAATTGCACAATTGTGATACTTGGGGACCAAAATTGCACAATCATGATACGTGGGGGACCCAATTGACGCAATTGAAATTTGGGGGACCAAAATTGCATAATCGTGATACTTGGAGGACCCAATTGGCGCAATTAAAACTCGGGGGATCAAAATTGAACAATCGTGATACCTGAGGGACCAAAAGTGCAATTAAGCCTATTCTAAATAACATAAGAATTTCTCTATTCCAGTACTTGCTTTATCACTATTATATCAGATTAATCTCTTGGGTACGATATCTGGACTTCCGTCCTATATTACTTTTGCGATAGGGTACACTGCCCTTAAGTTTGTTTTGAACGCAAGAAGTTTTTGGCACCGTTGCCGGGGATTAATTTTTGATATTTTGTGATCTTTAAGTAATATTGGAAGAAAAGAAATTCTAGTTAATTTAGACATTTAATTTTTCTTTTATTCTCTCTCTTTGTATGCTAACGCGTTCTAAAGATCCTGATCTAGTTTTTGATAGGGAAGTTGAAAGGACTTTCCAAAGGTAGTGGAGGCAAGCAAGAGAGGAGAACACCATGGGGGAAAGAATGACATTGTTAGACTACTTTACCCCCTCTGTTGAGGTGACGGATAGCATCACCAACCCTGCGGTGGATGCCTACAACTTTGAGATCAAGCCTGCTTTGGTCTCTATGATCCAACACTCTGGATTATTTGAGGGGTTGCCAACTGAGGACCCGAACTGCCATCTGAAAAAGTTCCTCAGGATCACCGATCTTATCAAATACAATGGAGCTTAAAC
The DNA here is from genome assembly GCA_039655645.1 of Ammopiptanthus mongolicus. Lineage (NCBI taxonomy): Eukaryota > Viridiplantae > Streptophyta > Magnoliopsida > Fabales > Fabaceae > Ammopiptanthus > Ammopiptanthus mongolicus. Next base: position 30,709,857 of record CM077344.1, read on the forward strand.
ATATGCGATCAGACTCAGATTGTTCCCATTCTCATTGTCCGACAAAGCAAATCAGTGGCTTTCTTCTTTGCCATCTGGATCTATCACTACTTGGGATCAATTAACATGCCAATTTTTGGCCATGTATTTTCCACCTTCTAAATCCGCTAAATATATAGCTGATATTTCGAATTTTGTGCTATATGACCAGGAATCTCTCTATGAGGACCCGAACTGCCATCTGAAAAAGTTCCTCAGGATCACCGATCTTATCAAATACAATGGAGCTTCAACATATGTGATCAGACTCAGATTGTTCCCATTCTCATTGTCCGACAAAGCAAATCAGTGGCTTTCTTCTTTTCCATCTAGATCTATCACTACTTGGGATCAATTAACATGCCAATTTTTGGCCATGTATTTTCCACCTTCTAAATCTGCTAAATATATAGCTGATATTTCGAATTTTGTGCTATATGACCAGGAATCTCTCTATGAGGCATGGGAGCGTTATGAGGATTTAATCTGGAGATATCCATATCATGGTTTCACAGTCCCCATTCTGGTGCAGATGTTCTATAATGGACTTTCAAAAACAAACAAGTCCAGTATAGATGCTGCCTATGGGGGCTCAATTTTGAAAAAGACACTGGATGAAGCCCCAACCTTGATTCAAGAGATGGCAGCCAATCACTATCAATGGCCGCTCAAGGACAGGCAGACCATCAAGAAGCCAATCAGTGTGTATGAGGTAACTGCCACAGTGACAATGGAAACTAAGGTTGATGCTCTAACAAAACGGATCGAAACATTGATGCAAGTTTAAGCATAGATTATGACACAAGCCAGTTCACCAGTGTCTCTTTTCCCATGCAATCATTGCGGTTTGATAGGCCATGAGAGTAAGGACTGCCATCTGAGCAATTCTTTTTCTCCACCAATTGAGGAAGCTAAATTCATGAATAATGTCAATCAAAACCAAAATAATTCTTACAATCCTGGTTGGCGGAGTCGCCCGAATTACTCATGGGGAGGTCAGCAGAACGGTCAAGGTTCAATTTCAAACGCCTACAGACCACCCCACTTGCAGAACCAAGGTACAAAACCCGAAAATAGGAAGCCCGATCCTCATGAATTGATAGCAGAATATATAAAGGAGACTGATAAAAAATTTCAAGCCATTCTGTCACTGATAACTGCTCTTACCACTTTGCTCTCGAAAAGGCCTCAAGGAACATTACCCACTTAGACTGAGCCAAACCCAAGGGAGCATGTCAATGCGATTTTTCTTCAGCAAGGAGAAAAAGACAACTCTACTTCCATGGAAGAAAACAACATTGCTGAAGAAATTAAGTCAGAAGGAGAGCACGGCCGTGCCATCTGTCCAGTAAGCAGAATCAGGTAACAGTCACTAGTGAGGTACAATTTTCTCTTCCAAATCTTTTTACGGAGTATGGTAGCTTGCAAAATGATGAATTCTTGAAAAGTAATATGAAATTGTATGTTAAACCAACTCCTAATAAAAATGAACATCTTTCAAAAGTATATGGGGTAGTACAGATTATTGAGGAATGCTCTACTGTTATTTTAAATAAATTACCTCGTAAAATTAAAGACCCAGGGAATTTTACTGTTCCCTATTCCATTGAGAATGCCCATTTTGATTAAGCACTATGCGACTTAAGTGCTAGTATAAATCTAATGCCTTATTCTGTGTCAAAAAGGCTTGGTTTACAAGAACCTCAGAGCACCAAAGTCTCATTGCAGCTAGCGAACAGAACCATCACCCACCCTCGAGGAACAATAGAAGACGTGTTAGTAAGGGTGGGGAGATTCACGTACCCAGTAGACTTTGTAATTTTGGACATGAAAGAGGATGAGGAGGTCCCTATCATTCTGGGACGACCTTTCTTGGCCACCAGTGATGCTAAAATAGAGGTCAAACAGCCCTAACCTTAAGGCACAAGGGTGAAGAAGCTGTCTTCAAGGTCTCCCCAAGGCCATCGTGATCAGTACTGTAAAACAGGTTGTCAGGCTCGTGATGTAAAACAAGCGCTGCGCAGAAGGCAACCTGTATTTTATTATATGTTAAAAAAAAAAATTTTGAGAAAGAAATAATTGTGCGAAGTCTTGCAAAATTTTTGAAGTGCCCCCTATTTTTGAACTAAAGTTTAAACTCTGGAAAAATAAGAGGGCAACGACTGTGCTCCCTGTTGGCACGGTCGTGCCACTCGCACAACTGTTTAGAATATAAGAAGGAAGCAGAGCACGGGCAAAGCACTGCCCTTAGTCACCTAGTGCTCCCCCTATTATGCAGATTCTTCAAAAGTTTTGCATCCTTCCCTGCTTAATTCACTTCTCCAGGGTAAAAATCTCACTTCTTGCTCTTTAATTTCTATGGTTTGGTATTATGATAGGTTAGGTTTAAGGTTGTTTTATTCCCTTTTTGATTTTATGCATATTAGCTGCTGTTTTGTTGCTTTTTAGTGATGATTACTATTAGGAACTGTTAGTTTAGTGGTGGTATAGATATTCTGCATGTTTTGGCTGTGTTTTATGGGGCATATTGAGTTCTGCGTGTGGCACGGGCAATAGCACGGCTGTGCTGTTATAAGAACAGGTCGTGCTGCTCCTATTTCTGAATTTTTGTATCTGCACGGGCCCTAGCACGGCCGTGTTGTTCCAAGAACAGGCCATGCTGTTCGTATATTGTTGAATTCTGGAAACTGCAATCAGCACGGTCGTGCCCCCTGTTAGCACTGTTGTGCCAATTTAAAATTTCTAGAAAATATTTTCAGCATGGTCGTGCCATGCGAGAGCACGACTGTGCCAGTCCCAGAATGCTTAAATAGAATTATTTTGTCTGGATTTGAACCCATCTATCCTATGCCTAATCTAAATACTTATGTTTTGTATATTTTTATGATTATTTCTTACTAATAATTGATTTTTGACTTATGCAGGACTATGACACCCAAAAGAAGCCGTATAGAAATGGGGGTCTATGCTCGGTTGGATTCTCAGGAGCAGACCTTCCAGAAGCTTTCAGTGGACGTCTTTCAGAGGTTTGATAGTCAGGACCACCAGCTGACGCAGATGCTGCAAATGATGCTGAGACATTTCGACTATCCGCCTCCACCTCAGTGATCCCCCGCTGTGATACTTTAAGCATCTGTGCTATTGTATCAGGGATTGTATTGTAAAAATTTCTCTTCTCCTTTACCTCTCCACTTGTATTTCATCATTAAATATGTATGCATTGAGGATATTGCATAAGTTAAGTGTGAGAAGGGAAAATATATTTATATTTTTGACTCTGCTGCATCCAATTATTTGGCTTAAAACTTTTAAAATTAAGAAAACCCCGTACAAATTTTTCTTTTTGAAAATTTGCTTTGATAGTCTTATAAGTATATTTGAAAAAGTTAATCTTTTGAAAACTGATAATTGGTAGATAAATTCTTTGATTTAAAACTCTTCATTAGACTTAACTTCTAAAATGTGAGGTTTGAGCTTTTATTGGGTTAAGTTACATTGCCAAATATTCTGATATTAACTTTTTTTTTTATGAGTGTGATTCTCAGGTGTTATATATTCTAGAACTTGTTCTGAGACCATCTCAAGGTAAATTTGACTTATGCATGTGGAACTCTGGTTGGGGCACTCTTAGGTATTCTTTTTGGCCTACATATTTTGTTAAAACACTTCTCCCCAAGTTGCCCAATTTTGAGCCTTTTATGAAAATTCTCTTCTTAGTCCCTATTCTGAAAAATTAAAATTAAAATTATTTTTGGTGATCCCTTGGAAGTATAATGGAGCAACAAGAGAAATATATGGTGATGGTTCCCTTTCCAAAAATGAAAATGTTAAAAATAGGCTGGCAGTGAAAAGAATAATATATTGCCTCTTTCTCCTCAAAAAGAAAAAGAAAAGAAAAATATGAATATATGATTAGAGAGAAGGCAAGAAAAAAGAGCTTATAGATAAAGAAAGAAAGGAAAGGTTGAAGAAAAAGTAGCAGATCTAACAAAAAATTATATTTTGTGAAGAAGGTGCCAATGCACTTTTTGTTCATTTATGTTTCTAAGGGTCATTACTTTGCTTATTGATTTGGCCCTTTGATTATCCATTTCCTTTATCTACCTCGCCTAACATTAATACCTTGACCCCATTACAACCCATGAAAGACCTCAACCTTCTTTTGCATGCATATGGTTCATATTGTGGAGATTTGATCGATGAACAAGCTTATGGTAATGTATTTATTTGAGAATCTTGAGTGCTTCTATGCCTTTGCCCAATACACTGAGAGATTGTCAATAGAGTGACCTTTGGTCTTTTGAAAAAGTTTGATTTCAAGGAATTTAAAAGTTCCAATTGGGTGTTCTCTTGGCTTTCTTTTGAAAATTATACACGTTTGACTATTTTCGCAATTTTGAAAACTCATTTTGTTTAAGGTTCCCTTGATTTAAGTTTGAAATTTATTTTTGAAACTTATTTTAAAGCCATATAATTGCTTGAGGGCAAGCAATGTTTAAGTGTGGGAAGTTTAATGAACCTCAATTCTATGCATTTTATAGGGGGTTTTTGGGTCGAATTTTGATGCAATTTAGGATAAATATTATTATATTTCACCCTTTTACTTAAGTTTTGACAGAATTGACGTTCAGAGACAGTTTAATGGACTTTTGAAGAAAAGAGAAGGTTTTAGAGCTAAATTGGGCAAAATACTGAAGTTTTGAGGTTAGCACGGCCGTGCCATGCGAGAGCACGCCTGTGCCAACCTTCCAAAGCCATCTATCCTAACAAAGCCTTACGAAAAAGCTTAAAGCTGACCTCTAAAGACTTAGCACGGCCGTGCCACACGAGAGCACGCCCGTGCCATATTGAAGAAAGGGATGACTCAGTAAAGAAAGGCTTGACAGAAGCTAGCACGACCCCAATCGCAAAGAGCACGGCCGTGCCAACTGAAGAGCACGTCTGTGCTGCAGCCCATGCACTAGAACATTGATCTACGAAGTCATTAAGCCTTGACATATTTGAGCATGACCTGACATGCCGAAGAGCACGCCTGTACTGAGTGAAGAGCACGGCTGTGACAAGTGAAGAGCACGCCTGTGCCAATGAAACATAAGACCAGAATCAAGGCCCGATCCGCATTTTGTGTTATAAATAGAGGCCCTCTGTGCCACTCTAAAAACATCTTTTGCTATTTCTTTCATCTCTTTATTTTCTTTGAGTACTATACTCTTGTTTTAGTTTTAGTTGTAGTTTTGATTTCTAGAGTAGGATTTGGCACCTGGAGGTTAAGTTGGGGACACTTCTCCCCCTTCAACTATTCAGGATGCGTTTTCCTTTGCTGATTTTAGTTTTCTCTATCCTTTCACTGTGTTAGCTTTAATTCAACTCTATTTGGTTTTAAAGTTGTTATTTGAATAGTGGTATTCTATTGTTCTTCATCCCATACTAAGATTGCGCACCCTTTGTATGCTTATAATCAATTGATCGACATTTTGGCTATCAAGCCCAATTAAATTGGTAGACCTATAGGATAACAAAGGTTTAATATCTAGATTTGAGAAAACATGATTTATTCCTTTCAATCATTCAACTTCTTTGTGCTTAATGCTTTTTAATCACTTAAACTCTTTGTCTGACAACCATTGGGTTTATTTGGGGAAAGAATATTAATTGTCCGACAAACAATTAATAGGTTTTGTAGTGGGATTGATATTCAAAAAGCAATTGTGAAACTGAATAGAATTCGGATTTTTTTTTGGGGGGTATCGAAAGCACAAGTGAAACCATGGCTCTAGGTCCTTTACTTTTGATTTCTTAAAACTCTTTTACTTTCTTGCTATTATCTTTAACATTGGTCTATTTCTATTTATTTTCTAAGTTCTTTATTAGTCTAAATAACATAAGAATTTCCCTATTCCAGTACTTGCTTTAACACTATTATATCAGATTAATCTCTTGGCTACGATATCTGGACTTCCGTCCTATATTACTTCTGTGACAGGGTACACTGCCCTTAAGTGTGTTTTGAATGCAAGACGTTTTTGGCACCGTTGCCGGGGATTAATTTTTGATATTTTGTGATCTTTAAGTAATATTGGAAGAAAAGAAATTCTAGTTAATTTAGACATTTAATTTTTCTTTTATTCTCTCTCTTTGTATGCTAAGGTGTTCTAAAGATCCTGATCTAGTTTTTGACAGGGAAGTCGAAAGGACTTTCCAAAGGTTGCGGAGGCAAGCAAGAGAGGAGAACACCATGGGGGAAAGAATGACATTGTTAGACTACTTTACCCCCTCTGTTGAGGTGACGGATAGCATCACCTACCCTGCGGTGGATGCTTACAACTTTGAGATCAAGCCTGCTTTGGTCTCTATGATCCAACACTCTGAATTATTTGAGGGGTTGCCAACTGAGGACCCCAACTGCCATATGAAAAAGTTCCTCAGGATCACCGATCTTATCAAATACAATGGAGCTTCAACAGATGCGATCAGACTCAGATTGTTCCCATTCTCATTGTCCGACATAGCAAATCAGTGGCTTTCTTCTTTGCCGTCTGGTTTTATCACTACTTGGGATCAATTAACATGCCAATTTTTGGCCAGGTATTTTCCACCTTCTAAATCCGCTAAATTTAGAGCTGATATTTCGAATTTTGTGCAATATGACGAGGAATCTCTCTATGAGGCATGGGAGCGTTATCAGGATTCAATTTGGAGATGTCCATACCATGGTTTCACAGTCCCCATTCTGGTGCAGATGTTATATAATGGACTTTCACAAACAAACAGGTCCAGTATAGATGCTGCCTACGGGGGCTCAATTTTGAAGAAGACACCGGAAGAAGCCTAAGCCTTGATTCATGAGATGGCAGCCGATCACTATCAATGGCCGCTCAGCGACATGCAGACCATCAAGAAGCCAATCCGTGAGTATGAGGTAACTACCACAGAGACAATGGAAACCGAGGTTGATGCTCTAACAAAAAAGATCGAAACACTGATGCAAGTTCCAGCACAGATTATGACACAAGCCAGTGCACCAGTGTCTCCATTCCCATGCAATCATTGCGGTCTGACAGGCCATGAGAGTCAAGACTGCCATCTGAGTAATTCTTTCTCTCCACCAATTGAGGAAGCCAAATTCATGAATAATGTCAATCAAAACCAAAATAATTCATACAATACAAGAGCATACATATGTTTAATGTTCGAAAATAGGATTAGGAAAACAGGGTCAGGAAGCAAAATGTAGTGTCAATAAAATGCTTATTCTCAAATACTCATTCAGGATTAGGAGACTAATATAGTGTTCCAAAACAGGGTCAAGAAGCAAAAAAATATATATATAAGCATAAAAGCAGAGAACATATACAAGCATATAACATCAAAAGAGGGAATCAAGCACATAGAACATCGAAAACAAAGAACGTATATAAGCATAGATCATTAAAAGAGGGGATCAAAATAAAAAAAAATCCATACCTTTGCAACCGTAAGCTCCTTAGGTCAATAAGTCTTACTCCCTTGCTACAAGGAAAAAAAACACAAGCAGCAACGACTTGAACCCTAAAAAAAAAAATAAGCTCAAACATATCAAAAACAAAAACGAAAACCCTAAATCCAGAGACAACAAAAATAAACCTCATAAAAAAAATTACCCTTGAAAGCAATATTAGTTACCAGAAACCCTAAGCTCCTACAGTTTTAACCCTAAAAAAACAAAATGTTAGTCAAATAAGCATTTCGAAAATGAAAACCCTAAACCCAAAAAAATAAAGAACAAACCCTAACCTTTCATTGATGCAAGACCATTCGCAACCACAGTTTAATGAATCTCCAACGGCGATGAAGTAGTAGAGATGTTGCTGAAGCTTGAAGGTGAGAGAGTTTCGAAGGGTTGAATCTGATTGGAACTTTGGAAGTGTTTAAGGTTTCGGGGATGATGAAGGAGATTGATGAAGACGAGAGTTCTCGATGGAATCGATGGAGGAGAAATTAGAACTGGAAGAGACGAAGAGTGGAAGAAGAAGAATTGGGTAGGTGGTGTGGTGCGTTACTTCTTCGGCTGCGCTAGGGTTTGGTAGAGGGGAAATGAAACAAAAGAATGGAGGAGAGAAGGTTCGAATTCGAATGGCTTAACCCTATCTCACTCTCAATCTCAGTATCCAAAACGACATCGTATAATTGGTAATCAAAAAAATCTTCATCGCCTCGGTCGGGTTCAGTTGGTAGCGAAATAAAATTAGGATACCCGAACCCGCCCGAGGAAATCCGCGTGAACCCTTCACGCCTGACCCGATGACCCGGGTGAACCTGCCTGTTAACTTAAAACCACGCTCAGTTATATCGGGCTCGGGTCGGGCCGAAATTTTTGTCCAGGCCTAATTTGAATAGTGTTATTCTGTTGTTCTTCATTCCATATTTAGGATTGTGCACCTTTTGTATGCTGTTAATCAATTGATTGATATTTTGGTTATCAAGCCTAATTAAATTGGTAGATCTATAGGATAACCATGGTTTAAGATCTAGATTTGATAAAACGTGATTTACTCCTTTCAATCATTCAACCTCTTTGCGCTTTATGCTTTCTAATAATTTAAACTTTTTGCCTGACCGTTGGGTTCATCTGGGGAAAATAATATTGATTGCTTGACAAACAATTAATAGTTTTCGTAGACGGATTGATAGTCGAAAAGTAATTGCGGAATTGAATAGAATTAGGATTTGGGGGGTATCGAAAGCACAAGTGAAACCACGGCTCTAGGCTCTTTTACTCTTGATTTCTAAACTCTCTTCTTATCTTTTTGTTATCTTTTACTATTGCTTTATTATTATTTATTACTTTTTATTTCTTGATTATTCTGAATAGCATAAGGATTCCTCTATTCCGGTACTCGCTTTGCCACTATTATATCACAATTAATCTTTTGGGTATGATATCTGGAATTCCGTCCTATATTACTTCTGTGACAGGGTACACTGCCCTTAAGTGTGTTTTGAATGCAACAAGTTTTTGGTGTCGTTGCTGGGGATTAATTTTTGATATTTTGTAATTTGTAATTTTAGTGTTATTTGAAGAAAATAAATTGTAGTTAATTTAGACATTTATTTTTCTTTTTATTCTCTCTCTTTGTATGCTAATGCGTTCTCAAGGCCCTGATCTAGTTTTTAACAGGGAAGTTGAACGAACTTTTCACAGCTTGCGAAGGCAAGCAAGAGAGGAGAACACCATGCGGGAAAGAATGACTTTGCTGGATTATTTTACCCCCTCTGTTGAGGTGACAGATAGCATCACCAACCCTGCGGTGGATGCCAACAACTTCGAGATCAAGTCTGCTTTGGTCTCTATGATCCAAAACTCTGGATTATTTGGGGGGTTGCCAACTGAGGACCCCAACTGCCATCTGAAGAAGTTCCTCAGGATCACGGATCTTATCAAGTACAATGGAGCTTCAACAGATGCAATTAGACTCAGATTGTTCTCATTCTCATTGTTTGACAATACGAATTAGTGGCTTTCCTCTTTGCCATCTGGTTTTATCACTACTTGGGACCAATTAACACGCCAATTTTTGGCTAGGTACTTTCCACCTTCTAAATCTGCTAAATTGAGAGTTGATATTTCGAACTTTGTGCAATATGACCAGGAATCTCTCTATGAGGTATAGGAGCGATAGCAGGATTCGATCCGTTGGTGTCCATACCATGGTTTCACGGTCCCCATTCTAGTGCAGATGTTCTATAATGGGATTTCACAACAAAATAGGTCCATTATAGACGCTGCTTATGGGGGATCAATTCTGAAGAAGACACCTGAAGAAGCTCAAGCCTTAATCCATGAGATGGCAGCCAATCACTACCAGTGGCTGCTTAGGGACAAATAGACCATCAAGAAGCCAATCGGTGTATTTAAGGTAAATGTCATAGATGCTATGGAAACCAAGATGGACGCTCTAACAAAGTAGATAGAAACACTTATGCAAGCTCAAGCACAGATTATGACACAAGCCAGTGCACCGGTGTCTCCATTCCCATGCAAACATTGCGGTTTAACAGGTCATGAGAGCAAGGATTGCCAACTAGGTAATTCTTTTGCGCCGTCAGCTGAGGAAGCCAAATTTGTGAGCAATGCCAACCAAAATCAAAATAATTCTTATAATCTTGGAAGGAGGGGCCGACCGAATTACTCTTGGGGCGGTCAGCAGAACGGTCAAGGTTCAAATTCAACCGCCTATAGACCACCCTACTTGCAGAACCAAGTTTCAAAACCAGGGAATAGGAAGCCCGATCCTCATGAATTGCTAGCAGAGTACATGAAAGAGACTAATAGCAAGTTTCAAGCCATTCAGACACAGATATCTGCTCTTACCACGTTGCTCTCTAAAAGGCCTCAAGGAAGATTGTCTACCAAGACTGAGCCAAACCCAAGGGAGCACGTCAATGCAATCTCTCTTCCGTAAGCAGAAAAAGAAAACTCTACTTTCATGGTAGAAAACACTGCTGAAGAAGACAAGTCTGAAGAAGAGCACGACCGTGCAACACTTTTGGCACGGCCGTGCCACCTGCCCAGTAAGCAGAATCAGGTAATAGTCACTAGTGAGGTACAAATTTCTCTACCAACTCTTCTAATTGGGAATGATAACATGCAAACTGATAAATTTTTAATAACTCATATGAAAATGTATGTTAAGCCATCCCTTGATAATGATGAACATCTCTCAAAAGAATATGGGGTAGTACAAGTTAATGAAGAATGCTCTGCTGTTATTTTGAATAAATTGCCCCGTAAAATACAAGACCCAAGGATTTATACTGTTCCCTGTTCCATTGAGAATTTTCATTTTGATATAGCATTATGTGATTTAGGTGCCAGTATAAATCTAATGCCTTATTATGTGTCAAAAAGGCTTGGTTTGCAGGAACCTCAGAGCACCAAAGTCTCATTGCAGTTAGCTGACAAGGGTGGGGAGATTCACATACCCGGTGGACTTTGTGATCTTGGACATGAAGGAGGACGAGGAGGTCCCTATCATCTTGGGACCACCTTTCCTAGCTACAAGTAATGCTAAAATAGAGGTCACACAAGGCACATTGACCTTAAGGCATAAGGTAGAAGAAGCTGTGTTCAAGGTCTCCTCAAGACCACCATGATCAGTTCTTTAAACAGGTTGTCAGACTCGTGACGTAAAACAAGAGCTGCGCAGGAGGCAACCTGTATTTTTATTTTTATTTTATTTTTGTTTTTGTTTTATTATTATTCTAAAAAATTAAAAATTCTTTGAAGAGTAAGTGTGGGAAGGTTTGCAAAAATTTAAGAAGTGTTCCCTCTTTTTGAACTTTTTTTTTTAAATTTGGAAAAATTAAGAGAGCACGGCCGTGCTCCCTATTGGCACGGCCGTGCCACTTGCGCGGCTGTTCAGAATAAAAGGGGGGAGCAGTGCACGGTCAGAGCACTGCCTTTGCCCACCCTGTGCTCCCCCAACTGCACGTAATCTTCAAATTTGTTGCATCCTTCCCGGTTTATTCACTCATCCAAAGGTAAAATCTCACTTCTTTCTCTTTAATTTGTTTGATTAGGTGTTAGGTTAGGTTAGGTTAGGGTTGTTTTGTCCTCTTTTGAATTTTATTCGTAATTTGTTGATGTTTTTCTAGTTGTTAGTGAAGATTGATGTTTAGGACTGTTTGTTTAGTGTTGATTTTGAGTCTCTGCATGTTTGGGCTGTGATTTGCTGAGTTTTTGTGCATTCTATGTGTGCCACGGGCACTAGCACGGCCGTGCTGTTCCAAGAACATGTCGTGCTGCTCATATTTCTGGAATGTTGCATATGCACGAGCACTAGCACGGCCGTGCCGTTCCAAGAACAGGCCGTGCTATTCATACGTTTTGAAATTCTGAACTCTGCCTGCACCACGGCCGTGCCATCTTAAATTTCTGGAAAATAATTTCAGCATAGCTGATCCACGCGTGAGCACGGCTGATGTGTGTGAAACAATATCATATTTCATTCTTGTTTTACATGGATTTTTAGTTCATTTAGGTATATTAGTTTCCTTTTTATTTGTTTTCCCTTTAGTTCGGATAACTGCGGCGTTTATTGTCTGTCGTGCAGGATTTGTGGTTATTTGGCTAAGAAAAGGGTGGAAAGCTTGCATGATTGAAGTTGGAGCTTATATAGGAGCAAACGAGGTCAAAAAGATCATTCGAGAGGCATCCACGGCCTGGCCATGGAATTCCCCGTGGCCATGGATCGGGCAGCTGCGCCGAAGTACAAACGTGACAGGACAAACGTGGAGGAGGCACTTTTGGAGGCTCTTGTTCTTCATCCTCTTCCTTCTTTCTCTCTTCATTATGGTTTGGTTGTTCTTTATCGTTTTTCTGTTTTCTCTCTTTGCCAAGTCTGAGTAGTTTCCTTTGTTTCTAAGATTGGGCAATGCCCTTTCGTACATTGATGATGATTAATTGACTTGTTTATCCTTTTTATTAATTTTTGAATGTTCTTTGATTCAATTCTTATAATTGCACTTATTCATGTGAATTTGTTGGCCACATATTTGCATCTCATAGATATCTAGGGACGTACTGAGAGGTGAACCTAGGTATTTGAACCATAAGAATTGAACTTAAGGTCTAAATCACGAGAGTAGGTTTAGCCTTTCGAGGATTTAATGAATTGCCATAAACCTTAAAGGGTTCAATTTAAATTCAATTACCACGAGAGTAGGAATTGATTTATTTGGGCACCGTTTTTGTATCTCGAGAGAGAACTTTAGCAATTTAGGGTAATTCACCTTCAATTGAATTTTAATCTTAATAAAAGGGTTATCAATTAAGATTCATCTTGTATCATTGTGGCTACCCCCAATCCTAGAAGCTTTCTTGACATTTTAAAAACCTTTTCTTAAAAGCTTGTTGTTCTTGTTCTTGATCTTTTGCATTTTAATATTTATTTATTTAATTTCTTGGTTACTACATTCTTATCACTTAGCAATTATATTTCCTTCGTTTAATTGAATTGAATTAATTAATTAATTGGTATTCATAAACATAGTCCCTGTGGATTCGATCTTTTATTACTTGACAACGAAACTATTCACTTGCTGATTTCACATATCAAGTTTTTGGCGCCGTTGCCGAGGACTGTGTCTTTCTTGAATATCAGTTTATTTTTTAATTTAATTATTTTAAACATTTTTTATTATTTTTTTTATCATATTATTACGTTCTTGTTTTCTCTTTGGCTCGCTGCAGGTAATTTCTCTACTTTATGCGAAGTACTAGACGTTCCGGGACTCTTATTGAAGTCGATCCTGAAATTGAAGGAACTTTTCATAGAAGGAGAAGACAACAAAGGGAAAGAGCAAGAGAAATAATTGAACCAATACTTGTCATGGCTGACCCAGTGGATAATAGGCCACTCAAGGAGTACGCAGCCCCTAATGCTCGGGGTCTGCGATCTGGAATTGCTAGGCCAGCCATTGAAGCTAGACACTTCACCATACCACCTACCTTACTCTCTATGATAAGGAAGAACCAGTTTGGAGGATTTCCTTCAGAGGACCTTAATGATCATGTGGATATGTTTTTGGAGTTTTGTGAGATAGTCAGGATTGAAGCTGCCCTTGCTAATGCTACCCGCCTCCGCTTATGTCCATCATCATTGAGAGATAGAACTAGAGCATGGTTGAAGTCAGTGCCCGCTGAAATAATCACTACTTAGGACCAATTGGAGCAAGCTTTCTTGGACAAATTCTTTCCACCTTCCAAGACTGCTCATCTTAGGACCCAAATCACAAGCTTCATTCAGAAAGATGGAGAGTCATTGTCAGAAGCTTGGGATAGATACAAGGCTTTGCTGGAAGCTTGCCCACATCATGGGTTAGAGAAGGGGTTGATTGTTCACACCTTCTATAATGGGCTTGAATATTCTTCGAAGGTGTCGCTTGACTCCGCAGCTGGCGGAGCTTTGATGAATAGAAATTTAGCAGAAGCTTATGAAATCATTGAGAGTGTTGCTGCAAATCATCACCAATGTGCAGACGAAAGAGGTAATAACTTGAAAAAACTTTCGGGAGGTAAGTTTGTGGTAGATGGTGTTGATTTGATAATGTCAAAATTTGATTCTCTAAATGAGGGTTTTGATAAACTTGAGAAAGTAAATGTGAATGCAATAGGTGCTACTGATGTTGTTTGTGAGTGTTGTGGAGCGTAGGGACACATTGGTATTGAATGCGAAAGCGTGCCAAGGGAGCAAGTGGACTCGTGCAACAGCTTTTATGACACAAACCCAAAGTTGGCCAACTACGCTCCTCCAAACTGTTATAACCAAGGAAGGAAGAACAACCCTTACCCCTCCTACCGGAACAACAGCACGTTGAACCACCAATTCCAAGAAGACCAAGGTAGTGCTAAACCTTCTTCTGGCTTCCAACAGGTACAAACCTCTAAACTTTCTTGGAGCAAATTCTTTCCACCTTCCAAGACTGCTCATCTTAGGACCCAAATCACAAGCTTCATTCAGAAAGATGGAGAGTCATTGTCAGAAGCTTGGGATAGATACAACGCTTTGCTGGAAGCTTGCCCACATCATGGGTTAGAGAAGGGGTTGATTGTTCACACCTTCTATAATGGGCTTGAATATTCTTCGAAGGTGTCGCTTGACTCCGCAGCTGGCGGAGCTTTGATGAATAGAAATTTAGCAGAAGCTTATGAAATCATTGAGAGTGTTGCTGCAAATCATCACCAATGTGCAGACGAAAGAGGTAATAACTTGAAAAAACTTTCGGGAGGTAAGTTTGTGGTAGATGGTGTTGATTTGATAATGTCAAAATTTGATTCTCTAAATGAGGGTTTTGATAAACTTGAGAAAGTAAATGTGAATGCAATAGGTGCTACTGATGTTGTTTGTGAGTGTTGTGGAGCGTAGGGACACATTGGTATTGAATGCGAAAGCGTGCCAAGGGAGCAAGTGGACTCGTGCAACAGCTTTTATGACACAAACCCAAAGTTGGCCAACTACGCTCCTCCAAACTGTTATAACCAAGGAAGGAAGAACAACCCTTACCCCTCCTACCGGAACAACAGCACGTTGAACCACCAATTCCAAGAAGACCAAGGTAGTGCTAAACCTTCTTCTGGCTTCCAACAGGTACAAACCTCTAAACTTGAGTCACTTTTTGAGAATTTTTTGAGAGTCAGTCTAAGCAAAATGAGGAGTTTAGGCAACATGGTAAGGTTTTAACTGAGGCCATTAGAGATGTCGGCTAAGGTTGACAATTTGGCCATTCACAATAAGATGTTGGAAACTCAGATTGCTCATCAAGCTAGCACCTTAAATAGACAACTTGGTAAGTTTCTTGGTCAACCTGAGATAAATCTTAATGAGCATTGTAATGCTGTGATCTTAAGAAGTGGTAAGACTTTAGAGGATCCCAAAGTTGAGGGGAATGAGGAAAAAGAGACAACTAAGACACAAACCTTAGAAGAAGAGGAAACTAATGAGAAAATGTCTAAGTATGTACCCCTGAACCTTACCAACCCCCGATTCCCTTCCCTCAAAGGTTGGCCAAGGCTAAGCTAGATCAGCAATTTGGGAAGTTTCTAGAGGTCCTTAAGAAATTGTACATAAATGTACCCTTCACTGATGCGTTACAACAAATGCCTACCTATGCTAAATTTCTTAAGGATATTTTGTATAATAGCAAGGAACATGAGACGGTAGCTTTAACGGAGGAGTGTAGTGCTTTAATTCAAAGTAAATTTCTTCCTAAGCTCAAAGATACAGATAGTTTCTCTATTCCTTGCTCAATTGGTGATGTAAGTATTGATGATGCTTTGTGTGATTTGGGGGCTGGTGTGAGTCTCATGCCTTTGTCTGTTTTTGAGAGATTGGGGATATGTGGTGTGAGTCTCATGCCTTTACAGCTTGCAGATAGTTCGATTAAGCAATCTCTTGGCATCATAGAGAATGTCCCCGTTAAGGCAGAAAATTTTTTCATTCCTGTTGACTTCATTGTGTTAGATATGAAGGGGAATTCCAAATTCCCCATCATTCTAGGAAGGCCTTTCTTGGCCATTGCTGAGGCCATTATAGATGTTAAAAAGGGGAAGCTTTCTTTGAATGTTGGGGAGGATAGGATAGATATTGATTTGACAAATCCTATTAAACAACCCTTTCTTGAGAACTCATTATGCAAGATTGCTTTATTGCATCGGATGGAGAAAGAGGAGTCTAGAGCTGACGACCCTCCTAAACTTTGCTTAGCCAATGATACCTCGGAGGATGAAGAGGATGAGGTGGAAAAACATAAAAAGATAGAGTTTTCACTTCAAGAAGCTAAGGCCGAGAAGCTTAAGTGGAAGCCGGCAAAACGGTGGCGCAATAGGCCAATATTAGAGGATGGTCTCTTAGATGGAACTTGTGAGAAGGGAGTCGCACATTCACTCGCAAGCCCTGTTGATCCGGGTTGATGTGAAAGGAGTCGAGGTAATGACTTTAAACAAGCGCTTCTTGGGAGGCAACCCAAACTTTCTTTGTTGTTCTTTTTAATTTTTATTTTTCTTTTGATTTTAGTGTGTCGGTTAGTTGGTATGATCTTTATCTCATTGTGCTTAGACCAGCGTTATCTCTCCTTCACTTTCCCACTTTCCACCACCTCTGTGAGTTCTTTCCTTTGATCCCTTCTCTTGTTTTAGGTTTTTACATTGGGGACAATGTAAATTTCTAAGCTTGAGGGGGTATTTCATTTTTGGTGTTTTTGTAGTTCCATTAATAGTCTCATGCATTTGAATGTTGCATATTGCATTGCATTTTGTGTTGTTTACTGCACGTTTGCACCATCACTATATCCCTTGTCTATTTGGTCCTCGTAAAGCAACTTTGTGCCCTTATCTTTTCTTGTAAAATTTGAGATAATATTGTTTGGGAACCCAATCTTTGTACCTTGTGGTAGGCAATAGGCATTGTTGATTGGAAGTAGAGGTGATCTCTTGATAAGTTGATAATTAGCATACGTTCTCTGAATTTGTGCTTTTCATTGATTTTTGAACCTCTAAATGTGAATTTTGAGCCTGTATGGGATTTATGCACTATATGAATTTTTCTCCCATTCTTTGCGTTGAGTGATAATTCCTCATTGATTTTGTGCTCTAGAATTTGATTTGAAACCATTTTGAGGCGAAATTTTTGCTAGCATGCTTGAATGTGATTAAGGCAACATAGGTATTTTTTTGGCCCTCTGAAATAATTGTCATAGTTTCATCCATTAGTTGCCCATCTCGAGCCTATTGCATAATTATTTTTCTTGATGCCTATGATGATACATTGTTGGTAATGTTTTAGAATAATAAATGGAGAAAATTGGGTTTGAAAGTTATTTTGTGAATTACATGTTTTGGAGTTTTCTCTTTAAAAAAAAATGATGAAGTCTCTTCCCTTTGTCAAATGAAAAGAAAAAAAAAATATAAGGGGAGAGGGAAAAGAAAATAGAAAAAAAAAAATCATGAAGTGAAAGCTTGATAAATAAAAGAGAAAAAGAAAAGGAAGGAAATGTTGGAGTTATGCTTATGGCGATAAATCTTTGCTCCATTTGTATTCTATATGGTTATTTGTGCTTATTGAAAATTTTGTTAGCCCTTTGTGTATACCTTCCTTTCTTTACCTTTCCTAACATCATTCCCATGGCCCCATTATAACCCTTAAAAGACCTTTTGATTCTTGTATGCTTGCAATTTATTAGTGAAAATTTGGTTTCTTATCAAGCTTATGGATGTGCATTTTCTTCGAGGAATCTTGAGCGCATTGTCTTCACCCTTAAACACTTTGAGTGTGGTTAGTGGAGTGATCCTAATTCAGCGAGGAGCATGATTTCTGAGAAACTTAGCCTCTAATTGGACTTGAAATTGGTTACCTCTCTATTTCTTGGATTGCCTTTGCCTATTGCTTGGTAGTATGTTTTCTCGGGTTCCTCATTTAATATTGTCTCTTGATCCCACATCTTTGTTTGGCCTTAGTTATTTCTTGAGTACAAGCAAGATCTTAAGCTTGATGGGATTTGATGTGTGTGAAACAACGTCATATTTCATTCTTGTTTTGCATGCATTTTTAGTTCATTTAGGCATATTAGTTTCCTTTTTGTTTGTTTTCCCTTTAGTTCGGATAACTGCGGCATTTATTGTGTGTCATGCAGGATTTGTGGTAAATTGGCTAAGAAAAGGGTGGAAAGCTTGCATGATTGAAGTTGGAGCTTAAAGATGAGCAAACGAGGGCAAAAAGATCATTCCAGAGGCATCCATGGCTTGGCCATGGAATTCCCCATGGCCATGGATCGGGCAGCTGCGCTGAAGTACGCAAACGTGACAGGACAGCAGGGTCCACGGCCTGGCCGTGGAATGACCCACGGCCATGGATCTTAACAGCATGCAATTTTTCCACTTGGCAGCAGAGTCCACGGCCTGGACATGGAATGGCCCACGGCCGTGGATCGCGGTCTGACACAGAAATTTAAGTTTCGTTTTTAGTTGTTTCTTTTGGGCTTGGACCAATTTTAGACCCTAGGTATATATAGATAGTCTGAATACATTATTGGGGTTCACATTCTATTTGGAGAAGGCACTTTTGGAGGCTCTTGTTCTTCATCCTCTTCTTTCTTTATCTCTTCATGACGGTTTGGTTGTTCTTTATCGTTTTTCTGTTTTCTCTCTTTGCCATGTCTGAGTAGTTTCCTTTATTTCTAGGATTGGGCAATGCCCTTTGGTACATTGATGATGATTTTTTGACTTGTTTATCCTTTTTATTAATTTTTGAATGTTCTTTGATTCAATCCTTATTGCACTTATTCATGTGAATTTCCTGGCCACATATTTGCATCTCATAGATATCTAGGGACGTACTGAGAGGTGAACTTGAGTATTTGAACCATAAGAATTGAACTTAAGGTCTAAATCACGAGAGTAGGTTTAGCCTTTCGAGGATTTAATGAATTGTCATAAAGCTTAAAGGGTTCAATTTAAATTCAATTACTACGAGTGTAGGAATTGATTTATTTGGGCATGGTTTTTGTATCTCGAGAGAGAACATTAGATAATTTAGTGTAATTTAACTTCAATTGAATATCAATCTTAATAAAAGGGTTATCAATTAAGATTCATCTTGTATCATTGTGGTTACCCCCAATCCTAGAAGCTTTCTTGACATTTGAAAAACCTTTTCTTAAAAGCTTGTTGTTCTTGTTCTTGATCTCTTGCATTTTAATATTTATTTATTTAATTGCTTGGTTACTACGTTCTTATCACACAACCATTATATTTCCTTCGTTTCATTTAATTTAATTGAATTAATTAATTAATTGGTATTCATAAACATAGTCCCTATGGATTCGATCTTTTATTACTTGACGACGAAACCGTTCACTTGCGGATTTCACGCATCAACGGCCGTGCCGAACTCTGAATGCTTAACTGAATTATTTTGTCTGGGAATTCAGTCCATATGTCTTATACTGATGCTGATTATGATCATGACCTATATGTTGCATACTACTGTGATTATTCGGGATGGTAATGCTTAAATTTTTGACTTATGCAGGATTATGGCTCCCAAAAGAAGCCGTACAGAGCATGGAAGTTCTTCCCGTCCTATGGGGAACAAGTTGCTGACCTTCACAGATGCTGGCCATCTGGCCAGATTCTCTCAGCTGGGTGCTTACAAGATTCTGGCCCAGAAGTACCTCGATATGGATATTCTGTCCAGATACGGACTTGCTGCCCGGTCAAC
Organism: Ammopiptanthus mongolicus; assembly: GCA_039655645.1. Taxonomy (NCBI): domain Eukaryota; kingdom Viridiplantae; phylum Streptophyta; class Magnoliopsida; order Fabales; family Fabaceae; genus Ammopiptanthus; species Ammopiptanthus mongolicus. Next base: position 30,729,629 of record CM077344.1, read on the forward strand.
CCACCTACTCCAGAACATCGGGTGGGAGCGGGTAGCTGCTATTAGATGCCCAGCATACCGGAAGCCCACCTTGGAGTTCCTCTCCACTTGCCGCTACTTTGATTCTGATATTGCGGGAGAGGAGCCCAGGGTATCATTTTAGCTGAAGGGCCGCATCTGGCAGATGTCATTATCGGACTTCAATGTCCGCCTGGGGTTCGAGACAGCGTAGTCAGTCCGCTTAGAGAGGTACTAGACAACTTTGCTGGAGATGCCCGTTGAATTCTCTGATGGGGCCTTCTGGCCTGAGATTATTGGGGACAGAGGCGAGCCATATACCCTTCGTTTGGCGAAGTCCTCTGCGTTCACTGAGATCCCACTTCGAGTGCTGCACAGATGGCTGGCTCTTTCTATCGCCAGTCACTACTCTACTGCCGGCGGGGTCTCCCGATTAGACCTTTTTATTCTATGGTGCATGGTTCAGGCCCAGGCGCTGAACGCCGGCTACATCTTGATTCACACATGCCTGCATCTAGGGGACAACCCAAGATCGAAGCAAAGGAGCTTCACCCTTGTTGGTTCATTCTTATCCCAGCTCGCCCGTAACATTCAACAACTACATCCACGAGCCCAGCAGCTGAGCCCGATGTTTGCCATTGACGAGAGGATGCTATTATCGATGATCATTCTGACACGTGGGCCCCGTGGAGAGCTGAGATTAGCTGGAGTTGGGGCTGCTATGGACTCAGACTCAGAGCCAGATCAGGAGAATCAGCACCGGGACACACATGCCAAGATTCGTAGAGATGGCCTGCCAGCCGTGCCAGTCCATGAGCATGATTATCAGCACCTCACCATCCGTTTCGATAAGTTGGATGCTCGCCTCGACTTTCAGGAGCAGGAGTTCCAGCAGTTTAGAGCAGATGTCTGCAGGAGGTTCAATGGTCAGGACCAACAGTTGGCTCAGATGCAGTAGATGATGCAGACATATTACGACCATCCTCCTCTACCTCATGTTGGTGTAAGCCCTAGTGGCCAATCTATTTGGAATACATCATCATTTACACCATGACTTTGATTATATATTTGATATACGAATAAGGCATTAATTTATTATGTTATAGGTATTTAGCATAATAAAGTCCTTAGAATAGGCAGTTCGTTTAATGGAACATCAAATCTGACTTGATCGTGATATCCCATTAAACTATAGAACGTTATTCTTAAAGTATCCGTAATCAAGTATTATTGTTAATTAGGACGACAATAATACATCGAGACTATTATGTGGGTAGACTGACGACCACATCTCACGGGTCATGGATATGAGATATCAAGTCATCACATAGGTATAAATATTAGAGTAATATTTATACTGGATTGACCCACTATGAGAACGCTGCATAATAGTTATGTAAGTGTCATGATCGCTTCTCATGGTAACCAAAGTGAAGTAGTCCTTCGACTTGAAGTCACTACGATTCCTACATAAGGAGTTGTAGGCTTTAATGCTACCAAACGTCATCCGTAACAGGATGATCATAAAGATAGTTGTTGAGCCTACAATGAATCATGTTGAGGGATGTGAGTGATTCAGACAGGATTCGTCCCTCCTACATAACAGGAGTAATGTCATGGGCCTCTCAATAGAGTGAGACGTGAAAGTGCATGGCCATGCTACATTAAGCCAGTATGAGATATTGGGCCCATTTGTGATTACACGTCTACTCGGGAATTGAGGAATGAATAATTGAACTTAGCAAGGATGACACATTTATGCCTTGTGTTCAATTAAGACATATGGATGAAGGGACATTTACTACACGGTTATTTTGGTTACCGTAAGGTATATGTCGTATCACCGATATACTCACTAATTGGGTAACAATGATGTATTGCTAGATGCCGCTCATTGTTTATAATATTAAATGTGATTTAATATTATTGGCAATTTATTGAGAACCTATAGGGTCACACGCATAGAGCAAATAGTCGGAGAACGAATTAATTTATTAAATATGATTTAACAATATTAATCATAGATTGGGTCTGTAGCGTACAAGCCCATTGGGGTTAGGGTAAGTGGGTGACAGCTTATAAGACTGTGCACGTCACTTAAGCGCTAAGAGTGAACTACACATAACCTAGCGGCCGTCACACCACCTCCTTGGTAGGCGCGCCCCATCCCCTTGCTGTTAGCTAGCACGACGTTTTCTCCGACGGTGATTTGTTCGCGTGGACTACGTAGAGGTGTTGCTCCATTGCGGTACTGGTGATAGCGTTCATCCTCCTCTTCAGAGCAGTGTTCGTAGTGCTGGTTATCAAGTGAGAAGCACTGTTCTTCCTTCGCAGTGATCGCGGTAAAGCTTCGCTACAAGAGGTAAACACTACAATCATGAGTCATGACCATTCGCATGGATCTTTTGGTGGGAATTTTTTCGCTGCGTTATAGTTTTTAAATACACAAATTCCCAACAGTGGTATCAGAGCCGCTTGCGAAACCATGATTCTCTTGTGTGTTTATATGTTATAGCATGTTTAGTTTTGAAAAGATATGATCTTTAACATGTTATATTTGAAAATCGTAAAAGTGTTTTGCAAAAAACGTTTTTCTGAAATCCTTGTTTTGATTTGCGACGACAGCAAGTGTTGCTGTCATGTGCACCTTATGTCTAGACGCATCGTACTCGATTATGGTGGAAAAATAATCGATTATGAGGGTTCAATTGTCGATGCCCTAATTGTCGTGGTAGCAAGGCAAATTCTGGTCAGAACCACAATAATCGATTATGTAATCGATAGTAATCGATTATATAATCGATTATGCAAAGAGTTTGCGTAAACGTTCGTATAACAAATTACATAATGGATTGTGTAATCGATTATGCAATGGATTATGGTAGTACAATAATCGATTATGGTGGTACAGTAATCGATTATGATAGTACAGTAGTCATTTTCTGAGAAGTCAGAATAGCATTAATCGATTATGGTAATCGATTATGATAGTACAGTAATCATTTTCTAAGAAGTCAGAATAGCAATAATCGATTATGGTAATCGATTATGATAGTACGGTAGTCATTTTCTGAGGAGTCAAAATAGCATTAATCGATTCTGAGGATATCAGAAGCGTTGTTTTGAGTGTTTTTTGAAATCACTTAATAATAATAATAATAATAATAATAATAATAATAATAATAATAATAATAATAATAAATATTATAATATTTTATTATTAAATTGTTATTATGTATTTGGTTGTGTATGGTGAATGGTTATGGCCTTAGTCTTTTTCTTCTTTCTTTTGTTATTTTGAAATATGGCTTGCGTGTCGTGTCTTTCTCTTTATTTCTATATGTACATTCTTTTCTCACCTTATTCCCCTCGAATGTAAAAGAGGTTTCTTCCTATTGTAATGTTATAGTGGAGACAAGAAGAAGACTTCAGAAGAGGACGACTTAGTAGGTGATCATGCTTGGTGAAGCTTGTATGCTACTAGGGTTTTAGATGCGATTCTCTCATTGGCCTGGGAGAATCAATGCGTTAGGGGCCATAACCATGTCACATTTGTTATATGATATATATGTATGAGATACATGTTAGTATATAGTAGGTTAAACAATTTAACTTATGGTGAGATCAAATTCAAAAATAAATCCCTCAAAAGGAAATATTAAGTCACGTTTGAATGTGTCTGCCAATGCATGACACTCATCAAGACTAATATCGATTTGAGCGTAGGTATGCCAAAGCAGAGTACCTTTGTCTATACTAGTAAGACGCGATGGGATAAATGTAATATCCAATTGTCAACCATTGGGTCTGACTTAACTAAGCCAACTTCAATAGGATTGAAAAGGGCTTAGAGGCATGGAGTTGGACATTAATCCATAAGATGGATTAGAATAAGAGTTATTCACCCAACTGATCCAAGAATTATATGAGATGTAATTGGAAAGAGTTTTGTAACACCCTGATTTTTCTTAATCTTTTTAATTAGTCAGTATTTACGTAATTGTATTTTATTGGAGGGTCTAGAAACTTTAATAAATTATTCCGAGGCCATAGTCACGCTCTACGCCATCGTAGGAGGCTATGGTTAAGTTTTGGGCCGAAAACTCAAACGAAGCCCGATTTATGTTTTTTCGGATGATAGTGTTTTTCTACTATCATGACCTCATTTTGACTAACGGTCAGAACCATTAGTCTTAAAATTCAATCCTCTACCTTTTTGCTAAAATGTGTCCTGACGTCCAAAAATATAAATAATATTTTATATTCGGACCGAAAATCGATCGAGTAGACGATTCGAGTTGTCTTAGGGTTTTTCGAGAACCTTGAGCCAATAATTTTCAATCCAGGGCTATGTTAAATTATTTGGGGACTCCTACCAGTGTCGTGAGGATTTTCGAAATGTAGGGACATGAATTGACCAAATTGCCATTGGTTAGTTTTTACTAATTACCTTTTACCTGTTTTTACTAAGACTTAACTGCTTAGTCTTCTAAATATCTATTATTCACCCTTATTCTTCACCCTCACTCTCTCATTCTTCGAGCACACAGCAGCCAGCAACCCCATTCTCTTCCTTTTTCTCTTCTTTCTCTTCTTTTCTTCTCTTTTCTTCTTTCTCACCATTTTTCTTCATTTTTTGGAGCTTTAAACCTTGAGATTTCTTGAAGCAATCTTCACTAAACTTGAAGTAGATCATCATAGGAGGTAGCTTGTCATCTCTATCTCTCTCAATCTCTCATTTTTATTCTCAAATTTCCATGATCTTAAATGTTAGGGTTTTTACCCCTAAATCTTCAAAAATCCATGAAAAATTGTAGGAAAGTCATTTTGATACCAAACCAGTTTCTATGGCCTAGGTTAATGACATACTTGTATGGTCCAAGAGCTTAGAGCCAATAAATCTCTCTAGGGTATTTAACCATAGAGGGGCCGAAACCCCCTATTGTGCAAGGTAGGATTTTTGGTTGGTTTTTGATGTTTTGAGTTGATATCTAGGGTTATCACAATTAGTTAGGGTGATATCCAAGAAATGAGGATTTTTGGAGCTCCCTAGCTATTTTTCATGTTTTTCATTCAATAGGGCCGAACCCTAGGGGTAGTGCAGTAGGAGAAATCTTTACTTTTTGAGCTAATGCCTTCATTGATTATGTTTAGGGATACCTAAGGATCATTGATCCAGGAGTTAGGAATTTTTAGACATCCCTAGCCTAATTAATTAAAAAGGGGCAATAACTAATCTTAAGGAATTAGGGAGTTTTTAGTTTAACTGTATTGATTTCTGGTTGTGTCTTGTTGTATAGAATCTGACAGGATTCGAACATCCGACAGCGCATCCGACTAACAGCTGCGGAGTCGTAGCCGAAGCTGCTCGAGGAAATCACTAAGGTGGGGAGAAAGAACTAATATCGTCGGGAAGGCAAGCTTGGTATAGAGTATATATATATATATATATATATATATATATATATATATATATATATATATATATATATGTGTGTGTGTGTGTGTGTGTGTGTGTGTGTGTGTGTGTGTGTGTAGGGGAACCCTGGAACCCTACTAGAGGTTGAGCCCTGGATAAAGTTCCTAGACCCTAGGTGTAGGTACTTTTGGGCTATCACCGCTAAGTTGATATTACGAATGATGAGACTGATTGAGGTTGATTGTGTTGAATTACTTAATTGATTACCTGTTGATTTTATTTTGGTAAACTGTCTGTTTGATGAATTATTGCCTGAATTTATGATGATAACTGTACTGGAAAGATCTTCTGTTGTGATGTTTATTGTGATTGGTTGGTTGAGTGTTGATGAGACTATGGTGAGCGTTGATGTTGTTCGGGTTGATATCGGTGTGGTCCCGACCGTGGAGCTGTGGCTCGTAGACGCAAGGCATCGTGATGCTGATGCTGATGTGATGTTAATGATGATGTGATGTTGATGTTGATGATTGATGTTGACGTTGATGTGATGCGATGTATCATGGTCGTGGACGAGTGTTTAGGCATGAGGTTCCGATATCAACCTACGATGGATGTTTGTTGCATTTTCATAACATTTCATACAACAACATTTGGTCCCAAAAGGGGATGTTCAGTTAGAGACGTTATGTAAAATCCCGTGGCGTGATATGACGTGATGTGATGTGATGTAATCCCGACGGGGATGTCCAATTGGGGACGTGATGTATCGACCGACATGCATAGAGGGAAGACAGCATTTACATAGGGACTAGTATCCTTCCTACAGGCTTATTTGAGAGAATGATGTTTGAGATGATTGTGATGGGTGAATTAAAAGATGGGTGATATTGTGTTGTATATGTTATCTGTGTTGTGTGATGTATATATATATGCTGTACTGATGCCCCTCTCCCATATTGATGATATATGTTTCTTATCTCCCACTATTTTTCTGTATGTATTAATGCTCTTATTTTATGGAAAGACGCCGAGGAGGAACCAGTTACTGAAGAGCTGGACGACATTCCTTACGAGCCTGACACTGGAGGACGTGCCACGGACCCTAGCCTCGAGAGGTGGGGCAATGATCGTGGCTAGCCGGAGAGCTGTCTCTTAGCTTAGTTATGTATTTTGATTTCAGTCTGTACTAATATACACTATGCAGTACTTTATTACTATAGCCCTACTTATGGGGCAATGCCGTATGTGATATATTTCTTTATATTTTAAGATGTGTACTCTGAAGCTTTGCGTGCCGTGCATTTGATTGCTTCCGCACTCAATTTTTCGCTTCGCTTCGTATTAATAAGGCGCGCTAACGTTTATTATGCGATTAAGATTAGTTAATATCTTAGGTTCTACTGATGGGACGGCGGGTCGTCTCATTTATTGGTATCAGAGCAGTTCGATTCTAATATCGGAATGTGAGGTTTAGGAAGTACACTAGCATTGACAGTTATGTCCACATTGGGTACCAACTGTGTTAGAAAAAGGGTAGTGTGTCTGATGCGCAAGATTATCAAGTGTGATAACTTCGTTGTCCGTAAGGCATATATATGTCTGTTGATTGATATGGTAGGTGGTTTCACATCGCGAGACAAAAAGACTGAACCATACTGATCAGGCTAGCCTTCCTGGATCGCGAGGCGAGTAGATGTTCGTGTCGCGAGGCAGAGGGGTTGTTCTTCACGGATCAGTCTGGCCTTCTGGCTCGTGTAGCGAGTGAAGTTTCGCATCACGAGGCAGAGGAGCTGTTCCCTACTGATCAGGCTAGATTTCTGGATTGCGTCGCGGGTAGAGGTTCGCGTCGCGAGGCCGAGGGGCTGTTCTTTGCTGATCAATTTGACCTTCTGGATCGCGAGGCGATCATCGTTTTCGCGTCGCGAATCCGAAAGGGCTTCTGGCTCGCATGGCGAGCATAGTGTCGCGGGGCGAGAGCCTTCTTCTCTTACCTTTTCTTTTGTTTGCTTCATTTTCTTTCCTAACTAACAAACTAGATATGACTTATGAATTTAAACTAACGCTTCCTTTACCAGGAAAGAATGGCCAGAGGACGTGGTAGAGGAAGGGGAGCACTAGTTGGAACCGGGAGCGCTGATAGTAGTGGGGATACCTCGAGAGTTGGAGGTAGCGGAGATCAGAACGAAGCGATGAGGGCCATGAGGGACTTAGCCGCTGCAATGTTGCAACAAACACAGCAGAATGCTCAGTTCATGCAGCGACAGGAAGAGAGGGATGCTAGACAACAACAGAATCCGGTCGGAGGAGGTGAAGTTGTAAACACTGGACTGAATGCTTTCATGAAGGGGAATCCTCCCCAATTCCATGGAGAGTACAATCCGGAAGCTGCTGAGTTATGGCTGCAAGAAATCAAGAAAGTCTTTGTGTCTATCCAGTGCAGAAAGGATAGGAAGGTTACTTATGCTGCTTTCTTGCTAGTCGGAGCAGCTGAAGCATGGTAGAAAAACAAACAAAGACTGCTAGAGGCTGGAGGAAGACTACTGACCTGGGAGGTATTCCGTGAGAGCTTCTTGGAGAAATATTTTCAAAGGAGTGTTCGTCAAGAGAAAGAAAAAGAATTCCTAAGCCTGAAGCAGGACCGGAAGTCGGTTGGAGAATACGCCATGAGGTTCAAGGCGCTGCTAAAATTCTCCCAATTTTACCAAGTGTACCCGGATGAAGACTGGGTGTGCCGAAGGTTCGAAGACAGACTAAGGTCCGAGCTAAAGAGAGCCATGCTGCCGTTGAGTATCCGATCATTTCCCGAGCTAGTGGAATAATGTACCATATTGGAAGGATGATCAAGAGAGAATTACACAAACTCCAGTAACAAGCGGTGGACCAGCCAGGAGCTTTGGTCAGAAAGGCCGAGGAGGAAAGTTCCAACCGAGGGCGAAGCCTTACAGTCGCCCGAATCAGCAACTAGCAAACTATGGAGGAGGAAATGCCAGTCAAGGGCAACCAAGATTCTCCAAGTGCTTTCGATGTGGCGGGCCACATCAAGTGAAAGATTGTGCTCAGGCACTGAATGTCACTTGCTTCCGTTATGGCACGTGGGGCCACTATGCCAACGAGTGTCGAATGGGGGACGCTGGTAAGGGCCAAGTTCTATAGCAAGCCGGGAGGGCTCAGAGTGCTGGGACTGGACAACAAGTGGTGGGCCAGCAGAACAGGCCGCAAACAACGGGAAGAGTGTTCGCCGTGAGAGGGTCTGAAGCCTCTCAATGTCCCGATCTGATACAAGGTAAGTGCCTAGTTGCGGGGGGACTCTTATCTGTTTTATTTGATTCGGGGGCTACACATTCCTTTACTTCTTTAGCGTGTGTGGATCATTTGAATTTACCTATCTCATCCTTACCATATGATTTGACTGTTTCTACACCTACGGGTGATTCCCTGACAACTTTATTTGTCTGTTTAAAATGCCCGATTATGTTAGAAAATCGATATTTTCTTGTGGACCTAATCTGTCTGCCTATGCAGCTGATTGACATTATCTTAGGCATGGACTGGCTTTCGGCCGACCATGTAGTACTAGACTGTTCAAATAAAACCCTCTGCTTTTCCGAGCAATCTGGATCATTGCCTGCTAGTGATGGTGTATCGGGAGGTGTACAATCAGGAGAGTGCATGGTGCTGTTTTCTTTGGAAGCAGAGGAGACTCCAAGTCTTGATGCTTTGCCAGTGGTGCGTGAGTTTCCAGACATATTCCCGGATGATGTGCCAGGATTGCCACCCAAGAGGGAGGTGGAGTTCGCAATCGACCTTACACCCGGAGCCGGACCGATTTTGATAGCACCCTATTGAATGTCCTTAACAGAGTTGGCAGAGCTGAAGAAGCAATTGGACGACATGTTGCAGAAGCAGTTTATCAGACCGACTGTTTCACCATGGGGAGCACCTGTGCTGTTCGTCAAGAAGAAGGATGGTAGTTCAAGGTTGTGTGCGGACTACAGACAACTCAACAAGGTGACGATCAAAAATAAATACCCGTTGCCAAGGATTGACGATCTTATGGACCAATTAAGGGGAGCAACGGTATTTTCTAAGATTGAACTGAGATCCGGTTATCATCAAATAAGGGTGAAAGAAGATGATATACCGAAGACGGCTTTCAGGAGTCGGTACGGACACTACGAGTACTTAGTTATGCCTTTTGGTGTGACTAATGCTCCTGCAGTGTTCATGGATTACATGAATAGAATCTTCAGACCGTACCTCGATAAATTTGTCGTTGTTTTTATCGATGACATCCTTATCTACTCCTTAGACAAGGAAGAACATCAAGAGCATTTGAGGATTGTACTTCAAGTTCTTAAGGACAGACAACTCTATGCCAAGTTGTCGAAGTGCGAGTTCTGGCTGGAAGAGGTACAATTCCTTGGACATGTGATCGACAAGGATAGTATCGCAGTAGATCCTGCAAAAGTAGAAGCTGTGGTTAAATGGGAAAGTCCTAAGACGGCAACTGAGATCAAAAGTTTTCTCGGACTAGCAGAATACTACAGGAGGTTCATCGAGGGATTCTCAAAGATTGCGTTACCTCTGACGCAATTAACGAGAAAAGGAAAAGCGTATGAATGGACAGAAGAGTGTGAGGCTAGTTGCCAAGAGCTGAAAGGGAGGCTAACTACATCTCCGGTACTAGTCTTGCCAAATCCATCAATGTCGTTCGATGTGTACTGTGATGCATCATATCAAGGTTTAGGTTGTGTGCTTATGCAAGAAAGGAAAGTGGTAGCCTATGCTTCCAGATAGTTAAAGGTGCACGAACGGAATTACCCGACCCATGACCTAGAGTTGGCCGCAATAGTGTTTTCATTGAAGATATGGAGATACTATCTTTATGGTGCTAAATTCAGCGTGTTTAGCGACCATAAAAGTTTTAAGTATTTGTTCGACCAAAAGGAGTTGAACATGCGGCAGAGGAGATGGATGGAATTCATAAAGGATTATGAATTCGGTCTACAATACCACCCTGGAAAGGCCAACGTGGTGGCAGATGCATTGAGTCGGAAATCCTTGCATATGTCTGCTATGATGGTGAAGGAACTGGAACTGCTGGAACAGTTCAGGAATCTGAACCTGGACGTGGAGTTATTCAGAGATAAGTTTAGGAATGGTCACTATCACTAGTGATTTTCTGAACTTGATCTGGAAGAAGCAAGGAGAAGATCAGTGCTTGCAGGAAAAGAACCAGATGGTAGAAGAAGGAAAGACTTCGGAGTTCAGGAAAGGTACTGATGGAATCCTGAAGTTTGGAGACAGGATATGTGTGCCCAAGGATAGCGAAGTTAGGAACATGATCTTAGAAGAAGCACACAAGAGCAAGTTGAGTTTTCATCCCGGAGCTACAAAGATGTACCAGGACCTAAAGGGAATGTTTTGGTGGCTTGGGATGAAGAAGGAAGTAGCAGAATATGTCCAATCCTGTCTGGTTTGTCAAAAGGCAAAGATTGAACACCAGAAACCTGCAGGGTTATTGCAATCACTGGACATCTCAAAATGGAAATGGGATAGCATTGTAATGGATTTTGTTTCCGGATTACCGAGGACGCAAATGAGATGCGACGCAGTTTGGTAATCGTTGACAGGCTTACGAAATGTGCTCATTTCTTGCCGATCAACCAAAGGTATTCTTTGGAAAGACTAACCCAGATTTACATCAGAGAAGTGGTGAGATTACATGGAGTGCCTTCGAGTATAATTTCGGACAGGGATCTGAGATTTACTTCCAGGTTTTGGCAGAGTCTAAATGGTGCATTGGGAGCTAAGCTCAGAATGAGTTCAGCTTATCATCCGCAGACGGATGGTCAGTCTGAGAGGACGATCCAATCATTGGAAGATCTTTTAAGAGCATATGTTTTGGAAAACACAGGAAGTTGGGACGAATTCCTTCCATTGATTGAGTTCACATACAATAATAGTTTCCACTCGAGTATCGGCATGGTGCCATACGAGGCACTGTATGGACGAAAGTGCAAAACACCGCTCTGTTGGTATGAGATCAGGGAGAATCAGTTGATAGGCCCAGAGATGGTACAACGAACGACGGAGCAAGTTAAGAAAATTCGAGAAAATATAAAAATCGCACGGGATCGACAAAAGAGCTACAGTGACAAGAGGAGGAGACCTTTGGAGTTCCAGGAAGGCGATCATGTCTTTATGAGAGTCACTCCAAGAACTGGAATCGGCAGGGCAATCAAATCCAGAAAGCTTACACCTAGATTCATTGGACCATTTCAAATTCTTCGCTGAATTGGTCCAGTTGCCTACCAAATTGCCTTACCTCCCAACCTATCCAATATTCACAATGTATTCCACGTATCCCAACTCAGAAAATACCATCCTGATCCATCACACGTGATAAAGCCCAAATCAATCCATGTAAGGGAGAACTTAGAATACGAAACATTGCCTGTACGGATTGAAGACACGAGGGTGAAAGAACTCCGCGGAAAGCAGATTCCCTTAGTTAAAGTCATATGGGATGCTACAACAGGAGATGCCACCTGGGAACGCGAAGAGGATATGCAGCAGCGATATCCGCATCTATTCTAAGGTACGTCGAATTTCGGGATGAAATTCTTTTAAGGGGGGTAGTAATGTAACACCCCGATTTTTCTTAATCTTTTTAATTAGTCAGTATTTACGTAATTGTATTTTATTGGAGGGTCTAGAAACTTTAATAAATTATTCCGAGGCCATAGTCACGCTCTACACCATCGTAGGAGGCTATGGTTAAGTTTTGGGCCGAAAACTCAAACGAAGCCCGATCTATGTTTTTTCGGATGATAGTGTTTTTCTACTATCATGACCTCATTTTGAATAACGGTCAGAACCATTAGTCTTAAAATTTAATCCTCTACCTTTTTGCTAAAATGTGTCCTGACGTCCAAAAATATAAATAATATTTTATATTTAGACCGAAAATCGATTGGGTAGACGATTCGAGTTGTCTTAGGGTTTTTCGAGGACCTTGAGCCAATAATTTTCATATCCGGGCTATGTTAAATTATTTGGGGACTCTTACCAGTGTTGTGAGGATTTTCGAAATGTCAGGACATGAATTGACCAAATTGCACTTGGTTAGTTTTTACTAATTACCTTTTACCTTTTTTTACTAAGACTTAACTCTTAAGTCTTCTAAATATCTATTATTCACCCTTATTCTTCACCCTCACTCTCTCATTCTTCGAGCACACAGCAGCCAGCAACCCCATTCTCTTCCCTTTTCTCTTCTTTCTCTTCTTTTCTTCTCTTTTCTTCTTTCTCACCATTTTTCTCCTTTTTTGGAGCTTTAAACCTTGAGATTTCTTGAAGCAATCTTCACTAAACTTGAAGTAGATCATCATAGGAGGTAGCTTGTCATCTCTATCTCTCTCAATCTCTCATTTTTATTCTCAAATTTCCATGATCTTAAATGTTAGGGTTTTTACCCCTAAATCTTCAAAAATCCATGAAAAATTGTAGGAAAGTCATTTTGATACCAAACTAGTTTCTATGGCCTAGGTTAATGACATAATTGTATGGTCCAAGAGCTTAGAGCCAATAAATCTCTCTAGGGTATTTAACCATAGAGGGGCCGAAACCCCCTATTGTGCAGGGTAGGATTTTTGGTTGGTTTTTGATGTTTTGAGTTGATATTTAGGGTTATCACAATTAGTTAGGGTGATATCCAAGAAATGAGGATTTTTGGAGCTCCCTAGCTATTTTTCATGTTTTTCATTCAATAGGGCCGAGCCCTAGGGGTAGTGCAGTAGGAGAAATCTTTACTTTTTGAGCTAATGCCTTCATTGATTATGTTTAGGGATACCTAAGGATCATTGATCCAGGAGTTAGGAATTTTTAGACATCCCTAGCCTAATTAATTAAAAAGGGGCAATAACTAATCTTAAGGAATTAGGGAGTTTTTAGTTTAACTGTATTGATTTCTGGTTGTGTCTTGTTGTATAGAATCAGACAGGATTCGAACATCCGATAGCGCACCCGACTAACAGCTGCGGAGTCGTAGCCGAAGCTGCTCAAGGAAATCACTAAGGTGGGGAGAAAGAACTAATATCGTCGGGAAGGCAAGCTTAGTATAGAGTATATATATATATATATATATATATATATATATATATATATATATATATATGTGTAGGGGAACCCTAGAACCCTACTAGAGGTTGAGCCCTGGATAAAGTGCCTAGACCCTAGGTGCAGGTACTTTTGGGCTATCACCGCGAAGTTGATATTATGAATGATGAGACTGATTGAGGTTGATTGTGTTGAATTACTTAATTGATTACCTGTTGATTTTGTTTTGGTAAACTGTCTGTTTGATGAATTATTGCCTGAGTTTATGATGATAACTGTAGTGGAAAGGTCTTTTGTTGTGATGTTTATTGTGATTGGTTGGTTGAGTGTTGATGAGACTATGGTGAGCGTTGATGTTGTTCGGGTTGATATCGTTGTGGTCCCGACCGTGGAGCCGTGGCTCGTAGACGCAAGGCGTCGTGATGCTGATGCTGATGTGATGTTAATGGTGATGTGATGTTGATGTTGATGATTGATGTTGACGTTGATGTGATGCGATGTATCGTGGTCGTGGACGAGTGTTTAGGCGTGAGGTTCCGATATCAACCTACGATGGATGTTTGTTGCATTTTCATAACATTTCATACCACAGCATTTGGTCCCAAAGGGGGATGTCCAATTGCGGACGTTACGTAAAATCCCGAGGCGGGATATGACGTGACGTGATGTGATGTGATGTAATCGCGACGGGGATGTCCAATTGGGGACGTGATGTATCGGCCGACATGCATATAGGGAAGACAGCATATACATAGGGACTAGTATCCCTCCTATAGGCTTATTTGAGAGAATGATGTTTGAGATGATTGTGATGGGTGACTTAAGAGATGGGTGATATTGTGTTGTATATTTTATCTATGTTGTGTGATGTATATATATATGTTGTACTGATGCCCCTCTCCCATATTGATGATATATGTTTCTTATCTCCCACTATTTTTCTGTATGTATTGCTCTTTTTTATGGAAAGACCCCGAGGAGGAACCAGTTGTTGAAGAGCTGGACGGCATTCCTTACGAGCCTGACGCTGGAGGACGTGCCACAGACCCTAGCCTCGAGAGGTGGGGCAATGATCGTGGCTAGCCGGATAGCTGTCTCTTGGCTTAGTTATGTATTTTGATTTCAGTCTGTACTAATATACACTATGTAGTACTTTATTACTGTAGCCCTACTGATGGGGCAATGTTGTATGTGATATATTTCTTTATATTTTAAGCTGTGTACTCTGAAGCGTTGCGTGCCGTGTATTTGATTGCTTCCGCGCTCAATTTTCCACTTCGCTTCGTATTAATAAGGCGCGCTAACGTTTATTATGCGATTAAGATTAGTTAATATTTTAGGTACTACTGATGGGACGGTGGGTCATCTCAAGTTTCCTACCTAAATAGCCAAGTTCTGGGCGATCAGCCAAAGCTGACTTAAAATGAAGTGAAATATGGATCTTGGTCCCACTAGAAAATCTTCCAATGGGATTTTCCGAGTCAATGGTAAGGGTCATTGATTTGAGTAAAATAGTGGGAGGCGTATTTAATAAAAGACCTTATTATATATGTTTTATCATGACACTAATCTTCTGCATGTTTCTATATTTAGAATTACCATGGCATTACACTGCATGTTATAACTGCGAAATGTCCGAAGGACAAAATATCCGGAGTTAAATTCCTGGATTGGTATAGGAATTTGAGGATTGTCCTCAAGTACGAGAAAAGGTTGTATGTTCTCGAGCAAATGATTCATGAGCAACCACTTCTTACTAGGATCAAATCGATGTACTGGATGTAGGATGCCTTATGCTTGCAAACATGGAGGCACGTGATATGATCATGCACCTCATGTTGCTCTATTGAGAGCATGCAATGCATAAGAACATCAAGGCTTCCCGATCCTTTTTCAGTTGTGAATAGCAGAAGGGAAATTTAGACAGTTATCATGTGCTTCATACTATTGAGAACCTTGAGAACCTGGTAAACTGGGCTTTCCTATAGGCCAATTGTTGGCTAGTAATATGATCCTGCAATTGTTGTCGGATAATTATAGTCAATTCATTATGAATGATTCTAACAGACCTCTGCCAAAGTTTGCAACTAACGAGAGAACTGTCGAGCCGAGTCTCTACAGCAGAAAAGGAAAGACTATTGTGATAGTCTATAAAGGGAAAGTCTTAAAACTGCTAAACATGGAGAAGAACCAAGGAAAGAACGAGTTCAAAGCCCAGTACTTCTGTCTTGAAGTTCATAAGCAAGGTTGCAAAGGAAGACAATTGTTTTCATTGCGGTTTGACCGTACAATGAAAAACTACCAAAGCTACCAGAAAGAGTATAAGAAGAAGAAAAGAAGTATGACTTTCTCTTTGAGCATTATGTTGTAGAAGTCAACCTACTTCAAAATCATGGGTATTTAATAGTGGATCTCACATTAATGATGATCAAAGGGAGTAGGACGTTGACTAAAGGCAAAGGTCGACGTATGAGTGGAAATGGAGCAAAAGTTGCTACATTGACTCTAGGAGTTTGAATTTGCCTTATGGAACTTGATGGAAGTAAATAATTGTTATTTTGTTCCAGATAGTAACAGAAACATCACTTCCATTTCTTGTATAGACAAGAGAGGATTTTGAGTTGTAATAAAAGGACAATTGTTGCTCCATTTATTCAACTGATGTTTTCTATACTAGTGTTCACATGAGATATGGACTTAGTGTCCTTAATCTCGATATGCCCATCTATAACATAAATGCGAATAGGGTCAAACCAAGTGATTTGGACCCTTTATGCCTTTAGCAATATCTTTTAGACCATATAAGTAAGAAACGCATTTCCAAGCTCCACTAAAATGGACTCTTGGACTAATCCGATTGTGAATCGTTTGAGATATGTAAATCTTCCTTGTTGGGAAATATGACTAAGCTCCATTCACCAGTAAGGTGAGAGGGCTAGTGATCTTATGGCATGATGCATATTGATGTATGAAGGCCTCTAAACAAGTTTGCCAAAAGGTAGGTTTCCATACTTCATCACATTTACTAATGACTTCAATAAACATGAATTTGTGTATGACACAAGTCAGAAATCTTTGAAAGGTTCAAAGAATTCAAGAATGAAGTGGAGAATAAACTAGGCAAGAGTATTAAGGTCATACGATCAGATCATAATGATGAATACTAAGGCCACGAGCTTGATGACTATCTTAGTCGTACCCTGCTAGTCATGGTTCGATCTATGATGAGTCAATCAAAACTCTATCACTCTTTCTGAAGATATGCTTTACTTACAACTATTTCTTACAATTAACTGTGTTCCATCTAAAGCGGTTGAAATGACACCTTATATGATATAGGAGGCCCGAAGGACCAATATGTCATTTTTGAAGATTTGGCTTGTCAGGTTTATTTGATTTCAGATAAACTTGGACCCAAAATCAGATAAATGTATTTTTGTGGATATCCTAAGGAAACCAAATGATATTATTTCTACAACCCTTTCAAGGACAAAGTTTTTGTCGCTAGGACTGGAGTGTTCCTTGAGAAGGAATACATATCTAAAGGAGACAGTGGGAGGAATGTAGCACTTGGAGAAATCCAAGTGCCGCAAATTACTGATCCGCCTGCAATGGAACAAGAACTGGTTCTACAAGATGTTGTAGTTCAATCACCGGATCAAATAACACAAGAATTGCGTATGTCTAACAAGTCATGTCACCAATCTGGGAGATATGGACTTCTCCTGACTCAGGAAGGTGATGTGCTGCTCATGGATCAAGATGAGATTGTAACCTACCAGGAGGCTGTAATTGGCCCAGAATCTGAGAAGCGGCTTGAGGCCATGGGATCTGACATGGAATCCATGTACACTAACCAGGTTTAGACCTTGTTTGAGCCAGCCGAAGGGATAAAACCCATACGGTGCAAGTGGGTCTTCAAGAAGAAGACTGACATGGATGGTAAGGTGAATACCTTTAAGGTGCGACTAGTCGCAAAAGGTTTCAAACAAATTTATGATGTAAACCATGAAGAGACCTTCTCCCCAGTTGCAATGCTTAAATCTATTCGGACTTGCAATTGCTAGATATTACGACTATGAAATCTGGTCGATGGATGTCAAAACTGCATTCCTTAATGGGAAACTTCTCGAGAATGTGTACATGGCACAACCTGAGGTTTTTGTCGATCCAAAGGATGCTGGAAAGGTGTGTAAATTGTAGAGATCCATTTATGGATTAAAGCAAGCTTTCAGAAGCTGGAATCTTCGTTTTGATGAAGCTGTAAGACAGTTTGGATTCATCAAGAATGGGGATGAACCTTGTGTGTACAAGAAGGTTAGTGGGAGTGAGATTGTATTTCTCGGTATTGTATGTGGATGACATACTGCTTATCGGAAACGATATCCTTACACTACAAAATGTAAAAATATGGTTAGGTAAATGTTTCTCGGTGAAGGACCAAGACGAGACCTCGTAAGTGTTAGGACTCAAGATCTATAAAGATAGATCGCTGAGGATGCTCAACCTTATTCCGAATACATATGCTGACAAAGTGCTCAGGCACTTTAAATATGCATGGTTCTATGTACAAGACTTGTTATCTTGTATGCTTTGAGCATGACAGGAAGGTACCAAATTGATTTCAGTGAAGGTCACTGAACTGCAGTCAAGAACATTCTTAAGTACATGACAAGAACTGAAGATACATTCTTGACAAATGAAGGTGAGGAAGAGATCATTGTAAGGTGTTACATGTTGGCACTGTGAGCTTGATTCCAGATCGCAGTCTGGATTTGTATTTTGCATAAATGGTGGCACTGGGAGCTTGAAAAGGTTTCAAGCGTAAGACAGTTGCTTATTTTATCATAGAGGTCGAGTATATAGTTTCCTTAAATGCAAATTTAGAGGCCGTTTGGATCGGGAAGTTCATTTATGAACAAGGCATAGTTCCTAACTTTGCAAACTCCATTGATCTCAATGTGATGATGGTGGAGTAATCGCGTGAAACTTGATCTCACCAGCGATCCGGACATATACTTAGGCACTTCCATCTCATTCGATAGATCATCGATAGAGGAGATGTGATGATGTGCAGAATAACAACATTGAACAATCCGCTAATGGAGTTACATGCTCAATAGTGGCATGACACTCACACTAGATCGATGGGTGTTAGACTGATGCCCGATTGGCTCTAGTGCTAGTGGAAGATTATTGGTGTAAGCCCTAGTGACTAATCTATTTGGAATAGATCATCATTTGCATCTTGACTTTGATCATATATTTGATATATGAATAAGGCATTAATTTATTACGTTATTGGTATTTAGCATAATAAAGTCCTTAGAATAGGCAGTTCGTTTAATGGAACATCAAATTTGACTTGATCGTGAGATCCCATTAAGCTATAGAACGCTATTCTTAAAGTATCCGCAGTCAAGTATTATTGTTAATTAGGACGACAATAATACATCGAAACTATTATGTGGTAGACTGATAACCACATCTCATAGGTCATGGATATGAGATATCAAGTCTTCACATAGGTATAATTATTAGAGTAATATTTATATTGGATTGACCCACTATAAGAACGCTACATAATAGTTATGTAAGTGTCATGATCGCTTCTCATGGTAACCAAAGTGAAGTAGTCCTTCGACTTGAAGTCACTACGATTCCTACATGAGGAGTTGTAGGCTTTAATGCTACCAAACGTCATCCGTAACAGGATGATCATAAAGATAGTTGTTGGGCGTACAATGAATCATGTTGAGGGATGTGAGTGATGTAGGCAGGATTCGTCCCTCCTACATAACAGGAGTAATGTCATGGGCCTCTCAATAGAGTGAGACGTGAAAGTGCATGGCCATGCTACATTGGGCCAGTATGAGATATTGGGCCCATTTGTGATTACACGTCTACTCGGGAATTGAGAAATGAATAATTGTACTTAGCAAGGATGACACATTTATGCCGTGTGTTCAATTAAGACATATGGACGAAGGGACATTTACTACACGGTTATTTTGGTTACCGTAAGGTATATATCATATCACAGATATTCTCACTAATTGGGTAACAATGATGTATTGCTAGATGCCGCTCAATGTTTATAATATTAAATGTGATTTAATATTATTGCCAATTTATTGAGAACCTTTAACGTCACATGCATAGAGCAACTAGTCGGAGAAGGAATTAATTTATTAAATATGGTTTAATAATATTAATCATAGATTGGGCCTGTAGCGTACAAGCCCATTGAGGTGAGGGTAAGTGGGTGACAGCTTATAAGGCTGTGCATGTCACTTAAGCGCTAAGAGTGAACTACACATAACCTAGTGGCCGTCACACTACCTCCTTGGTAGGCGCGCTCCATCCCCTTGCCGTTAGCTAGCACGACGCTTTCTCTGACGGTGATTTGTTCGTGTGGACTACGTAGAGGTGCTGCTCCATTGCGGTACTGGTGATAGCGTTCATCCTCCTCTTCAGAGCAGTGTTCATAGTACTGGTGATCAAATGAGAAGAACTGTTCTTCCCTCACAGTGATCGCGGTAAAGCTTCGCTACAAGAGGTAAACACTACAATCATGAGTCATGACCATTCGCATGGATCTTTTGGTGGGAATTTTTCCGCTGCGTTATCGTTTTTATATACGCAAATTCCCAACACCTTAGTGATCCCCCACTACGATACTTTAAGCGTCTGTGCCATTGTATCAGGGGTTTTTTTGTAAAAAATTGTCTTCTCCTTTCCCTCTCCAGATGTATTCCATGATTAAATGTGTTGCATTGAGGACACTGCATCAGTTAAGTGTGGGAAGGAAAAATATATTCATATTTTTGCATTGCTGCATCCAATTATTTGGTTTATCTTTCTTTTAAAATTAAGGAAACCCCTTACAAAATTTTTTTTTGGCAAAGTGCTTTAATAGTCTCATAAGTATGTTTGAAAAAGTTAGTATTTTGAAAACTGATAATTGGCAGAAAAATTCTTTGATTGAAAACTTTTCATTAGACTTAGCTTCTAAATGTGAGATTTGGGCTTTTATGGGGTTAAGTTACATTGACAATATTATATTAACCCTTTTTCTTTGATGAGTGTGACTCTCAGGTGAATATGTTCTAGAACTTGTCCTGAGACCATCTTGAGGTGAATTTGACATATGCATGTGGAACTCTGGTTGGGGCACTCTTAGGTTTTTTTTCTGTCTTTCATTCTTTGTTAAACACTTCCTCTAGTTGCCCAATTTGAGCCTTTATGAAAATTCTCTTCTTTGGTCCCTATTCTGAAAATTAAAAATTGATTTTTGTGACCTCTTAGAAGTATAATGTAGCAACAGTAGGAATGTGTGGTGGTGGATCCCTTTCCAAAAATAAAGATGTTAAAAATAAGCTGGCAGAAAAAAGAAAAAAAATATTTCTCTCTCTTCTCAAAAAGAAAAAGAAATTTTTTTTTTGATGAAAATAAAGTTAGAGAGAAGGCAAGAAAAAGGAAAAGCTTATAGCAAAAGAAAGAATGAAAGGTTGAAGAAAAGTAGTAGATCCTTGAATATTTTGAAAAAGGTACCAATACACTTTATGTTCTTTTATGCTTCAAGAGGTTATTACTTTATTTTCTTGGTTTAGCCCTTGGAATATCCCTTTCTTTCTCTACCGCACCTGACATTAATGCCTTGGCCCCGTTACAACCCATGAAAGACCCATCCTTTTTCTGCATGCATATGGTCCATATTGTGGAGATTTGGTCGATGAACAAGCCTATGGCAATGTATTTATTTGAGAATCTTGAGTGCTTTTATGTCTTTGCCCAATACACTGAGAGATTGTGAGTGGAGCGACCTTTGTTCTTTTGAAAAGTTCAATTTCAAAGAATTGAAAAGTTCTAATTGGATAATCTCTTGGCTTTCTTTTGAAATTTATACTTGCTTGACTATCCTCATAATTTTGCAAAGTTCTGTTTGTTTTGGGTTCCCTTGGTTTAAGTTTGAAGTTTCTTTTGAAAATTATTTTAAGCCAAACAATTGCTTGAGGACAAGCCTGTTCAGGTTGTTCAGGTTTCTAAAGGTAAGGGAATTGTTATTGCTTGTTCTCCTCCTATCCAGCAAGTGTCCCATGTTGCTGGTTGTTCTTATGCTCAACCTAATTTGCAATTAAATTTGGATCAAAATCCATCTGCTCATAGAATGGATCCTGTTTTAGGCCCTGATATGGTGATTGAAACTAACCCTTCTATTGGTCCTTGCATGAGACCTGATTTATTGGCTTTGAATAATACTACAATACTTGTGCAAAGGGAATCTGGTGTTCTTGGTTCTAACTGCAATGATGATGATAGTGACTCCATTGAAACTATCTATGATGAATCTTAGCTTAACCTGCCTAGTAGCACAAATGTTGAGACCTGTCAAGGTGCTATGAGTTCAGATACTGGTGCTCGAAAAGATCATGACAGTATGGATTCACAAAATTTAGTGTATGACTCTATGGATAGCAGGCTTCATGATGCAGGTAGAAATGTGGAAGATTCCTCTGAGTTTAAGTCTTATCCACTTCCACCTAATGTCAAAAATGATTTAAGAATTGTGTCTAGGCTATGGGGGGATGATAATGATGAGGATATAGATGAAGATCTCTCACCTGATGGTAGTATAGCTCATAATGTTGGTGAATCTCCAAAATTCATAGCGAATTTGTCAAAGTCACAAAAAAAGAAGCTTAGGCAGAAAAGAAGTAAAGCAACTAAAGCAGATGCCGGAGGAGGGCTAGTCCAAGAAATTTTGCTTAATACCCGAGCCAGGGCTAGAAATTATATACATTCCCAATGAAGTGCATTTATTGGAATGTGAGGGGTCTAGCCAATCCTTCAACGAGGTTGGTGCTTAAAAGGTTTTGTGCTTCACATAAACCTGATTTTATTTTTATCTCTGAACCATGGATGAGTGTTGATCAATTGCCTGTTAATTTTTTGTCTAAGCTTGGTCTTAAAATCTTTGCTGTTAGTAGTAGGACTGCATTGATTCCTAATCTGTGGTGTATCTGTGATGATAAATAGAATCCTGTTATTATTAGTGTATCTAATCAACAAGTAGCTTTTTCTGTTAATATATATGGTTATCCAATTGGCTTTTTGCTATATATGCTTCATGTAGTTATTTGAAGAGAAGGATCCTTTGGAATGATTTACAAAGTTTGCTGCTTTCTCATAATATGCCTTGGTGTTTTATTGGTGATTATAATGTGGTGCTAGGATCACATGAATATAGAGGGTCTGGATCTCCTTCTAGCATTGCTTGTTCTGAATTTCATAGTTGGTATGATTGTAATCATTTAATTCACCTCCCTACAAGAGGAGCATTTTTCAGATGGTCAAATGGTAGAAAAGGAAGGGCTTTTACAGAGAAAAGACTTGACAGAAGTATTTGTAATGAGGATTGGATTAACTTTTGGTCTAGTGCATCATGTTGTACTTTAGTCAAAAGCAAATCTGATCATTTTCCACTTTTATTAGACTTGAAAAGAGAGGATAGACAATATGCTTCTTCTTTTAAATTCATGAAAATGTGGTCAAATCACCCTGATTGTCTCAAGATTGTTCAAGAGGTCTGGAATGAATCTATTTGTGGTTGTCCTATGGTAGTTCTTTCTCAGAAACTTAAGGCTCTGAAATGTAAACTCAAGGATTGGAACAAAGCTATTTTTGGTGATGTTAATGCTAATGCTCAGTCAGCTATTCAGCAATTAGATTTAGTTCAGCAACAGATTGATTCTAATGGCTATTCGGATACTTTATTTGAACAAGAAAAATCTGCTCAAATCGATTTGGATAAGGCTCTTTGCTTTCAAGAGCAATTCTGGCAGGAAAAGTCTAGATTGCAATGGCATACCTCAGGAGATGGAACACACAGTTTTTTCATAAAGTGACCAAGTTTAGAAATGTCACAAAGAGAATTTCTATGTTGAAGTCAGGGGATTCAGTTTTAGACAATTCTAAAGATATTGAGCAGCATGTTGTTAACTATTTTGAAAACTTTTTCAGTGCAAATAATGATTGGAGTGATAATGGCTTGATTGAGGAAGTTACTCCCAAATGTGTTTGTGAAGCTGATAACAGTATGCTTACAAGTCTCCCTTCCTTTGATGAAGTTAAACAAGCAGTATTTTCTATGAACTCAAATGGTGCTCCTGGTCCTGATGGGTTTGGTGCTTTCTTTTTCCAAAAGTATTGGGACGTTA
The DNA here is from genome assembly GCA_039655645.1 of Ammopiptanthus mongolicus. Classification (NCBI taxonomy): domain Eukaryota; kingdom Viridiplantae; phylum Streptophyta; class Magnoliopsida; order Fabales; family Fabaceae; genus Ammopiptanthus; species Ammopiptanthus mongolicus. Next base: position 30,753,386 of record CM077344.1, read on the forward strand.
TATCAGAAGATGTTTTTAAGGCAGTGTTTCAGTTTTTCACAACAGGATGGATCCTTCCTAATTTTAATGCTAATATTGTGGTGTTGATTCCAAAAATTTCAGAAGTTGATAGTATTAATCAATTCAGACCTATAGCTCTTGCAAATTTCAAATTCAAGATCATCTCTAAAGTGCTTGCTGACAGATTAGCAAAGATTGTACCTAATATCATTTATTCTAACCGAAGAGGATTTATCCAAGGAAGAACAATCTTTGATTGCATTTGTCTTACATCTGAAGCAATCAATTTGTTGGATAAGAAGTCCTTTGGTGGAAATATTGCACTAAAGATTGACATTAGGAAAGCTTTTGACACAATTGATTGGAATTTCTTGCTAAGGGTCCTTTCTTCATTTGGTTTTGATAAGAAATTCTACTCTTGGGTAGATACTATTTTAAGGTCTGCAAAGTTATCTATTTCAATCAATGGCAAAGCTTCTGGCTTCTTCTCTTGTAAAAGAGGAGTTAGACAAGGAGATCCTCTTTCTCCCTTATTGTTCTGTATAGCAGAAGAAGTATCGAGCAAAGGTATATCAAAATTGGTTTCGGAAGGTAAACTCAGTTTGATGATAGGTCTAAGAGGTGTGAAAATGCTTTCCCATATTTTGTATGCTGATGATATTATGCTTTTTTTGCAAAGCAACTCAAAAGAATTTGATAAATGTTAAGTCATTGCTTCTTTGTTATGGAGCTGTTTCTGGCCAAATTGTCAACGCTGCAAAATCAACCATTTATGCAGGTGCAATCTCTGAAAGAAGACAACATGCTATTGCTGATTTACTTGGTTTTGCTATTGGTAAATTACCTTTCATCTATTTAGGCTTACCTATCTTTAAAGGAAAGCCTAAGATCATTTATTTTCAGCCAATAGCAGATAGGATAAAGGCTAAGTTGGCATCTTGGAAAGCTTCTCTTTTATCTATTGCTGGTAGAGTAGAATTGGTTAAATCTGTGATCCATGGTATGATGATTTACAGCTTCTTGGTTTACTCTTGTCCAGTTAAGCTCATCAATTTGGTGGATAAGTGGATTAGAAATTTCATATGGTCAGGTGATGTAAGTCAAAGAAAAATTGTGACAGTTTCTTGGCATAAGGTTTGTAGTCCAGTGCTTGAGGGGGGACTGGGCATCAGGTCTCTTAGGCAGGTTAACAAAGCAGCTTCTTTAAAGCTATGTTGGGACCTTTTTACTTCTAATAATCAATGGGCCTCTCTGCTGAGATCAAGAGTTTTCAGAACTAATGGCATTATTTCATATCATATAAGTTCATCTATTTGGTATGGTTTGAAGGAGCATATCTTAACTGTTAAAGAAAATGCTTTTGGCAGCTTGGTTCAGGTTCATTAATTAATTTTTGGACAGATCACTGGTTGTCTCTTCCCGTAGTTTCTTTGCTGAATATCCTTGATAATTGACATATGCATTTAAAGGCTAAGGTAAAGGATTTCTTGATTGATGGCAGATGGTGTATTCCTGCCATTCTTTCTCAGCATTATCCCAATCTCATTTATGAGTTGCAGCAAATTAGCGGACCTCAATTTCCTAGCTTTGATACTCTTGTCTGGAAAAAATCAGAATCGAGTGATCTGTCCTTTAGAGATGCATATTTGTTTCATAAGCCAATTGATAACTCAATGAATTGGTGTAAACTTATTTGGAGACATACAATTCCACCATCAAAATCTCTCCTAATTTGGAGGATTATGCATGACCAAATGCCTACAGATGAAAACCATTGGTGCAGGGGTTGTGCCACAATTTCGATTTGTAGTTTGTGTGGTTGTGTAGCTGAGTCTACATCTCATTTGTTCTTTAATTGTAGCTTTGCTAAAAAACTTTGGATTTGGCTTAGTTCAATTCTGAAAATTAACACTGACATAAGTTCTATGCAGTCTATTCTTAATGTTTGTGTTAGAAGTTGGTCTTCCCAAGCTCAGGATGTGGTGGTTAATGCTATCTGGCTTTGTAGAAATAAAGTCAGATTTGAAAACAAACACATTTGTTTCCATGCTGTAGTTAATTTGATTATTGGTAATATGGCCATGTTTGGCAATCTAAGTTCAGGTTCATCTTCAAACTCCATGCTAGAATTCATCATCCTGAAGTCTTTTAAAGTCCAAATTAAGCCTGGTAAATCTGCTAATATTAAAGAAGTCTTATGGCTCCCTCCTCCATGCTATTGGATAAAGTGTAATTGTGATGGGGCAGCCAAAGGAACTCCTAGTCTTGCAGCTTGTGGGGGTATATTTAGGGACAAAAGTGTTGCTGCTCTAGGCTGCTTTTCTGTTAGTCTTGGAGTTAAAGATGCTTTTCATGCGGAATTAATTGGTGCCATGGTGGCTATTGAAGTGGCTTACAAGAAAGGTTGGCATAAACTTTGGTTGGAAAGTGACTCCAAACTTGTTATTCTAGCTTTTAAATCACCTAAGGTGGTTCCTTGGCAGCTAAAAGTTAGATGGTTTAACTGTTTAGAATTAACTAAGAAAATGTAGTTCAATGCTACACATATTTACAAGGAAGGGAATCATTGTGCAGATAGACTTGCTTCTTATGGTCTAGGTATTTCACGTTCTTTTTGGTGGGACACTATCCCTTCTTTTATCAAGGAGGATTTTGGTAGAAATAGGATTGGTCTTCCATCTTATAGATTCAAATAATTCTTGCAAGGGTTTTGGTTTATGTCCCCCCTTGCCTTTGTATTATTTTGATTTTCTTGAAATAAATTGTGGTATGCTACAAATGATTGGTGATTTCTGAGGTGCCAACCTAGTTGGGATGTCGGTTGTCACAGTGATGCTTTTGCATACCATTTTAATTGTTTAAAAAAAAAGTGTGGGAATTTTAAAGATAAATATTATTGTATTTCACCCTTTTACTTAAGTTTTGACAGAGTTGACATTCAAAGGCAGCTTGATGAACTTTCGAGGAAAAGTGAAGGTTTTTAGAGTTTAATTGGATAGAATACTGAAGTTCTGGGAGTAGCACGGCTGTGCCATACGAGAGCACGGCCGTGCCAACCTCCAAAGCCATCGATCCAAACAAAGCCTTACGAAAATACTTAAAGCTGACTTCTGGAGACTCAACATGGATGTGCCATGCGAGAGCATGCCCGTACCAAAGGAAGCAAGGCCTGACAAAAGCTAGCATGGTCCCAATCTCGAAGAGCACGACCGTGCTAGATGAAGGGCACGCCCGTGCTGCAGCCAGTACATTTTGGTACGCCTTGACAGATTTGAGCACGACTTGACATCCTGAAGAGCACACCCGTGCTGAGTAAAGAGCATGCCTGTGGCACCTGATTGGCACGCCCGTGCTAACGGCGCAGAAGACTTAATTCAAGGCCTTGTTCACATATTTTGTTATAAATAGAGGCCATTTGTATCACTTGAGAGATATCTTTTTGCATCTTTACATCTGACACCTTTGGCAAGTTTTGCCTTCTTTACATTCTTTTCATCTTTTGTTCTTAGCTTTAGTTTTCTTGTTTGTAATTTTGATTTCTAGAGTAGGATTTGGCACCTTGAGGTTAAGTTGGAGACCACTTCTCCCTCTTCAACTATTTAGGATGCGTTTTCCATTGTTGAACTTGGTTTTATCTATTATTATGGGTAGCTAAATTCACCACTAGAGTTGTGGTGGATCTTGTGTTAGTAGAAACCTTTTTCGCTATGTCTTAACTTAAATTCAACTTTATTTGGTTTCAAGGTTGCAATTTAAATAGTTTTATTCTGTTGTTCTTCATTCCATACTAGGATTGCGCACCCTTTGTATGCTCTTAATCAATTGATTGATATGGCTATCAAGCCCAATTAAATTGGTAGATCTATAGGATAACTAGGGTTTAACATCTAGATTTGAGAAAACGTGATTTACTCCTTTCAATCATTCAACCTTTTTGCGCTTTATGCTTTCTAATCATTTAAACTCTTTGCCTGACAGCCATTGGATTCATCTGGGGAAATGAATATTGATTGCCTGACAAACAATTAATAGTTTTCGTAGAGGATTTAATATTCAAAAAGCAACTGCGAAATTGAATAGAATTAGGATTTCGGGGGTATCGAAAGCACAAGTGAAACCACGGCTCTAAGCTCTTTTACTCTTGATTTCTAAACTCTCTTCTAATCTTTTTGTTATCTTTTACTATTGCTTTATTATTATTTATTACTTTTTAGTTCTTGATTAGTCTGAATAGCATAAGGATTCCTCTATTCCGATACTCGCTTTGTCGTTATTATATCACAATTAATCTCTTCGATACGATATCTGGACTTCCGTCCTATATTACTTCTGCGCCAGGGTACACTGCCCTTAAGTGTGTTTTGAATGCAATATTCGCCAGTTGTGTCTCCCTCAATTTCTCCTACATTACCTCACCTTGAATGCCAACATTAACTGCTGGCTGAGAGGTGGATTCCGGTGACTTGTCAAGCTTCTCCAGGCATAGCTTTGGACAGTCTCTGGTGACATAACCGTAACAACCACAAGTAGAACAAATGATGTGCGTTCCCGACGGGCTTTGCCGTCGGTAAAGGTACTTAATTGGTACCGACGGCGTGGCCATGGGTAAGTGTCGTTTGGTATTAATAACGCAACGTCTCTTTTTTTGGTTTATTGAAGGTCTTGGCCGTGAGTAAGGGTAATTAATTTATTACCGACGGGCGCCGTCGGTAAGGGTAATTAATTTATTACCGACGGCCAGGCCGTCGATAAGCATCACTAATACACGCATAGTGACCTTCCCTCTCATTTCACTCAGACGCTCAGAACGCTCCCCTCTCTTCTTTGCCCCTCGCAGCCACCACGACTACCACCATCTATTCCTCCTCTGTGTCCTCCATCTCTACACCATGAAAGGGAGGTGCCATCCACAGTCGTCGTTCATTCGTAGTCGCCGTCTGTTCGCAAAGGTAATCTCCGGCCACCCCATCTCCTTCTCTTCCTTCATTTTGATATTTGATTTTGACTCATTTTGCCCTCTCAGCCAGGCACTAACCGACCACCATCCTCCTTCTCCTTCATTCTCTCCTCTCATCCAGGCAACCGAGCACCAACTGGTTTGTTCATTTACAAATTAAATTTATTGTGCCTGATCTGATTTTAGTAACATTTGGATTCTCTTGAATTGGTTTTGTATCCTGAATTGGTCAATTTCTGGTTTGTAACATTTACAAATCTGGTTTGTCAGTGGAATTGGTATAACATTCACAAATCTGGTTTGTATCTTGAATTGTTCAATTTCTGGTTATTTCTTTGGGCTATTTTGCTTCCTCTTCAATTTTCTTCATTGGAATTGGAATTGGAATTGCTCTCTCTTCATATTTCCTTCACTGGAATTGGAATTGCTCCTTGTTCATATTTCCTTAGTTCTATGTTATATGCTATGCTTGGTGAACTGTATAATGTGAATTATATGCTATGCTTGGTGAACTGCACGTTTGGTGATATTGTATGCACAAAATACTGGTCTTGTTCCTTTAGCTTGGTTTTTTTTTTTCCCCGACCAGACTCCTTGAGCATGTTTATGTATACTTGGTGATGTTGTATGCACAAAATAATGGTAGTGTATGTTTAGGTATGTTTATCGTAATTTTTAATTAGATTGTTATAATTTAAAAGTTTTTAAATTGGCTTCTATACTTGAAAAAACTTAAGTAGATCTATACTAATTCTCAAAAAAATTAATAATTAAATAAGGTAGGAAATAATATATAATATTTAAATAATTAAGTAAATAAATAAAATAATTACAATTAATTTACATAAATAATTAAATTTCTTGTAACACATATATTTGTGGTAAGCCTCATGACACTTAAAATAAAAAAAAGTTAATTATTGATATAAGTTTAAGTTAGAGACCTGAACATAATAAAAATAAAAAGCGGCTCCTGCGGTGGTGAGACTCATTCGGTGGGGGCATGGTCATAGCAGATTGCAGGTGGTTGGGCACGGCTTATGCGACGCAACCAGACTAAATGAATTAAAATTAAATATTTAAGAAGTTAATAACATAAATAGTTAAATAATTAAATAATAATTAAATATCAAATCATAATTTCTCTTAGCACTTATAAAGGTGTTAAGTCTTGTAAGACTTAAAACAAAAATAAATAATGAATAAAATAATTGAAACTGAAATACAGAAGTAATTAAATAACAAAATAAGTTAATAACAAATTACACCAAATTTTCTCAGCACTTATAATAGATATTAAGCTTCATAATACATAAAAAATATAAATAAAGTATGGAATTGTTTTTTATATGCATAGTTTTTTTTAGAATAGTTACTTATGACTTTGTTTGTCAATTTTATCAGTCCTATATGCACTTTATCTATGTTGTTAAAGTGCGAGGATTCGAACAATTGAATTTACCCTATAAACTTGACTTTCAAGTACAAAAGGTAAAATTACCTCATAGGGTGAAAGTTTTATTTTCTAGACGAGTTAATACTGTTAATTCTCCAAACGTATGTAAATACTATGCGCATAAGCGCCTGTTCCCTGTGTTTTGATGTATCCAAGCATTTCGATTAAATGATTTTAATGAATTGTGTGAATATTACCGATGAAGCATCATAAATATAAGCTCAAGCTTCTATACGACGAAGACAATGATTGAAGCAATCACTTCTTCTAAGCGTATGAACGATGTTGATATCAAAGAACAAAGTTCTTATTGCTCTAAAGATCAAAGAAGTGTATGAACAAACTCAAGAAAGAATATTGCTTTGGAACAATATTAATGAAGCGTCTGATATCTCTTTTGAAGCAAAGAAGTCTTGATAAGACATCGGTTGAATATCTTCAAAAGAATCAAGTAAAGAGCTCAAGTGTCTCATATCTTTTATGAAGGAATCATATAAAGAAGCATTTTGGCAAGAAACTAAGTTGATCTGAAGAAATATTAAATATTTTCTCTGCATATTTAATAATGTTATTTGAATGGATAGTCCTACCTATAGCACGCAATAACAGTCTTAAAAGAACTGTGGTTCTGACTTGTTACGAGAAAGAAGAAGTCCGCGCTGCAAAACCTGAAGCTACTCTGAATAGTTTTGCTGCTCTGAAAAGTAGTGTACAATTATACTAAGTTTATCTTCAATGGTCCAATATCTTATAGAACGATTACTTTGCTTTTAATGTTGTGACAACTTCAAAAGAATTCTCAGAAGAAGACTCATCTCACAACGGATCTTTACATCATTCAAGACAAATGAAGACAGGATTCAAGAAATGTTCCTCAACGGATCTTTTGTCATGAGAAGCCTATTAAGCAGAGAGATGCACAATCAAAAGAAATATACAAGGCTGAAAAGCTCACCTCAATCTCAAAGAAAACATCAAGAAAAACACTAGAGATCAATTCAAAAGTTGCTAGCTACAATCTTTCTTATCTTCTACACTCTTTGTAATATTCATAAAAAAAGTTTTCTTAGTGCTGTCATACCTGCAAAAGAATATCATATTCACTCCTTGAGTGTTATCCGATTGACTAGCATATTGAAATCTAAAGCCGTTGCTTCAAATCAACTCTTTGATCTGAAAAAGGCTTGGAAAGGCTAACTGAAGAATACTCGTTGAGCTTAAAGAGGCTAGGTGTGCAAACAATACTCGGTGATCAAGCCTGGAGAGGTTAGTGTGCAAACAATACTTGAGCCTGGAGAGACTAGGTGTGCAAAGAATACTCATCTGTAATCCGATCAGTTATAGTGAAAAGCTTGGTTAAGCCAATGACAGGATGTAACCTAAGATTGGGGTGAACCAGGATAAATCCTCTCTCTCTCTCTCTCTCTCTCTCTCTCTTAGTTATAACGTTTATCTGCAATATATTTTCTTATTTAACTTTCTGCAACTAACAGTGGAGATTAAAAGTGTACCAATAAACCTCAATTCTGTGCATTTTATGAGGGCAATTGGTTTGTATTTTAGTGCATTTGATGATAATTATTATTGGATTTCACCATTTTCCTTAAGTTTTTACTTAATTGATGTTTAAAGGCGGCTTGATGGACAATTAATGAAAGTAGGAGGTTTGTTAGCTAAAAAGCGGAATTTTCTGAAAACTGGAGCTCGAAGCACGACCATGCACTGTGAAGCACGACTGTACATACCTGTTAGTTCAACCTGATCCAAACACGCCCTTACAAAAAGTCTCAAGTTGAACTCTGAAGAAGAAGCACATGCTGGAAAGAAGCACGCCCGTGCTGGAGAGAAGCACATCCGTACATAATGGCAAGCACGCCCGTGTTGGATGAAAAACGCCCATGCTCAGTCCCGTGCCTTAGTGATGCTGTTTTACGAACTCTGTACGCCCGTACTAAATCAAGCACGATCGAGTATGAAGGAAACACGACCGTGCACCGTGAAGCAAGCCCGCGCTGGCGGCGCTGACAACAAATTTTAGTGTTTTTCTCCTATTTTTCGTATAAATAGAGGCCCTCTGTACCACTCTCATCATCAATTCTTAGTCATAACTTTTATTAGTTGTTAGATATAACTTTTATTCACTTTAGTAGTTTGTTTAGATTTCTAGAGTAGCATTTGCGCTTGAAGGTTAAGTTGGAGACTTTTCTTATTCTTCTTCTTCTTCTTCTTCTTAATTCTTCATGATGCATCTCCTAATGTTGATTTTGGTTTTATCTATGTCTATGGGTAGCTAATTTCATCACTGGAGTTGTGGTGAATCTTGTATTAGTAGAAGCCCTTTTTGTTATGTCTTAGCTTTAATTCGAATTCTATTTGATTTCAAGGTTGCAATTTGAATAGTTTTATTCTATTGTTCTTCATTACACGTTAGGACTGCGCACCTTTTGCATGCTAATAATCAATTGGTTGATCAGCGACCGTACTGCAATTAATTGGTTGACCTATAGGATAAACGGGTTTGAAATTATTGCATGACCAAACTTGATTTATTCCTTTCAATCATTCAACCTATTTGCTCTTTATGTTTTCTAATCATTTAAAATCTTTTCCTTACAAATATTAGGTTCATCTTGGGAAAAGAATATTAATTGCCTGACAAACAATTGATAGTTTTGGTAGAAGGATTGATATTCAGAAAGCAACTGGGGAATTGAATAGAGCTAGGATTTGGGGAGTTTCGAACGTACAAGTGAAACCACGACTCTAGGCTTCACACTCTTGATGTCAAAACCGTCTTTCTCTTTAATTCATCTTTTCACTATTGTTTACATCACAATTTTCCCATTATTTCGATTGGTCTAAATAGCATAAGGATTTCATTATTCTGGTACTTACGTACATATTGCTCATTAATCCCTTGGGTTAGATATCTGGACTTCCGTCCTATATTACTTTTGCGATAGGGTACACTTGCCCTTCAGTGTGTTCAGAACGCATCACGTTTTTTGCGTCGTTGCCGAGAATTAATTTGTGATATTTATGATATTGGAAAAAAGAAATTCTAGATACTTTAGACATTTATTTTTATTTTTGATTATCTCTTTCCTTGTATGCTAACGCGTTCGCAAGTGCCTAAATTGCATTTTGACAGGGAAGTTGACCGAAACTTTCATAGGTTGCGTAGGCAAGCAAGAGAGGAGAATACAGTAGGGGAGAGAAGGACTCTACTTGATTACTTTACCCCATCTGCTGATGTGACAGATAACATCACCAACCTTGTGGTGGATGCCAACAACTTTGAGATCAAGTCTGTTTTGGTCTCCATGGTCCTAAACTCTGGACTTTTTGGGGGTTTACCTACTGAAGACCCCAATAATCATATGAAGAAGTTCTTAAGGATCACAGACTTGATCAAGCACAAAGGGGCCTCAACAGATGCAATCTGATTTAGATCGTTCCCGTTCTCTTTGTCCGACAAGGCGAACTCGTGGCTTTCCTCTTTGCTATCTTGTTCTATCACTACTTGGGATCAGTTGACATGCCAATTTTTGGCTAGGTACTTCCCACCTTGTAAATCTGCTAAATTTGGAGATGATATTTCGAATTTTGTACAGTATGACCAGGAATCTCTATATGAGGCATGAGAGCAATATCAGGATTCAATCAGGAGGTGTCCACATCATGGTTTTACGGTCCCTATCCTTGTGCAGATGTTATATAGTGGACTCTCTTAGCAAAACATGTCCAGCATAGACGTTGCTTGTGGGGGCTCAATTTTGAAGAAGACATCTAAGGAAGCTCAAGCCTTAATTAAAGATATGGCAACAAATCACTATCAGTGGCCACTCAGAGATAGACAGGTTGTCAAGAAGCCAATTGGTTTATACAAAGTGGATGTCACCATAACAATGGAGGCCAAGGTGGATGCTCTTATGAACCAGATAGAAACATTGATGCAACACAAGCACGGATCATGACTCAAGTCATTACACTTGTATCTCCATTTCCTTGTAATCACTGCGGTTTGATAGGTCTTGAGAGCAAGGACTGCCAATTGGGTAATTCCTTTGCTCAGTCGGCTGAGGAAGCTAGATATGTGGGCAACGCCAACCGGAATCAGAATGACTTTTTTCCAAATTCTTACAATCCTGGTCGGAGGAGGCATTCTAATTTCTATTGGGGAGGTCAGCAGAATGGTCAAGGTTTGAATCAAAATGTTTATAGACCACCCCACTTGCAAAATCAAGGTACTAGACCAGAGGATAGGAAGCCCAATCTCCAAGAAACATAGACGAAGTACATGCAGAAGAATGATAGAAGATTCCTAGCCCTGGAAACACAGATATCTGCTGTTGCTACATTAATGTCTCAAAGGGCACAAGGTAAATTACCTACCCAAACTGAGTCTAATCCAAGAGAGCATGTTTATGCAATCTCTCTTAAGAATGCGAAGGAATGGAGCCAAGGTTACAAGGAAAAGGACCTTGCACCCATGGATGAAGAAGCTCCTACTGGAGAAGATAACTTTGAAGACAAGCACGATCGTACATCACCTTCAGCACGGTCGTGCACCACTCCCAATGAGTAGAAACAGGTAAAAATCATCAGTGAACCAGAAAAGGTACAAATTTCTCCACCACCACTTTTGAAATATGCGGATAAAGATAAGCAATTTAATTTTTTTTTTTTTTGAAATATACATGAGATTGCATGTCGATACCCCCATTGACAAAGACATTGCCCAAGTATGCACAACCTTTAAAAGGGTATGGGGTGGTTCAAATTAATGAAGAATGCTCAATAGTTATTTTGATTAAACTGCCACCTAAAGTGAAAGATCCAGGGAGCTTTATTGTTCCCTGTTCAATTGGTAATTTTTATTTTAAAAGAGAATTATGTGATTTCGATGCCAGTATAAATTTAATGCCTTTTTCTATGTCAAAAAGGATTGGTTTGCAGGAACCTCAGAGCACTAACATCTCATTGCAGCTACCCGATATATCCATTGTAAAACCCCATAGATTTCAATGTGTTAAGTTTTGATGATGCCAAATATTCATTGTTGAAATACCAAACATGTCATACACATGTGTTTATAAAATGGAATATTATTTGATGATATGTGTTCTGACATACAAGCATTTGATATGTTTCTAAGTGTTCTATGCATTATAATAATTAATTAATGAACACTAATCATAAGCATGCAGGACAAAAAGAAAATATATTTTACAAGCATGTAAGTATTCAAAGGTTAGCAAAGCAAGAAATGAAAAAGCTAGAAGTACCAAAGTTTCAAGCATCAAGCCCTCAATCAAGATTGTATAAATATATTAGGTCTCAGATGTCTTGTAAGGGTATGATGACTAAACCTCACTTTGGCTCATTTAATCATTAAATTATAACACTATATTTTTGGGTAAAAGGCTTTCAATCAAATATTTGACTAGCTAAGCGTTTCTTAAATTAGCTATTTGGTAAAACTATTTTTACATGAAAGAAAGTTTTTAATTAATATACCATTGTTTTTAATCAATTGGATTATAAATGAAACTTTAGTATGTGTGCAATGCATGTACATGTTACAAAGTTTTTTTTAATTAGATTAATATGGCATTCAATCCATGCATTGACATATTCTTTAATATGCTAATTCCAACTACTATCAATCTATTAACAGGGCTTTCAGTCCATTCCAACTACTATACGAACTTTAATATCAATCAGTTGGCTACTCACTTTTGCAATCAAATGTTCTGAACTCGTTTTTATTTCTCAATCGATTTACTCAACCTATCAATCGATTGGCACTTACAAAATTCACTTCAATCGATTTACTCATCTTGTTCAATCGATTGTCTTGGTTCAAAAAGGTGTTGTCATCTGTTTTAAAAATGCTTCAATTGATTGACAAATTAACTCAATCGATCGTCACACGAAAATAGACGAGCAACGGATAGTTGCGTAAAATGAGTTGTTTCCATAAATCTCTTACAACGTTCGAATTGTCATTTGCATTATAAATCAGGCTTGTGCATCAAACGAAAAATGACAAGAACACAATAAGAGAAAAAAAAATTGAACGTATATTGTCCTACACTCTGAAATAATATGAGCAAAATTTTGTGAGAATTTCATCATACTCGTAGTTCTTCAATTTGTATCATCTGTATTATCAAGAGTGCTTCAATTTCTTCTACACCTTGTAGCAAATCTGAATTAGGGTGAGGTATCCCTAGGTTGAATGTGAGGTATCTCTCTGATTAGAAGGTGAGGTATCCTTCTTTTGTAAAAGGGTGGCATCCCTTTTGTGTGCGACTTTAGGCTCAGAAGCGCGGGTGAGGTATCCCAGAGGCGCGAGGGAGAGTGCTAAAGGTCATTGAGGCTCTTACACGTGGGTGAGGTATCCCATAAGGTGTGGTTAGTGTGCTCTGTGGTGTAAAGGTTTTCAAGCACCTGCAAGCTTGGTATTAGTGGATAAAACCTGGAAACATATTCTAGGGACTGGACGTAGGTCACCAACGGTAGGTGGCTGAACCAGGATAAAATCTGGTTTGCAAGCTTTTCTTCCCTATCTCCTTTATATTTTGATTTATTGTTCATCCTATTCTTTATTGTTTCAATTATTTTCATTGCATGTGCATTAAGTTTTAATAAAGAAATCACTTTCGCTAAATAAATCTTGAATATTTTATAAACCCAATTCACCCCCTCTTGGGTAATGGTTGTCTGGGCCAACAAGTGGTATCAAAGCTTCGGCTCTGGTTAGAAGCTTAACAGCTTAGAGTGAAAGATCATATTTGCTGGCAACCTTTAAAGCTTTATTTGAAAAAATGAGTTCTTTTGATTTTGATAAACCACCATGTTTTGATGGTGTGGATTTCATATATTGGAAAGCTAGGATATAAATTTTTATACAAGCAATTGATTTTTATTTGTGGGATAGTGTGCTAAATGGTTTTATTTCAAAACCCAAATCACAATGGAATGATTTTGATAAAAAATGTTTTTCCTTAAATATTAGAGCTATGCAGATTTTAAGAGGTTGTACGGAAAATGATGTTTATGATAAAATCAAAAATTGCTCTAGTGCTAAGGACATTTGGCATGCTCTTAATGCTATTTATCTTGCTAACAATGATTATGTGGATGAAAGTGTAAACAGAAAGCAAGAAGAGCGAAAGCCATTGATGGAAACGTGTCTTGAAAAATGCCCTCAAGAAGATATTCAAAGTGACGAAGAAAGCAGAACTTTTCATGACAACAATAATGCTTCACTTAAAAAAGAGAAGGAGCAAAAACCAAAGGAATATACTCTTGAAGCATTGGCAGACCAAAATGAGAAAGAAGATCATTCCAATGAAGAGTCAAATATGCTCAAAGATGAAATTACCGATCAAATGGCTCAAATAAATTTAGAGGTAAATAATGCTAAACTCAACCCTGTGAATGATGAACTATTACATGCATACAATGAAGTATATGATAAGGTAATGAGTTTAGAAAATAAAAGTTTAAAATGCTTGCAAAGTACTTCATCTATTGAAAATCAAATTGAGATATTAAAAGACAAATATTGTTTTCTGAATGTGGAAGAATTTGTGAATTATGAATCCTCACTTGATTATGAGAATTGTATCAATCTTGAACATACTTTAGAGGACTTATCTCATAAATCTGCTCAAATTCAAAGTATTGCATGTCCACAGTTCGTATTTGAAAATAAAAAGGGTGAGAATGATTTTGATCATGGAAATACAAGTGCAGGTAATGACAAATACTATGTTCATGACAAGCCAAAAGCTTTTATTGTCAATTCTAGAAAAATGAACTTAATATGTAATTATTGTGGAAAAATTGGTCATATTTCTCATATGTGCCATTATAGAAAAAATTATTATGTGAGAAATAAATGGGTATGGGTTCCTAAGATTATTAAATGCTCATCCACTAACCTCCAAGGACCCAAGTTGAAATGGGTACCAAAAAGTCCTCCCGCTATTTCTGCTCTGCAGAAAAAGTATCAAGATAGTGGACTAACAGACAAAATGTCTAGAAGAGCCTATATTGCTTGGGATGAAAACGACATGGAATCATGTAATGATTCAGAAAAAGAGGAAGCCAACTTGTGTCTCATGGCGGATCATGAAAGTGACGATGAGGTAATCTCTAATTCATCATCTGATTGCTCATATGTTACCTTGCATGATACTTTTCTTGAATTACATAATGACTCTATGAGACTGGCTAAGGCATTAGGAAAATCTAAGAAAATGGTTGAAATTTTGAAAAATCATGTAATTGCTTTAACCAAAGAAAACCTAGAGCTAAATGAGGAAAGTTATAGAATTGGACACATTGAAGCAAACCATGCATGCAAGAAATGTGATGGATATGGAAAACAAAGATTTGGAAAACACCTTGTGAAATTCACCAATGATAGAGATAATTTAAATGCTCTTTTGGGTAGTCAAAAGGGTGTATATGACAAGGCTAGCTTAGGATATAAACCTAAGGATCATGAAAAATTGTTTTTGAAAAAACCTTTTATGCTTGCTCATATATCAATTAGTCCTTTCGTTAAATGTCATAATTGTGCTAAAAAGGGCATAATACATCTACCTGCAACATGAGAAAGGAAATTGATAAGAAAATATGGGTTCCTAAGGGCACACTTATTGCAACTAACACTAAAGGACCCAAGAGAATTTGGGTACCGAAAAACAAAGCATAAATTTTGTGTTTGCAGGGTTGCTTGAAAGTCTTAGCTTATAAAAAAAAAAAAAATATATGACAAGCACAAGAGGGATTAAACAAAAGTAAGTTGTGCGACAAAGGTAACAACATCGCCTTTGGTTGTGAATTTGTTCTTCAACATGATGACATCACTAAGCAATTAGCTGATATTCTCACAAAATCCTCAATAAGGAGAGCTTTCTTTCATATTCGATGGGGATAAGGCATTTTGGATTCATCTTGCATAAATTAACTCTACAAGATTATATGCCCTCACGTACATGGCGTTGTGCGTGCAGAACCTTCTTTGTTTTTGAAAATCACAATTTTAAAATCGATTTTGTTTTTAAAATCCGATTGGCAAAACCTCCAAATCGATTTGTTCTCTCCTTTGGAGCATTATGTCTTGTGTCATGTACCCCGCTTTTTATTTTGATTAATGTGTGTGTTGTTGTTTGCTATCATCTTTATATCTTAGCACTTCATTTTAATAATGACAAAGGGGAGAAAATTGGGAAATAAGTAATGCACACATTACACTGATATGTTGAGGGGGAGTTACACAAATTTAAATTAACTGCTTATATTGTCTCTTGACCTTACTAATGCTTTCTTTGAGTAATGTACAATTGAGAGGGGAAGATCCTTTCAGGCATACTAGCTGCACATTCACTCTGATACATACATTACTTAGGTAAGAAAGGTAAGATTTATGATCAGCATCATCATCATCATCATCATCATCATAATAATAATAATAATAATAATGAAGGGGAGTATTTAATCATCTTGCTTGTAAGTTGATATGGGTTAATCTCTATCTCTCCTTATATTTTAAAATGATGTTAGAACCATATTGGCTTGATTTTGAGCTAGTGAAATTATTTCACTCCTTTCTCCTATATGAATGAATGTCTCAATTTGCTTGCTTGGAGAATTATATTATTAAATGATTTATACTTTCTTGTTTGAAATTATTAAATATGTGATTATTATCGAAACAAGAAGAAAATGGTAAATCTTGTGTTCTCAGCATGTCTTTAACCTTCATCGATCCTTATATTTAACTATGTATATCTTGAAATAAATCATATGAGTTAAAATTAAAAATCATAAGAAGGTACTTTACTTCTTGATTATCATATGTGTGTGCTTGAAATCTTTACTTACGACTATATATCTTACATGATCATTGTTTGCCCCAAAGTGCTTCTATTAGTTTTGATGATGATCATATCATGGTAACCTTGAAATTTAAAAGCGCTTAAATACGTTTTGGATTCAAATGAATATGTGGATAATTTGTCCTTATCAAATGATATAGATGGTGATGTGCTATATACATAAATTATATTATATCTATGTCTTGCTTGTAAATATGCTTAAATGTTATTTGATGCTAACCTTGAATTTGAAAGCTTCATAAGTTTCAAACATAGCAATCAAATACCAGAAGTACAAGCCTATGAGGACAAAAGAAGAGGCAAACAAGAGACTTTCTTCAAGTGATGAAATCTCGAAGGGAGATATCTCAACTTCAAAGATCATTACCACAAACAAAGAGCACATCTCTCCAATAAAATCTATACGTATCTCTATCCCTGAACTTCATATATTTTATATCATGGATTGTACGATCATAGTCGAATATATTTCCTCTACCCTTCAAATTTTTTGAAAAATGAAGTGAGTATCTTTGCAAAATTATTTTTGAAAGGGGGAGAAATAATTGCATCCAAAAGGGAGTATGAGTAATAGAATTGCATGTCTAAAGGGGAGAATTTAAAATGAAAATCTTTTGCTATTGGGTGGACATTGTAAGGGGGAGGATTATGTATGGGGGAGGATTATGTATTTCAAATGCGCTACCACTCTGTATAATATTCTTACCAATATAAGTGGTTCTTCTTCTTGACATCATAATTTTATAGAAATCCTTTTTGTTGATGTCAAATAGCGGGACAAAAATTAGAAAGCAAATATATGGCATAACAAGTAGATTATCTTAACAAATGGCTAAAGTAATATATTTGCTTACTGTTTTGTCATCATCAAAAAGGGGGAAAATGTAAAACCCCATAGATTTCAATATGTTAAGTTTTGATGATGCCAAATATTGATTGTTGAAATACCAAACATGTCACACACATGTGTTTATAAAATGGAATATTATTTGATGATATGTGTTCTGACATACAAGCATTTGATATGTTTCTAAGTGTTCTGTGCAGTATAATAATTAATTAATGAACACTAATCATAAGCATGCAGGACAAAAAGAAAATATATTTTACAAACATGTAAGTATTCAAAGGTTAGCAAAGCAAGAAATGAAAAAGCTAGAAGTACCAAAGTTTCAAGCATCAAGACCTCAAGTAAGATTGTATAAATATATTAGGTCTCAGATGTCTTGTAAGGGTATGATGACTAAACCTCACTTTGGCTCATTTAATCAATTAAATTATAACACTATATTTTTGGGTAAAAGGCTTTCAATAAAATATTTGACTAGCTAAGCGTTTCTCAAATTAGCTATTTGGTAAAACTATTTTTACATGAAAGAAAGTTTTTACTTAATATACCATTGTTTTTAATCAATTGGATTATAAATGAAAGTTTAGTATGTGTGCAATGCATGTACATGTTACAAAGTTTTTTTTAATTAGATTAATATGGCATTCAATCCATGCATTGACATATTCTTTAATATGCTAATTCCAACTACTATCAATCTATTAACATGGCTTGCAGTCCATTCCAACTACTATACGAACTTTAATATCAATCAGTTGGCTACTCACTTTTGCAATCAAATGTCCTGAACTCGTTTTTATTTCTCAATCGATTTACTCAACCTATCAATCGATTGGCACTAACAAAATTCACTTCAATCGATTTACTCATCTTGTTCAATCGATTGTCTAGGTTCTTTTAAAAATGCTTCAATTGATTGACAAATTAACTCAATCGACCGTCACACGAAAATAGACGAGCAACGGATGTTGCGTAAAATGAGTTGTTTCCATAAATTTCTTACAACGTTCGAATTGTCATCTGCATTATAAATCAGGCTTGTGCATCAAATGAAAAATGACAAGAACACAATAAGAGAAAAAAAAAATTGAACGTATATTGTCCTACACTCTGAAATAATTTGAGCCAAATTTTGTGAGAGTTTCATCATACTTATAGTTCTTCAATTTGTATCATCTGCATTATCAAGAGTGCTTCAATTTCTTCTACTCATTGTAGCAAATCTGAATTAGGGTGAGGTATCCCTAGGTTGAATGTGAGGTATCTCTTTGATTAGAAGGTGAGGTATCCTTCTTTTGTAAAAGGGTGGCATCCCTTTTGTGTGCGACTTTAGGCTCAGAAGCGCGGGTGAGATATCCCAGAGGCGCGAGGGAGAGTGCTAAAGGTCATTGAGGCTCTTACACGTGGGTGAGGTATCCCATAAGGTGTGGTTAGAGTGCTCTGTGGTGTAAAGGTTTTCAAGCACCTGCAAGCTTGGTATTAGTGGATAAAACCTGGAAACATATTCTGGGGATTGGACGTAGGTCACCAACGGTAGGTGGCTGAACCAGGATAAAATCTGGTTTGCAAGCTTTTCTTCCCTATCTCCTTTATATTTTGATTTATTGTTCATCCTATTCTTTATTGTTTCAATTATTTTCATTGCGTGTGCATTAAGTTTTAATAAAGAAATCGCTTTCGCTAAATAAATCTTGAATATTTTATAAACCCAATTCACCCCCCTCTTGGGTAATGGTTGCCTGGGCCAACATCCATCACCCACCCACGTGGAATAGTGGAAGATGTGTTAGTAAAGGTGAAGTTCACATTCCTCGTGGACTTTGTGATTCTGACATGAAGGAGGATAAGGAAGTTCCTATCATCTTGGGGCAACCGTTCCTAGCCACTAGTAATGAAAATATTGAGGTCAAGAAAGGCATATTGACCTTAAGGTGTGGGAATGAAGAAGCTGTTGTCACATTCTCCTCAAGGCCACCACCATTAGTACTCTAAACAGATCGTCAGGCTCGTAACTTAAAACAAGTGCTTCGCAGGAGGCAACCTATGTTTATTTTCCCTTTTTGTGTCCTTTTTGTTTTGCATGGTTATCTCTTATTTTCTTTTAAATTAAATCCTGTAAATTGAAATAAATGTGGGAAGGTATGCATAGAAGATGACAAAATTGTTTCCTGCTTTAAGTTGCATTTAAATCTAATAGCAATAGGAAAGCATGGTCGTGCACCATGTTAGCATGGTCGTGTTTCAGCGTGTCAGTTCAAATAAGAAAGGAGGGGGAGCAGAGAACGGGGTAACCCTAGCCCTTGCTCAGCCCTTGCTCACCTCTTTGCGCCGCAAGACAAACTCTCATCCTCTCCTTCTCTTAATTTCTCTCTTTCCATGACTATGGCCCCTAAACGTGGTCGCACTGAGCGTGGTGGACCCTCCCCACCTTATAGGAATGAGTTGCTCACCTTTTATCATCTTGATCATGAGACGCGATTCGCTCAGTTGTACCTTTTTGAGATTATGTTCCAGATGTACTTGGATACGAATATTCTTGCCACTCATGGACTCGCTCCCCGGGTCAACCAGCTTATACAGAATATTGGGTTGGAGAAGTGGTTGCCATTCAATGCCCCGCCTACAGGGAGCCCACTCTGGAGTTTCTATCGACTTGTCGATACTTTGAGTCAGAGGTTGATGGTGAGGAACCCAAAGTCACTTTTCAAATGAATGGTTGAGTGTGGCGGATGACTTTGGCAGACTTTAATGTCCACCTTAGTTTTGAGACAGCCGAGATAGTGCTGACTGACCGATATTGAGTATGATTATTGGAGATCCCAGCACCGTTCTTAGACGGGGCTTTCTGGGCTTCGATTACAGGGGGAGACTGAGCATTATAACACCGTCTAGCGAAGTCCTCGATTTTTACAGATATGCCATTGCGCGTAGTTCATCGCTGGTTGGCTCTTTCTAATACCAGCCACTATTCTACACCTGGCAGGGTCTCTCGGACAGATCTGTTTATTCTTTGGTGCATGATTCAGGCTCAGCTGCTGAATACCGGTCGTATTCTGCTACAGACTTGCCTGCACATTGGTCACAGACAGAGGTCGAGGCAGAGGGGTTTTATTCTAGTTGGATCATTCCTTTCCCAGCGAGCCCGTAACATGGAGCAGCTTCACCCACGGGCTCGATTAGCATCGATGAGAGGATGTTGCTGTCCATGAATGTATTGGTCTGCGAGCCTCGTGGGGAGCTTAGACTTGCAGGAGCGGGTGCCGCTTAAGACACGGATGAGGATGAGGAGCCTGAGCAGGAGGAGGAGCAGGCCCCGCATGGAGATGCACATATGGATGGCCCGCCTGCTCCGCCGGCCCCTTTGGAGGACTATCAACTGGGAGTGTATGTATGCTTGGATTCTCAGGAGCAGAACTTCCAACAGTTTTCGACAGGTGTCTTTCAGAGGTTTGACACTCAGGATCAGCAGATGACATTGATGTTGCAGATGATGCAGTGACATTTTGATCATCCTCCTCCTCAGCAGTGATTACACCATCTCGATACTTAAGCGCTTACGCTATTGTATCAAGTTTGTCATTTTATTTAAGGACTCTTCTCTTCCTCCTTCTCCCCACTTGTATTTCATTTTATTTTTGTTGCATTGAGGACCATGGAAATTTTAAGTGTGGGAAGGAAAATATGTGATTTTATGCTTTTGCTGCATGCAATTAACTGGCTTATTTCTTTATTATGATAAAAATTAGGGGACTCCTTACAATTTTTTTTTTGATGAATTGCTTTGATAGTCTCACAATTAAATTTGAAAAAGTTTGTCTTTTGAAAACTGAAAATCAGCAGAAAATCCCTTGTTTGATAATTTTTCATTAGACATAGCCTCTAAATGTGAGATTTGGGATTTTATAGGGATTAGGCTATAGGGATAAATTTGTTGATATTAACCCCTTTTATTTGATGAGTGTGATTTCTCAGGTTGACACATTCTAGAACCTGTCTTGAGACTGTTTTGAGGCAAATTTGACTTGGGTGCATGGGGAAATATGGTTGGGGCGCTCTTAGGTATTTTTCTGGCCTATATTATTTTGATAAAACACTTCCACTAGTTGCCCATTTGGAGCCTTGGTGAAAATTATTTTCTTTGATCTCTGCTTTAAAAATTTAAAATTGTATTAGGTGACCTCTTAGAAGTACATTGGAGCAATAGTGGAATGTTTTGATGTGAATCCCTTTCTGGAAATAAAAGTGTTAAAAATAGGTTGGCATGTAAAAAAAAAATATATATATATATAGGCTTCTCTCTCTATATTCAAAAATTTGTTTGGTGAAAATAAAGTCAGAGAAGAAGCAAGAAAAGAAAAACAAGCCTTTAGTAACGGAAGGGAAGGAAAGCAAAGGTTGAAGAAAAAGTGGTAAGTTCTTGAAATGCTTGTAGGAAAAGTGCCCCAATTGCACTTTATGCTCTTATTTTTGCTTCAAGAGGTTATAACTTTAATTTTTGGTTAGCCCTTTTGCATATCTCTTTTCTTTCTCTATCACACCTGACATCAATGCCTTGGCCCCGTTTCAACCCATGAAAGACTCCTTCCTTTTTGCATGAATGTGAATCATATTGTGGAGATTTGGTCAATAGACAAACCTATGGGAATGTATTTTCCTTTTTAGAATCTTGAGTACTTAATTTCTTTGCCCAATACACCAAGAGATTGTGAGTAGAGTGACCCATGATTTTTGGAAAGTTTGATTTTAAGGAATTTCAGTTTCTAATTGGGTAATCTCTTAACTTCTTTTGAAAATTCAACCCATGAAAGACTCCTTCCTTTTTGCATGAATGTGAATCATATTGTGGAGATTTGGTCAATAGACAAGCCTATGGTAATGTATTTTCCTTTTGAGAATCTTGAGTACTTAATTTCTTTGCCCAATACACTAAGAGATTGTGAGTAGAGTGACTCATAGTTTTTGGAAAGTTTGATTGTAAGGAATTTCAGTTTCTACTTGAGTAATCTCTTGACTTCATTTGAAAATTATACTCGTTTAACTATCTTTGCCATTCTGAAAATTATACTTGTTTGGTTCCCCCTGATTGATAAAACTGAAAATTTTGAAAATTCTTTTAAGTCGGATAATTGTTTGAGGGCAAACAATTCTCAAGTGTGGGAAGTTTGATAAACCTCAATTTTGTGCATTTTATAAGGGGTAATTGGTTGTATTTTAGTGCATTTGATGATAATTATTATTGTATTTCACCCTTTTTCCTAAGTTTTTACATAATTGATGTTTAAAAGCAGCTTGATGGACAACTAATGAAAGTTGGAGATTTTTGAGCTAAAAAGAGGAATTTTCTGAAGACTGGAGCTTGAAGCACGACCGTGCACTGTGAAGCACGACCGTACATGCCTATTAGTTCAACCTGATCCAAACATGCCCTTAAAAAAAGTCTCAAGTTGACCTCTGAAGAAGAAGCACACGCCCATGCTGGAAACAAGTGTAACACCCCACTTTAGGGGTCACGATTATTCAACATAAGACCATAAATTTAAAAGCGGAAATATATAAATAGATCTTACCGAAAATATGGGTTTTCTTTTTCCTTTCTTTTATACTCAAGTTCCAAAACCATACACGTATACTTACACCACAAGGATAATATGCATAAACATAAACAACACTGAAGATAGAACATCTCTCAAAATACATAGGTATACATAGTAGTTTAACATCTAACTACAGGGAAAAGCAAAATAGCATAAAGACCATCTGATCCTATACTACAGGAGACGTAGCTCCATAACATAAAGGGGAAGGGGGTACAAAATAAATATACAGACACTGGGAAGACTCTAGACACTGGCCAAACACTGACACTACACTAGTCATCAGAGTAATACTCCTCAGGGCCCTCCTCCCCCTCGTCCACCTCCATGGCCTCCTCCTCCTCCTCGTCCTCATCCTCCAAGGCCTGCATGTCATAACTGCTCATGATCTGCTCCGCGTACCGCAGTGCCTCCTCATCAGTCCTCAACCACCGCGGGTTAGCAGGGGCTACCTCAGGAACTTCTTCCAGAACACACTCGGGCACTTCCTCTTCCTCCTCCTCCTCCATCTCCTCATCGTCAGACGAGAGGATGACGAGGGGAACAGAAAAGGATACCCTGGCAAAAGCCGATGTGCTCTTACGAGCAGTCATCCTCCAAGTCGCCCGATGGCGGGGAATCAGAGGGTGTAGCTCGGAAGGCTCATAAGTAGGCCCTGGGAGTGGGACAACAGGGACAGAAGGGCTGGCCACAGATGCAGGTACAACAGAAGTAGACAGTGCAGTAGGTGGAGGTGGCATAGAAGCAGGGTCAACATATATGTCTCGGGGCTCCTCCCGATGAATTGAAGTCTGGGTGCTGGGCTGTCGCGGATGATCAGCAAGTGGTGGTGGTGGTTGGGTGACTCCTGTGCTACCCTCACCACTAAACCATACAGTATAAACTCTCTCAGACAGGCTCGTCATGGAGAAAGGTAACTCTCTCCTGCTCGTGAAACTCACTGCTCCCCTGTCTGTGCGACGTCCGTCAGGATAGATCGTCCAAGCATCCGCCCCGTCGTGAAGCCTGAAGTCCAACGTCAATCGAGAAGGTGGATCGCTCGCTATATCTACTCACCATAGTAGAAAGAAAACCATGCGAGCAGCATGACAGCAAAAGTAATGAGGTGAGATTCCGCATATCGCACAACCAGCATAGCAGTGATAAAAGTCACGCACACACGCACCCAATCGGCATAATAGCACATGGGCTTTCATAGCATAACAATTAATTACATGGCATCACAGTTACATATATATATATATATATATATATATATATATATATATATATATATATATATATATATATATATATATCAATTGCAGTTAATATATCAGTCACAGTTAATATATCCATCAACAATGATATGGGTCAAAGGTCAACTCAAGAATGCAATGACACAAATGCAACATGACTCAGACCCCCAACTCCATGGAGCTAACATAACAAGAGTGAGTGATTGGGAGAACATTGTCTGCGTTATCTCAACCCACAGTGCCACATCCAAATGATTGCAATCATCATAATGGCTCATGCCAGACTTTCTTTACCCAAATCATGATTTGCCTGGTGTTTCAGTCAGGACGTCAATGTTTTTCGATGGATATCCACGACACAGAGGAGCTACTCTCTGGCCACATGTGTTTTCCCCAACCCCCGACGTCCCCAAGATCGTCATGATCGACACCTCAGACAATCGCACCTGCACCAAGGTGTAATCTCAACTCCTAGGCATCACGCCCAACTCATTCACAGATGCAGATGCATGTAAAGAAATGCCACAAAACAGCCACGTACTACCTCATCATTGTACCACCACGTTTATCTCTTGATAAAACACAGGATACCCTTACAGGACCCACTTTCACATGACTTACCATCAGTCACCCATCCTTGGTTCCGTTCCTTTCAATCACGTACCATTTCGTCGTTCGAAAAATGATGTTCATGTCTTATGATACATTAGTCCATAACCTAGATGTATTATGGAGGTTAGGATCCACAAGGATCCCCTTCATCAATATTCTCACTTTTCTAACAAGGAACATTACTTTTATAAGTAACTCTTAGTGATTAAGCATTATAGAGTCCTTAGATGATCTAAATCATCAAGGATGTGAGACATGATTTTTTCATGACCACTAGGTATTAGTATATGTCTTTTACTAGAATATTATGAGTCCATTAAGGAGTTCATATAGATTCCTTTAGGAGATAAAGCGTGTTTATACTATTATAGTGAAAACTTCAAAGTACTATCTTATGTCAAAGTAGTTGATGAAATCACTTTGATGAAGTATAGTTTGAAAATTCTAATCAAGTGTCCACAGGTGTCTCATTTTAGTATAAAACTCCTTGAGTTAGTTTCCTTAATTCTATTACTTAGTGGAGAAGAAAACATAATTCTCCTTTGAAATCATTATTTTGTTTTCAAATGAACTATAACTTATAACTTTTGGAAAGTCCAAAGAGGTGATAGTGTAAAACTCTTTGTTTTTAATGAAAGGTTTTGTAAGAATCCTATTTCTTAAAGAAAGCTTACTAACTAAAATTTCTTGAAAACCATCTTGATTAATTATGAAACTCTTATTTCACAACACATGGTTCTTTGGAACCAAAACTTGGTTACTTTGGAAACCTTTTCAATTTATATACTTCTTATACTTTAGTATGAACATATAAAACCCCTTAGAATTAATATTTTAAGGTCCTAACCCTATTTTCTACACCAAGGCCGAATGCCCCACAGGAAAATAGGATAGGTTTTTCTTTGTTATATTGCATTGTTAGAACCATATTAAGTTCATTTTACCATCACTTAAACATAGAAGCTTTGGCTTCCCTCCTAAACATGTCAAGGCCAAACCAATCATGGTCATATACCACCAAAATACATCCATTCAAAAACATCCAAAGTTGCATAGAATAATCACATCAACATATAAGCATGTTATCAAGATAACTTAGAACATAAACAAGTTCAAACCATTCAAAAATCCTATCCTTAGATCTTTGGACCTAAGAATAGTTTTTCACCATGCTAAAAGACTTTTCTCCTAGAACATACAAACATAATCATCATATCAACACAACAACATAATTTAATATGACAACAAAGTAAAGAACTTTATAAGGAAACCCTAGATCTAGGGTTTTCCTTCAACAAATTAGGAGGCCTTTATCACCACCATTTAAGGTGTGATATGGTTCACTCCCCCATTACCTTTGTGAAGCTTCCTTGAAGAGTAGAAGATGAAAACTTGGTCACCAAAACCACTAGGAAAACCGTGACCTAGAGGAGAAACAAACAAGTTCAAAACTTGATTTTTTTCAACTTCATAAACAATGAGAACATAATGATTTTTCAACATCATAAGGATGATAACATAAAGATGTTCTCAAGAGTAATAAAGAGAAGAAAATAAGTTAGAAACATACTCTTGAACAAGGGTTCAAAATGAAGTTCAAGAAGCTTGAACCTTCTTGAATGATTCTTAAATAACTTGAAGCAAACAACTTCAAATGAAGAAATTCCAAAGAGGAAAGTTGTTTAGATGAATGAGATAAATAAGAATATGAAGTTAGAATGATGAAATAAGGTGATTAAGACTACTTACTAGGTCTGGCCGAATGCAAGAGGGAAGGGAGAGAAGAGAGAAAATCTTGGACTTTTGTGTTTTGAGTGAGAAATGAATGGAATCGTGTTTTGGTGTCTTGAACACCTAAAGGGCCGAGTTCTCCCTCCCTTGTGGACTCCAAATCCTCATTCAATTTTGATCATAAAGATTGGAGGGCCAAGATTCAAGTTGATGAGTGTGTCGTTGCTTATGGATGGCTTAAGGACAAGATTAACCAAAAATGGTTAAAATGTTTTTTCTATTAGTGGTTAATGTCATAACTTTCTTGGATATGATAAAAGGAGGACTTTGGGCTCTTCCCCAAGCATCATGGCCGAATGGCCGAATGGCCTTGACTAGATGTAACAAGAATAGTTACATTCTCATTTAGTTAGGAATTAGGTAATTAGGGTTTTTTACCAAAAATGGATAATTGGTTTTTACTACTTTTGGTAAATTTTTGGATTTTAAGAAAGCTAGTCCTCTTCATTAGGAATAATCAACAAGGTAATGGAAAATGTAATTCAACATTACATCTCATTTAATTCCCCGTTTCCCGGCCTCCGGCACGCAAAACGAGAAATTACCCGATAACGATCAAAATAGAACTTTTATCGGTTTTTCGTCTCTTGACGACAAAAGAAACTTTACCACAACATAACCATGGATATAAACCATCATATAAACATTGACATATATATATATATATATGTCATATCAAACATAAGGTAGCGATCACAATTAAATGTTGATCATAAACAGTTACAGAAACGGGGGTGTTACAAGAAGCATGCCCGTGCTAGAGAGAAGCACGGTTGTACATAATGGGAAGCACGCCTGTGCTGGATGAAGAACGCCTGTTCTCAGTCCCGTGCCTTAGTGATGTTGTTTTATGAACTCTGTACACCCGTATTGAATCAAGCACGAACGTATATGAAGGAAGCACGACCGTGCACCGTGAAGCACGCCCTGCTGGCGGCGCTGACAACAAATTTTAGGGTTTTTCTCCTATTTTTCCTATTTTAGGGTTTTTCTCCTATTTCTCCTATTTTTCGTGAAGTACTGCGAAATTGAATAGAACTAGGATTTGGGGATATCAAACATACAAGTGAAACCACGACTCTAGGATTCACACTCTTGATTTCAAAACCATTTTTCTCTTTAATTCATATTTTCACTATTGTTTACATCACATTTTTCTCATTATTTCGATTGGTCTAAATAGCATAAAGATTTCTCTATTCCGGTACTTACGTACATATTACTCATTAATCCCTTGGGTTCGATATCTAGACTTCCGTCTTATATTACTTTTACGATAGGATACACTTACCCTTAAGTGTGTTCAGAATGCAATATGAGCATATCTAAATATTGTCTTTTGAGAAAAAGGTTTTTATCAAACACCTTACCCAGCTTTAGTCAAAATCAGACGACTCATATCAGCTGTTTCTGTGTTGTGATTAAAACCTATTAAGTTCTTACTTAATACTGAAGCTTTATTTTAAAACTTGTGTTTTTCACTTGAGTTTAGATAAACACAATTCAACCCCCTTCTTTATGTTTATTTGTGGTACCTTCAGTTGGTATCAGAGCTCAGCCTCTGGGTTGAGCACCTCACAGTGCAGAGGAAAAGATTCTGGTAACCACAATGGCGAGTAAAACAAGCTCAACCAACGGTGTTTACAACCAAGGAACCCTCTTCAGCCATCGTCCCATGTTCAAAGGGAAAGATTACAAATATTGGAAAAACAAAATGATGTTGTTTATTCAATCTACTGATGCAGATCTATGGGAATTGATCTCTCATGAATCTGCTGTTTCAACAAATGAATATGGAACTTCAACATCCTCTATCAAGCAGTCAGCTGAAGCTGAATAAAAGAATTTATTTCAGTTGAAAGATAAAGGAAAATATCTTCTGATCTGTTCTCTTAACAGAATTATATATGATAAAATCTATAGCTGTGAGACAGCTAAAGATATATAGGAAAAACTTGAGGAATTATATGATGAAGAAACTAAGGTGAGAGAATCCTCAATTGGAAAATTCAAAAATATGCCTGATGGCCCTGCTACTCATGAAACAAAATCCTTTCTGGTTCCTGAGGAATCTAATGAGAAAATTCTTGAGGCCACTCAGAAGATGAAAAGATTTCAAAGAAGAATCAATATCAGCAGCACTGCCTTGAAAACCACTCTTCTTGACTCAAGAAGATCGCCTCTAAAGAAGAGAATGATTACCTGGGAAGATCTTGATATATCTGAGGAAGGAATATAGACAAAATAAAGCGAAAATCTTTGTCTTTGGTCCATAGAGCAACATGAAGATTCCCCTATAGAAGATGAAGAAGCAGCTCATAGAACAATGTTAGCTACTTCTATGAACAGACCACCTGTCTTCAATGGAGAAAACTACTCTGATTGGAGATACATGTTTGAACTATATGTAAAAGCTCAAGAAGAATTTGATCTCTGGGATGTGTTCATCGATGGACCATACAATCCAACTATTTTTTCTAATGGTGGAATTACTACACCAAAGCCAAGAGCAGAGTCAACTCAAGAAGATAGAAGAAGAGTTCAATAAAATTGCAGAGCCAGATGGTGTCTTATATATGTGTTCTGGAAAGAAGGCAAGATGAAATGGTTATCCAATTTGAATCCACAAAAGAAATACTGGATATGTTGGATGTTCTCTACAGAGAAAGAATTCACACTACATCCAATACATGTCTTTTGGGAGATATGTCTGTGATGAGTGTGATTTCACCTCATATTTCTAGGTTGTTTAGCATGCATTTTCATGGTAGTTTAGGCATTTTAGTTTTATATTTTGTTAGTTTTTCCTTGGAACGGATAATGCTTTGTTGTGGTGTTTTTTTTGCAGGACTTAATGATAAAACTGCTTGGATTAGTTCTTTTGGCGAAGCATGAAGAAAGGAGGGAAAAAAAACTGAGATGAAGCTTTAACCAGTAGACATCACGGCCTAGCCATGATAGACATCAAGTCCGTGATGTGAAGATTGAAAGCAGAGAGAAGTCTTGAACAACCAGAAGATATCACATCCAAGCCATGATAGGCATCACGACTGTGATAGGAAAGCCTGCAGAAGAGCATGAGAGTCAGAAAGCATCACGGCCTGGCCGTGACCTCTATCACGGCCCGTGATTTGAAGTTCCATAAATAAGCTCACAAGAAAGAAGAGATCACGACTTGGCCGTGAAGACCAAGACCCTGAAAGGAGAACTTGTCACGACCTAGCCGTGATACACATCACGACCGTGACGCAATAATTTTGGGATTTCTGTTTTGTTTTGTGATCAGTTTGTATTTGATTATGGGGTGCTTAGGCTCAAAATAGAGGAGGTTGGACAACTAAGTTGAGAGTTTTGGTTTAAAATTAGGAATTCTTCTTCTTCTTCTTCTTCTTCTTCTTCTTCTTCTTTTCTTTGGATATTTTATGTTTTTCTTAATCAAGCTTGCTATGTTGATGGCAATGCTTGAGTAGTTTTCTTATTTCTAGGAATCGGAGCTAAGCCCAAGACTTGTGTTATGTTATAAATTGAGTTTTCCCTTTTGTTAATATTCAATTTTCTTTCAATTTGATTCCTATCGCTTTAATTACTTGTGAATTTGCTGGCCGCTTATTTGCATGTGTTAGATATCTAGGGATGAACTGAGAGGTGAACCTAGGTATTGGATCTATAGGAGTTGAACTAAGGACTTAAATCACGAGAGTTAGTAGCGGTCATTCGAGGGTTCATTGAATTGTCACAAACCTTAATGGGTCCAAATTAAATACAATTACCATGAGAGTAGGAGTTGGTTTATTTGGGTACGGTTCTTGTATCTCAAGAGGGAGCATTAACTATATTAGGATAAATTCACCTTCAAAGCATTTTGAAAAATTAATAAAGGGGTAGTCGATTTAGAAGCATACACAGCTTTGGGGTAACCTAATTCCTAGAAATTTTCTTTCCTATTTTCAAAACCCGAATCCAGATTTTGCGAAAACCTTTTTTTATTTCAATCATTTTATGATTTTATTTTGTTATTAGTTCCTTTCACATAATCAATCTTCTTGTTTGGATTAATCGATTTATTAATTAATTGGTGTTCATAAACACGGTCTCTGTGGGTTCGATATCTTTTTACTACTTGCCGGCAAAACCGTATACTTGCGGATTTGACGCATCAAGTTTTTGGTACCGTTGCCGGGGACTGTGTTTTCTTGAATATCAGTTCAAATCTTAAATTGATTTTTCTGAACTTTTATTTTCTTTCTTTCTAGCTCTTTTTCTCTCTGCAGGTGATTTTGCTCTTGTATGCGAAGATCCCGAAGTTTTGGAACTCTTCTTGAATCAAATCCCAAGATTGAAAGGACCTTCCATAGACGGAGAAGACAACAAAGGCACAGAGCAAGAGAGAACTTGGTTCCCATTCCATTCATGGCTAATCCACCGGATAACAGACCGCTGAAGGACTATGCAGCCCCAAATGCTAGGGGTTTGCGATCTGGGATTGCTAGACC
This sequence comes from Ammopiptanthus mongolicus, assembly GCA_039655645.1. Taxonomy (NCBI): domain Eukaryota; kingdom Viridiplantae; phylum Streptophyta; class Magnoliopsida; order Fabales; family Fabaceae; genus Ammopiptanthus; species Ammopiptanthus mongolicus. The sequence continues at coordinate 30,784,297 of CM077344.1, forward strand.
CGAGATTGATGCGGAGCACTTCACCATACCACCTCAGTTACTCAACATGATAATGCAACACTAGTTTGGAGGCCTACCTTCTGAAGACCCGAGAGATCATGTGGAGACGTTCTTGCAATTCTGTGACAGTGCCAAAGTCCAGGGCACTCCACCCGATGCTATCCGCTTGCAGTTATTTCCTTCCTCACTGACTGGCAAAGCAAAGAAGTGGTTGAAGTCAGTTCTCGCCAATTCATTCACAACGTGGGAGCAATTGGAGTATGGGTTCTTCGAAAGAAATTTTCCACCATCTAAGACCGCTTATTTACGGACTCAAATCCCCAGTTTCTTCCAAAAGGATGGAGAATCCTTATCTGAAGCTTGGGATCGCTGCAAAGGATTGTTAGAGTCTTGCCTACATCATGAGTTAGAAAGATGGCTATTAGTGCACACCTTCTACAACAGATTAGATTATTCTTCGAAGGTGTCACTTGACTCCGCATCTGGTGGAGCACTGATGAATAGGCCATTGACCAAAGCATTCAACATAATTGAAAGCATAGCCACCAGCCATCACCAATGGGCTGCTGAAAAAGGTAATAACCCGAAAAAGCTCGCGGGAGGTAAGTATGATGTTGGTGATCTAGAATTAATCATTGCTAAATTTGATTCTTTGAATAAGTGCTTTGATCAACTTGAAAAAGTTAGTGTGAATGAAGTGGGTGCTACTAACATTATTTGTGATATGTGTGGAGTGCAGGGACATGATTTTATGGAGTGCTCGCAAGGAAGCACTCCTGCTCAGGGCGCAAAGGGTGATCAAGCAAACTCGTGGCACAATTTCTATGACACAAACCCAAAGTTGCCAAATTATGTTCCACACAACTCCTACAACCAAGGAAGGAGGAACAATAATTACATCTCCTACCGGAACAACAACAACACGCTCAACCATGAGTACCAGGAAGGCCAAGGTAATATTAAATCTGAATCGGGGTATCCATAGGTACAAAAGTCTAAACTCGAGTCACTTCTTGAAAACTTTGTTGAAACTCAAACAAAGCAAAATGAAGAGTTTAGGCAACAAGTTAGGGTTGTCCATGAGGCAATATAGTAGTTAACATCTAAGGTTAACAATTTAGCCATCCATAACAAGATGTAGAGACTCAAATAGCCCGAGAAACTAGTTCTTCCACTAGAAATCCGGGTAGATTTCCAGGACAGCCTGAGGTAAATTCGGGTTAGCAATGTAAAGCCATCGCTACTAGGAGTGGGAGGCAACTAGAGGGCCCTAAGGTCAAAGGGGAGAGTGGTAAAAATGAAGAGGGTAAGGTAAAAGGGAGCCTAGGACACAAACTCTAGAAGAAGTAGTGATTGAAGAAGAGAAAGAGAAAGTGTTTGAATATGTCCCACCTAAACCGTACCAACCCCCAGTTCCATTCCCCCAAAGGTTAGCCAAGGCCAAGCTAGATAAATAGTTTGGTAAATTTGTAGAGGTCTTAAAGAAGTTGTACATCAATATATCCTTTACGGAGGCTTTGCAACAAATTCCAACTCATGCTAAGTTCCTAAAGGATATATTGTCCAACAAGAGAAAGCTAGAGGATTATGAAACTATTGCTTTAACTGAGGAGTGAAGCGCTTTAATTCAAAACAAATTGGCTCCAAAATTAAAAGATCCTGGTAGCTTCTCTATTCCATGCTTGATAGGTAACACTAGTTTTGATAAAGCTCTTTGTGATTTAGGGGCTTGTGTTAGTCTTATGCCCCTCTCGGTTTGCAAGAAGTTGGATATGGGTGAACTAAAGCCCGCAGGCATCTTGGAGGATGTTCCTACTAGGGTAAGTAAGTTTTTCGTTCCTGCCGATTTTGTTGTGCTTGAAATGGAGGAGGATTCTCAAATCTCCATTATACTTGGTAGACCTTTCTTAGCTATTGCAAGAGTTGTTATTGATGTAATAAATGGAAAAATTACTTTGGATGTGGGTGAAACACCCATCTTTTGAGGATTCTTGTTGCAGGATAGACTTAGTGCACCAACGGTGAGAGAAGAATCCACAAAAGCATGCCTTGATGATCCATTGGAGATGTGCTTGATAGGAGGATACTTGAAAGCCCATGGAGGAAAATTAGGGGACTATGCCCGTCTCTTGGAGGCTAGTCCGGAAGTTCTCCCCAAAAATCAAAGAAGGAGAAACTTGGATCAAGGGCAAAACCTGAAAATTTGAATGAGGAAAAAGCTCCAAAGGTAGAACCCAAACCCCACTAAGGTATGAATTTCTTGGTCCCAACTCTTCCTATCCGGTCATTGTTAATGCTAGTTTGAATGATTTGGAAACTGAAAAATTGCTTAGAGAGCTTAGAATGCATAGAAAGGTCATAGGATACACCATTGATGACAGTAAAGGCATAAGTCCTTCCTTTTGCATGCATCGCATTTTAATGGAAGTTGAGCATAAACCATCCATTGAGTGTCCAGGTAGGTTGAATCCAAACATGCAAGAGGAGGTTAAAAAATAAGTGCTTAAATTGTTAGATGCTGGGGTAATCTATCCAATCTCCGATAGCGAATGGGTTAGTCCGGTGCATGTAGTTCCTAAAAAAAGGGGGTATGACGGTGGTTCAAAATGAAAATAATGAACTAATCCCCACTAGGACGGTAACCAGTTGAAGAATATGCTTTGACTATAGAAAGTTGAAAAAGGAAACTACGAAAGATCACTTCCCTCTCCCATTTATTGACCAAATGCTTGAGAGGTTAACTAGGCATTCATATTTTTGTTACTTGGATGGGTATTCCAGTTTTCACCAAATTCGCATACATCCTAGTGACCAAGAAAATACCACGTTTACTTGTCCCCATGGCAATTTTGCCTATAGGAGAATGCCTTTTGTTCTATGTAATGCACCGACTACTTTTCGAAGATGCATTATTGCAATTTTTTCTGAATTTATTGAAAACGTCATGGAGGTTTTTTCTGGATGGTTTTTCTCTTTATGGAACTACCTTTGATGATTGTTTAACAAATTTGTCTAACATTTTGCAGCGATGTGAAGAAATTAACTTGGCATTGAATTGGGAAAAGTGGCATTTTATAATACAAGAGGGTATAGTGCTTGGACACTTGATATCCGAAAAAGGTATTGAGGTGGATAGGGCCAAAAATTGAAGTGATTGAAAAATTGCCCCCACCAGTGAATGTGAAAAGAGTAAGGAGTTTCTTGGGACATGCCGGATTTTACTGGCGATTCATCAAAGATTTTTCAAAGATTTCAAAACCTTTGTCTAATTTATTAATGAAAGATGTTCCATTTGACTTTAATACTGATTGTTTAAATGCTTTTTATAGGTTGAAGGAAGCCTTGATCTCCGCTCCTATTTTGCAAATGCCGGATTTGGATGAGCCATTTGAAGTAATGTGCGATGCTAGTGATTACGCCATAGGAATGGTCTTGGGGCAAAGAAGAGACAAGAAGGTTCATGCCATCTACTATGCAAGAAAGACCTTAGACGGGGCTCAAGCCAATTATGCCACCAAGCTCCAAGGTAACTACTTCCCATCATTCCTTCTCCATTCATCACCAAAATTCTCCCAAACAACCACTAATCTATTTCCTACCCACCATTTCACATATCTTTTCCTCTCTCCAAACCAACACCCACCATACCCATTTCACCTAAAAGCTTGGCATCTTCTTCCTCCACCAACTCAAAGCCAAACCAACCTTATTTCCCTACTCAGTACCTCCCATAAACCAAAACCCACCATCCAATTTATCCAATTTTGGGCTAAATTGAAAAGCCCCAAATTTTGAAACCCTAAATCCCATATTTCACAAATTTCTCCAAATTTCAAAGAGGGGATTGTTGATTCTAAGTTCTTGGGCTGAAATGTCGAGCAAGAGGTGTAACACCCCGTTTTTTTTATTAGTGTGTGCGGCATAATTTAAGTATATTTAAGGGCTTAATTATGTTCTTTACGGGTTGAGGAAGTTATGCTCTAATTTTGAGACAATTTGGCCTTGGAACCAGCTCAAAAAGTGCAAAAACGTTGAAGAACAGGCCCGGAACGCTAAGCGAGTGAACAATTAATTAAATAATGGAGGGTTAGCATATTAAAATTAGATGTGGACTTGAGTATAATAGGCATTTAGAGATAGCCTAAAAATAATACACAAAATATTCCTGTAGTGGGTTACACGAGGAAAATGCGAAAGAAAACACTCGGGCGTGCCGATGGGATAACATGCGGTGACACATGTCACGGCCAGAAGAAATGTAACATACTAAAATTCTAATATAATTATTTTAATAAAAAGAGTAAGTTGTTTGAGGATTAGTGTAGAAAATTATTAATATAAGAATTTATTAGAATTGTCTTCTTTATAATAAAAGTCCAGCCAGTCCCACCATAATATAAAATTGATTTGAAAGAATAAAAAAAATAAATAATAAAAGTAACACATTGAGTCCAAGATTTTTTGGCAATAATAATAATATAATAATAACAATAATAAAAAGAAAAGAAGATGCTCACAGGGGCATTACGTGATTCAATCACACACTCACAAGATCAAATACGGTGGTATCACTATCACGGACTGTGCGCGCGAAAAGAAAAAACATTAGCGCCACAGAACATTGCGCTATTGGCAATAACAGTGACGCCCCGGAAGAGATTTTTGGTGAAAGGTTAGGATTTGTTTTAGATAATTTTTGAAGATTTATAAGAGATGAATAAAAATATATTTTTTTCTTATCCTTTCATGACATAAAGATTTGAGATTTTGGGTCTTAAAACCAATGATGAATTTGGGAGATTGATTTGAGAAAATTGAGTTTTTCTATGTTAGGGTTCAAGAACGCTAAATTGATTTGAAGTTTTCGATTATAAAGAAAGTTTATTAAATTGAGTATTTATCCTTGTGATTGATCATATGAGATGCATGATTGATATGTGTATTGGTTGATTGACATGCTTTACTTGAGTTATCTGATGATATATATTTGATTTGGCATGTTTAATTGATCATTATGCATGTAGCATGATGTTTGAGAAATATCGCCTACGAAAGGGGTATCAAAAGTAACATCACCATTGAATTGAGATGTCGAAATTATGTAATACCGTCAGTTGATGGGGTATTGAAAGTAACATCGCCATATATTGGGAAATCAAAATTATGTAATACCGCCTGTTGATAGGGTATCGAAAGCAACATTGCCATATATTGGAATGTCAAAAAATGAGCAATACCGCTAGTGCACATTGTTGGCATGGAAAAATGGATAATGTCACCAATGACAAGGTGACATCGAAATACCTCTCTTGAGTAGAGGTAGGCAATGTGACGTCATTGTTGAGTGATGTTTGATAGTGATATGATATATGTGGTTTAATGGAATTATTTGATATATGAGATTTTGACGTACTTGATTTATGATGTGTTGATGATAACTGATTATTGCCAATAATAATTTATATTATTATTATTAATATTATTTTATAATGCTATTATTTTGGAAAATAACGAGTACCATAAATTGTTTTTCCAGTTGCAGTACCGGATGAGAACAATGCTTTAGCGAAAATATTTTTAATTTTATTTTTATTCACGGGGATTATAAATCTCATTAGTAGTATTGTTTTCAGAACTTGAGGACGTCACAGTTAAACATACAGAGACTTGAAGATTATGTTCTTAGTTTTAGTATTTAGTTAGTATGTTATGGCTTATGCCAAGAGAACATATGTCATCGTTATGTATTTCTTTTTATGCGAGTTCTAGTAGACGTCCAATTTTGAGGTTTTTAAACTTATTATGTTATTTCGGTATATATTTTTTTTTTCGTTTAAGGATGTAAACATTATTGTGATATTACTATTAATATTATTACACTAAGTATTTATTCAGTATTATTTAAGAAATTTTTTATTTCTTCATACTTTATCTAAATAATTATTTTGGGTTACTAATGTAATGAAGACGTTACAAGAAAGGTGGCTATAATGACGCCACCTCACACTCCACTAAATAATCCTAAACCCACAAAAACATGACACCTAGCAACTAATCTATCTAACCTAAACCTTCTAATGACACCTAAGATTCCACTAAACACCTAAAATGACATGGCCTAGGAGAATGAAATCAAACGTGAGACATTTGCTTCATTTCTCCTTCAAGTATGCAAAGGGAAAGTTCATTGAGTGAAGAAAAGAAAATATTAAGTCTAGGCAGCCATTGTTAAATACTTTGAGCTTGAGTTAAGGTAGTTTCGGTTTTCGGAATTTTAAACCGATCGCGTATTCGGGTTCGTAGCTTCGGCACCTTCGTACTGCTATCATTGCATGTGAGTTTCCTCGTGGTAAGTCGGGACGTCATAATGTCAACCTTTGTTCCTTTTAAGCTCTTTAAGTTCGTTCTACTCTCATTCTTAATCCTGACATCGTTTCGGTACATTTTAGGCTATTAGGAGTCGAACGAGGGACCGTGTTTGGTGCTTGGGATTTGAGGCAGCCACTGTCTTGGTGAGTTTCCTTCTCGAAATTTCGTGGCTGAAATCTTAGAGTCCTTGATTTTATGTTCTTCGATTGGTTGTTGTTGATTTTGTTGTCGTTTTTGAGTTTTTGGTTGTTTCTGGACCCCGTGTGTGTACTCGGGGCGATTGTTGGCCTAACGTGCATGCCGGGGGTATCTTTTCTTGTATGAGGAACTGTACGGTATGTTCGTTGAAAAGCGTGCAAGGTTGCTGGTTGCGGAGTCACAGGCAGGAGTTATATGGGAAAGCGCGCAGAATCATTCAGGTGGGGGAGAAAGAGTTACACATGTCGGGGAGGCAAGTGTAGTTTATATAACTATTTGTGTATAGTTATGATGTATAGGGGAACCCTAAACTCTACATGAGGTTGACCCCTGACAAAGTACCTAAACCCTAGGTTTAGTCTACTTTGGGCTAGCACCGCTGTGTTTGATACACTAGATTAGCAGATTTATGATGTTTCGCCATATATGCTATATGCTGCTATGTGAATAACTGCTAACTGTGGTATGCAAGATAATACATGTGAATGCATGAGAACTTAGTGGTTTAGCATGATTAGGGCTGAGAACCCGATATTGGTAAATGAGCTGATAGTCATGTGTTGAGGTTATGTTGGATGCCTGAGGTGCTGTGAGCACGTGATGATGAGTTGCGCTAGGCGTTGTGGATCGAGGTTGCATATGGTGCGATATCAGCTCAGGAGGATAGATGACATGCATAGCATCTACATATTTGGCCAAGTGGCGAGCCGTGTGGCGTGAGGCACACGAGGTTGGTGCACCAAGTGTGGGTTCATAAATCAGAAGGGAAGGTCTGAGAGACCTAGGGGATATATTGGACGCAGGTGTGCCCACATGAGATAGGTATGGTAGCTCCTATCGTGTCATGGTAGTTCTGGTAAAGTCTGGTTATCCCGATTGGACCTTGAGTCTTTCCAGTTGCCGATAGATCTTTTGAGGAGGCTCAGATAGCCCTCTCTGTTAGGGACAGTTGAGCGGTGATGCACTCTTATGGGTGATGGCGAGCGGAACGGATTACCAGAATAAACCAACTTGTCCGATGAGCGGATGTATATAATATCTTTGTCCTAGGGTGGACATTTAGTATCAGCCAACATGCATAGAAAGAGTATGTGTACATCTAGCTAAGAGATGACAGTAGTGTCAGACATTCGAGAGATGGTTGTGTTTGTTATATATACTGCTTTGCTTTATCCCATATATGATGTGTTGTATATCTTATCTCCCTGCTTTTCTTTGTATGTTATGTTATCGATCTGCGAGCAGACGACGATCTAATTGAGGACGGCTATGGACCTGAGGATGCAACCCTTCCTCTAGGCAGCACCGCGGATGCTGGTGCTGGGCGAGCTTGAGATTATCTACCACGATGATCGAGGTTGGCATGTGGACACCTCTACATTCTTGACGGTGTACTCCGGACCGGAGAGCATGCTGTTCCGGAGCGGTACTCCACCTCGTACAGACATCATTAGGCCGTACAGAGTGGCACAGTTTCTTCCCTTCTCACGGATGTGGCACCCACCCAGGCAGCATGAGCGGGACTTCATGTGGGAAGCCCCAGTATCATCTCATGTCACCGGTTGCAGAGGCTTCGTGTTGCGAGGACGTCGCAAGAGATCAGAGCAGTATCCGAGGACCTCCCGGCGTAGGCGTGTCGTCATGTCTAGTTCCTCTTCCGATTACGTGCCCTTGTGGGTTTATAGGTGCACAAATGGGGAGGGACATGGTACCTCCTGACCTTCTCATCACTAAGGACGTGGCGTCGCCAGTGCGTCTACTGTAGGGCATAAGGTGAGATGACTTTTGATGTATTTTGAGTGCGGTGGGGAGAGCCTGCGAGTATGAATGTTTGAGTCCCTTTTGATGTATATGTTTTTACTTCAGATTATTTATGTACAGTTGTATGTATACAGTACTATAGCCCTACTGGTAGGCAATCACGTACATACATATATATATATATATATATATATATATATATATATATATATATATATATATATGCATGAACATATTTTACCTTTTCCCGTTGTGTTTCTACTTTGATGTATGTTTAAATACGTGCTTATGTTGGATGTTGTATCGCGTTGCTTCATTTGTTTTAATAAGCGCGTAATTACATCGTTAAGGCATAGTTAATAAAGTAAGCGGGATAATGGGGCTTCCTGTAGTGGAACTTAGGGATGTCACATTTGGGTGATATCAAAGCAGTTTGATTCTATATCGGACTGTGAGGTGTTAGGAAGTGCAACTGTCTAAGTTTGTCGGCTCTGCAGGAGAGTTCAACTGTGTCTAGGAGGCTAGAAGGAGTGCGACCGAGCGTTGTTTGACTGTTGTATGAATGATAAGTTGATATATATCATTATGTTGCTTATCATGTTTGAACTCTGAGCTAACGGTTACTCTAAAACAAGAACCAATGGCTCACGGAGGAAGAGGTAGAGGTAGTACCGGACCAAACAGAGGTCAGGAAACCGAAGCTTCACACACTAGGAATGGAGCCGAGTCTCAAGAGACCCTCAGAACTGTGAGGGAATTGGCAATTGCGGTACTACAGTAAACCCAACAGAACAATCAGCTCATCCAGTTGACTCGGGAGCAACAACGGTAACAACAACATAAGGGGGTGCAAGGAACGAAGGTGCTGGTCTAGAAGCTTTTTCTGAAAGGGAAACCTCCTTAATTCAACGGAGACTACAACCCAAAAGGGGCTGAATTTGGGGTTCAAGAGCTAGAGAAGATCTTTATTGCGATGCACTGCAACGAGGCTCAGAAAGTCACCTATGCCTCCTTCATGCTGGTCGGAGGAGCCGAGTTGTGGTGGAAGGGAAAACAGAGGTTGTTTGAAGATGAAGGAAGAGCGATCACCTGGGAACTGTTCAAAGAGTGCTTTCTAGAGAAGTACTTTCCCAGGATGGTCAGAAAGGAGAAGGAAAAAGAATTCCATAATCTGAAACAAGGCATCATGTCGATTGGTGAGTACGCAACAAGGTTTGAGGCGTTGCTCAAGTTTTCTAAGTTCTACCAGCGGTATCCGGATGAGGAATGGATGTGTCGCTGATTTGAGGATGGTTTGAAGTATGAGGTACAGAAGGCTATTGTACCACTGGGGATAGTTAGATTCCATGATATGTTGGACCGATGTTCAGGTGTTGAGAACATTGAGAGAAGAAGCAAGAAGAGAGCTGGTTCCGAGGAGTGGAGGACGCATCCGCAGCAATCAGAGGGGCCAAAGTGGAAGGTTTCAGTCAGGTTAGAGGCCGTACAGTAGGCCAGTACAAAGAGTTGGAGAAGTCGGAGGGCAGAGGCAGAATGCAAGTCAAGGATTGCAAGGTTGCTTCAAATGCGGGGGACCACATCCTGCAAGGGACTACATAAGTCAAGTTCTGGGCAGAACGATGACATGCTTCTCCTGTGGAAAGCCGGGACACATGGCCAAAGACTGCAGCTAAAGAGGAGCAAGACAAACTAGTGTGGCTGGATAGATTGTAAGACCACAAGCAACGGGGAGGGTGTTTGCCGTGAGAGGAGCTAAATCCTCTCGACGCCCAGATCTGATTCAAGTTAAGTATTTAGTTTGAGGCAAACTCTTATCTGTGCTATTTGATTCGGGGGCTACCCATTCGTTTTTCACTTTGAAATGCATGGATCATTTAGGGTTACCCGTTTCTTCTATGCTGTATGACCTTACTGTTTCAACACCTATGGATGATACCTTAACTACCTTGTTTGTATGCTTGAAATGCCCTATCACAATAGAAAACAAACACTTCTTTGTAGACCTAGTTTGTCTGCCTATGCAGCAGATCGATGTTATCCTAGGCAATGATTGGCTTTTGGCTAACCATGAAGTTTTGGACTGTGCCAAAATGACCCTTTGTTTTTTCGATCTATCTGGGTTGACGCCTGCTAATGAAGGTATTCCGACGGGTGTACAATCTGAAGAGTATGTGGTTATGTTCTCCTTGGAAGTGAAGGAAACTGCGAGTGTGGGAGCGCTGGCTATTGTGCGGGAATTTTCGGAGGTGTTTCTAGATGATGTTCTAGGATTGCTGTCGGAAAGGGCGATCGAGTTCGCTATAGATCTGATACCAGGGACTGGACCTATTTCGATAGCACCTTATCGAATGTCTCCATTAGAGTTGGCGGAGCTGAAGAAACAGTTGGATGAGATTCTAGGCAAAGAGTTTATCAGACCTAGCGCGTCGCCGTGGGGAGCTCTAACTCTGTTCGTCAAGAAGAAGGACGGAGGTTCCAGGTTGTGTGTGGACTATCGTCAGCTGAACAAAGTGACGATAAAGAATAAGTATCTATTACGAAGGATAGATGATTTGATGGATCAATTGAGGGGAGCAACTGTGTTTTCCAAGATCGATCTGCGATCTGGTTACCATCAAATCAGAGTGAATTAGAAGGAGGATATACTGAAGACTACTTTTCGAAGTCGGTATGGCCACTATGAGTACTTGGTTATGCCTTTCGGTGTGACTAATGCTCCGGCAGTGTTCATGGACTATGGGTGCATTTGATTCGCATTGAGGTATAGAACAAGGAGAACAGCACAGGATAAATGCTTAAGTCACTGCACAACTCTTTATCATGTATATTGTTTGGTGGATAATGGACAACACAAGTAAAATAATGTAAAATTTACTTAAATACTCTTTATAATATATAATATTACATTAAGTAAGTATTATATATAATATATAATAATTTTTATATATAATATATGTACTTGATTAATATATATATATATATATATATATATGAGAGAGAGCATATGTAATAAATAAGTATGGATAATTTTGTCTTTTTGGGTAGTATGTCCATGGGACAAAAAGTTGTCCCATGGTTTGGTAAGGGACAAAATTTTGGGTTTTTGTCCAGTTCCTCACCCTTTTTTTGTCCAGTCCCGTGATCACTTTACAAACCAAACATGGAACAATTATTTTTGTAATGTCCAGTCCCTTATTTTTTTGCAAATCAAACGCACCCTATATGAACAAGATATTCTGACCGTTCCTAGATAGGTTTGTTGTCGTGTTTATCGATGACATCCTTATTTACTCTTCGAGTAAAGTTGAACATCAAGAGCATCTTCGAGTGGTGCTGCAGGTACTGAAGGACAGGCAGTTGTATGTGAAGTTGTCGATATAACCCCCTTCATTACATTAGTAACCCAAATTAAATATTTAAATAAAATATGAAGAAATAAAATTTTTCTTAAAATATTACTCAATAAATACTTAGTGTAATAATATAAATAGTAATATCAAAATAATGTTTACATCAATAAACCATAAAATGATGAAATAACACAATAAATTTAAAAGCCTAAAAAACCGGGCATCTACTACAACTCACATAATAAAATAAAACGTAACAGTAACATAGGTTCTTCTGGCATAAGCCATAACATACTAACCAAACTATAAAGCTAATATAATTGTCTTCACGTCACCATATACTCAACGGTGTCATCCCCAGGTTCTAAAAACAATACTACTAATGAGATTTATAATCCTAGTGAATAAAAATAAGTTATAAAGATTTTCGCAAAAGCATTATTCTGAGCCGGCGCGGCAACCGGAAAAACAATTTATGATACCCGCTATTTTCCAAAATAATATCATAATAATAATAATAATAATAATAATAATAATAATAATAATAATAATAATAATAATAATAAATAATAATCAAAATTATCATTGGCAATAATCAATCATCATCAACACTTCATAAATCAAGTATATCAAAATCTCATATATCAAATAATTCCAATAAACCACATATGTCATATGACTATCAAACATCACTCAACAATGGCGTCTCATTACCTACCTGTACTCAAGAGACGTATTTCAATGTCACCTTCTCGTCTGTGACATTACTCATTTTTCGATACCAACCATGTGCACTGGTGGTATTGCTCATTTTTCGAGATCCCAATATATGACGATGTTGCTTTCGATACCCCATCAACTGGCGGTATTACATAATTTCGACATCCCAATTCAATGGCGATGTTACTTTCGATACCACATCAATTGGCGGTATTACATAATTTCGACATCCTAATTCAATAGCAATGTTACTTTCGATACCCCTTTCATAGGCGGTATTTCTCAAACGTCATGCCACATGCATAATGATCAATTAAACATGCCAAATCAAATATATATATCATCACATAACTCAAGTAAAGCATGCCAATCAACCAATACACATACCAATCATACATCTCATATCATCAATCACAAGGATAAATGCTCAATTTAATAAACTTTCATTTTAATCGAAAACTCCAAATCAATTTGTGCGACGCTATAGCTACAGAATTTTTTCCCCTTTTTATGATAACAACAAACAAGTCAAGTACTAGAATTCCAACTATTTTCAATATCTTAGTGTGACACCCTTCTACCCCGCATACGATAAATATAAGGTAAAGCATGCAAGTTAAAAGTAAAAACTGTAACATAAAAGGTAGTAAGTGCTACGTTATCAGAAAACGTTTAAAACATAAATAACAACTGCGGAAAAACATAATGAAAAACAAAACCCAAATCCCGATGTCACATAATCAGAGCTGGTAACCACTACCGATATTACATCGGAAACAACTAACATAAGCATAACTAAACTACACTAAAAATTAAGAGCAAGCGATCTCCCCTGGATCACTCCTCAACTGGCTACTCACCATCCTCTGCATAACCAAAGGTACATGCAAAGCAACACAGCAGTAGGGAGTAAGGAACTGTATGTAAAAACATGAACGGTAATAGAGCAGTTAACAAGATGATCATGCAACATATAAACATCATAATATAACATACATATTATAACGCATACCATCATATCATATCGTAAAACATGCTATGTGATGCATAACTACTCCACTAATCCATATGCAATGTGGATCCAACAACTAACTCAGGAAGACGATTCGGAGTACATCAACTTGTTGACCATCATGCATCAACACTGGTTGTTCACCTTACTCTCGGATGAACCCCCATGGGTAACGATTCACCTTACTCTTGGATGAATCCCCACGAGTTGCCTGTCCACCAAATTCTTGGGTGAACTCTCAACACTGGCTATTCACCTTACTCTCGGATGAACCCCCATGAGTTACGATTCACCTTACTCTTGGATGAATCCCCACGAGTTGCCTATCCACCAAACTCTCGGGTGAACTCTCAACACTGGCTGCTCACCTTCCTCTCGGATGAACCCCCATGAGTAACGATTCACCTTACTCTCGGATGAATCCCCACGAGTTGCCTGTCCACCAAACTCTCAGGTGAACTCTCAACACTGGCTGCTCACCTTACTCTCGGATGAGCCCCACGAGTAACGATTCACCTTACTCTCGGATGAATCCCCACGAGTTGCCTGTCCACCAAACTCTAGGGTGAACTTTTGCATCTCCTCGTTTCCTTCCGTCCGTCTAACAACTTCTTGTCATGATGCATGCAATGCTAACATACAAACAACATGGCAACCACCTCCATGAACACCATTAACACATGCTATAAACTTTGACCAATAAGCATCAAAGTTATTTATCAACATCAATCTCAACCATTAACCATCAAGGATGATTTAATCAACAACATCAGTAACAGTACGTCGTTACCGATAACATTATCTTCTCATTAATTAATCTCTTTATTAAGTCTCTATTATTACACTTTACCATATTATTGTCCTAGTTCATTAACTATCCTCAAAGTCATATTTTATAATATCTTATATCATACTTTTATTCCAAAAAGGGTATTAAATCTCCCTTTATTTAAAACAGTGAAGTTTTCTTAATTCTGACAGTGGCACAGCCTGAGCACGAGCGTGCTGGCCAACTGGTACGAGCGTACTGTGCGAGAGCACGGGCATGCTAAACAGCGTCATTTTTCTAGTTTTTCGAACGCGGGCGTGCTACTGAGAGCATGGGCGTGCTGGCTTTTCCAGGGCAAAGAGCATGAGCGTGCCAATATTGAGGATGGGCGTGCTCAACGCTGTTACAGCGTCTCAATTCTGGGAACTTAGCAGCTTTTCTGGATTTCAACCCTCCAAATCAATCCTAAGGTTCTTGACTAATCCATTGGCATTAATCTCACCCCTCATTAACATCTTTATGTTTTATTCACATCAATTAGACTAATCCTAGTTTTAGGCTTAGCGCTAACATCCCTATGTCTTTTATTAACATAGATTTAACAGCTGTTTCAACATACCAATCCATACAACCATGACATATCAACAACATCATAAGCAACATCATAAACAACATCATAATGACATGCCAAGATCATATAATCAATTGAACAGTACACCTCATGTATAAACAACCATAATAACTCCATACAACAAGTAAGGCATATAGCACACAAATAGGGTCATGGGTTAACCTTCATTTTACGCTACCCTAGAACCTATATGTTATACTAATCCCTTCTCCCCATGCCTGGCGTGATGATTCCAGCCTATGAGCCAACGAGAGCGAAGTCCAAGCGTGACTCCTCCAAACGGGTTCAACAGGTTCAACGAGGTTTGACCAAGAAAGCTAAGGTAAAAAGGATAAGTTAATTCCCAAACAAGAATAAGGAAGGGAATTAACACAAGGGTTATGTACCTACCTCGATTAGATCCTTCGGAAACTAAACTGCTAGTTGCCGTTCACAGCACTGGTACACGAACAACGAAGTCTAGTTTGACATGAAGAAAATGGTTCAACACTAACTCAAGGGATTCAAAGAAAAAGGATGAATAGGGTTGGTTACCTTACCTCAGAGTAACACTAAGCTAGTAGTTTAACCTCAAACGCAATAGCAAACACCACAAGGATGTGTTCTTGATGAAGAACACCCAACAAGGATTGGGAATGCTCAAGGATTTAATGGAAACCAAGAGAAAGGTCAAAGACGGCTGTTTCTAACTCTAGGAATGACGGCTATCAGTTTTAGGTCAAGCAAAAGAGATATAAAAAGGATTGGGGCGAAACGGGTCAACCTAAAGCCCAAAACGCTTTTCTGGAGCACGCGTAGAGCACGGGCGTGCTAACTTTAAGCACAGGCGTGCTAAACAACTGGCATGACATGCTGAACAGCTGGCACGGGCGTGTTGCACGGGAGCACGGGTGTGCCACCCTGTCAGGATCACTGATCTGACCCGTTCTAAGGTTAACTACCCAAAACACGTCCCTAACATCTAACGTAAGTATAACAACACATAACATATATATAATGACAAGGATAACATATATAACAACACTATATAACAAGCAAGAAAAAACTGGGGTGTTACAATTCCACCCTCCTTATAAAAATTTCGTCCTCGAAATTTCTACAAGGTCGGACTCGGTTGGCAGATAACCTGCCCAAAACAAACCATTTAACATAAAAGTTAAGTCAAAATAAACACCAAACACTTAATACTCTATACCATCGTCATAGACAATCATATAAGAGTACACAGAAGATAACATAACAGACACATACCCCGGCCTATGGGACAGATCGGCTCTGATACCACTAAATGTGACATCCTTCAACCCTGCATACGATAAATATAAGGTAAAGCATGCAAGTTAAAAATAAAAACTTTAACATCAAAAGGTAGCAAGTGCCACGTGATCTGAAAAGGTTTAAAACATATATAACAACTGGGAAAAAACATAACATAAAACAAAACCCAAATCCCGATGTCACATAATCAGAGCCGGTAAGCACAGCCGATATTACATCGGAAACAACTAACATAAGGATAACTAAACTATACTAAAAACTAAGAGCAAACGATCTCCTCTGGATCACTCCTCAACTGGCAGCTCACCATCCTTTGCATAACCAAAGGTATATGCAAAGCAACAACAGCAGTAGGGAGTAAGGAACTGTACGTATAAACATAAGCGGTAATAGAGAAGTTAGCAAGATGATCATGCAACATATAAACATCATAATATAACATACATATTCTAATGCATACCATCATATCATATCGTAGAACATGCTATGTGATGCATAACTAATCCACTACTCCATAAGCAATGTGGATCCAACAACTAACTCAGGAAGACGATTCGAAGTACATCAACTTGTTGACCATCATGCATCAACACTGGCTGCTCACCTTACTCTCAGATGAACCCCCATGAGTAACGATTCACCTTACTCTTGGATGAATCCCCACGAGTTGCCTATCCACCAAACTCTCGGGTGAACTCTCAACACTGGTTGTTCACCTTACTTTCGGATGAACCCCCATGGGTAACGATTCACCTTACTCTTAGATGAATCCCCATGAGTTCCCTGTCCACCAAATTCTCAGGTGAACTCTCAACATTGGCTGTCCACCTTACTCTCGAATGAACCCCCATGAGTAACGATTCACCATACTCTCGGATGAATCCCCACGAGTTGCCTATCCACCAAACTCTCGGGTGAACTCTCAACACTGGCTGCTCACCTTAATCTCTGATTAACCCCTATGAGTAACGATTCACCTTACTCTCGGATGAATCCTCACGAGTTACCCGTCCACCAAACTCTCGAGTGAACTCTCGACACCGGCTGTTCACCTTACTCTCAGATGAACCCTCATGGGTAACGATTCACCTTACTCTCGGATGAATCCCCACGAGTTGCCTATCCACCAAACTCTCGGGTGAACTCTCAACACTGGCCGTTCACCTTACTCTCGGACGAACCCCTATGAGTAACGATTCACCTTACTCTCGGATGAATCCCCATGGTTTGTCTGTCCACCAAACTCTCGGGTGAACTTTCGTGTCTCCTCGTTTCCTTTCGTCCGTCTAACAACTCCATGTCATGAAGCATGCAATGCTAACATTCAAACAACATGGCAACCACCTCCATCAACACAATTAGCACAGGCTATCAACTTTGACTAATAAGCATCAAAGTGATTTATCAACATCAATCTTGACCATTAACCATCAAGGATGATTTAATCAACAACATCAGTAACAGTACGTCGTTACCGTTAACATCATATTCTCATTAATTAATCTCTTTATTAAGTCTCTGTTATTACACTTTACCATATCATTGTCCTAGTTCATTAACTATCCTAAAAGTCGTATTTTATAATCTCTTATATCATACTTTTACTCCAAAAAGGGTATTAAATCTCTCTTTATTTAAAACAATGAAGTTTTCTTAATTCTGACAGTGGCACGGCCTGAGCACGGGCGTGCAGGCCAACTGGCACGGGCGTGCTAAACAGTGTCACTTTTCTCGTTTTTCGAACACGGGCGTGCTACTGAGAGCACGGGCGTGCTAGCTTTTACTGGGCAAAGAGCACGGGTGTGCCAATATTAAGAATGGGCATGCTCAACGCTGTTATAGCGTCTCAGTTCTAGGAACTTAGCAGCTTTTCTAGATTTCAACCCTCCAAATCAATCCTAAGGTTCTTGACTAATCCAATGGCATTAATCTCACCCCTCATCAACATCTTTATGTTTTATGCACATCAATTAGACTAATCCTAGTTTTAGGCTTAGAGCTAACATCCCTATGTCTTTTATGAACATAGATTTAACAGCTGTTTCAACATACCAATCCATACAACCATGACATATCAACAACATCATAAGCAACATCATAAACAACATCATAATGACATGCCAAGATCATATAATCAATTGAACAGTACACCTCATGTATAAACAACCATAATAACTCCATACAACAAGTAAGGCATATAGCACACAAATAGGGTCATGGGTTAACCCTAATCTTACGCTACCCTAGAGCCTATATGTTATACTAATCTCTTCTCCCTATACCTGGCGTGATGATTCCAACCTATGAGCCAACAAGAGTGGAGTCCAAGCGTGACTCCTCCAAACAGGTCCAATAGGTTCAACGAGCTTTGAACAAGAACGCTAAGGAAAAAAGGATAAGTTAATTACCAAACAAGAATAAGGAAGGGAATTAACATAAGGGTTATGTACCTACCTCGATTAGATCCTTCGAGAACTAAACTGCTAGTTGCCGTTCACAGCACTGGCACACAAATAATGAAGTCTGGTTTAATAGGGAGAAAACGGTTCAACACTAACTGAAGGGATACAAAGAAAAAGGATGAATAGGGTTGGTTATCTTACCTCAGAGTAACACTGAGCTGGTAGCTTAACCCTAAACGCAGCAGCAAACACCATAGGGATGTGTTCATGATGAAGAACACCCAACAAGGATTGGGAACGCTCAAGGATTTAATGGAAACCAAGAGAAAGGTCAAAGACGGCTGTTTCTAACTCTAGGAATGACGGCTATGAGTTTTAGGTCTAGCAAAAGAGGTATAAAAAGGATTGGGGCGAAACGGGTCAACCTAAAGCCCAAAACGCTTTTTTGGTGCGAGCATAGAGCACGGGTGTGATGCATGGGAGCATGGACGTGCCACTCTGTCAGGATCACTGATCTGACTCGTTCTAAGGTTACCTACCCCAAAACACGTCCCTAACATCTAACGTAAGCATAACAACACATAACATATTTATAACAACAAAGATAACATATATAACAACACTATATGAAAAGCAAGCAAAAACTGGGGTGTTACACTTAGCATGTGGGCCCCTCTTTTGTAATTGTTAAAGCCCAAAATAAAATAGCTTTCACGTGTGTCCTTTCCCATTACACTTCTCTATGTTAAAACCAATTGCTAATCCTACACATGATACAACAATTAGAAATATTTTTAATTTTCAATTGCCTAAGAAATATGTCTAGCCTCCTGGACGTGAATTGCAATTAGTTGATGTGGGCTCTTGCTTTTCTATTTGCCAAAAGTGATCCACCTTCCTCCTTTGACTAGTACAAGTGCTCACAATTTGTATTATTTTATAATTGCTAAATAATTCTAATAAATTCTTATACTCACAATTTCTACACTAAAACTCATAACAACTTAATCTTTTTATTAAAATAATTATCTTGAAATTTCAGGATGTTACAGTCAAAGTGTGAGTTCTGTCTGGAAGAAGTGTAGTTTCTAGGACACGTGATCAACAAGGATAAAATCATGGTGGTTCCTGCTAAGGTTGAGGCTATGGTTGGTTGGGAAAGCTCGAAGTCGGTCGGTAAGGTTCGAAGCTTTCTTGGTTTGGTGGGATACTACAGAAGGTTCATCGAGGGATTCTCTAAGATTGTGTTGCCTATGACACAGTTGACGAGAAAAGGGAAGGCATTTGAGTGGTCGGACGCTTGTGAGCAGAGTTTCTTAGAGGGGAAGTAGAGGTTGACTACATCGCCAGTGTTGGTTCTGCTAGATCCGTTATGACATTTTGACATATATTGTGTTGCATCATATCAAGGTTTGGGTTGCGTGCTCATGCAAGAAGGAAGAGTGGTGGCGTATGCCTCCAGGCAGTTGAGAGTGCATGAACGGAACTACCCGACTCACGGTATGGAGCTAGTTACAATAGTGTTTGCATTGAAGATATGGAGACACTATCTATATGGTGATAAAGTCAGTGTATTCAGTGACCATAAGAGCCTGAAGTATATGTTCGTCCAGAAGGAGTTGAACATGAGGCAGGGGAGGAGGATGGAATTCATAAAGGACTATGAATTCGACCTGCAATACCATCCAGGTAAGGCGAATGTTGTAGCGGATACGCTCAGTAGGAAGTCCCTACACGTATCTGCAATGATGGTAAGGGAGCTTGAGTTGCTAGAGCTGCTTAGGGATCTGAATCTCGGAGGGGAAATCGTCGAGGATAGGCTGAATCTTGGGATGATCGAGGTCACTAGCGATTTCCTGAATCTAGTTTGGAGAAAGTAAGCTAAGGATGAGTACCTTAAAAAGGTCAACCGGTTGATAGAGGATGGTGAGACGTCTGAGTTCAGAAGGGGTGCTGATGGTCTCGTTACATATGGTGAAAGGGTTTGTGTGCTTGTGGATAGCGAAGTTAAGAGTATGATCCTTGAGGAAGCACACAAGAGTAAGCTGAGCTTTCATCCAGGGGCTACCAAGATGTATCAGGATCTGAAGAAGCTGTTCTAGTGACCAAGGACGAAGAAGGAAGTGGCAGCCTATGTCCTATCCTGCTTGGTGTGTCAAAAGGCGAAGGTTGAACACCAGAAACCAGCGGATTGTTGCAATCACTGGATGTCTCGGAGTGGAAGTGAGACAGTATTGCAATGGACTTTGTTTCTGGGTTACCAACGACTTAGAAGAGGTGTGATGCAATTTGGGTCATCATAGATAGGTTGACGAAATGTACTCATTTCTTACCTATCAACCCGAACTATTCTCTGGAGCAATTGAATCGGGTTTACATCAGGGAGGTGGTGAAGTTGCATGGTGTGCCTTCAAGTATTATCTCGGACCGAGACTCGAGCTTTACTTCCAGGTTTTGGAGAAGTCTAAACGGTGCGTTAAAAATTAAGTTAAGGTTGAGTTTTGCTTATCATCCACAAATGGATGGTCAGTCATAACGGACAATTCAATCGTAGAAAGATCTGTTAAGAGCATGTGTGTTGAAACACGCAAGGAGTTGGGACGAGTTTCTTCCTTTGATTGAGTTTACCTATAATAACAATTTCCATTCAAGTATCGGGATGGCGCCGTATATAGCCTTGTATGGAAGGAAGTGCAGAACTCTGTTGTGCTAGTTTGAGACAGGAGAAAGTCAGCTGTTAGGCCCTGAGTTGGTGCAGCAGACAACAAAACAGGTTAAGTTGATCCGGGAAAAGATGAAGGCCGCAAGGGATAGGCAGAAAAGCTATGCTGATAGATGGATGAGACCTTTAGAATTCCAAGAGGGCAACCGCGGGTTTGTGAGAGTAACTCCAAGGACTGGCGTTGGCAGGGCAATTCAATCCAGAAAGCGTACACCCTGATTCATCGGACCATTTCAGATTCTTTGCGGAATTGGTCCAATATCTTACCAGATAGCCTTACCACCTAACTTGTCAAATCTCCATGACGTCTTTCACGTATCCCAGCTTAGAAAATAGTACCCTGATCCATTGCATGTATTAGAGCCCGAATCAATCCAGCTAAGAGAGTGAATACGAGGCTTTACCGGTTCGGATAGTGGATAAAAGGATCAAGAAGCTTCGCGGTAAGAAGATTCCCCTAGTCAGGGTTGATTGGGACTCAACAACCGGAGACTCAACATGGGAGTGAGAAGCAGTTGAGCGGTGATGCACTCTTATGGGTTATGATGAGCGGAGCGGATTACCGGAACAAACCAACTTGTCCGATGAGCGGACGTATCTGATATCTTTGTCCTATGGTGGATGCTTAGTATCGACCGACATGCATAGAAGGAGTATGTGTACATCTAGCTAAGAGATGACAGTAGTGTCAAACAATCGAGAGATGGTTGTGTTTGTTATATATACTGCTTTGCTTTATCCTGCATATGCTATGCTGCATATCTTATCTCCCTGCTTTTCTTTGTATGTTATGTTGTCAATCTATGAGCAAACGACGATCTAGCTGAGGACAACTATGGACCCGAGGATGCATCCCTTCCTCTAGGCAGCATCGCGGATGCCGGTGCTGGGCGAGGTTGAGATCATCTACCACGATGATCGAGGGTGGGAGGCCCACTACATTCTTGATTGTGTACAGCGGACCAGTGAGCTTGCTGTTCTAGAGCGGTACTAAACCTAGTGCAGACATCATCGGGCCGTACAGAGTGACGCAATTTCTTCCCTTCTCAAAGATATGGCATCCCACCCAGGCAGCATGAGCGAGATTTCATGTGGGTAGCCCCATTATCATCCCACCAGTCGCAAAGGCTTCATGTTGCGAGGACGTCGCAGAAGACAACAGTTGAATAAATGGAACAACAATTGTCCATTTATTGCAACTTAAAATTCTTTTTTGTCAATACAAGATATAGAAATGATGTTTCTATTATCAACTGGAATAAAATAATAATTATTTACTTCCATTAATGCCTATAAGGCAAATTCAAACTCTTATAGTTAATGTAGCAACTTTTGCTCCATTTCCACTCATAGAGTAGAACTTTACCTAATGGTAAATTCAAACTCCTATAGTCAATGTAGCAACTTTTGCTTCATTGCCACTCTTAGGGTTGACCTTTACCTTTTAGTCAATGTCCTACTCCTTTTGATCCTTCACATTAATGTGAGATCCATATGCGGTATCCAATACCCATAATGTTGGAGTAGATATGTTGACTTTTATAACAAATATGTCTGAATAGGAAGTCTCACTTCCTTTCTTGTCTTTATACTCTTTCTAGTACCTCTTATGCCTTGCTTGCTCTTGTTAGAGCATCATAAGGTGCATGATCATATCACATGTCTCTATGATTCCAAGCATGAGATGTCGTACACCAAAGACATCAACTTGATGTTTCTATTAAGAATCTCTTTCGACCCTTATGGCAGAAGCAACAAATTGCTTGAGAATTAATTGCTTGAGAACATACAGTTCTTCGCTCGCACTTGAGGACAATCCTCAAAATTTGTATCAATCCAGAAAATTAATTCTAGATAACTCATCCTTCTTAAGGATGTATCGTAACAATAAAATAAAGGTTGTGTTTGTAGCCATGGTTATTTACTACAGAAACATACAGAATATATGTATCATGATTAAAACATATTTAATAGGTCTTTTATTAAATATGCTCCCACTATTTTATTCAAATCAATGACCTTCATCATTGACTCGGAAAATCCCGTTGAAAGATTTTCTAGTGGGACCAAGATCCATATTTCACCTCGCTCTGAGTCAGCTGTGGTGATTGCCCAGAACTCAGCTATTTAGGTAGGAAACTCCTTTCCAATTACATCTAATATAATTCTTGGACCAGTTGGGTGAATAACTCCTTATTCTAATCCATCATATGGATTAATGCCCAACTTCATGCCTCTAAGCCGTTTCAATCCTATTGAATACACTTAGTTAAGTTCAACCTAATGGTTGGCAGTAGGTTATTTCACCTTTCGCGTCTCACCAGAATATATTAAGGTGCTCAGTTGTAGCATGACCGACACTTAAATGATTCTGGCCTTGATGAGTGCCATGCATCAGGAGGCATTTAATAACTTAATTTATTGAGGGAATTTAATAATTAAGTGATCTCACCGGCTTGTTTATCATATAAACATCTCTCATAGCATACATGACATACTAGCTTACATACATTCAAAATATATTAAGCATACAATGACATACATGCTATCATACAATTTAAATTCCAAATTTAAATCATACATCTCATACATTTCATGCATCACATACATAAACATACAAGACATATAAAAGGTATTATGATTATGGCCTTCTACTGTGCAATAATTAAAACTAATTATTATAACCTTTGACCCTCGAGCAAACTTCCAAAGTTCGTCCCACTGACGTCATAATTTGGTGTTGCCTTCATGTCATCCCGAGCAATTTACAAAATTTAAACTAAAATAAATAATGTAAATGTCACGACACGCAAGCCATATTTATAAAATAAATATAATAAATCACGATACGCAAGTCGTATTTACCAAATAAAATTAAACACCAAAACTAGGGCCATAACCATATACCGCACATTTAATAAACAATTTATAAGTATGCAAAAGGGGACAAAATCACATTCTGTCCATCAGCACGGCTGTGCGCCGTTTCGCACAGCCGTGCTAAAAAAACTCGCTGATGCTGTTCAGCATTTGCACGGCCGTGCTGAAAACTCACTGACGCTGTTCAAAAGTGGCACGGTCGTGCCAAACGGCGCACGGCCGTGCTACGCGTTCACTAACGCTAACTCAAACGTGCACGACCATGCTACAGGAGCACGGCCGTGCCAAACGGCGCAGCAGGATTCCAGAAGTGAATCCTTGTTTATGTCAGGAGCACAACCAAGAACACAAAACATGTTCAAAGAGATTTTTATCACATATAAATCATACAAATATGCTTTTAAACATATAAATCATATTTAAAAGCAATAAACATGTTATAATACAATGGCAAACAATCCTAGGATACATGGCAAACTACGACCAGATGTTTTGATACCACTGTTGGAGTTTCAAGAGGGATAATTTTTAAACACAATTTATACAAACCTCTTGAGCAGAAAAACCCCTTTACTAAAAGACCATGTATCGCACATGAATCACAAGGATATTATGTTTACCTCTTGAAGCATAGCTTTACCACGAACACTGTGAGCACGTCAGCAGCACTGGTAAATCACGAACATTGCTACGGTGTAAATGGCAACTTGATCTACACAGCTACAAAGCATCAGATCCGAGGAACACAGCTGCTATCACCACAAAGGGGGAGGTTCTTCTCTATCACCAGTATTGCAAAGTAGCAATACCTCCACTCAGTCCACGTGAGCAAACCAACGTCAGAGATAGCGTAGTGCCAGCTATCATGATTGGGAGAGGCACGACACACAGAGAGAGAAAAGAGGGCGCGCCTGTCAAGGGCGTACAACGGCCGTTATGAGTGCTATGTGTTGTGTGTTACTTAAGTGACTAGCACAGCTTACTAATAGCTGTCACTCACTTAACCTAACTCACTTGGGCCACTATACGCTACAAGCCCAATATTTAGTTTTAATTAATCAATTAAATCAATCTCATTTAATTATTAATTAAATCATATTTAATTAATCAATTAAATTAATTCTCTGAACATTTGCTCTATGCATGTGACCCTATAGGTTCTCAATTAATTGGCAATAATATTAATTATTATTAATCAATTAATATTATAAATAATGAGCGATATCTAGCAATACATCATTGCTACCCAATTAATTAGAATATTGGTGATACAATTAAAACCATATTGTAACCATATATAATATGAAGTCAACGTCCTTTCGTCTCAATGCCTTAATTGAACACAAGGCATAAATGTGTCATCCTTGTTAAGTTCAATTATTTAATTCTTGATCTAGTAATTGACGTACGATCATGTGGGCCCAATATCTCATATTGTCCACCTTAGCATGGCCATGCATTTCTACGTCGCATACCATCAAGAGGCCTATAGACATTACCCCTGTTATATAGAAGGGACGAATCCTATCTACATCACTCACATTCCTCAACATGTTTCATTTCAGGCCCAATAACTATCTTTATAGTTGTCCTATTACAGACAACGTTTAATAGTATTAAAGCCTACAACTACATATGTTAGGAGTCGTAGTGACTTCAAGTCGAAGGACTACTTCACTATGGTCACCATGAGAATTGCTTATGACACTTATATAACTATTATGCAGCGTTCTCATAGCGGGTCACTCCAGTATAAATATTCCACTAATATTTATACCTATGTGAAGACTTGATATCTTATATCTATGACCCGTGAGATGTGATCATCAGTACACTCACATAATAGTCTGATTGTATTATTATTGTCCTTATTAATAATAATACTTGACTATGGATATTTAAGAATAGTGTTTTATAACTTAATGGCATCTTACGGTCAAGTCATACTTGACGTTCCATTAAATGAACCACCTATTGTAAGGACTTTATTATGCTATAAATATGATCATCAAATATAACATAATAAATAAATGCCTTATACATATATCAAATATATGATCAAAGTCATGATACAAATGATTATCTATTCAAAATAGATTGGCCACTAGGGCTTACCCGAACAATTACATCGTTAAGGCATGGTTAATAAAGTAAGCGGGATAATGGGGCTTCCTAGCTAGAGTGGAACTTGGGGACGTCACAAGAGGAAACGTACAAGCAGGGCTTCGTCTTCCGCTCTTCAAGGGACTAGGGCTTCTTCAAGAGGCAACAATTCTGACCAAAACCCCCATGGAATAATTTTGAAAAATGAAGAGCAGAGACTTAAATATGAAAAGGTCACCAATAGGAGAGTTGTTGAGACAAAATATTTTGATGAGGTCGTAATGAACACCTTAGGACTGACAGATGACATCAACTGGATGTTGTCCAATGTGGGGTGAGGCAATTTCATCTACACTAGAGAGCCCGCATATATTGCCCCTACATATGAGTTTCTAAGCTTTGTGGAAGCAAATATTATACAGGGTGAGGGGTGCATTGAGGGCCAGATAATTTTCCGGCTCCTTAATGAAGATTATGAGTTGACTCTAATATAGTTCAACGCAATCTTCGGTTTTCCTATAGGGGGCGAATGAAGATACCCCTTGGAGTTCAATGTTAACACTGCCTGGTCTGAAATGAGTCTTCCAGGGGGCAATTATGATGCCAGATTGGCTAAATACATCGCCCTAATCCACTCATGGTTTATACATGCATAGAGTAAAGTCACATACACTATTCTGCCTGGGGGATAGCGATGGATCCGTCTGAGCGGACGAGGTCTTGTTTCTATGGGCCATGCTCCACCCAGAGAGCAATGTGGACACAGGGTCTTACTTGATTAGGCACCTACAAACAATGACGAATAGGACAAGCTGCAAAATAGTCATAGGTGGGTTGGTAACTGCTATATGCCAGCATTACCACCTAGACTTAGATGGGTATGAGGAGGCCCCAGGGAGGGACCGAACTACACTAGTGGTACTACCTAGTCCACCCAGAACGCTCACGAAACATACCACTACCAAACCCCACCCTCCTTGATATAACAAACCCGACCAACTAGAAAGTGCCAATAGCGGATGACCCTGCACCTATAAATATGCAAAGGCCACTTCGCCAACCTTGGCCGCCTAGGCCATCTAGGCAGGCCCTTTCTTCCTCTTCTACCGGACCTTCTGTAGATCCTTATGCACCGTTTGCCACATCATTTGACACAATTATTGCAAACCAAGAGCGCGACATGGAAGAACAAGCCCAACAGCGGGCCATGCTCCAACTGTTATACGACTAGCATCCGAGCCAGCGCCCACCACTGAGGCAACCCCACATACATGAAGTCATCCCATTAGCTTCAGAACATTCTCAATGCTCTGATACCACCAAAATGAAACAACCCCACTTACGTAGGATAATCCCATTAGTCCCAAGCTTAATTTATTAACTATACCTTAACCGTATTATAGCGTTAGCGCATTATTCAAGAAGCATAGCGAAAGAAAACAGCGGAAGACATACAACGCATAAGGAAAGGTAAAACAATCATCAGAGTCAAATGCAGATATAAGCTAGCTATATACATGAACATGCATAAAAGTAGCCCTATCAGTAGGGCACAGTGATATTTTACATATACAAACGGATTGTACATAGAAACTGAAAGGTAGAAAACATATACCTCAAAAGGAAGAAAGAGCGCTCACAGCTTAGCAGCACTACCCACTTATCACTGAAAAAGATACATCAAAATGCTCAGCTCACTCCCTAGACGCACCGGCATGGTCCCACCATCAGTGATGCGGATGCCCTGAACTACCTTGGCTATCTCTGCAACACCTTTTCCCGAGTGTCACATTCCCGAACATTTATAAGGCCGAAAATATTTATTAATGCGGAAAATACGGTTTTTTTTTTTTTTTCCTTTTCACAAAGATAGAATGAGATTAGTAGAGGTAAATAATACTAATAAATAAACTTAGGTTCACCATGCATTTCTAGAACACACTGTATTATAAATATAGAAACAGAAAACAGAAAACAGAAACATCAACATTACTATATACAGACATAAGTCTAATGTATAACTGATAATAAGAAATAATAAGTACTAGGAGTCGTAGCTCCCAAAAGGTACTACGAAAGTACTACAGATACTGACACAGTCTGGCCGACTACAAAACTAAACCACAAAAAGAGTCCGCCTCCGGGCTCAAGGAAACTGCTGAAGTGAACCATCATCACGTCCATCTGTTCAAGCAACAACAGCGAGTACCAGCAAAAATCATACAGATATGGGTGAGATTCCCGTTCATCAACACAGCAAAACAGCAATAGTAAAAATGGGATGACTCACCAGGTAACATCGTACCCAACATGCTTACTAAAATTCTCAGTATAAATCATATTAAACAGTTAATAGCATAATATCATGTTAAACAGTTAACAGCATAATATAAGGCATTCTTAAACAATACAGCGATGTATAACAGTAAATGTAAACATCAACAGTCATGCAATGCAGTGCAATGTATATGACTCAATACCAATGTCACTGGGTACTACTCTGGCCCCTACTCCATGGAGCTAACAAAACGTCGGAGAGAGTGAATGGGAGGATATGTTCCAGTTTCTGCCAGCCATGAGCAAGATGCTACAACATTCGTAACGTGCACGTATGTGGCTTTATGGTAACATTCTCGACCAAACATGAAAAGTAGGGCATCTAGTAGAGGATATCAGTGTATTGCTCGGATTAGCCACGACACAGAAGAGCTACCAACTGGTCACATGTCAGCCCTTCCAACCCTGATACCTCCAGAAAGACCATTGAAGATCGTCACCGTAAGATTCGCACTCGCATCAAGGTGTAAGCTCAACTCCTAGGCTCAAGGCCTTACGACTATAAAAATGAAATGCCAACGCTTACACAAAGCAGATGCGATAAAGCAATGTCTACCCCACGGGTAAACCTCGAGGTCCACTAAGGTTCTCTTCCTTAGGAACTATACGCGTCTTTGAAAAACAAAACCTTTATCCACCGGATAAATCTCATGATCCCTCCGGGATCGAGTCATCACAAGACTGAAACAAGTAAACGATTGACCTAGATCCGAATCACCGGTCCGTCATCGAACTACTATTTCAAAACCCAAAACGTTTCATGTTTTTGTTTATGTCTTATGAATTAAGGCTCAAGTCCTAAACACTATGAATAAGGATTGAGAATCCTCTTAGATAAGTCTTTAATCCTTTCTAAGATATTACTCCTTGATTTTCAATTAAGGAAATAAGTGTTGATTCACTTAAGTCTTACAAAGTCATTGATGTACTAAGTCATCAATGTGTACTAAGTCATCAATGGTATAGTATATGGTCTTGTCTCACCACATACTATACTTAATTAACTCTTGTCATAAACTCTAAGTTAATTACTTAACTTAGGTTTTTATACGTAAAACTTTATGATTTGAGTTAAAAACTCCTTTTGTAAACCAAAACAACGTTTACAATCTTGAGGAAAACAAGGAAAAGATAAAGATAAAATGTGAGTGAGTTTCGCTTAGCGAGGACACACTCGCTCAGTGAAATTGGGGTAGTAATACCTCTTTTAAAATTCCCCTGAATCGCTTAGCGAAAATTGAGTCGCTTACCGAAATTCCTTCTTATTCGCTTAGCGAAGCTGCAATCGCTTAGCGAAATTAAGGCATTGATGCCTAGCTTGTATTTTCTCTGTTCTCGCTTAGCGAGAATTGATTCGCTTAGCGAAATTGCCTTAAGAAAAACATTACTTTGTTCTCAAATAAAGAAAAGCCTTATGGAATTATGTCTAACTTTTTATGAAAAACACTCCTTTGTTTTACTTTTAAAATACTTGATTAACTAGATGAGCTAATGGTAAGGTATAAGACATGTTTCACTTTGGTGAAAACACTTAGAGATTGAAACTTTGTTTGATCTTTGGATCAAAATCACCTATGGTTTTTTTTTCTTTAAAGCATAAGCCACTAAAACACTTCTCTTACTTGAAAACTTAATTTGTTCAAGAACTACACATTACCTTCCTTTTCTCAAGGTCATGGCCGAAAGGCAACTATGCACCAATGTGAAGATTTACTTCACCAAACTAACCAAGTTATGGCTCACAAAACTTACACAATTATGATAAACATTAAACACAATCATTGCTTCATAATCAAACACAAAAGTCCATACTTGATCTAGTGATCAAAGTAGGTTTTTCAACATGCAAGAAATTATTTTCTCACCTAGACAACATCATCATAAGACACATGATAAGGCATACAAGCATAAACTACAATTATTACACATTGTTCTCCAAGAGAACCAAATTAATTGGTGAACCCAAACCAAAGGGTTTCACCCACACATAAACTAAACAACCATCTTCACCACCACTATTTTGGTGCGATGAGGTTCACCCCCCATACCTATTGAAGAGCAGATATCCAGATCAAAGTTGGTTGATCGGTTTGTGAACCTCCTGACAATCGTCACCAGCTACAACAACACAACAATCAAACATTAAACAACAATCAAAGCAAAACTCAACAATTCTACCTAAAAGAATTTTCGGCCACCCTAGGGTAAAAAGGTTAGGAATTGATTTTGGTTTTCCATTTCATGGATTCAAAGGCAATAGGAAAGCTAAGGATGAAATCAAGTGTTAGAAATCAAAAATTGATGAAAAACACTATTCATCATCATCACATAGGGTTCGGCCATTTGGGGATTTTTTATCTAGGATGAGAATTGAATCATAAGCTCTTGGGTTTAGGTAGAGAATGATGAGGGGACTTCATATAAATTGGTTTCACATCAAAAGGATTTTTCTACAAATTCCTATGGATTTTCAAAGTTTTGGATCTAAGAAATGATTTTCATGAAAATGAAGTTTGATCTTGAAATAGAGAGAGATTCAAAAAGCTAGGAGATCATAGAAGTGATCTTACCTAAAAATGAAGGAAGATTGCTCAAGGAACCAAGTGATTCTAACAAGTGATTCAAGGTTTTCTCAAGGATCAATGGTGTTTTCTCAAGAACAACTATGGAGTTCTTCTTGGGCAGGGGCTGTGCGTGAAAGTGAGAGGGCTGTGAGGCTGAGTTCAGCTCTTTAAAAGCTCACTTAAGGGCAAAAAGGTCATTTGCCAAAAGGGTAAAATGGTAAAAGTGTAAAAGACTAAGGTTAGGGGCATTTTGGTCATTTTGCATCCAGATATTGCCGAACGTCATGATGACTCTGGCATACTCTCCCAAGTGTCCTGGGATGATGTGGTAACAAGATTATCCGTTGGCAAGTCCCGATAAATCCATATGTGGCTCCGTTCGTCACCCGATTGAGGATTCCGCTCGAACGGAGGTCAGGAAGTGATTTTTTTTGAAATTTTTGTGAAATTAAACCAAAACGTCGAGAATCGAATTCTAAGACTTACTGTCTCGTTCACGGGTCCATTTGAGGTCTCCTGAGCAGTAAAATCATACTGTCAGTGTAAAAACACAAACCGGACTCCGTTTGAGTTTTCGATTCAAAACTTAATCGTAGCTTCCTACGATATCGTCGAGCATGACTATAGTCTCGGAATATTTTATTTCCATTCCTAAGACCTAAAATAAAATAAAGACATTAAAATACTGAAGAATTAGAAAACGTGAAAATCGGGACGTTACACTCTCCGTGAGTACGCCGATAAATAACCAAAGGCTCGTACTCAGAAGACGAGCTAGACACCACCACCCTATGCCTCCAGTAGGTCCTCAAGTACTGCTCTGTCCTCCTCCGTTGTCCTCGCAGTACAAAGCCTCTGCGACTAGAAGCGTGTGATGTCGGTAGCGCTGCCCATGTGTAGTCTCTCTTGTGACGTCTCGGTGGCTGCCACATCTGGGTAAAGAGTAGAAACCTGACGACTCTGTAAGGCCCCAAAACATCCTCTCTGTGTGAAGCCCTGCCTCTGAAGAAGTGATTGATCGGCCTTGTGTAGACCGTCAAAAAAGTAGAGGGGTCCACACGCAACCCCCTGTCATTATGGTAGATGATCTTGATCTCCCCCAGCACCGGCATCCTCGATGCTGCGGTGATGAAAGGGTGCCTCCTGGGGTCCATCGTCGAAAGCTGATGGCTCCTCGTCTTCATGTGGACCAAGAACGAAAACAATCAACAAGAGAAACAGTAGGGAGATAAGAATACAGTTCATAAAAGTTGGAACATCAATAGTAACATAGCATCACATATGGAAACTAGCATGTATAACAGATATAACAGATAAAACAGATATTCCACACATCCAAACATCTCTCGAGTCAACACAAGCAACAAGCATCCGTCTCCATAACTCTCTCCCAGAGATCAATCCTCTAGACCTGGATACTAATCCCATGTAGCATGTCGGCCGAATCTCACAACACAAAGTGTTGAGTCTCCAAAATGTTTCATGTGCATTTACCTAAGTTTTGATGAAAACTAAACATTTGTTCAATGATTTAATTGAACTCTTCTGTGGTTGCTGACCTGTCTAATTAGTGTGCAGATTAATATGATAAATTTAATCACTTATAAGTACTAAGTCCAAGCTAGTCTAAGCTTGAAATCACCCGTCTGAACAAGGAAGTTCACTCGTCTAAAGCTTATATAAAGATGTTGACTTTTTGGTTAAAAGTCAACATGTCTAAAGAAGCTATTCACTCGTCTGCTGACTTTCGGTGAAGAACCTTGTTTAAGATTAAAGACTTCTCTTAGCTATCTTCTCAAGTCTGAAAATGCTAAAGACTTCTCTCACGAGGATCAATAAATCAGAAGTCCAGCAAATAAAATAATCTCGTAACTAAGAATGGAAAGTACAACAAAACAAATTTATTCTTGAGTACAACTGAGAATGATACGCAAAGGGAAAGTTTGTCAATGAAGGACAAAAAGCATATGTAAAAATTGGAAATGACTGATGCTGCATCTGTAACACCCCCATTGGGCATTACATCATGAACACATGCGGAATTAATTTTGAAAGGGAATTGATGTTTGCTTCAGAAAATAATTTACTTTAAGTCAGAAAACTCGGGTGTAAAAACTTTCTGCATAATACTTCGGAAAAGTGATACACACATCACAATAATAATATCACATTATACTTCACGACTCATATAAGTTGGGATTATTCATAAATCATTTTACCATCACATATAAGCTTTCCTGAAATTGTTTTTCATACTAAAGCTCCAAATCATACAAAGGTTTTCAAAACCACAAATACCGACTTTTTCAACTCAAACATTGAACATCCTAAGAGCTGGTCTAATAAAAGAACTCTAATGACAATAAAGCATTCTACCTAGCATACGTCGTACAAATGAGACTAGGCCTCGTCGTCAATAGTCAACACATCTTCATCGTCGACATTAAGAAACTCAAGCTACAGGGCCCCGAAGTGAACCAAATGACCGTTGAAAAGCATTTGTTCACGTATCCAAAAACACAGCAGGGTGTCCAACATGTACAGGCAAGGGTGAGTAACCAATATATGGATTTAAACACGATAACTACATGCACGACACACTAAACAACATATGAACATATGTAGTATCAACACAACACAATAGAAGAAGTAACACAGGATGACACACCAGGTAATAACATGCCCAACATGCATACCATAAATCACACTATATCATGTTAATCAATTAGCAGCATAAGACATCTTCGAAAGCAGAATAGTGATGTACAATAAGCAAATGTAATCATCAATAGCCATGCAATGCAATGCGATATACATGACTCAATGCCATATGCCATAAGGATGAAACTCTGACCCCTACTCCATGGAGCTAGCAAAACGTCGGAGAGAGTGAATGGGAGGACATGTTCC
This sequence comes from Ammopiptanthus mongolicus, assembly GCA_039655645.1. Classification (NCBI taxonomy): domain Eukaryota; kingdom Viridiplantae; phylum Streptophyta; class Magnoliopsida; order Fabales; family Fabaceae; genus Ammopiptanthus; species Ammopiptanthus mongolicus. The sequence continues at coordinate 30,818,303 of CM077344.1, forward strand.
GTGTATGCCAGCCATGAGCAAAATGCTACAACATTCGTAACGTGCACATATCTGGCTTTTACGGAAACACTCTACACCAAACATGAAAAGTACGGCATCTAGTAGAGAATATTAGTGTATTGCTCGGATTCGCCACGACACAGAAGAATCACCAACTGGTCTCATGTCAGCCCTTCCAACCCTGATACCTCCAAGACCATTTAAGATCATCACCGTAAGATTCGCACCAGCATCTAGGTGTAAGCTCAATCTCCTAGATTCAAGGCCTTACAAACTCATGCAATGAAATGCCAATGCTTAAACAAGGCAAATGTGATAAAGTAATGTCTATCCACCGGATAAACCTCAAGGTTCACTAAAGTTTTATTCTTTAGGAACTATACGCGTCTTTGTATTATAAAACTTTTATCCACCGGATAAATCTCGTGATCCCTCCAGGATCGAGTCATCAGAAGACTGAAACAATTGAACAACTTCCTTGGATCCGGACCACCGGTCCGTTACCGAACTACTGTTTCAAAACCCAAAACGTTTCATGTTTGTGTTTGTGTCTTATGAATTACATCTCAAGTCCTAAGTGTTATGAAGAAGGATTGAGAATCCTCTTAGATAAGTATTCGATCCTTTCTAAGATATTAATTCCTTGAGTTTCAAGTAATGAAAAGAGTATTGATTCACTTAAGGCTTATGAAGTCATTGATGAACTAAGTCATCAATGGTATAGTGCATGGTCTTGTTCCACCATATAATATACTTAATTATCTCTTTTCTTTTTCTACAAGTTATTTACTTAACTTAGGTTTCCATCCGTAAAACTTTACGATTTGAGTCCAAAACTCTCATTTTAAGACTTTGCAAACCAAAACCTTTCTAATTGAAAACTCATTATATTTAAGAGAATTTTGTTACTTGCTTGAAGTAAAGTTCCTTAACTAATTCGAAAAGGGTTCTTCCTTACTAACTTAGTGTAAAGCCGTGATCTAAGTTAGCGCAAAAGATATGGAATTTCATTTTCATATGTTAAAACATTTGTTTAATTGATTAACTATGCCAAAAGTAAAACACATTTTCACCTTAGTTAAAAACACTTTAAGGGTCGAAACCCTAGTTGAACTTTGGATCAAAATCACTTCTTGTTTGTTTTTGAAATACAAGTTACTAAAACACTTATTTGCTTTCAAAAACATTGAAGTTCAAGAACAAGCTCATGTTCTTCCTTTTGTAACCATTATGGCCAAATGCTATACCATGTGGAATGTGAAGATTTTGCTTCACTAACTTGTCAAGTAATAGCTCAAAATGATCACAATATTATGATGAACAATAATCATACATCATTCAACCATAAACAAGCATAAAAATCCTTACTTGATCTAGAGATCAAAGTATGGTTTTCAACATACATGAAAACATTTTTCCATCCAATCATACATCATCATAACATATACTAAGCATAGAAACATTATTATAATCACATCGAAGCTCAAGCAAAACTGTACAGACCACTCACTGGTAACACATAGTTATCAGGAAATCCCTCAAGCAAACTCCCCTTACCTCTTGAAGTCAAGTAAGGTTCTTTCCCTTCGATCCTTCAACACTTCCCTCTACACCAGAAATCACCAACTCCATCAAATCAAGCTAAACCACCAAGTGGTGCTCACGGTCTTTGGTCCGAACGATCCTCCGAAGCTCATTGTATTCCACGAATCGCCAAACTACAACTACTCAACAAATCATTCACCAAACAACACAGCACAAGTTAATCTTTGAGAAGACTTGCTAATCCACTATGAAGTAGGTTCGGCCTTCATTAATTAATTAGGCTAAGGATGTTGAAATTTTACTAACTCTTGGATTAATGATCCTTAAGTATGATGAAGACATAATCACTAATCATTTGTCAAAGATTTGAATCAAAACTCACCCAACCAACAAGGTTAGGGTTTCGGCCATTCTTGGAAAAATAGGGAAGAAATTTTAGTTTGATTCATGCTCTTGAATGATGAACATGGAGGTCTTGATGAGTTCATAGAAATTGGTTTCATGATCATAGGATTTTTCTATGATTTTCTAGAGATTTTTGAAGAAAGTTTCATGAAAGTGGATGATGATGATTCATTGCATAATCTTACAAAATGAATGAAGAAGAGCATATGATTGATCATAGAGAGAAGAGATTACCTCTTGGATTATGGAAAATTGCAAGGATCAAGCAAGTTGTGCTTCACCAAGTTGCTTATGGATCACTCGAGAAAATGAAACACATAGATGTCAAGACAATGAAGCAAGAAACAAGTTTACTAACTTGAGTCAAGAGAGTTTACCTCTAGGTTGATGGGAAAATGGAGAGAAAGTGAAGAACAACTCAAGAACTTGAAGAACACTTGTGAGAAAACCAAAAGTCTGATCTTAAAACTCAAGGCAAAGTAACATTTTTGTTTTGGTAGCCAATATGGTGGTCATTTAGGCGTGAGATCTAGTGGGATAAAGAGGTCCAAGCTTTGTTCATTTAGGGACAAAAGGGTAAATTCACATAGGGACAAAATTGTCATTTAAACAAAAGACTAAGGACATAAACGTCATTTCATCTCTAATGCCATAAATATCTAGATATTTTTCTAGAGGCAATGATGACAGGTGGTGAGTCACAAGGCAAAAAATGTATTTTCATAAATTCCCAGGGGCAAAAGAGTCATTTCACCTAGGGACAAAATTGGAATTTCATCAAATGGTTAAGGACATAATGGTCCTTTCACCTTCTCATCATTTATGACCTTGGTGAGTCACTTGCATGACTCACCTAGGTGAGTTGTCATTGAAGTGACTTCATGTTTATCCGTTAGCGGATCCCGGAAATCTCGTATTCAGCTCCATTGTTCACCCGATTTAGGTTTTTTGCCCGAATAAAGTGTAATAACTAATTTATTTTGAAAATTTTCAAAATAACCGATATTGTTGGAAATTCGATTTAAAACCTAACCGTTTTGTTCACGAGTCCAAATTAGGTTTTCTAATCAGTAAAATCTTACTGTCATTGAAAACGCAAACCGAGCTCCGTCTGGATTTTCAACCCAAAATTTAACCGTTACTCTCTACGATAATGTAGAGTATGATCCAAAATCATTTTCTAAGTCTCATATCAAATATAAATTATTTATATTAATTACCGATCTTAGAAAGCAGTGAAAATCGGGGTGTTATAGCATCAAAAAGCTCTGTCCTTCCTATGTTAGAGTTCAAGCAACGTTCCTCAAGCATTTATGGTTGACCAGAACGGCTCTATTTGCTTTTAATGAAGACCTGCAAAAAGCCAAGCTTTCAAGGAATGCCTCTAACGGCTTCAATCCTTTGAAGACTATTTAATGAAGAAGACATTGAAGATTCGATAGAGAACTATCACAGCATTCAAAGAACAATTACTCTGTGCATTAATTTATATCTTCATTCTTTCGTTCTTTATTCTTCAATCATTTGAAGTTAATACACAGTCTTTCAAACCTTCACATTTAATACACTCATCTGAGTGCTTGTGAAATACTTGCAAGTTGTAATTAATTTACATCTTCTCTCAAACAAACCTGAGTGAGCCTAAAGAGGCTAAGTGAGAAAAGATACTTGTGTTAGAGCCTGAAGAAGCTAGGTGCGCAAGAATACTTGTCTGTCTTGTAACCTGATCAGTTATAGTTGAAAATACTTGGTGCTGCCAAGGAATGGATGTATCCTCAATTGTTAAGGGGTGAACCAGGATAAATCTGCTGTGTTTATTCTCTCTATCCCTTATCTCTTTAGTTTGATTATTTATCTTAACTGTTTTCCATCTTGCATGATTATGTGTTTCTCTGTGAAAACTTTCAGACAAGTTGCTTGTCTAACTGCTCTGTTTTAAATACTTGTCTGCTCCCTGCTGTGCTTGTGAAAAAAGTTTCTATTTCTCTTTTAAATCTGGTAAACACAATTCAACCCCCCTTCTAGTGTTTATATCTGTCTATTTCAGTTGGTATCAGAGCTCAGCCTCTGGGTTGAGCGCTTAACAGTGTAGAGAAAAGATCCTGAAGAATAGACAATGACTACTGGAGCAAGCTCAAGTGGAAGCACCCAACCTGAAGGAGGCTCCATGGCTAGACCTCCTTTCTTCAATGGTGAAAATTACAACTATTGGAAAGAAAGATTTCACTGGTTCATTCTGTCAACAAACTCTGACCTCTGGGATTTCCTCATTGATGGTCCTTACACTCCAAAGAATGATGCTAACTTAGATAAGTCAGAAGCTCAGTGGACACCTGCAGAAAAGACAAAGTGAGATCTAAACCATGAAGCCAAATATGTTATAATTTGTGCTCTCAATCCAGAAGAATTTGAAAAGTTTGTGCGTGTGATTCTGCTCAATAAATGTGGGACTCTCTATCTGTCACACATGAAGGAACTGCCAAAGTAAAAGAATAAAATATTTCCATGCTTGTTAGAAAGTATGAACTATTCACCATGGATGAAGGTGAATCTGTCGCTCAGATGATAGGAACATTCCAAACTCTTACAAATGGTTTGAAGTCTCTTGGTAAAACATATACAAATGCTGAGAAGGTTGCCAAAATTCTCAGAAGTCTTCCAAGGCAGTGGAGACCTCTTGTCACTGCTATATCTCAAGCCAAGGATCTTACTACCTTGACTATGGATGAACTTCTTGGCACCCTCACTGTTCATGAACAAGAGGTCAATGAAGATGTGTCAATCAAAAAGGGAAAGCCCATTCCTGTAAAAGCTTATCAAAAGGCATCCAAAGCCTTAAAAGCTTCAAAGGCAGAGGAGTCTGCTAGTGACGCAGACGAGTCTGAAGATGAGGATTTTGATAGTGATGAAGAGACATCTCTCATGACCAGGAAAATGAGAAAGCTCTGGAAAAAGAAAAAGTTTAGAAAGGAGAAGCCTTTCCGAAAATTCAACAAAGAATCCACATCAACATACAAGAGTTCTATTGTCTGCTATGAATGCAAGAAACCTGGTCACATCAAAGCTGAATGCCCTTGTTTAAAGAAAGCTCCCTAAAAGAAGTTCTTTAGAAATAAGACGAAAGTTATGAGGGCCACATGGGAAGATCTTGAGTGTACATCTTCTTGTTGGGGTTTCAAGAGAGATAATTTTTAAAAACAATTTATAAAAACCTCTTGAGCGGAAAACCCCTTTACTAAAGGACCACGTATCGCACATGAATCACAAGGATATTGTGTTTAACTCTTGAAGCGTAGCTTTACCAAGATCACTGTGAGCACGTCAGCAACACTGGTAAGTCACGAACACTGCTACGATGTGAATGGCAACTTGATCTACACAGCTATAGAGCAGCAGATCCGAAAAACACTGCTGCTATCACCACAAAGGGAGAGGTTCTTCTCTATCACCATTATTGCAAAGTATCAATACCTCTACTTAGTCCATGCGAGCAAACCAACGTCAGAGATAGCGTAGTTCTAGCTATCAGGATTGGGAGAGGCACGGCATACAGAGAGAAAAAAGAAGGCGCGCCTATCAATGGTGTAAAACGGCCGTTATAAGTTCTCTGTGTTGTGTGTACCTTATATGACGTGCACAACTTACTAATAGCTGTCACTCACTACCCAATTGGGCTACTGTACGCTACAGACCCAATGTTTAATTATTAATTAAATCATATTTAATTAATCAATTAAATTAATTCTCTGAACATTTGCTCTATGCGTGTGACCCTATAGGTTCTCAATTAATTGGCAATAATATTAATTATTATTAATCATATTAATGATCAGTTAATATTATAAACAATGAGCGACATCTAGCAATACATCATTGCTATCCAATTAATTAGAATATTGGTGATACAATAAAACCATATTGCAACCATATTGAAACCATATATAATGTGTAGTCAACGCCCTTTCGTCTCAATGTCTTAATTGAACACAAGGCATAAATGTATCATCCTTGTTAAGCTCAATTATTTATTTCTTGATCTAGTAATTGACATACGATCATGTGGACCCAATATCTCATATTGTCCACCTTAGCATGGCCATACATTTCTACGTCGCATACAATCAAGAGGCATATAGACATTACCCCTGTTATGTAGGAGGGACGAATCCTATCTACATCACTCACATTCCTCAACATGTTTCACTGCAGCCCAATAACTATCTTTATAGTTGTCCTGTTACAGACAACGTTTAATAGTATTAAAGCCTACAACTACATATGTTAGGAATCGTAGTGACTTCAAGTCGAAGGACTACTTCACTATGGTCACCATGAGAATCGCTTATGACACTTACATAACTATTATGCAGCGTTCTCATAGTGGGTCACTCCAGTATAAATATTCCTCTAATATTTATACCTATGTGAAGACTTGATATCTTATATCTATGCCCGTGAGATGTGGTCATCAGTACACTTACATAATAGTCTGAATGTATTATTATTGTCCTTATTAATAATAATACTTGACTATGGATATTTAAGAATAATGTTCTATAATTCAATGGCATCTCACGGTCAAGTCATACTTGACGTTCCATTAAATGAACTACCTATTCTAAGGACTTGATTATGCTATAAATATGATCATCAAATACAACATAATAAATAAATGCTTCATATATAAAATATACAATAAATTCATGATACAATATATATACAAATCCAAAATATATATTGGCCATTAGGGCTTACACCAACACTTCTGGAGGAGAAGAGGCAGAGGAGGAAGCCAATCTCTGTCTAATGGCAAACGCAGATTCAGAACCTGAAACTGAGGTACATTCTGAATTTGAGGAATTGCATGATGCCTATGAAGAGATGATAGAGGAATCCAAAGGCTTATCTAAGGCTTTCAAATCCCTTAAGAGAGAGTATATAAAAGTCCTTAGTGAGCATAAACAAAAATCTCAAGAGTGCGAGATGCTGGCCAAAGAGAACAGTAAGCTGAGGACTAAAAAGTCTAATAAAGCTGAGATCTCAAGTGAAACATCACATTCTGAAGACCTTCAACCTAAGAAAGGTGGACATGTTGCCTTTGGAGGCAACCAGAAGGGAAAGGTAATTGGTGTTGGTACCATTGGTGGTAAACCCCCTCTTCCCTCAATCTTTAATGTTCTTATGGTCGAAGAATTAAGACACAATTTACTTAGCATAAATCAATTATGTGATAGTGGATTTGATGTCTCCTTCACTAAAAATGAATGCATAGTCAAAGACAAGAATGGCAAGACCCTCTTTTCTGCTAGTAGGCAGCAAAATCTTTATAAGATTGAGCTGACTGAACTCTCGTATCAAAGTGTAATCTGTCTGATGTCTAAAGAGGTTGAAAGATGGTTATAGCATAAGAAACTAGGACATGCTAGTATGAAATTTATTTCGAAATTGAAAAAGGATAACCTAGTGAGAGGATTGCCTGATATCAATTTTAAGAAAGATGTCTTGTGTGATGCATGTTAGAGAGGTAAACAAGCAATATCAAGTTTCAAATCTAAAAACCTAGTATCAACCTCTAGATCTCTTCAACCTCTAGATCTCTTCAATTGTTACAGATGGATCTGTTTGGACCAGTCAGTGTTGCTAGCTTAGCTGGAAGGAAATATGGATTTGTCATAATTGATGACTACTCTAGATTTACATGGGTTCTTTTCTTAACCCACAAGGATGAGTTTTTAAGGCTTTCTCTGTATTCTGTAAGAAAGTACAAAATGAGCAAGGTTTCTGTATTTCTACCGTTAGAAGTGATCATAAGGGAGAATTTGAAAATGAGCAGTTCAGACTGTTCTGTGAGGAGAATAGAATCGCCCGCAACTTCTCTGCACCTAGAACACCACAGCAAAATGGAGTGGTTGAGAGAAAGAACATATATCTCTGCAAGAGATGGCTAGCTCTATGCTCAATGAAAATAATCTCCCTAAGTACTTCTAGGCTCAGAATACTTATAAGGACTTTCCTAAAGAAGACTCCTTATGAACTGTGGAAAGGAAGAAAACCCAATATATCTTACTTCCAAGCATTTGGATGTGAGTGTTTTATCCTGAACACTAAGGATCAAATTGGAAAGTTTGATTCCAAAGTGGATAAAGGTATCTTCATTGGATGTTCTGAAATGTCTAATGCATACAAAGTCTATAACTCCAGAACCTCAGTGGTCGAGAAATCCATTCATGTGAAATTCAATGATGGCTTAAAGAGTGATAGGGAACTATCAAATCTAGAAGATGATCTTACAGGACTTGACTTGACCAGACAAGATAGTCAACAGCCAGTCATATCTAAAAATGAACCTGTTGAAGAGTCTGTCGGACAAGTGGAGCAGACCAGTCAACAGACAAGTCAAAATCAACATGATGATACAATTCTCGGAAGAGACTGGAAATTCAAAATTCATCAACTTGAGGATCTCATCATTGGAAGTCCCTCTGAAGGTGTTAGAACCAGATCTGTCCTAAGAGAATCAAGCAATATGGCTTTTCTATCAGAAATTGAACCAAAGCATATTGAAAATACTTGGTGTTGTCAAGGACTGGACGTAGCCTCAGTTGTTAAGGGGTGAACCAGGATAAATCTGTTGTGTTTAATCTCTCTATCCCTTATCTCTTTAGTTTGATTATTTATCTTAACAGTTTTCCATCTTGCATAATTGTGTGCTTCTCTGTGAAAACCTTTAGACAAGTTGCTTGTCTGACTCCTCTGCTTTAAATACTCGTCTGCTCCCTGCTGTGCTTGTGAAAAAAGTTTCTATTTCTCTTTTAAATCTGGTAAACACAATTCAATCCCCTTCTAGTGTTTATACTTGTCTATTTCACAAAGTTCCACACCGAAATAGGGGTTAGTTTGTCCAAAAAAATGAACCGCTCTCCGTGACCAATAAGCGTGCATCCCCCCCGAGCCCGGGACCAGGGTGTCTTGGCCGCCTCGGAATGTTAGCTTGAAACGTGGAAAGCTCAGGGATTAGTCGGGCAAACCGGATTGGATCGGGCATCACGACATGATGGCAGCAACCCCACCCGTCATTGTAGATTATTCCCGAGACCGGCAACATCCCCAAGGTCACTCACTTGACCGCCCCTTCCGTTCTCCATACCCGCACTCAAGTACAACTAATCTCATATGACGTTGGCAGCCCATACTACCTGTCATACGGCCTCGCCACTATGATCTGCCACGAACAACCTCAACGAGATGATACCGGACCCTCACGCCTAAGCGCTCAATAGCAAATCAACATCAGATGCCACACATCATCACGAGCCACAACTCTAGCTTAACCAACACATCACATCACAGCAGTAAAACCGTCCACGGTATCAACTCGCACATACACGGCCCACAGCCACTCAATCTCTTCATTTAAGCACACCGCTATAACATCATAGCAACAATGCAACAATAATAACAACAATGAAAACACGATATAACAAGCATAACATATAATAAACCAAGTAGGCATGTAGGCATGTATACAGATAGCAGGTATCACAATCAACACCATAACAATCATGCAAAGCAGTTCATCCTCGATTAACCGCTGTCTAACCTAGGGTTCCAACTTAGTGGTGATATCCTAAAGTAAACTAAACCTAGGGTTTAGGTACTTTATCGGGGCTCAACCTCTAGTAACGCTACTCTTGCCTTCCCGACGACAATAGTACTCTTTCTCCCCACCTAAAAACATGGTGCGAATAACTATGTGATCATCGACAAATCCTCTCACACAGCCACGACTGCGAAGAACAGCCACGAACAGGTCCCTAGCAGTCGCGGCTTCAAGCTCCAACCCAAACAATCACGAGCGCGAACTTTTCCCTAATCACGAGCACAACACATATGCAGTAATGTTAGCCCTAGGGCAACCCTAAAACTCAAGAGAAAAGGTAGAAACTCGAAGAAACAAGAAGAACGCGTGTTAGGGATTCGAGTTTACCTTTGGCAAATCGAGAAATCAATCCGGCGAAGTTGTAGAAAACTTCGTCACGATCACTGTGGTATGGTTAGAATCGCGTTCCGACACCTCGATCACCTCCGAACCAAGCTTTCTCTCACTAGGATGCTTTGACCTTTATGTTCCCTCTCAGCAACACGAGCTCAAGAACATCGTAAATGAGCTAAGTGAAGGAGAAAGGAAAGACTTCACTTGGGGCATCCTGCTGAGAACGCTTAAGCGTGCAGAAATGCCACGCTTGAGCATGGAGCCTCATCCACTCGGCCTTCTCCCTGGCCTAACCCGTGTCGCACACGCGTCAGAACTCACACCAGCTGTCAAACACTGTGACGCCTGAAGCTGACGATAGTGAGGAGTGATCACCGGTGTATGAGGCACGGACAAGGAGCGGCTTCTGGTAGGCTTCTAGGCAAAGGGACACATGAATGAATCAGATTCACATCGGAATGAGAGGGATCCTGAGACTGTGCAGGTATGGGACTGCATAGTTAAGGAAGGCTTAAAGGAATTGATTGGTACTACCTATACCAACAAGATGCATTTTCTTTTCGGGAACCCAGAACATAAGAACTCCATAGTTAAGCGTGCTTGACTTGGAGTAATTGTGGGATGGGTGACCTTCTGGAAGTTTCCCAGAAAGCGTGTAAGTGAGGACAAAGCAAGCTGAAAAGACCCGTGTTGGTTTGTGGGGACAGTCGGCAATCCTGAAAGCAGTCCGGGCCATTACAAACACACTCAGCAGGCTTGAGCGTGCAACACGCCAACGTTCAAATGTTGGCACGATTGAGCGTGCACTCTTCCCACGCTTGAGCGTGCTATTCAGCTGGGAAGAGTCTTCCAAACTTCTGACTTCCCTAGTTTCTCGTGTTACACCTTAGGTACTTCCAACAATATTCAAGCCTATTCCTAAACTTCCAACTAGGTCTTAAACTAACACAAAACAATTCACTCAAGCAATCAAAGCCCTAATCGAGATTAACCAACTCGATTAGAGTTACAAAAAAATAGGGATGTTACATCCACCACAGTGAGTAACCCATTTTTTTTTATCCCCCTCTGACTTAATTATTTACATTGGGGACAATGTAAGTTTTTAAGCTTGGGGTGGGGTATTTTCCTTTTTGCATTTTTGCATAAGATTTTGCATTTTGCATACATAAGAAAAATTTTTTTTTTTTTTTTTTTTTGCATGATCATACCATTAGCTTACCCCATATCTTGAACTTGGTACCATTTTGTTGATGAAAGTGAATTTTGAACCGAATTGATATATTCTTGTGATAGGCATAAAATTGATAGAGATATTTCATGATAGTTAATGATTAGCATACGGTTCCTTGATTTTGTGTGTCTCATCAATTTTTGAACTTATAAATGTGAGATTTTGAGCCTAGAGAGGTGTTTGCTATGATGTGCCCCATTCTTTGTGTTTACTGATTATTCCTCATTGATTGTGCTCTCTAGTACTTGATTTGAAACCATTTTGAAACTTGAAATTTTTGGAATCACATTTGAAAATGATTAAGGCATAAGGTATTTCTCAGGCCTTTAGAACTTTGAATGTTTATATGCTACCCACTTAGTTGCCCAATTTTGAGCCTATTGAAATTAAATGCTTTTCTTGGCACCCTGTTTGATTTTGATAAATGATGCATGGTATGGTGCCTTTTAAAGTATTGGGAAGGGCAATGAAGTAATATGGAAAAGAAAAAAAAAATTGGGAAGAAAAATAAAATATTTTCTCTTATGCAAGAGTGAAAGAAAATAAAAAAAAAAAAAATGGAGAAGAGAATGAGAAAATTGAGTTAAAAAGTTGAAAGGTGGAAAATAAGCTTAGAAAAGCCCAATGGGTATTTTAGAAGATTGCCACGCTTATGCTTGTTGATATTTTGCTTACCCTTTTGAAATTCCCTTCCTTGGTTTCCCCACCTAATGTTTAATCTCATGGCCTCATTAAAACCCAAAGAAAGACCTCATGATTCTTGTGTGTTTTCAATAAATGAAGTAGAGATTTGGGTTATTAGTCAAGCTTATGGTAGGGTACTTTCTTTGAGGAACTTGAGCGAATTGTCATATAGCCTTGAAACACTTGAGTGAGGTAAGGAGAGTGGCCCCAAATTGTTGAGAGACATGAAAATAAGGAACTTAAGCTTCTAATTGGACTTGAAATGAATTATCTCTTGTTTGATTTTAATGAAAATGCCTATTGCTTTGATTTGTGGTTTCTTGGGTTCTTTATTCACTATCATTGATTTGTTGTTTGGCCTTAGTGATTGCTTGAGGACAAGCAAAATCTTAAGCTTGGGGTAGTTTGATGAGTGTGATTTCACCTCATATTTCTAGGGTGTTTAGCATGCATTTTCATGGTAGTGTAGGCATTTTAGTTTGATAATTTGTTAGTTTTTCCTTGGAACGGGTAATGCTTTGTTAAGGTGTGTTTTTGCAGGATTTAATGATAAAACTGCTTGGATTAGCTCTTTTGGAGAAGCATGAAGAAAGGAAGGAAAATAAATTGAGATGAAGCTTTAACAAGTGGACATCACGACCTAGCCAAGATAGACATCATGGTCGTGATGTGAAGATTGAAATCAGAGAGAAGTCCTGAACAACCAGAAGATATCATGGCCAGACCATGATAGGCATCACAGCCGTGATAGGAAAGCCTCTAGAAGAGCATGAGAGTCAGAAAGCATCACGACCCGTGATATGAAGTTCCAGCAATAAGCTCACAAGACAGAAGAGATCGCGGCCTGGCCGTGAAGGTATCACGGCTGTGATCCATAAGTGAAGACCAAGACCCTGAAGACAGAACTTGTCATGGCCTAGCCATGATTCACATCACGGTCGTGACGCGATAATTTTGGGATTTCTGTTTTGTTAGGTGATTAGTGTGTATTTGATTAGGACTCAATGATGCCCCAATCTATAAATAAGATGCTTAGGCTCAAAATAGAGGAGGCTGAGCAGCTGAGTTGAGAGTTTTGGTTTAGAATTAGGAATTCTTCATCTTCTTCTTCTTTTCTTTGGATATTTTATGTTTTTCTTAATCAAGCTTGCTATGTTGATGGCAAAGCTTGCTGTGTTATGTTATAAATTGAGTTTTCCCTTTTGTTAATTTTCAATTTGCTTTCGATTTGATTCCTATCGCTTTAATTACTTGTGAATTCAGCAGCTGCTTATTTGCATGTGTTAGATATCTAGGGACGAGCTGAGAGGTGAACCTAGGTATTGGATCTATAGGAGTTGAACTTAGGACTTAAATCACGAGAGTTAGAAGCGGTCCTTCGAGGAATAGGATTCTCTGAGGAAATACATCATAATGTATCCCATAAATCCTTAAACAGAGAAATCTATCCCATACAAAAGCCCTTTAAGCCTATATGTCTTTACTGTGGCAAGAAAGAACATCTCATGTCTAAATGCTTCCATAAAAGGAAAGCAAAGTCTTCACAGACCCATAGAACTAACCATAAAGGACCCAAAAAGATATGGGTACCAAAGACTCCGATTATTAATGTTGCAGACGTTCTCAACAAGGAATCCAAAAAGGGCTAATCAAAAAGAGACTCAATAGGTAAGTACCTTCATACTCATATTTAAATTTTCTATTCGTCTGATAGAAAAGCGTCTGAATGATGTAACCTTAATACATAACTAAGAATGTTAAACCATGTTGCATCTGTATCTTCTCAAACCATTCATATTTATAAAAATCGTCTAGACTAGTAGGAAGAAATGTTTAGAAACCATTCATATTTCTTTCACTTGTGTATCCTTCAGCTCTCCCACACAAAGCTTTTCAAAAACTCTTCCTTTCTGAAACCATGTCATCCCTAACCTTTCATTCATCTCTCTAACAATAATGGCACCAAGGAAAACAACTGGCAAGGTCACATCTTTCAAAAAAATGATTGATTCTGAAGTAAAGCGACATGCTCAGGAACATCATGTTGAGTTAGAAAGCATCAAGAACATTGGTCTTGACATCACCGAAGAACTGGAAGCTGCTGGTTGGTCTGATTTTTTCTCGCTAAAAGAAAGTATCTATCCTTATCATTTAAGAGAATTTTGGAAGTCAACTTATGCTGATGAAGGAAAATTGGTTACTTTTTTTTTTTTAAATCAAAAACAAGCATATGGACCTCGTTAAATCCTTCTGATGCAAAACCCTCCTTAAGGATAAAAACATCTAGAAGGAAAGAGTACCCATATGCCTATCAAATTTATTAAAGAAAGAAAAAGAATACAAAGAATGGGGGGGGGGCAACACCAAACCCATTAAAAGAAAGAATGCTCATCTAAACCTATAATTAGGTAGACTAATCCTATCCATGAAAAAGTCTACCCTAATAAAATCCGGAATAGTATTCCACCAAACAAAACCATTAATAGATGTTCCATAGGTAGCTGAAGTATCTGCACATTTATTCCCTTCTCTATAAACATGAGAATAAATGACATTCATTTTCTGAACTAGCAGCATAGCATTAGACCAACGATTTCTCAAAATCCTAGGCACGATCTTCCAATTTTTGAATGCCTGAATAACAAGAAAAGAGTCACACTCCAACCAAAGGTGGTGCCAACCTTTCTCATAAGTTGTTTCTATACCAATGATAGCACCTAAAATTTCTACAATAATAGCAAAAGAGCTACCAATGCTGCAGGCAAAGGAACCAAGAGTAGCTGCACTTCTGTCTCTAAAAATACCACCACATCCTGCTAAACCAGGAGAACCCTTAGCAGCACCATCGGTATTGCATTTAATCCAATGAAAGCTAGGGGATTTCCAAATAACTTGTAAAATTTGAGGAGCCTTAGGAAGGTTCACCTTAATTCCAACCGAAGACTCCAAAGCCAGGGATATACCTTTGCATAAAGAACCTGACAGAGACATGCTTGCCTTAGCCAAACTAATAGCTGCATTGATTAAGACATTTTTATTTTGGAATCTGGCTTGGTTTCTGCTGAACCATATGGACCATATAATATTTACTACACCAGATAAAATCAAATCCTGTAAATGAGAGCTCCACCTCTTTTGCACAATCGAAAGGACAGAAAAGACTGAACTTGTATCAATTGTCATAGATAGCTGCTCACCTAACCAAATCCACAATTTTATGGCATAATTGCATTGAAAAAATAAGTGATCACAGGTTTCATAATGATTTCTACATAAACTACACATGGAAACCATATAACAACCTCTAGACCATAATGCATCATCAGTAGGGACTTTTTTATGAAGAATTCTCCATAGAAGAGATCTAGATGGAGGAACCGCTCTGCTCCAAATAATTTTACCCCAAGAAACTCGTGGAGAATCCTAATAAAGCATGTTCAAAGCCTCTTTCAAAGAAAGACAACCAAAAGAAGAGGAGGACCAAACTAGTTCATCAGAAACTGGAATAACAGGAAGAACAACCTGATTTACCTCATTATTGATCAAAGGATTATTATCTAACAAAACTTAAGGGAACATAATTCTATTATTCTGAATAAAATCCTTTACCTTAGCATCAGGATCTCTATGAAAATTAGTAGGAATTTGAATCATATCAACAACTGGTTGAGATAACCATCTATCAAACCAGAAATTGATTGAAGCTCTATCCCCCAATTGCCATCTGCAGTTTGCCATTACAATATTGACAAATCCTTTTAAACCAGCCCATATGGAAGAAGAGAGATGTTGCTAAATAGGAATACCATTCTTTATAACTCTAGCTCTTAATAACTCAGCCCATTGCTTATGGGAGGATATCAATTCCCAACACAGCTTCAACATAGATGCTTGATTAATACCTCTGATGGACTTTAAGCCAAGCCCTCCCTCATCCAACTTGCAACTCATTTTTGACCAAGAGACGGTAACAGTCTTTCTCGCCTTAGTATCACCTGACCATATAAAATTCCTTGTCCATTTTTCAATAATCTTGATCAAAGAAACCGACCAGGCATAAACATGGAAGGAGTAAATAAGCATACTATGGATGACAGACTTAACAAGAGCCACTCTACGCATGATAGACAGCAGATGCTGAGACGACCCCGCTTACGTAGGATAATCCCATTAGCCTCAGACGTTAATGCGCTTAACAAACATATGAGGATATTTAAAACTTTAAACGTACATACATACATACGCACTGTGTATACATTCACTGTACATGTCACATACCATTATCAGAGTAGCACAAGTCATAAAAAGGAAACATGGTATAAAATATATACAGACGACTTCCCCTCCTCGCCCAAAATACATCAAAAGACAAACTCACTGGCCATAAACACTAAGCATACTAACACAAACTGCTCCAGCCTGGACGACGGATACTCCTCGCTTGTTCTCGTAGCCACTCAGAATCTCACCAGATTGGGGTCTACGGCTCTCCCACCAGCATCGGGTTCGTATGGAGTTCCATCTAGCTCCTCGTCATCTGGTTCTGCTACCGGTTCTTCTTGTCATTTTAAGAAAACATACATTATAGGAAAACAGGGGATAAGAATTGCATCTCACCATAAATAGGGATAAAAGTAAAGCAGATACATTAATAGCACAACCATACACACAATCTTCACCAACAACCATCCTCGGGTTTATTGATCTTAACTACTCATCTCACACTCTCATGCACCTAGACCTAACATGAAGACGCGGCCACATTCCTATGTCACAACGTATCCCCTACCAAGCAGGATACTCATCCCTACCAAGCAGGATGAAAGTCAAACATCGTCCGAGTTGCAAGTTCCGTTACACCCACGGGCACATTACATCCCCTACCAAGTAGGATGCCCACCCCCTACCAAGCAGGGTGACACTATTCCCTATTCCCGATAGGAATAGTTGTCCCGGTGTCGGAAGGCGCATCGGGGATCTCAGAAGCTCACAGTAGACCTACCAAGCATCTATCTGTAGTTCCGGTTTGACCTCGCATAATCCCAGATCTATGCGGCTGTGACATCACCACACGATGCAATCTAGCATGAATCCTCACGACTCATTCCGATTAATAGCTTAGCAACTCAACCCGTCACCTGACACACTAAACACCAACACTCCCTACCAAGCAGATTATTCACGAATATTCATAGTCGTCAATCATTTCACTAGGTTGAGTGCAATAGCTTATCACCACCACATGATCTTATCCCACACATCACCCAATTCACAACAATCATCGCTTAGCTCTAAGGATACCAACAGCCACATATGCAGTATCATATCATCTCACAGCACATTATCAACATATCATCGAATGAAGTAAAATAAACATGTTATCACAACATCAATCATTAAGATAGTAAAGCATGTTGTTACTAGCATAGCAAAGCACATATTCACAAATACACCATAGCAGACATATAAGCATATTGAACATATAACCTCGATCAACATAGTATCAACCTATGGTGATAAACCTACAATGCCTAAGTCTACATTGGTACCCCATTCCGGTAATCGCCAATGTGGACTTAGATGTTGTCGGTCACTCAACCACTAATAGGGTTTAGGATCCCCTACGCATATTAATATATTCTACTCTACTCTTGCCTCCCCGACGAGTGTAATTCTTTCCTCCACCTTAGAAAGATTGACGCAAAGATCACGAACTCGACCACCGCGAGCTCTCCACCACCACAGCCACCACGCCGGTCTCCCCCACCACCGTGAGCAACTCCAGCACCACCGCGGCTGTCTCCTCCACCACAAGCACCGCCGTGACCTCGAACTTTGTCCTAATCACGGAAAAAACGTATAAACAACATTGTTAACCCTAGGGCAATGCCAACATCAAGAAGATTCAAGGGAGAAGCTCGAAGAACACGAAGAACATAAAGTTAACGTGTTAGAGATTCGAGCTTACCTTCGAGAAATCGAGAAACCAATCCGTGGAACTCGTAGTACTCGAAGCCCTGATCGCAATGGTGTAGTCGGAATCATGATCCGACGCCTCAATCTCACTCTAGCTCAACTTTCTTTCTCTAGAAACCTCTGCCTTCTCTCTGAACTCTAAAACCCAGAAAAACTCAAATGAATTTCGTCCCAAGTGAAGAGAAGAGAAAAGGCTTAAGTGATGCTGTCAGCCTATCCACGCTCGAGCATGGAAACACTCCACGCTTCAGCGTTGGCACGCACTGACGTGGGAAAACTCCATGCTTCAGAGTGGGACGCTGATCGCCACGTCTCTGCCACGCTTCGCGTGCATGCTGACACGTGCACCCCCACTTGTCCCCCCTTCCACGCTCTGACGTGCAACTACCCATGCTCTGACATCAACGGTCAACGTTTGAGCGTGGGGTCTCTCCACGTCTAAACGTTAGACCCTGATTTACTTTGTTCTTTCACGTTTTTCCACTTTCTGGACCCGTTCCAAGGCCAAATTGTCCCAAATTTGAACCATGGCTTCCTCAACACATAAGGAACCTAATTAAGCCCTTAAGCATGCTTAATTATTGTCCCATACACTAATCAAGAAAACGGGGTGTTACAGATGCCCTTTCCAAGTAGCCAATCTACTTCTAATTTTGTTTGCAATTGGCTGCAGATGAACTTTCCTAGGCTTACCTCTAAAAAAAGGAACTCCTTGGTACATGAAAGGCAAGTCACCATGACCAAATCAAAGAACAGCAGAGATATTCCTCAATCTTTTTTTAGACATGTCACTATGATAAAACTTTGATTTATCAAAGCTAATTTGTTGACCTGAAGTAACAGAATATCTAGCAAACAAATTCATCAATAGGTCCAAGTTCCTCTTTGATCCCCTACAATAAATAAGAATATCATCTGCATATAGAACATGGCTAGGAACCTTGTAGCCTCTAGGACTAGCCATCAATTGAAAATTACCTTGCTGAACCAATCTTGATAAAGCTCTGCTCAACACATCCTCAGCTAGGCAAAACAGAAAAGAGGAAAGGGGATCTCCTTACCTAACCCCTCTTTGACATACAAAATAACCAACTGCATTGCCATTTACAATAATAGACAATTTAGAAGACTGAAGAATGATATGAATCCAGTTGCAAAACTTAATGTCAAAACCAAAGGCTTTCATCACTTTTAATAAAAATTGCCAATCCATTGTGTCAAAAGCTTTCTTAATGTCAATCTTCAAAGCTACATTACCACCAAAACTCTTTTTATTCAACATATTGACTGCTTCAGATGCAACACATATGCAGTTAGCAATATCTCTTCCCTTACTGAACCGTCTTTGATTTGAAGAGATGATTTTTGGAGCAATCAAGGCAAGTCTATCTGCCAATACTTTGGAAATGATCTTGAACTTGAAATTAGCCAAGGCTATAGGTTTGTACTACCTAATAGAATCTGCATTACTGCTCTTAGGGATCAGAACTACTGAATTAGAGTTCATATTAGGAGGTAACCAGTTGCACACGAAAAATTACTTAACTACATTATAAACATCTATTCCCACAATTTCCCAATATTCATGGAAAAAGAAGCCACCAAATCCATCAGGACCTAGAGCTCCATCAGCATTCATGTTGAAAACTGCATTCTTCACTTCATCCCGAGTAGGCATAGCAGTGAGCATTGAATTATCAGCAGAAGTAACTTCTTTATTAACAACTTCATCCACTAAACCATTATCCACACAAGAATTATCAGAAGCAAACAGATCCTTATAGAAACTAAGGATATGATCCTCAATCTCAATAGAATTTTCAATGATTGAATCACCATTCTTTAGCATACTGATCCTTTTTGAAGCATTTCTTATCTTTGTCAGCTTGTGGAAATATGTTGTGTTTTCTATCCCCATCCATGTGCCAATTTACTCTAGCTTTCTCCTTCCAAAAAATTTCTTGAATATTCAAAGTCCTATTCAGTTCAGTTTGAGCAGCCTGTTCCAAATCTAACAGCTCATCAGAAGAACCTTCCACAGAAATTCTAGACTGAATATCAGTTAGATTCAACATAGCTTGATCCACCATTCTATGGACATCACCAAAAGATTCCTTATTCCAAATCTTCAAAGCTGATTTCAAATTTCTCAACTTTTCAGACAGAATAATAAGGGGACAACCAACCACAGGTTTATTCCATGAATCAGAAATTACTTTATAACAATCTTGATGAGAGGACCACATCTTCATAAATTTAAAAGAAGATTTAAAAGTAACTGCATTTTTTTGCATGTTCAGCAAAATTGGAAAGTGATCAGACTTACTTTTCACTAGGGTACAACAGGATGAGTTATCCCAGAATGTCAGCCAATCATCATTACAAAGAGCACGATCCAATCTTCTTTCTGTTAAAGCATTACCCTTCTTCCATTAGACCAAGTAAAATCAGCTCCTCTAGTAGGTAAATGAGTTAAAACAGCAGCATCAGACCAGTTTCTAAAATCAGAACAGGCAGATCTTGGAGGCAATCTTCTTCCTCTCTGCTCATAAGACCCCAGAATGGAGTTGAAATCCCCTATGAAACACCAAGGACCAGCATGATTATCTTGCATCACAAGTAATTCACTCCAAAGACACCTTCTAATAGACTGAGAAGTAGAAGCATAAACTGCAGCTAAATAAAACAACTGATTATCCCATATGATGGAAAACGACACTTGTTGAGAAGAAGCAGCAATAACAGTGGAATGCAGCTGAGTAGCACATAAACACCATAAATTGGGCAATTGATCACCCTTATTATTAACTGAGAAAACCTTCAAATTCAAGTTTAACCAAAATCTGCTAGGAAATTGGTCAATACTAATCCAAGGTTCAGAAATAAACATAAAATCAGGTCTATTACTTGTAATATGTTTTTACAGTACCAATCTAGTATCTTGATTGGCAACACCTCTAGCATTCCAAAATAAAACCTTCATTGGGCAGCTTTTTTTAGGCCTGCTTTGGACCTTGTTTGAATCACACCATTAAAGTTCTGGTTTGGCTGCACCTTCTTCCTTTTCTGTTTTTTCTTTGAAACAGCATTAGTAAAACCATCATCATCTTTTTGTTGATTCTGAAGATACTTTGATGGTGTAATTTCTGGGGAGGCAGTTGTAACAGAAGCATCAACAAAGACATTATCACTCACCTCATCACCATTAGCATCATCCCAAAGACTACCAAAAATAGGCTGCAATTTCTCAAAGTTTCTCCAAGTCTCATTACCCAAACTATCAGAAACATGATCAATAGAAACCTCCCAAACCTTCCTAGCAACTCTGAAATCCCGATCCACAACTGGATTGCATGAAGGAAAAGGTGTAGGAGGAATAGGATTTCCACTATTAACACTTAAAGAATTAGGAGCAAAATCCCCTGAACTGTTATGGACATTTGAAGCCGAATTTCTCAAACTCTTAGTAGGAGTAACAGATTCATCAAAAACATTTTCAACACTGTCATCTTCTGCAATAACACAATCAGCATCATTCTGACTTATTGCACCCCCTTGCACAATATCTACTACCTGATTAATAGCAATTTCATTAACATAGGTTGCACCCTTAATCAAGTCAGGATCCAAGGCAACAGCAGGCCATGAATCGCAGCATCAAATTCTATTCTATGACTTGGCTCACCATGGTGATAACTGATATGAGGAGAAGGAGTATTATCTACAATTACATCTTTCCCTTTGTTCCTTTGCTGCTCTGCATTATTAACTTGCTTAGGAACATATTGCACAACAACTTTCTTGTTGACCTATTTTTTACTTCAGCAGCAGACACCTTAGCAGGCTGTCTATTCGGATTTCTATTGCAGTGTGACCAGGAATGGCCAATTGTGACACATGAAGAACAGAATAAGGGAAGTTTTTCATATTCAACATCAACCAAGAAAGCAAAATCATCCCTTTCTACAAAGATTTGATCCTGGAGCTGAACAGATAAATCCAACTCGACAAGAATTCTTGCATAATGACCCAAGGATCTTGATCTTGTTGCTTAATCCAAAACCAAGGGAATTCCAACTTCCCTTACAATATAAAAAAGGATCTTTGCACGCCAGTATTCCTAAGGAAGTCCATAAATACGAATCCAACATTGAGTGTTGGTTTGTTTCATTTTGTTTGGATTAAAATCGGGGGTCCAAGAGAAAAGTTTCATCATTCCGGGCATGAGATTCAAGAACCAAACGATAAGACTTTTCGTAAATCTTCAATGGATGAAAAGGAAAATTCATAAAAACCTTTTCCAATTGGAGTAACTTTCCCGTGACTAATTGGTTTCCATAATTGCAGAAGCTTGCTTCTCAAGTCATCCAATTTTATAGTTTGATCACCCGTTAACAACATCAATCTGTCGTGCAAGTTATTTTTACAGCTTTCTACGCCAGCAAGATATTCATCTTGCGGTATTTTCACAGCAATAACATCACCCTTCTAGCAAGGAATAGGGAGTTGGCTAATAGGAATGTCGCATGCATTATTTATAGCTTGTGCAAAAGATTTGACAGGGACGTGAACAACTTTTGGTGGGAGAGTGCGCGTAGCAGTAGGAGAAGAAGAAAGAGTAGGAGGAGAAGAAGAAAACTCAGGAAACAGAACATGCCATGGACAAGAAGCCATGGAACCGAAGATCAATCAATGTAAAACACAAGACTTGGGAGTCAAGAAATCCAAACCCTAGCAGAGAGAAAAAACAAGGATTCCATATTATAAAATTCAAGGAAAATTGGTTACTAAGATTGTTGGTCTTGTCGATTTTGCAAATATCGAAATCGACCCTAGGGATATGGAAACCCTCACCGGTTGTAAAAGAGAAGGAGCCAGATTTTATGAAGAATGGGATGATAGTATCGACATAACAACACTATATGTTACTCTTTTCGGGACGGGTAAGCCAAATGGAACTTCAGCTGAAAACCTAGTTCACAAAAAAAGATTGCTGCAAATGATTCTCGCAAGCAGCATTACTCCAAGGAGGTCAGGAAAGAACATTGTCACAAGCTTAGATAAGTTCATTTTACATCATCTTCTCCATCATATTAAACTTGATATAAATGATCTTATTTTCAAGCACATGGTGAAAATTGCTAATCAGAAAATCAAAATGCCTTATCCTTATGGAATGATCTTTACTAGATTGCTGAAATTAAGAGCCATTAATTGCATTGAAACTAGTCTGGAAATTATCCCTACTATCTGCTTAAAGACCTTCTATCGGATGAAATTGAAAAATGAAAATGGCGATCCTCTAACTGAAGATGAAGTAGAAAAGGATCAAGCAGAGGAAGGGAATGTATCTGTAGAAGATTCCGACAGTGATCTCGTGCCTCTCATCTTTAAAAGAAAAAGGCCTAAAAGAGAGATGAAAGAGGAGCCTTTGGTTAAAAACGCAAGGCAAGCAGCATGAACTTCTCTGAATAAAGCAGTTGTGTCTGAAGCAACAGTTATTCAACAGGAAGCAATATCTAGTCAGATAAAGATCACACCTGAAGATTATGAGAAAATAAATGTGTCATTAGTCTATAAGAGAAGAAAAGTATTCAAAGAAACTAAGAAAAGACAGTCAAATGAGGAGAAGCAGTCAAGTGAAAAACAAGAAAACTAAGCCCTTGAAATGCTATCTGAGTTAGTTGCATCTATTGTTCAAGGAATGAATAAATTTCTATATTGTCATCCTAAGAATAAAAGATCAACCTCCTCAAGAAAAAGAAAGAACTTTGAAGAATCTGGAAACAAGGAAAAGTCTACACTTCTTGTTTGGCTTCAAGAACACAAGATTAATTGGTGTAAGCCGAAGCCAAAGCAGAAGAAGAAACAGAAGCAGAGACAAAAGCGCCCAGAAGGTTAGTTTGATGCTCAAGCTGCAAGTTCTGGCTTAACAGATTATATGAAGTGGAAGATTGAGGTAATAGGCAGTAGAGTCAGCTTCTACGCAGTACATCGTTTTGGATATGAAGGACCCAGTGTACCTATGCCTTTGTTTTTTTTCAAACGCCATTTCCACCTTCTTAGAAAAGGAAAATCCATATCAAGATTTGATACCCCTTTCACAACTTTCATAACTGGTCCTATGTGTCTGTTAAAGTTTGTTTCATGTCTCCAAAATATGAATGTTTTTCTTTTACTCCAAAACCTCGTTCATGTTCAAAACATCTTTGTGCTACGGTATCCCAACCAACCTATCCTCACAAAAGTTGGTGTCTCTCTCTTTTTACATCTTTTAGATATTATGTCTCTCTACATAATTTCTTCAATTTAGATATAGATTCCTTGATCTTTTCAGAATCTAATCTATATCCAAATACAGATCATTCATGTCCACCCTTTCCTCCCTCTTCCTTTTGTCCCTCATTACCTCTTGAAAATAGATTGTTTGCATTGCTTCTTCAATATTTCAAACTTGTTCCTCTACACCCTTACCCCTATGTAATTCTCCTGTACTTTCTAAACAACCTTCTACATCGTCTACACTTGAACATACAACATCTATCCCTCTTTCTGAATCTTTTTCAAGCTCTTCTCAAGTACATCAAGTCTCCATCTCTGATCCAGTTGTTGTTGCTCAACTTAACGACTTTGGATCAAGTTTAAACAAGCTTAAAAATTTTTTTTTAGACTTTCTTGAGAATAGAACTAAACATTAGTTCTCTTGTGTACATTGTAAACTGTTTCGTTACATCGAACAGGGGGAGCATCAATTATAATTACACATCCTTGTTGTAATAACAAAAGTTGATATGACAAGTAAATCACATACATATCGATCATCAACTTCTTTTTGCTGATATAAAAAAAGGGGAGAAAGAAACATAAACTAAGTTTTACTAAGTTTTATGCAAGTTTTATATGATAGACTTAGTTGAAAGATAACATGACGATAAGTCTTTACATGTCTTGCAATATATCTGTGCTTATACATTCTTTTACGTTCATTGAAAATCATATAAAAATGTTTTGACATCATCAAAAGGGGGGCAATGTTAAGTCTCCAAACGTCTGTAATGACTATGTGCATAAGCGCATGTTCCTTGTGTTTTGATCTATGCAAACATTTCGATTAAATGATTTTAATGAACTATGTGAATATTTCTGATGATCTACCTGAGAGTGCAGATTATAAGCGTCTTATCTAATCTGCCTCAAGAGCTTTTCTAGTCATACGATGAAGCATTAGAAATACAGGCTCAAGCGTCTATACGACGAAGACTGTGACGTCCCCAAGGTCCACTCGAGGAAATCCCATTATATTAGAACTCACTTATACTGTTAACTATAACTTAGCGATTACGCGCTTATTAAAACAACGATAACATGCATCCAACATAAAAGTGCACAACATCAGAGTAAACGCAACAGGATAAACGAAAACACACACAGTACAGATATATATACATGGTGGCCCCATCAGTAGGGCTAAGTAAATATACAAACGGAAGTACATAATAAAACGAAGATACAACATAAGCATCAAAGGGACTCTAACACTCGAACTCACATACTCTCCCCATCCCCTCTCCAAATACATCAAAAAGACCTCACCTCACATCCTATGACAGACGCATTGGCGACGTCTCATCCTCAATAACGTGAAAGTCAAGAGCTACCCTGTCCTTCCCCATAAGTGCGCCTATAATCCCGCAACGGCACATAATACGAGGAAGAACTAGACAGAACAATCCGCCTACGCCTGGCGGCTCTCAAATACCACTCTGACCTCCGACGTTGTCCTCTCAGCACGAAGCCTCTGCGACTCGTCACGTGAGATGATGTTAGGGCAGCCCACATAAAATCTTGCTCTCACGGCTTGGGTGGGTGCCACATCTGGGGAAACGGAAGAAACTGGACTACTCTGTACGGTCCCAAGATGTCCGCTCGTGGTGGAGTACCGCCCCGAAACAGCATGCTCAATGCTCCGGTGTACACGATCAAAAACGTAGAGGGGTCCACCTGCCACCCCTGCTCATCGTGGTAAACGATCTCAAGCTCGCCCAGCATTGGGATCCCCGGTGCTGTCTGGAGGAAGGAATGCATCCTCGGGTCCATAATCACCTCCAGCTAACTCGTCGTCTGCTCGCACCTCTATAATAGGGATGATGCAATGCAGAACATATAGCAAACACAACCATCTCTCAATACTACGACACTACGGTCGTTCCCTAGCTAGATGTACACATACTCTTTCTATGCATGTCGGCCGGTACTAAACACCCTACTAAGGGCAACATCACGTCCGCACATCGGACAACAAGTTGGTTTGTTCCGGTAATCCGTTCCACTCGCCGTGACCCATAAGAGTGCATCACTGCTCAACTGTCCCAAACAAAGAGGCTTAACTGGGCCTCCTCGGAAGATCCGCCGGCAATTGGAAAGACTCAGGGTCTAGTCGGGATAGTAGGACTTCAGGACCGCCACGACACCATAGGCGCTACCATACTGATTTCATGTGGGTACACCTGTGTCCAGTATATCCCCAAGATCACGCAGACCTAACCTTCCGTTTTTCGTACCCGCACTCGGTGCACCAACCTCGTATGCCTCACAGCATACGGCTCACCACTTGGCATCAAATGCATATGCTATGCATGTCATCCATCTCTCTTGAGCTGATATCGCAACACATGCAAACTTACTCTTAGCAATGTGAGCTCCAAGCTCCCATCATAACCTTACGAGCTCCAAGCTCCCATCATAACCTCAAATCTCAATTATCAGCTCAAACGTCCACAACGGGGTCAAAGCCCTAATCATGCTAAACCTCCATATCTCATACATACATGCATTTCCAGATATAATGCAACAGTTCATCATTTATCAACATGCTCCATAAAGCAGTAAACAGCATACATACCAACATGCCATTATCACCAACACATCATGTATCTCTTGCAAACATCAGATATCATAAATAGCAGGTACGCATATATCAATACATAGAACATATTATCATGCATCACAAATCTGCTAACCTAGGGTATCTAATATAACGGTGATAGCCCAAAGTAGACTAAACCTAGGGTTTAGGTACTTTGTCAGGGCTCAACCTCACATAGGATTTAGGGTCCCCCCCCCCCCACATACACAAAACATACAATACAGCTATATGGACTACTCTTGCCTCCCCGACGTGTGTAACTCTTTCTCCCCACCTGATAGCAAACGTAGCGATAATCATGAACACAACGAGCACTCTTTGCTCCTCTCCTTGCCTCCACAACCGCGGTCACTTGCTCCAAGTTGGGATTGGAAGCTAAGAGGATTGACTGTTGTGTGAATGGGTGCATGCTCTTTTATGACAATGAATTCGACAAAAATGATGGTGCCTTGCTTGAATGCAGATTTTGTCAAGTGCCGAGGTATTGTCATAGCAACACTGAGACAAGTAAGAACAAACCAGTTCCTGTTAAGGCAATGTTCTATCTGTCGATAATTCCAAGGCTATAGAGAATGTTTGCATCAATGCAAATTGCAGGAAACATGACGTGGCACTATGAGAACAGAAGAAGTCCAGGCATGTTACCCCATCCGTCTGATGGCAAAGCATGGAAGCACTTTGATTAGGTACATCCAAATTTTTCCGAGGAACCACACAACGTACGACTTGGTTTATGCTCCGATGTTTTTATCCTATATATCCAAGCGTCAGCTACGCCTTATTCTTGTTGGCTAGTAATTATTACCTCATACGATCTTGCTCTGGAAATGTGCATGTCAAAACCTTATATGTTTTTAATGTGTCTCATACCAAGTCCATCCAATCTGAACGCTGGTATTAATGTTTATTTACAGACTTTGATCGATGAATTGAAAAGGTTTGTGGACCGGCGTGGTGACGTACGATATCGCAAGGAAGCAAAATTTTACAATGAAGGCAGCTTTGATGTGGACCATTAATGACTTCCCTACTTATGGTATGTTGTTCGGTTGGGGTACTCATGGTAAATTGGCATGTCCGCATTGCATGGAGATGGAGTATACAAAGGCCTTTACCTTGAAACATAGGGGGAAAAGTTCCTGGTTTGATTCACATTGTAGGTTCTTACCAATAGATCATGCATTTAGACGGAACAAGAACACCTTCAAAAAGGGGGGAGTTGAAAGAGATGAGTTGTCGCCTAGGTTTACACCAAAACAAGTTTGGAGTAAAGTAATGGAACTGCCCAAAGTCACTAACAATGGTCGTGTGTCCAGATTACCAGGATACGGGGAGTTGCATAATTGGATAAAAAGAAGTATTTCTTGGGATCTCTTGTACTGGAAACATAATTTGTTGAGACACAATCTCGATGTTATGCACATTGAGAAGAATTTTTTGACGACATATTCAATACAGTCATGAATGTGAGTGGCAAGAACAAAGATAATGAGAAGGCAAGAATGGACTTAGCTCTGTATTGTAGGCGACCAGACTTGGAGCTGATGTGGCAGGCTAATGGGAAGATGTTAAAACCTAAAGCCAATTATAGTTTATCTACTGAGGAAGCAAAGTCGGTTAGTCAGTGGATAATAGAACTATGGATGCCATACAATTATTCTTCCAATTTGGCAAGATGTGTTGATGTCAGCAAGGGAAGGATGCATGGGATGAAAAGCCATGACTGTCATATATTCATCGAATGTTTACTTCCTATTACTTTTAGTTTGTTACCAGTCCATGTCTTGAATCCGCTTACAGAACTGAGTCAATTCATTAAGGATTTGTGTTCTGCAACATTAAGGGACAATGAATTGATTAGATTGGAGTAGAACATTCAAATCATTCTATGCAAGTTGGACATCCCCCCCCGGCTTCTTTGATTCCATGGAGCATTTCCCAGTTCATCTCGCATATGAAGCAAGGCTTGGTGGACCAGTTCAATATA
Organism: Ammopiptanthus mongolicus; assembly: GCA_039655645.1. Classification (NCBI taxonomy): domain Eukaryota; kingdom Viridiplantae; phylum Streptophyta; class Magnoliopsida; order Fabales; family Fabaceae; genus Ammopiptanthus; species Ammopiptanthus mongolicus. Next base: position 30,847,053 of record CM077344.1, read on the forward strand.
CGTGGATGTATCCATTTGAAAGGTAATATAACTATCCTACTATTTTAATTAGATTTTTTCCATTTGAAATTAAATGTAATATATATAACTATTAACTTGTTATTTTATAGATTCATGGGGTGATTCAAAACGATCGGTGAAAAATAATGCTACGGTTGAATGATCAATTTGTGCGTCTTACTTACACCGTGAGACAATCCATTTTTGTTCTCATTCTTTCAACAACTTCATGTTGTCACCAAGAAATAGTAGGAATGAAATGGAAAATGAAAGTGAAACACATTTGTTATCCTTATCAATCTTTTGTCATCCAAGTCGTCATTCCGGAAAGGAGTTGACTCACCGGTTAACGGATTTAGAGAGGAAATCGGCCCATGTTCATGTGTTGATTAATTGCACCGAAGTTAAGCCATACCTTGAGTATGTATTGCATATCCTCTTCTTTCAATTACGTAATATATAATATATATACTACTTTGCAAAAAATGTCTGTATTGTCCAATTTGTATAGAGCATTCTTGTTATCTGAAAACATAAGTGAACAAGAACACTCTGCTCATATACACGCAGATTTTCCAATGTGGTTTACACAACAAGTAAGTATCATCAAATTCTGTATGTAGGTTTACATAACATTTTTGCATCTAACATAAGGAACTTATCATATATATATATATATATATATATATATATATATATATATATATATATATATATATATATATATATATATCATACGAAAATCATCTTTCTACCCAGATGTTGAGTAGAAATTCCGTCATTTGTGATTGTTAAGGGGAAAAGTGACCTTATGAACGGAGTTCCTAAAATCACTTCATTTTTAAGATCTTTAACAAGTAAAAACGGGGTTTCTACTTTAAGACCATGATTTTCAATTATGACTTTGGATAATTTGAAATTAATCCTAACTTTTGAGCCGTTGGCTGTACTCAATCTCTCGGATGTTTTCTCAAAATATTTAGTAGGAATTAATCCTTCTAAAATACAATTGGAATCAGCACTAGTGTCAAACAAGGCTGTTGTATTAATAATAAAATCATCAATGATAATTCTAATCTTAATATAGAACTTTTGAATTCTTAATTGATTAATAAGATTCAAAAATTCTTGATCTTTGTCAGTGTTGTTGTCCTCATTATCCGAATGATGACTAACACTTTTTTCGAGATTGGGTTGAGCTTGATCATCATCTGAAGAAGCTTCAGAAGACGGATTATCTAGTTGAGATAAAATAAGCTTATGAACAGCTTGTTCTTGTTTTATCTCTTTGATTTCCTATTTCAGATTTTTGATCTCTTCCTGGAGATCTTGAATTGTGACAAGTTTTTTTTGTTTAGAATCTAAACGTTAGAGAATTTGTTTGAAATCAAATTCATCTTTGATAATGGCTCCTTTCTCATAGAAGCAGAGAACCTTTCAAAGTATCTCTTCCTTTCATCTTGGTCAGGAAGGGCATTAATGACTTCAAAAAGGAGATCTTGATCCTTATTTAAGATATTAATTTCGTTAGAAGACTCAGAAGCTTGGCTTCCGATATCATCTTATAAAATTTGATTCAGATTTTCAGAAGAATCACTATTTGATCCATCTGAATCATCAGATTCTAATAGGAGATTGTTCAATTGTTCCTCAACTGTTGGTTCAATATTTAAGGCTTTAATTTTCTTTTTAAGCCTACAATATTTGCTAATATGGCCGAGTTTGCCACAACTATAGCAAATGGTTGATTTTTTGGGAATTGCAATATCAATTGCTGGTTTGGATTTAAACTCTTGCTTGAGTTTTCTTGGAGGAGTGTTCTTTTTGTACCTAGTATACTTGGTATACTTTGGCTTCTGGGTTTTATTGGTTTGATGATGTTGATGGTGTTTATGGGCGAATTTTGGCTTGTCTTTTGGACAAGGGGGCATTCCGAATTGTTGGCAGAATGAACCTAAATCCTTCTATGCTGCCTTTTCCTTTTGGAATTGATTATGAACTCTATCCTCTTGACAAAGTCGTACCTATTTTTTGGATAACTGCAATGAGTTGGCCATAGGTTAATTTTTCATAAGGAATTTTTCCTTCAGGGGCATGAGCTTGGAGCTCATCCCTAACAATGTCTCCTAAGGCAGTAGGAAGACCTGTTACAAATTTTTCTTTCCAGAGACGATCCTGACAATCTTCTCTGGTGTAAACCCTTGTTAAGAAGGTATCTCTATACCATCTAAAATCTGATAAGGATCTACATTTGAGATTGGCTAACAAATCAGCCGTTTTGTTTTTCCACACTGAAGTATTTCCAATGAAATGTTCAGCAATGGAGAATATTAAGGTGTTAACCGCATCAGGGATGGGTTCACCATCACTTGTGATTGGTGTTCCATCAGTTTGGGTTTTGATGGCAGTAAAGACTTCTTCTTTCTGCTCATTAGTGAAAGAATGATCCCACCATCCTTTCAATTGGCCAGTAAATCCTGCTACGAGGATATTACAGATTACTTCCTCAGAAGCATCATTGGCAGCTTGATAAGCTGTGGCCATCATTGTCATATGTTGCAATGTGGTCATAATTTGATATTCGGGCAAGCCATCTATGTTCCATTCATAGATATTGTTGGCATTGAAGCTTTTGAATGTTGGGGGCTTTTCTTCTAAGAGCAAATATGGGGGAGTTGCTCTCGGGTAATAAAGCTTTGTGGATTTCTTCCAAGGTTTGGAGAAAACCGGATTGATATTGAAAGGGGGTTGTGTTTCCTTTGTTTTTGATGAAGAAGCCACAGATTCCCTATCTGAGCTAGTTTCATCAATGACATTGATAGTTGGACCTCTACTTCTTAGTCCATATGGATTTTGGGTTTGTTGTTGTCCAGAATCTTGTGGTGAATCTGGTACCACAATATTTTGTAGTCCTTCAACCTTTTTGATAGGATCTACTTTTGGTTCAGTTTTGACTTCTGGATCACGAAGAAGTTTTAAACTTTCTTTAAACTTCTTAGTAACCTTGAAGGGTTTCAATAAAGGTTTATCCAAAGGTTTTTCTACTTCAATTCTGGTTCCTGAAGAGGATGGTAAAGCAGAAACTTCAGATTTAACCCTAGTACCTAAAACTTGAAGATACTTATTGGTGTAATTGGATTGCTCCATCAATTTTTTAATGTCTTGAGGTGAAACGGGTTCGTTCACGTCTTTGGTTTTGAAAGAAGATGCTATGATTGGGGTTGTATCATCCTTAGGATCCTTGATCCCTGGGAGTTGAAAAGATGTATTTGGGGGTAGTTCTATCTTAACTATCCCACCATTTTTCAAATGCCAAACAGTAATGACATTTGTTGACTTGTCCTCAGTCAATGTAATTTTCCAAGGATAGTTGATATTGTTTTTGACCAGATAAACATGAAACCAGTCAAAGAATTGGATATCTTTCTTAACATTGTTAAGAAAGGTGTAATATTCTTCTAGAATATGTTTGCGTTTTGTTCCCTTGTAATGTTGAAAGAACCACTCTCTTCGAGGTTTCCATTCCTCAGAGTAAAAGCTCTTTCTTAGGGATTCCTTATCAAAATGGGTCTTATAATTCATCATGAAAAGATGCATTAATAGAGGAGTATGTTGGAGACTGAATTGATTTTCCATCATCATCGTCAGTCTGATAGATTGGTCTAGGGATACTAGATGAGGTATCTAGACCCTGTAAATTAATGGATTGATTTGAAGATTGGGATAAGGCTGAAAAAAATTGCCTTGATGGTACAGATCTGAAGATTTCAGATCTAATGCTTGGTGTTCTAAAAGAACTAAAAGAATTTCACCTATCAAAGACTAATTCTACTTGTCCTGATTGAGATTAAACAATTTGATTAAAGTTTGATGATTCCCTGGGCAAAGCTGGGGTAGCTTTATCCAGAATCCATCTTTCTGGTAAGACTACGTCTTTCCAGAGGATTGTTTTTAGCACAATAATATTGGCCTTTGTAACGTCAGTGAGAAACAAAGTTGCTTCTCCAGTTGTTTTTGTTTTGAGGACTTTCGAGTTACAAGAATTCATTACCTTGTATTGAATCCTGTAAAGTAAAGCCACTGGGATCGATCCGTGTTTCATGTCTAAACCACAGATCTTGATGTTTAAGAACAAAGCATCCAAGATATTTCTATCTTGCAAACTTAAAGTTCTATTTGGGTAACAATTGAAGTAAATCGGACCCTAACTTAGGCTAGTTTCTACTGTTCCTAAGAGCGAATCCTCAAATTTGTTATGTCTAATATCTCTTAAGCACATTAAGATTGAAGCATTTAATCCTTCTCGGATTAAAGGTTTAACAGCTACCTGAACACATCCTATGTGTAGGTACCTATATTTTTGTTTGTGATTTTTGATTGTGTCCATTGAGAGAAGATGAAATTCTTCACTCTCTGGGTTGATTGGAATGTTTTTCTCCACTGTCTTGATGATATAGTTAGAATGCAGGAAAAATCTGCCTTCTGGCTTGTAGAGTTCTTTTGTGGGAATTTTTGGAATTTCCCAATTATCAATATCTTGATTGATGTTTTCAAAGCAGATCTCTTCGTTGAAGATACTGCTGGGATTGTTAGGAATCTCAGATTCCTGAAGAGACGAAGAAGAAGGTTGGGAGGAGCGGAAAGAAAGCTTAGAAAGGGAGCGAGACAACATATTTTATGTGTCTGGTATCTTTGCCTTCCTTTGGTTCCATAGAAGATAATAGTATAGATCCAAATCAAATCCTTCTGAATAATTTTCTCATAAAAATGTACAATCATATACAAAAGCATATGAACTTATTATTCTTAACCAAGGCTATACCTTAAGCTTAACCAAAAGCAACCTAGGCATCATATTTTACTTATCTTGCTTCAGCATGGGCAAATTAGACTTACTGCCTCTTTTAACCATAGCGAGGACTTACAGCTACAGCTCAAACAAGATAAATCAAATATATGCTAAATGGTTCTTACCTAGTTAAGCGGTATACCAACCAGTTAATAATCATAAGCTCAATAATAAAATAGGTGGCAAAGCCATCCATAGAAGAGTAGGTAGGAGGCAAGGCCTTCCATTTAACTCTTTTTTTTTTTAATTCAGAAAGATCGGATCTGAGATCTACATTACTATTCCTACTTCCCTATCGGGCTTTGATACCAGAGTATGAAAGGGCTTAAATGAAAAGGGGAGGAAGGGAGAGCAGGATAATGGAAAGTAGGAATCAAAAATGTTTTACATATTTAAAACATGAAATTCAAAAATGGAACATGTGAAAGAAAATATAAAAAGAAACCAGAGCGGAGGCAAGCCTCACCAGGACTGGTGGAGGGAGAAAAGAGAATGCAGTTAATGCATGTAAGTGAAGAAAGATTGAAATTTTATTGATATGAAAATAATTTACAAGATTTGGAAAACGAAGAAGAAGAGAAGGGAGAAGATGGAAGAGCTATATATATATATATATATATACGTTTCCTGTGAGGCACCAACTGTTGTCAACCAGCACTTAAGGAACTTATTTGACGGTCCTTATTCATGTGTTAAAGAATGGCACACGTTCTTTGTGAACAGGTACAAATTTCATACACATTCATGGACGGATGGCAAAAAAAAAAAAAAACAATAAACAGCGGGGTTTACGTGAAGGGCCTCATCGAAGGGGGTGAAAATGACTTCTACGGAGTGATCCAACATATATATGAATTGGCGTATACTACTTTAGACTATACTAAAAGAATAGTTCTATTTTATTGTAACTGGTTTGATCCATCCATTAGAGGCACAAAATTGAATCCAAAATATAATACGGTGGACATCCAAATGGGTAGCAGATATCAGAACTTTGATCCATTTATCCTAGCACAGAATGTGAGACAAGTGTATTATGTCCCTTATCCAGCAACACAAAAGGACAAACGAGGTTGGTGTGCTGTCATCAAGACGAAACCAAGGGGTCGCCTCAAAGTTGATGATCAGTAGGAAGATGTGTCTTATCAAGTGGATGAAATGTCTCGTGTAAATGAAGGCATTGAAGTTGTGCGTATTTCTTGTTTACGGGACTTGGACGCTTCTGGTGAAGAAGTGGATACTGATAACTTGTCATCCATCCATGAGCATTTGGATGAAGAAGACGAAGTCATTGATTCGGGAGAAGAAAATGAAGAAATTAGATAGGAAGATGATGAAGACTTTTTGTCAAATTTTGAATAACACTTAAGATCATTTAACTTTTATTTATATTATTGCGTTATATTGGTTGATTTTATGACTTAGATAATTATTTTATTGTTCTATCTTAGATTATTACTTCGTAATTATTTATTTATAAGTTATATTTCATGAATTTTATCTTAACATTAAATTGCTATATAGACATATGGCATCAGGAGGACGTGATCCATCTCCACCTATACCACCCACTGGTGGTAAGGGTAAAGGTGTCGACATTACTCCTCGTTCGACTCATCGTTGGACTAGGGCTCCTCGCATTGTTACTCATGATGTTGTAGACGGTTTCGTGTCTTTGCCTTCGACATCTGCCCCTGCGGTGTTTGCACTCCTATCATGCCCGCCTACACCTACATCGCGAGAAGCATTGCCTCTATCGATTGCACCTACTCCACCGGTAGCACCTATACTGTTCACTATATCTGGGATCGATATGATTCCCACCCAGGGTTCGAGATACATACACACCAGGGTGCTTCTAGTTCAACTCGTGTGAATGCATCATCACCTGCTCATCATCAGGCTATGGAGTAGGAGTATAGTCCCTGCTATTCACCCTCACCTTCAGAGGCAGAGGAGGAGGAGGAGGAGGAGGAGGAGGAGGAGGTTGAGGAGGAGGAGGAGGAGGAGGAGGTTGAGGTCATGGCCGATGGTCGACCTATCATTAGACCGTCTGGTAAAGAGTAAGAATTAATAAAATAAATTTATTCAATTTCAATTACATGTTTTTACTGTTAAGGTTACTTCCTTCGAAGGTAGCTTCGAAGAACATCACAGTTGTTATTGAGTCGATGTTCCATTATCCTTGAGCCACATGGGGACAACTCGATGACATGCAGAAGCATAGTTTCTTTGACACTTATAGAGTAAGTTGTAATGTTTAATTTATTTAATATGTTTTGATTTATTATTTCATAAATTATTAGTATAATAAATTATTATTTATGTCTTCCTAATACAGACAAAAGTTGCTTGGAGAGCCAACCATGAGGCATTGGTCAAGAGGAACTTTCATATGAAGGCCACCCATCGCCTATCCAATATGCTCAAGAACACTCGCCTGAAGGGTGAGCGACCCTCATGGATGGGAAGATGGAGTTTGGGATGCCCTATGCCGCTACTGAGCTTCTGCTGAGTTCCAGAAAAATCAGCCCAGACAAAGAAAAATAGGGCATCAAAGAAGGATGGGAGCCTGCACACATAAGGTTCCATCTGCCAGGAGGAGTACTTTGAACATCTGGTACATTCATACTTTCATTCTTATGCAATACCTATATTTTTCTATAGTTTTTTAATTACTATATTAACTTATAATGTATGCTTGTGTTATAGCTTAAGGAGAGAGGGAGACCAGTGCCGATTAATGAGCACCACCGTCACACCCATACCGGGAAGGGTACTCGCGAGTATGTAGATGATCGCTCTAGGCGCACTTAGGTAATGCCCCTTTTATTTATAGTTTTATAATCTATCGTTTTATTATATAGGCTTAATTGCACTTTTGGACCCTCAGGTATCACGATTGTGCAATTTTAGTCCCTCAGGTTTTAATTGCGCCAATTGGGTCCTCCAAGTATCACGATTGTGCAATTTTAGTCCCCCAAGTTTCAATTGCGCCAATTAGGTCTCCCAGGTATCATGATTGTGCAATTTTGGTCCCCCAAGTATCACAATTGTGCTACTTTTAACGTTAATAGCCTACGAAACACATGTGCGACTATTTTGGCACTTAATGAGCCCAGCTTGGCAGCTTATGTGTCATTCTTATGTGGCACTTAGTGATGTCCATTTGACCATTAAAGTGTGTGAGATGTCAATGATGTCTTATAAGAATGGCTTGCAAACTGTCAAGTTGATTTCACTAAGTTTCAAATCAGTCCCACGTGGGCTACATAGGCTACTGGCGTTAAAAATTGCACTATTATGATACTTGGGTGACCAAAATTGCACAATCGTGATACCTAGGGGACCCAATTGGCGTAATTGAAACCTGGGGAACCAAAATTGCACAATCGTGATACTTGGAGGACCTAATTGGCGCAATTTAAACCTGGGGGACTAAAATTGCACAATCGTCATGCCTGAGGAACCAAAAGTGCAATTAAGCCTATTATATATTATAAATGCATTGATTTGTTTGATTATGCATAAGAGGAGGAATTCCCGGAGATGATGTCTCAGGCATCAGCCTCTTCCTCCACCCCACTTGACCCCCGAAGAGGAGGAGTGGCTTGCGCTGCATGTTTGGGTGGAGGTTGTTGGCGGCAATAAGAAGGGTCGTCTGTACGGTGCAGGAGACCTTTCCGACAACTATCGGAAAGGGTCTTCGCCCTTGGATCTCAGTGCCGGAGCATCCACCGGAAACAGTCGCCGCACTTAGGAGTCAACGGAGATTGCTGAGCTTAGGCGGAGACTGGCTGAGTCAGAGTGGCTATGTCGACGATGCATCAGATGCTACTGACCTTGCAGCAGCAGCAGCAGCCTGGTCAGCCGACCTGTCACACCGGGACAACGATGATGAGGACTCATTCAATCATCTTATCCGGTCTCCTCATTATGATAGGGATTATTAGGTTTCTAGGTTAGTTTTTTTTATTTATATTTCTATGTATTGTAAAAACATATAATATTTATCATTTGGGTATAATTTTAATATCTATCTTTAATTTTATTATAATATTTAGTTAATTAATATTTGTAAATAATTAATAAGAAATATAATTATTTAATAATATAAAATATACTTAAATAATGGTCGTCGGTAATTGGTGGAAGGTACTTTCCGACGGCTGTGGCCGTCGGGTAAACTGTGTAGGTAATTACCGATGGGCGGGCCGTCAGTAATGGTTGTAGGTAATTACCTACGCCATTATCGACGGTCTTTTGCGCTTGGCCGTCGGTAAGCGTTACCGAGGAGCTTCCGAGGAGCTTCTTTCCGACCGACTTTTAGCGCCCGTTTGTCAGAAATGACCCATTACCGACAGCATTTTGTCATTACCGACGACTTTTGACCCTCGGTAATAAGCTTTTTTTTTATAGTGATTATTTTCCAGAAATTCATTTTTTCCTCGTTGAACTGGAGGAGCCTTTGCTCCCATAACCTTGTCCCTAAAAGACACCTTCTGTAACAGGCCTAAAACTCCAGCATCAGGCGGTTTTTCTCCAGTGGTGGAGTTGGCACCTCTCTTCGAGCATAGAAAACAATATCCTCAATTCCTTTTTATGAACTAATAGCATTTTTTTTTCGATCTCTAAAACTAAGTTTCAGTGAATAGAAAAGTAAAAAAATTCTTGCCAAAAAATCAATTACAAAAAATCTAAAAAGTACTTTTATCAAATATGTATAAGGTGACAACCAAGCGCGTCTCAGATGGTAAGACGCTTCACCTACATCCAAAGGGTTGTGGGTTCGAGTCATATAGGGGGAAAGTAAGGAACCACTATTGATCCCCTTTTAAAAAAGAAAAGGAAGAAAAATATGTATAAGATAACAGTGCTGTTATTTGAACATCAAAAGTTAACAACAAAAATCGACAATGGTTAATGCAGTTCAAAAATGTGGTTAATTAAGTGTTGAGTTTGGTTAATGAATATACAAGGTGTCGCAACTCATTAACCATCCGCTGAACTTCATTAACCACGATTTTTAACGTTATTAACCACGATTTTCAGGTGTTCGAAATTTTGAACTTCACATGCATATTTGAACACCTGAAAATCGTGGTTAATAACGTTCAAAATCGTGGTTAATGAAGTTCAGTGGATGGTTAATGAGTTACAACACCTGGTATATCCATTAACCAAACTCAACACTTCATTAACCATGTTTTTGAACTGTATTAACCATATAAAATGTTATCGATTTTTGTTGTCAAACTTTTTATGTTCCAAAAACATTTCTCATAAGGTAATTAACTTCAAACTCAATTGCACTCACCAAACCATGATACAAAAATTGCAAAATGTAAACCAAAGTAGCACTAAATTGATGTTATTTATTTTAGACCCAAGGATCAAGTTAATGAATAAAATATTTGGAAACCCAACTTGATAACTCGTGTTTGGATTACAATTTTGAATAGGGATTTAATTGGTATGAATTGTCCGCAGTATAAAACTTTTTTACATTATTAATTAATTATAATTTATTACATTATTAAAAATGTTTGATTCTTATTCTAATTATCTTATAACTCAATCATACCATGTTTTTCCGAATGATTAATAGTGTAAAAAAAACTTTACAAATAATATTACATAATGTGAACACTCAATTTTGTCCGGGTCAATTTTCTTTTTCCTTTTAATACTAAAAAAACCGCAAAAAAAATTTAATTAGATCTTAGCTCAATTCTTAGAAGTTAGGCTCATCATGTTTTAATAAATAAAAAAATATAAAAAAAATAAAATAAAATAAAATAAAATAAAAATAAAAAAAAATAAATAAAAATGTGATGAAGATTAGGTTGTTTTAGTAGATAGGGAAAGATAGTGATAGTTATCACATATCCATCATTTCAAACTCTCAAAACAGATTTTGCTTCTATAATTATCATAATCTATTTGAGATAGATGATGATTTCTTTTTGATAGCTCATCTAATTTGATAACGAGAGTTTGTTACTTTTTTTCTCCTATATATTGGATTCTATTCTATCATCAAAAGGGGGGACCGAATTTTCTAATCAGCATCCATCTTTGCTTCTGACCCTTTCCCTTTGGTTCTTCCCACACTTACAACACAGCCATCACTCACCTTATACTTCCATTGACCTTCATCTCCCCAAATCCAAATCAGCGTCTAATATCCTCTCACCCAAGCCTCCATCATAAGTCACCCAAGCCTCCATCATAAGAGCATTTACGTTCTAACACCAAGGTCCCCCATTGTTGCATAGCGTCTCCATCTTCCTCTCTGTTTATCCACACAGGCCCCAACATTGCTATCTCCAAAAGCCAAGAGTACTTTGGTTACTGCTGCCATACCAGTCACCCCACGTTCCAATAGCTCCACCAGGCAACATCGTTCATCACTCCCTATCTCCATCGTGGTAGCCCCATTCCGAACCCGCCGCGCCTACTCCACCCCAGCTCATCCATCCAGAGCACCACCGTGCGTGTGCCACGCTTTGCCGCCCATCACGAACTAGTCTAGTCGCGTCTCCCATGTCACCGTGTAGCTCAAAGGTCCCGAGCTTCATTCCTCTGTTTCACAATCAGGTTTCATAGCTGAGGGGCAAACCATTTCATTTATTTATTTTTGATTAGTTTTTGTTTTTTTTAGTTTTGGGTTAATTGAAAAGGGTTTGGTTGTTTATTTTTTGGGCTCAAGGTGTAGTGGTTAGGGTCCAATTGGTTAGTCATTTTTATGGTTTAAACCAAAATAAAATCAGAAAAGAACAAAAATAAAATAAATAAACAAAAAAAGAAAAAAAATAAATAAGATGTTTTCAATTCTCGCAACAATTTATGACGTTGATGTATGATTTTTCATCCTCAAGTGTCGTATAATCTTGTAAGGGTTTATCGTATAGCTTTGCTATCTTGAATCCTGTGCAAAAGTAAATTTTGAAATAAAATCCTTTTTTTCTAAAATTATCTCCAAAATAAAAATCTTTTTCAAAAGAAAATAAAAAATATCCAACCAATCAAGCATTTTCTACAAGAACTACGTGGCTTTGAGTTTCCCATCGCACCAGGGAATACGTAGGAGCGAAATTAATCATTTCGTCAAGCTAAAATTAAATTTTCTTATTTTTGTGTTTGTTTATCCTCTCTTTATTTTGTTTTTTTGGGTAAAATAAATATTTTCAAAGTTATTAAATTCGCACAATTAACTTGAGGTACCGTTCTTAAAACGGGCGATGTAGGGTGCTAACACCTTCCCTACTCGTAACCGACTCCCGAGCTCGATCTCAATTTTTTTTAAAAAAGACCAGTTTCCTTAAGTTTATAATTTTTCCAATTTTTTCCAAAAATAAATTGGTGGCGACTCCTCTTTCTTTTCTTCGCGGCTCCCGGACGGGACGGTCGCGACAGCTGGCGACTCCACTGGGGACTTTTGAGAGTCAAGCCTATCATAGTTATTTGTGCTTTTGTTAATAACTTTTATTTATTTTACCCTTTTTTTATTTATTTATTCTGTAAATATTGTACAATTATAATTTTGATTTAACTATAGGATAGACGACATTTTCGTATTAGCATGATCTCCTTTGCAGATAAATGTGGGTAGTCTTAGGATTTCAGGTTTGCATGCTCCCTCCACACACCTCACCTACACATTGTGCACACACTTATGAGTGAGACTCTATACCCGGGTCCTGGTAAACCCTAAGATTAAGAAAGAGGTTGTGTAATGATAGCCACTTTGGATGTACGTCCTGTTTGAGTATCATGAAAACCTCATCTAGAGTATGACCCTTTTATGATGTCCCACACCTAGTAGATCTCCTACTGTTGTGGCCAACATCATGAATTGGGATCTTAGCTCTAGAGGCCTAAAGAATTATTGGATTTGTAGAGCCACCCTAATGGGAGGTCACGAATTAACATTCCATAGACCATTAGGATAGAATCTAATAAGGTAACCCGATTTAGGGCACAGAGGTGGGCGTACTTTCTCCTTATCTTTTATTTTCTTTTTATCATGCATGTAATTATTTTCTTTTTTATCATGCATGTAATTTAATAATGCTTCTTGTTATAGGAAACCAAGGGTGAACATTTTTGAAATGGGAGATAATATTTTTTTTAATACCTTTGAACGAGACGTTCTGGGAATGGTTAATAAAAAATATGTACCATTGAATTATTTCCGTTGAATGAGACGTTCTGAAAATAATTAATATATTCACCAGTAAATTGTTTTATATGAATGAGACATTCCATAAATAATTAATACTCGCTAATTAATCAAAGATACTCACCATTAATTTTTCCTTTAAATGAGACGTTTTGGGAACAATTAATATACACCATTGTTTGAAATATTCGCCAATAACTTCATTCCGCAAATTATTTTCTTTGAACGAGACGTTCTGGAGATAATTGATATTCACCATTAAGTGATATTCGCCATTATACCTTTGAACGAGACGTTCTGGATATAATATTCACCATTAAAACTAATACCTTTGAGCGACTAGGAATAGTTAATAAAAATATCCGCATGAGTCTACAATACATCCTCAAGTAATTAATAGTTGTCATGCGTGATATCAGGAATATTAATCAATATAGCTGGGAAACGAGTACCATTACACCCTTATCGGACCCGATCACAAGCCAGAATCATGGCTGACCTAGAAACAACTCAAGAGATTAGGGATGAAGTGAGTCAACTCAAAGAGCAGATGGCCAAGATGATGGAAATGTTGCAAACAATGCAAAAAGACAAGAATACAGATGAGAATCATTCAGCCTCAAGCGAAGAACAACCGGCTAATCCTCTTCAGGGCTTCAATCAGCAAGGAATCCTGGTGCCTCTCACCATGTATCCCAATAATCAAGCTCACTCTGCATTTGACCCGAACAATCCCCCATATGGGCTTCCCCGAGGGTTTGTGCCACCAGTAGCCACTGTTTTGCAAGACAATAACTCAAATCATAACCCTCACATCAATGTTGGCGAAGAACGTCAAGCACAAACCACTAACTTTCCTCATGCTACCACTCCAATAGTGGTACCTGTCGCTAAACAGCACACTCCACCACCATGTACTGTCCACATAGGTACTCAGGGAACCCAGGCGGTACATAACTTTGTTTCTCCCGATGGGCTGCAATCTGTTCCTCAAAGAATATACGGGGAGATTCCTGTTGAGAATGCTCAGTCCAAAGAAAAGTTAGAAATTCTGGAAGAAAGGCTGCGAGTTATTGAGGGGGCGAACAGTTATGGTCTTCGGGATGCCTCAGAACTTTGTTTTGTGCCAAACGTTGTGATCCCACCGAAATTCAAAGCGCCTGATATTGACAAATACAAGGGAACCACCTGTCCAAAGAACCATTTAACCATGTATGTTCGAAAGATGGCATCGCAAGCTCATGATGAAAAGTTATTAATACACTTCTTCCAGGACAGTTTGACTGGGGCAGCTTCAAGCTGGTACACGCATCTAGAAAGGACTCGTATCCGATCTTTTAAGGATCTAGCAACTGCGTTCTTGAAGCAGTATAAGTACAACATTGACATGGCTCCCGATAGAATGCAGTTTCAAAATATGTCAAATAAAGACATAGAGACTTTCAAAGAATATGCGCAGAGATGGAGAGAATTGGCTGCTCAAGTAGAGCCCCCACTGTCTGAAAAGGAAATTGTTGCAATGTTCATTGACACGCTCCAATCACCCTTCTATGACAGAATGATTGGAAGTGTGTCATCGAACTTGTCTGATATAGTCGTCATTGGAGAAAGGATTGAGAGCGGGATGAGAAGTGGTAAGATTATTGAAAATTCAATAGGAGCGACTGACACAAAGAAATCTCCATTTGTGAAAAGGAAGGAAGGAGAGACATATGTTGTGGCATCTGGGCAAAAGAAGTCTGATCAATGGGTATCAAACCAAACGCTGGTTAACCCTCAACCATCTTTCCAAGCTACCTACATACCATATAACCCATCACTTCCATATCACCAACCCAACCATCCATACATCGTTGCCACCTCACAATTCCCAAATTTCCAACCCTATCAGCCATCATACTCTACCCAACACCAAGCCTTTTCCACTATGCCACCTCAAACAACTCAACCTTGGAATCAAAACCCAAATGTGAATCACAGGAGACCGCCTTATGACCCAGAAAAGAAGCCCATGCAGTTTGACCCGATACCCATGACTTACACTGAATTACTATCCCACCTTATAAAGAACTCCATGCTAGCACCTGTCTCGACAAAACCAGTGGAACCCCCGTACCCCAAGTGGTTTGATCCCAATGCAAAATGTGATTATCATGTGGGAGCAATAGGTCATTCTACTGAGAATTGTAAGGCCTTGAAGGCTAAGGTGCAAGATTTGATCAATGCGAAGGGGTTGAGCTTTCAAGGAAGCGCTCCTAACATAGGTCAGAATCCTTTGCCAAATCATGATGGTTCTGGAGTCAATGCCATAGAAGACACTGTGGAGCATGCTCTCCTAAGTCCGGGTGATCTTCAGAGAGATGCATAAATATGAGCTGGTACAAATCCCGAAAAGGGAGAATTAGATTTTGAGGAAGGGATAAGATCTGACTTCCATGGGAAAGATGGACATTCAATTGAAGCATGTGGCGAGTTCAAGCAAATGCTGCAACAGTTAATGGATATGCAACTCGTGCAAGTGAGCTATCAATGCGATACTGGTAGAAAATGGTCAAGAAGTTCATGATTTCTCAAGCACCATCTAGAACAATCGGGAGATTGGCAACTTTCCCAGACCTTTGAATCTTGTTTAGAGTAATTCATTAATGCTAATCCTTTAGCTCTGCCCAAGGCTTTAGGAATCCTTTTGGGATGGGCTTACTTGTTTCCATTTCAGTATGAATTATCAATAAACGAATTCATTGAGTTTTTTTTTTTCCTTTTCATCTTTTCCTTGATAATTACCACAACGCAGATTTGAAAGTGATTCTCTAAATAAAAAATAAAAAGTGCTAGCATCTCATCATATGGTTTTGATCACCTTATTTATCATGTTGGATTTGATAACAATTGAAAGCTCCCCATGGATATATAAGATCAACTAAGCCAAAAGCATTAAACGAGCACTCTTTTCACAATTGAAAGTGAATGGGGCAATCAAAAGTAGCCAATAAGAGATACTTAGTGAAGGAGAATTACTTTCCTTTAAGGGTGCTACTAAAGGAGAATCTTAAAGCCCTCATATTCAAGCTGGATACCCAAAAAAAAAAAAAAATTTGAAAGGGAGCAAATAAGTAATTATTTTAATGAGCACTATCATTTTGTCTTTAATTTAAACTTTTTGAAAATAAACAATCATGATTTGAAATGAAGATTAGCCATCTTTCTCTATCCTTCACATATTTCCATTATCCCTTGTTACCCCTTTTGAGCTTGAAACTTTTTCAAAGAACCTTGGACAAGGATCACCCCTACACTTGGGGCTAATATGAGAAATGAGAAATGTAAAAAAAAAAAAAAAAAAAAAAAAAAAAAAGGAAAAAAAAATTCCTACAAGAAAAAAAGAGATGATTAAATAAGCTCACAATAAGGGTGAATGAAAAAGCAAGAAAAGCGGAGAAGTAACCAAAGAAAAAGCACCATTGATGCGACGTAAGAATAAAGATCCTTGGCCCATTCAACCCTCAAACACGCATTTGGGCCTTATACCTTTTCTTTCATACCCCTTAACCCCGACCACGTTACAAGCCTAAAAAGTCCATTCTGATCAATGAAAGATTGTTATCATTTTCATCAATTTTAATTTTGAGACAAGAAGTATGTGCTCTTAAAAAAACATTGCTTTCCCCCCTAAAAAAAAAAAAAAAAAAAAGAAGAAAAAAAAAAAAGGCTCGCAGGGCTGAAAATCTGATAGAGCGGTCCAGGCAAGAATTAGAGCAATCTGGTCGGAAGATTGACCTACGCAAAAGTTAAAAAAAAAAAAAAAAAAAACTCACATCAAAGCAACAAACTGGGGCAGTTTGAATTTGAAAGGCAGATCATGAAATGCTCTCAATGCATGAAGACTGGGGCAAGTCATATCCTTGAAAGTTGATTAAAGCGGCGCTCGAGACCATATGCACGAGAGACTAGCACTGATTATCTTAAAGAGCATCACTTGAAGAAATGCGAAATTCATCCCATCATTGTTTGCTTTTAAGGACATCTCAAATTCATATATCATTGTTTTGCCCATCTATTGTTATTGCCTTTTCATTCTCCATCATTTATCTGGTACCCTTCTTGTTGCCACCTACAGAGACTCAAAATACATTTTTTCATGATAAGCATATTCTGAAATGTGAAACATGTGTCAGTAATAAAAGCATTTAGAGTCTTCCTCAAGACTTCAAAGGTCATATAAAGTACAATGATCTCCTGACAAGGGGCAATGTTTGAAAAGAAAGAGCGATCAGGCACTCTCTACCATTGGGTTAGTCATTATGAAACAAGCATATCCTTGGCAAGAAGCAAGACATCAGTTGAACAAGCAAATGACAAATCAAATCAACGAGCTTTGTTTTAGTTCATCCAAAATCTGGCTGTGATCAAAACTTTAAGGGGCCGATGATAAAAAAAATGGTTTGCGAAAAAGGATAGGATCACAATTTTCATCAATCACTGAAAGCACATCTTGCATCATACATTAGAAAATAAAAGAAAATAAAAAAAAATAATAATGTTAGAGTAAAAAGCATTGCATTAAAAAAAAAAAAAAAAATCACACTCTTTATCAAGCATCTCTTGCATCATGCATTTAAAAAATATCACACTCGTCATCATGCACCATCTCATCATTTCATACATTGACAAGATCAATACCATTACTTTTGATGGCTTTAGCAAGCACAAGGCCTTATAAGCTTCTTTCTTTTTAAGCTCTGGCAGATAGTGTCTCCTGAAGTTTCTTTCCTTTTAAGCTCCGGCAGATAGTGTCTCCGGAAGCTTCCTCTCTTTTCAAGCTCCGGCAAATATTGTTTCCGGAAGCTTCTTTCCTTTTAAGCTCCGGCAGATAGTGTCTCCGGAAGCTTCCTCTCTTTTCAAGCTCCGGCAGATAGGGTCTCCGTGAGTTTCTTTCATTTTAAGCTCCGACAGATAGTGTCTCCGAAAGTTTCTTTTCTTTTTAAGCTCCGGCAGATAGTGTCTCCGGAAGCTTCTTTCCTTTTAAGCTTCGGCAGATAGTGTCTCCGGAAGCTTCCTCTCTTTTCAAGCTCCGGCAGATAGTGTCTCCGTGAGTTTCTTTCCTTTTAAGCTTCGGAAGATAGTGTCTCCGAAAGCTCTTTCCTTTTAAGCTCCGACAGATAGTGTCTCCGGAAGCTTCTTTTCTTTTCAAGCTACGACAGATAGTGTCTTCGTGAGCTTCTTTCTTTTGCTACGGCAGATAGTGTCTCCATGAGTCTCTTTTATCTCTCCTTTTAAGCCTCGATAAATATTGCCTCCAATAGCTTCTTTTCCTTTCAAGCTCCGGCAGATAGTGTCTCCGGAAGCTTCTTTTCCTTTCAAGGTCCGACAGATAGTGTCTCCGGAAGTTTTTTTTGCTTTCAAGCTCCGGCAGACAGTGTCTCTGGAAACTTCTTTTCTTCTCAAGCTCCGATAGATAGTGTCTTCGGAAGTTTCTTTTCATTAAGATCTGGTAGATAGTGTCTCCGGCAGTTTCTTTTCTTTTTTTGTTCAAACTTCTAACGGGCAATCCAACCTGTAGGAACCTCACATTCCCGGACAAAATGGAAGTTCATGTCTTTACTCGAATCTTATAACAATAAAAAGTTAACTACGGTTACACCTCTTATCTAATAAGAAACAAGTAAAGAGGGGCAGCTGTGAACACCCAATTTTGTCCGGGTCAATTTTCTTTTTCCTTTTAATACTAAAAAAACCGCAAAAAAAATTTAATTAGATCTTAGCTCAATTCTTAGAAGTTAGGCTCATCATGTTTTAATAAATAAAAAAATATAAAAAAAATAAAATAAAATAAAATAATAAAAAAATAATAAAAAAATAAAAATGTGATGAAGATTAGGTTGTTTTAGTAGATAGGGAAAGATAGTGATAGTTATCACATATCCATCATTTCAAACTCTCAAAACAGATTTTGCTTCTATAATTATCATAATCTATTTGAGATAGATGATGATTTCTTTTTGATAGCTCATCTAATTTGATAACGAGAGTTTGTTACTTTTTTTCCCCTATATATTGGATTCTATTCTATCATCAAAAGGGGGGACCGAATTTTCTAATCATCATCCATCTTTGCTTCTGACCCTTTCCCTTTGGTTCTTCCCACACTTACAACACAGCCATCACTCACCTTATACTTCCATTGACCTTCATCTCCCCAAATCCAAATCAGCGTCTAATATCCTCTCACCCAAGCCTCCATCATAAGTCACCCAAGCCTCCATCATAAGAGCATTTACGTTCTAACACCAAGGTCCCCCATTGTTGCATGGCGTCTCCATCTTCCTCTCTGTTTATCCACACAGGCCCCAACATTGCTATCTCCAAAAGCCAAGAGTACTTTGGTTACTGCTGCCATACCAGTCACCCCACGTTCCAATAGCACCACCAGGCAATATCGTTCATCATTCCCTATCTCCATCGTGGTAGCCCCATTCCGAACCCGCCGCGCCTACTCCACCCCAGCTCATCCATCCAGAGCACCACCGTGCGTGCGCCATGCTTTGCCGCCCATCACGAACTAGTCTAGTCGCGTCTCCCATGTCACCGTGTAGCTCAAAGGTCCCGAGCTTCATTCCTCTGTTTCACAATCAGGTTTCATAGCTGAGGGGCAAATCATTTCATTTATTTATTTTTGATTAGTTTTTGCTTTTTTTAGTTTTGGGTTAATTGAAAAGGGTTTGGTTGTTTATTTTTTGGGCTCAAGGTGTAGTGGTTAGGGTCCAATTGGTTAGTCATTTTTATGGTTTAAACCAAAATAAAATCAGAAAAGAACAAAAATAAAATAAATAAACAAAAAAAGAAAAAAAATAAATAAGATGTTTTCAATTCTCGCAACAATTTATGACGTTGATGTATGATTTTTCATCCTCAAGTGTCGTATAATCTTGTAAGGGTTTATCGTATAGCTTTGCTATCTTGAATCCTGTGCAAAATTAAATTTTGAAATAAAATCCTTTTTTTCTAAAATTATCTCCAAAATAAAAATCTTTTTCAAAAGAAAATAAAAAATATCCAACAAATCAAACATTTTCTACAAGAACTACGTGGCTTTGAGTTTCCCATCGCATCAAGGAATACGTAGGAGCGAAATTAATCATTTCGTCAAGCTAAAATTAAATTTTCTTATTTTTGTGTTTGTTTATCCTCTCTTTATTTTGTTTTTTTGGGTAAAATAAATATTTTCAAAGTTATTAAATTCGCACAATTAACTTGAGGTACCGTTCTTAAAACGGGCGATGTAGGGTGCTAACACCTTCCCTACTCGTAACCGACTCCCGAGCTCGATCTCAATTTTTTTTAAAAAAGATCAGTTTCCTTAAGTTTATAATTTTTCCAATTTTTTCCAAAAATAAATTGGTGGCGACTCCTCTTTCTTTTCTTCGCGGCTCCCGGACGGGACGGTCGCGACACATAATAATTAAACTCTTTTGATTATTCAAATAAAACTAGTTTTTTATAACATTATTGTCGATCATTTACTTATTTTGGGGTTAACGCCAAGATCAGGAGAATTATAGTTTGCGTAGAAGATTGAGGAAAGTAACCTAGAAAGCCTTTCTTTATGCGTCCTCTGCGCATGATCATTTGCCCAGATGCATGGTACATAAAGGATCTCGCAGACTCAACTGTCAGTAACGGTTTAATTTCAACGTTGATTTTTGTAGGTGCCAGAGACATCATTTTCTTCATTATATATGCATCTATATGCAAAATATGTGGTGTGAACGAACAAATTACGCGTTTCAATGTCCACAATAAAACAGATATCTCTTTGAAAATGATATCAATTTCCTTTTAACTAATTTGTGGCTGTCAGTCACTGTTAACTTATGCAAATATAAAATAAATCATATTTATAAAAATTATAAATTTCTGAAACAGAATTTTTTAGAGAATAAATTATTTACTGAATCATTTATCAAAATTAAAGGATATTATTATTTAAATAAGACCGGATGGGAGAATAATCAAAACCATAAAATTAATTAACGTCTATTGGTCCAAGTGACAAAGAGCTCGGTTCCCTTTAAACAAGGTCTCAGATTCGAGTCTTGTGAATGAAAAAAATAAATGCTGAGTGAGTTTTCCCCCTTAAATGAGTCTTTCCAACTCGACTCGGCTTAGTTGGAATCCAGTGTAACTTCCGGATACCAAGGGTTTAGACAAAAGAACTACAAAATTAAGAAACATTTTGTGCATTTTTCATTTGGGTCTTGCACTCTGGCTAACCAGTGCCCCTTATCAATAAAATGAAAATTTGTATTGAAAAACTAAATATAATATTTGTTAATATAATAAATACACCAATTTTCCATAGAATAAATACTCAATTTGATCTCTGAAATTATAAGGTCGTATCAACTTAGTCCCCCATATTATCAATATTCCAAAATGATCCCTGAAATTACAGAAAGTTAATCAGATTCGTCCCTCCATTAGGATTTGCACAGACTATAATGACATTTAGTTGGTAATGTCAGGGATGCATTTGAAAATAAGTGAATAATGTCAATAATACATTTGCTACATTTTGCAATTCCAAGGATCATTTTGGAATATTGATAATGTGGGAGACTAAGTTGATACGAGCCTATAATTTCAGAGACCAAATTAGATATTTACTCATTTTCCATAAAAAATTATCTTTTTATTACTTAAAGTTAGTATTCTCCTTTCCATTTTTTTTTTTTGTCTTTGATTGGTACCTCCGAGTATGACAATGACTAATCAGTAATTACTAACCAAATGGGCCTTCGGAAGAAATGTTTACTGAGTTTATTATCATTTTCTTGAGAGCATAACTGAGGACGAATTTAGATTCTCTAACTTTAGGACGAAAAAGTCACATACCTTTCTTTTTATCGCTCTTGTTATTATTTTTCTTTCTCATCTTTATCTCTCATTTTTAATTATCATTCTCTCTTCTCTATAGGCACAAAGTCACCGTAACTTTTCTGCCCTAAAATTAGAGGATCTGGATCACCTTGTTTGTTTTTCCCTCATTATCAACTTCGATTCTAGGTTACAAACATAATTTCTATAATTTTTCATCAAAGAAATATTGATCTTTGATAACAGAAATTATTGATTAAACCTCATTTCCTCGTAATGCGGGTATATTACGTAATTTTTAACTAAAATAATATTGAATCGTGCAGAAAAGAGAATCAGTGTCTTGGTCTTAAAGCATAGGGAAAAAGTCCTTACCCAAAAAATGCATAGGGAAAAAGTAGATAGAATTTGGGAGATACCAAGAAAAACACATTATTTAAAGATTTAATTGGTATGTATATCAGTGTAATTATTTTTTTCAATGTCTATCAATCGTAAATTAACACATTATTAAAAATATTTAATTTTTATCCTAACTATTTTAAAAATAACTCATATTTTGATTTCTAAATGATTCAGAGTGTAAAAAAGTTTATGGTAAACTTATATTTGAAAGCAAAAGGCGAGAGTCATATGTGATTTTGCTAATTACTTCCTTTTATT
Organism: Ammopiptanthus mongolicus; assembly: GCA_039655645.1. NCBI lineage: Eukaryota > Viridiplantae > Streptophyta > Magnoliopsida > Fabales > Fabaceae > Ammopiptanthus > Ammopiptanthus mongolicus. Next base: position 30,869,624 of record CM077344.1, read on the forward strand.
TTGGATCCACAATTCGGCGCCGTTTGCTTAGCGCAATTCGAGGCCCATTTTGGTATAATCTTAAAATTGCGCCATTCACGCCTCTTCTTTTCATGTGAATTTTGACAAAAAGAGAATAAGCCAATGAGGAATATAGGGAATTTTGCACTTTTTGATCAAGAGGGAATTTTGCACTTTTAGTTTTAGGGAACTGAGTCAAATTCTTTTACAAACTGTTTCCCCAAACAGATTATAGGGTAACGGTTTGAGGACCGTGTCTGTGATGGTGGAGCATAGGCTGATCACATGAGGAACATAATGAGAGCATTAGGTCATGTGTGTTTCGAAACTTTGATGCTCAAGGTCCTACAATGTCATGTGATCTTATCATGTTAAAGATGTGACATAATTGTTTACTAGTCTTTATGTTTTCTTTATCGTACAAGTATTTTATACTATCAGTTAATCATGCATTATCATATTATTAAAAATATTTGATTTTTAAAATAATTACCGTAAAAATAACACATAATGTAAATGTGTAAATTACTTTAAGCCTGAACATTGTATTTTACCTTGATTCCAGATTTACTTGAGCCTCATAATGTAAATGTGTGAATTACTTTAAGCCTAAACATTATATTTTACCTTGATTCCATATTTACTTGAGCCTCATAATGTAAATGTGTGAATTACTTTAAGCCTAAACATTATATTTTACCTTGATTCCATATTTACTTGAGCCTCAAAATGTCTTTCCATATATGCATCCCTGGACGCTCTGCCATTACAGGGAAGACCGACTTCATAAAGATACCCGACCTTACCAGGTATCTCAATCTCTATCCCATATCAGATCACATAAGATGATGCATAATTAATGGTATAAAAAATTTTATACTGTTACTATATCAAAATAATTAAACTCTTTCAATTAATGCTAAATGGTGTTGGCATAATATGGCATTTCTCTATCTTGTGCATCTATGTTGGTAATAAATCATGGGAGCAAAAATCAAAAGCTGGTTTTCTTCGTTTCGCCTATTCAAAAGAAATAAAATAACAGGAAAAAGGAAATAATAATTAAACCTGGAAAGAATTTGAAGTTACAAAATGTTTATTCGATATTGTGAAGTTATAAAATAGAGATTGATTAGGAAACCACAATAAACCAAGATAAAATTGGTGACATAAATTCAATCCAAAAAAAAATTGGTGACACAATTGGGAATCTTGACCGTTTTAAACTTTTCTTTTATTTGTAGTAATTGTCGTAATAATGTTTACCAACCTATTTCCAATTTTAAAATCTCCATCATGGACTTTTTTGATCATTATCAAAACCCTAACCGAATGGTTAAGGAATTCTATCGAATAGTATTATCATTATTTTTTTCCTGGAAAAGCCTTGATTTACGCCATGTGATTGAGTCTCCTTTGCTTATTATAAAAGGGGCAGCATATAACTCATTTTGTTTCATCCAATAAGTCATAAACAAATTCCAAAGCAAAGTACACTTTGGTGCTTCTCCAAGGTATTGTACCAACCAGTGAGCATGGGAGCTTCATTCTCTTTCTTTGTCTTGCTCACATTGTTTTTGGTGAGCAATGTCCAATGCAACCCAAACTATGGAGAAGCATTAGCTAAATCCTTGTTGTTCTTCCAAGGGCAGAGGTCAGGAAGGCTCCCTTCAGACCAACAAATTACATGGAGGTCCAACTCTGGCCTTTTTGATGGTCGCCAAGCCAATGTATGTAAACTTCATTTTCCTTGTTCCTTTTTTTGGGGGGTTTTTGTTTGGTCTTTTAAACACTGCAGAATGAAAGAGCATCATATCATATCTTATATAACTTGCTTAATTCGTTACTAGTAAAATTCCAATTTAGGTTTACATGTAGGGTATCTCCTTGTTGACTAGTAACTTCTTTACTCTGATTCAATGGTAGCTATTTTCTTGAGTCTTTGCTTAATTTTTGGTTGACATGAACTGGTTTTTCATAAGGCAGAATTGAATTAGCTAGGAAAAGGACTATTATTAAATAATAGATATAGACAACATTAGAACTGATTTATATCTTAAGATTAAATATATATAAATATAAGCTGTTATTTCAAATATTGTCCAAATATATTATTCAAATAACATAACTGATAAAATAAATATAAGTCAATCACGTTGATGATGCAGAATATTGATTACTGTATGGGAAATGCTACTTACGGTGACCATTTTGTCTCGCAAAAAGCCATGTGAGCCGCGTATGAAAGAGAAAAAGTACTAAGAGAGTGATTTAAAGAAGAAGAATAGTAATAGATTAACTTTGTGAGTTTGTTAGGAGTAAACTTTGTGTAAATATTAACTGTATTAATCCATTTCCAAATATTGAAGTGGTTCAGATTGTTTTTTTATTTGTATATATTTAATATTAATATTAAATTAAATTGTAACAGTTATTTTAAGTGTTAAATCAAAAAGTTTATAATAATATGTTATATTAATTTATTAAATAAATATAAAAATATACTTTATAGTAAAATTTGAAGATAAACTCTATTGGCTCTTTTAAATATATTTTTTTTTTTAAAAAGCAGCAACTATAACCCTAAATTTTTTGGATAAAACTACACTAAATTGAGATACTCTATAAAGTGAACAAATAAAAAAGTTTTTATCATTAAATGATTTAGTAAGTTTAAATCTCTATGCACTTCATCAAATCAAGGGCGAAAACCCCTTTACTTGTTCACTTTAGAGAAAATCTCACTTTAGAAGAGTTTTTTTCAAATTTTTTAATGCTCTTTCCAAATATTTTCAAATGAAACGATCCTATTTTGTACAATATATGAAAGATTCCTTTTGGTACAGAGAATAAAGACAAAAGTCTCATAAGAACAAATGAGCCTCTTTCTTTCTTTTGTCCGTAATGTTACGCTTTTAGTGAAGAATAAAATGTTATTCCACATTCAATTATGGACTCCGGAGATTCTTACGATTGTTGCAGAAGAAAATGGAAAGACATTCTTATGATATTCTATTTTACAATTTTGTGAATTTATGTTGGTCTAACAAAAAAAGGAGGGAATGAGTATTTTTGTGAAATTGGATTCTGTAATTTGTACCAAATATATTTTTATTATTTACGTCACTTTCATGCATGGTCACCATTATTTTGCACTAACTAATAACTACGGTTATCACAAATATAGTGGACATTAAAGACAATAATATACATAACTGAGTGTTTATAAGGGTTAGTCTTACATTTGGGGTGCCTAAAAATGTTTACACAGTTATTCTCTACGTTAAACCTTTTTAAATGATGTTCCAACATATAATTAGATAATTGTAAACATTCAATAAAGATCAAAATTCGTCACTTACATTACATCCAATTGAACTAGCAAGTGGCTTACATATCCAAACATTGTTTGTCAGGTGGATTTAAGTGGAGGCTACTATGACGCAGGGGACAACGTGAAATTTAACTTTCCAATGGCATTCACCACCACCATGCTATCATGGGGCACAATTGAATATGGCAAGAGAATGGGTCCCCACATCAAAGAAGCAAGAGCTGCAATTCGTTGGGCCACAGACTACCTCCTCAAGTGTGCTACATCCACACCTGGTAGGCTCTATGTTGGAGTTGGAGACCCAAATGTGGACCACAAATGTTGGGAAAGGCCAGAGGACATGGACACTGTCAGAACTGTGTATTGGGTCTCTCCCAAGAACCCTGGTTCAGATGTGGCTGCTGAAACTGCTGCTGCCCTTGCTGCTGCATCTATTGTCTTTAGAAAGGTTGACCCAACATACTCTGAGATGTTGTTGAAGAATGCCCAAAACGTTTACCAGTTTGCTTTGCAATATCAAGGCTCTTACAGTGATTCACTTGGATCTGCAGTCTGCCCATTTTATTGCTCATATTCTGGTTTTAAGGTAAAATCAAATTCTTCACCAACTTCTTCCCTGTAAGTCAAATTTGTTTCTCTCAGGAATGTTTCTTTCCCACCCTCACACATGAAAATAGAATTTCAGGTTTCATTCACAATTTATTCTTGGACATCTTTTATGTTTATAAATGATTTTTTATCTATTGTACCAAACATAAGAAAATTTTATTCCCACATCATTTTCTCAAGAATGTCAAAATATACATGATACCAAAGGCCACCTAAGGGAATGTCTTATTTTAATAAGCTTCATTTGCATTCAGGATGAGCTATTGTGGGGAGCTGCATGGATTTTCAGAGCAACAAATGCTGTTAAATACTATAATTTGGTTAAGTCGTTGGGAGCTGATGATCAACCAGATATCTTCAGCTGGGACAACAAATATGCTGGTGCACATGTCCTTCTCTCAAGGGTAAATAAATTAGTCACGTGCCCGCATTCAAAACTATGAAGAGTCAATGTGTTTGCCTGAAGTTTGTTTGACTCATTGTGTTTCTATTATTCTTTATAATTGTCAATGCAGAGATCACTGCTGAACGGTGACAAGAACTTTGATCAATATAAGCAAGAAGCTGAGAATTTCATCTGCAAGATCTTGCCCAACAGTCCCTCTTCAAGTACACAATATACCCAAGGTAAACGCAACATCAGACCTTAGAATTTCAAAGAAAATGGTTGCATGTGTCCAAGTCTAGAGTCATGATTATGAATATCCAAGAAATCTCAACTTCTCAAATCTTTAATAATTCATACGTTTAGAAAATAGAAATACAATTCTCAAGTTACTGCCTTTGAAGATTTCTGATTATCCAATAGGCAGTATTCTATATATTTTCAAGGGGGAATGATGCCATGAAACTGTTAAATATGACAAACAGCAATGACTAAGCTCTCTTCGAGACCGACACCAACACTGAGAGCCGAAAGCTAGGGAGCAAATGTGATTAGATACTCCAGAAGTCCTAGCCGTAATCTTTATTGGAGTCCCACATTGGATAGTGATATGGCCTGAGTAGTGCTTATAAGTGGAGAACAACCCTCACCCTATGAGCTAGCTTTTAGGGTTGAGTTAGGCCAAATCCAAATTCTAAAATGGTATCGGAGCCTATTCTAGATCCGTTGGGCCACCCGCAGATGTCCAGTTCTTCACGCTCCAGATGTTCAGTCCTGGACGTAAGGGATGTGTGTTGGAGTCCCCATATTAGATAATGATATGCCCTGAGTAGTGCTTATAAGTGGGAGAGCAACTCTCATCCTATGAGCTAGCTTTTGGGGTTGAGTTAGGCTCAAATTCAAATTTTAAGAATCTTCAATCAATATACTTTCCATGGCTAAAAGTATCATACAGGGGGCTATTTTATGCATTACTTCGATTGATGTGCAGGCGGCCTAATGTACAAGCTTCCTGCAAGCAACCTCCAATATGTGACATCTATAACATTCTTGCTTACAACCTATTCTAAGTATATGGCAGCTACAAAGCACACATTTACTTGTGGCAACGTCCTCGTCACTCCAAATACCATAAGGAGCATTGCAAAAAGACAGGTGAATTCTCATTATTTCCACCTTTGTGAGTTTAATATTCGCTCCTCCTTTGCCGATTCAATTGTTAACAAAATTTGTTTTAAAATTTCAGGTAGACTACATATTAGGAGAAAACCCATTAAGAATATCCTACATGGTAGGTTATGGTCCATACTTTCCCAAGAGAGTTCACCACAGAGGATCTTCCTTGCCTTCCCTAGGTGCTCATCCACAAACCATAGGTTGTGAAGGAGGTTTCCAACCATTTTTCTATTCATTGAATCCTAATCCTAACATATTAGTTGGAGCCATAGTTGGAGGTCCAAACCAGAATGATGGATTTCCAGATGACCGCAGTGATTACAGTCACTCAGAACCTGCAACTTACATTAATGGTGCTATTGTTGGACCTATAGCATACTTTGCTGGTATCCGTTAATGTCTGATTGAATTTTACAAGGTTAATTAGGAATTGGTCGTGAACCGTAGATAGTATTATCTCTACCCAACAAAGGGATGTCTACCAACCCAAAAAACAGATGGTGGGTGGACTATGAAGTTAGCAATGTTCATTTCCAGTCTTTTGACAGAAAAATGTAAGTTCTAGTAATTATTATCCAACATATGTACTTTGCTTTACGCCATGTGGTGCATCATAGCACCCAAAACATTTATGGCATCATATATTATAATGAGACAACCTCATTCATCCCTAAACTCTCACCTCTTGTGCTTCTCTATCTTTATTTTTCATGGTAAATCACAAATGATAAATTTAGATCCTCTAAAATACATGAGACATTTTAAAAGTCAATAAGATAATGTGCAAAGTTGATAACCATTGATGGAAAAAAAGGGATAACGCACGAAGTAGATTGACCATTTAACAATTTAAAGTTTTATGAGATGCAGACATAACAAATCATGGACTCATGATAACTCGCTACGCTAGTTTTCTCATCAACAATTACCAGAAAAAAGTGCACCATGTACTCTCTAGAATCTCACTTTTTCTTACAAAATTATTTTACTTAACAATGTTTTTTACCTTTTATATTTTATTATGATAAAACTTAAATTTCTATCATTATTTATATTTAGGCTAAAGCTTGGAAAAAGTTTTTGCAAGAAGACTTTTAAACAAATTTCAGTTCATTAGCATAATCCTACTACAAAAGTTTTTGTCAAAGCCAAAAAAACTCAGAAACCCTGTAGTTCTGGAAGCCAAAAACAGATCTAAAAAGCATCTACCACACAAACAGCTTTTGCTGCTTACATTTTTTTATCATAAGCTCGTCCAAACACACATCTTAATAGTTCCAATACTTTCTTTAATTTAATGAAGAAAGTGTTCTTTACCTAAGAAAAAGTCAACCCAAACGGGCTCTTGAGACCATCACAGTTAACTAAATCTAATGTGATGTTCCTTGCACCATAAAATTCTTCATGTAAATAAGTGTTATCCTACAAAGCAAGGGCTATATTTTAGACAGCAACAAAGCTAGCTCCTCATCAGAAACCTTAACTTCGACACAAGCTCCCAATGATGCTGCAAGTCTTGCAGCTATTTGATGTTTACACTGGAACACCCAAATAATAATAGTAAAATAAAAACAAAAACAAAAACACGTTGTATATTTAAGCATCGGAATAATAAGAATGTTTATAAGCAATTGAAGATAATCATATAGTGGACAAGAAAGTTTCTGGCCTTACACAAAGTTGTTCTCCTCTGTTCACAACGTCATAGAAGAAAGAATAACAGGCACAAAAGTTTTCAGCAAAACACAGATACTGGTCTTTCCTTCGGGATTCTCCTATAACCTAAACAAGTGCAGTAGTAAATAACTAAATACATTATTTGAATCAAACACCTGAATGAATTCTTATATTCTCGAAATTGACTGGCAAGCCTAACGACTCCATCTCATAAAAGTTTTCGAGTTAGTCTTCGCTGTTCGATGAAAACTATGACACTGTTATGGTTTACATGCCCTTTTGTATTTGAGATTATAAGTCAATTTTTGTTAGGCAGGTAAGATAAACCAAAAGGCACTAATCTAAGAACATTTAGAATTATGAAGACTCATTTAAAAACTTTTAAGAATAGAGACCAACTTAAAAATGGAGGTAAACTATAACAATCAAAACTATATTGGTTTAATTACTCTGTTAATCCTTGAATTTTTTGGGAAAATTCAAATAGGTCCTTGAACTTTAAAAGATTGTAACTGGTTCCCTAAACTCATAAAAACTTGTAATTGAGTCCGTCGTACACATCTCCGTTAGGTTCCGTTAAGTGATCTATCCAATGGTACATTTATGGGTCTCTGAACTTTCTAGGAAAATTCAAATAGATCCCTTTATTTTTTTTGGAAAATTCAAATAGGTCCCTATACTTTTTAAATCCAAATGGAAATGTATATTAGGGACTTAATTACAAGTTTCTATAAGTTTTGGGACAGAATTATAAATTTTTAAAATTCAGGGACCCATTTGAATTTTCCCAGAGTTTCTTTAATTAAAATTTTGAAAACCAGATATTTTAAGCCAACTTTTAGCTGCAAGTCTTTCCGAAGTTTTATAAAATCAAATATCCATTTTTTAGCCAAATATTCAATTTTCAATAAATATCTACCTATCCTATTGAAAGCCCTAGTCAGAACTGAATTGCATGCAGAATGAAACGAGGTTAGGTGCAATGCATCAATGGTTTCAGTCAAACCTGAAAGATAAATCTTCCACTGGGTTCCCCAGAAATCCTCTTGACACCTCTTTGATCCACTATTCTACTCGCTCCCTCAAAATTCTTGCCAAATATGAAATGCAAACTGGGTTTGGTTTTGTCACAAAAAATTATCCAAAGATACAACAACGGGAAACACAAAGTAAGATTTCAAATTAAAGAAAAGAGAAGGAAAGAAATTGACTTACGTCCAAAGCTGATCATCATTCACTGCGATATGAAAATAAAACGGTGAGTTCAAGTAAAAGGAAAAAACTTAAGTGTCATTCAATATGTTTTTTGATGGGAATACATAACGGCTATTACATATCATGTTCTCATTGAAAACAAGACCTAAAGCATCTATGAAAATGCACTTAAATTTTCTTGAAAACAAGTGTCCATCATGAACTGGGTTTCTTATATAGTAAATAGATGGGTTAATAAATAGAAAGTGAAAGAAAGGGACCTGACCTGTGCGTGTAGATTCAATTTCCTTCCACGTTGCCTCTGCAACCAATCTACTTGCACTCATTCTCACTCCACTACGAAAATTCTTTGCTTGCACCTCTCAACCACGATGTATAATGGATGGATGAGACGAATTTTGAACTGATTTTTTCTTAGAAAAACTGTTTGATTTTGGGTATCATAACAAGCATTTTCAATTGGATTTCGTGATTTTTTTTTTTCTCTATTGAAATCATGCAATGAATTGAATCAAAATGCAAGGTTGAAGAGCTCGAAGCCGCCTCCATGGCAAAACCCGCAAACTTGCATTTCGACCCGCATAGGTGAGAAAGGCCCAACCCGAATTTGTATAATCTTGAGTTTAACAAAATGGGTGTTGCTTTTTATATCATAATTTTTTCTCATACACCACACATTTTTTTTAAAATATTTGAATATCCCTAAAATATCTCAACTATCTTAATATACCCCATAACCTATAACCTATATTAAATACACCACTCCTCTTCGCTCTTCAAAATTACACCACACTCATTGAGTTTACATTGTAACTTAAATTTTAGAAATATAATATGATTTTATTTATTTGAATTGTGCATTAAAATTTATTCTGTCTCCTCTTTTTTGGTTCAAGATCTGTCAGTGCTCATTAGATATCGATCACAAGGTTGACAATCCTAACACTCATGGTATAACGTCCTTCGTTACATTAGTAACCTGAATAAAACATTTAAATAAAACCTCGTGAAATAAAAAATTTCATAATATAATACTTAATGTAATAATAATAATAAATTGATCTTTATATTGTAAAAATCCTAAAAAATGAAATATCATAATTAATCCAAAAACTCTTAAAACAAGGCGCTAACTAAAAACTCAAACGTATAAAAATAAAATAACTAAGGTCTAGCCATCTACGGGTCCAGTACATTATAATACTAACTAAAGTTATAAGAAAACTACTAAGAATCTCTAGTATTCAAGCCTCCTCGGTCTCAAGAATAACGTCATCGTGCTCTGAAAATAGCACTACTAATGAGATGAGAGTCCCAATGAATAAAAACAGTTATAAATTATTTTCACAAATGGTGTTATTCTCATTCGGCGCAGTAATCGGAAAAACAACCATGACACCTGCTACTTTCGAAAATAATATAATTTTCTATATTACCAACTATATATAAAATATTCATAGCATCTTATAAAATATTCAGACCAACACACCACATATTTCAAATAGCATCATTTAACATTTAATTTATGCATTTATTCTACCAACCATAATCACACAACAATGGCGTCCCATAGTCCACCTCTCTTCATAAGAGGTGTTTGGACATCTCATTCTCTGGTGATGTAACTAGTTTTCGATACCCCTTTTCATAGGTGGTATAACTAGAGCTAGGTTTATGGACCTGAGTCCGCGGACAGTCCGTTTAGCCCGCAGCCCGCGTGGACCTGTACTAGGCAAAATTCATGTCCATTTAAATACAGGCTTTTTAAGTCCAGTCCGTTTAACCCGTCGCGGACTTACACAATATAAAAAAAATCCCGAATAAGGAGGACTCACGCGCCTAAAGAATTTAGGGCCCAATTTGTGACCTACCAGATTGCTTTGGATTATGTTTGATGTACTCATGGTTGATGTACTTCAGTCAAATATTACTTGCTTTGGAGAATTTTTAGATAAAATTGCATGAAAATGGTGCAGGCTATTAAAGCAAGTTATATTCACACTTTGCATTTATCAATTTCAGTCTTTGTAGCATAAAAAAGATTTTAACTAAAGAAAATAAACAAATAAATAAAATTTAGAACTGGCCTACAAAATTTGCTTCACTATTTTTTTTGAGTCCGTGGACCAGTCCATTTAACCTGTGGACAATGAGGACTAGACGCGGACTTGGTAAATATAAGTCCATTTATTTTGCGGACTATTCCAGTCTGGTCCGTCTAAGTGCGGACTAATGCGGACCGGATCGGACTGGACCAGACCAGTCCGTATACCCAGCTCTAGGTATAAATCATTTTCCGACATCCCATTTCCTAGCTATGTAACTATTTTCAATACCCTTTCTTAGGCGGTATAACTCATATTCCGACATCCCCATTTAATTGGTGATGTAACTATTTTCAATACCCTTTTCATAGGTGGTATAACTCATATTCCACATTCCAATTAATTGGCGATGTAACTATTTTTAATACCCCTTTCTTAGGCGGTATAACTCATATTCCGACATCCCAATTAAATTGTGATGTAATTATTTTCAATACCTCTTTCTTAGGCGATATAAATCATATTCCGACATCGCAAATAATTGATGATGTAACTAATTTTCGATACCCTATTAATAGGCGGTATAAGTCATGCAACGAACATCATCATATAAAGCAGTTAATTAATCATGCCAACACCACATATATCATCATATAATCCAATTATAGCATGTCAATCAACCAAATCATGTACAAATATGCATATCATAGAATCATCCTCAATAATAAACACTTATATCATGGTAAGAAAGCTTTAAAGGAAAAACCCCCAATTTAGAAAATCAGGATTTGACCAAAACATATATTTTCCATTGTAATCTCATTATAAAATCAATAAATAAATCAATCCCCTTTTTCCCAAATTCGTTTGCACCATGGAAGGTAAGAAAATGTCGTTTTTACTCACCTCTTGAAGACCTCCAAAAATCGCCAAGCATCTCCCACGAACACGCCAAGAAAATCCTCCAAGATCGCCTACTCCTCTCACCCCTTAGGCTCCTCATTGACCAGCTTTCACCCTCTCCAAGACCTTGACTCCACTAAGATAGCAAAAGAGATTTTTTAGAGTGTTATTAGGGTTTGTAGCCCACTAGGAGTATTAGGATTGGTTTAAATAGAGTTACCCAAGTTTCGCTCTTTTAAAATTCTATTTTTAATGCGTCCTGACATAGAGTATGGGCGTGCTCCCGATTGGCATGGCCATGCCAATCAGCGTCAAAGTTTGCGTAGTTTCCGACATGGGCATGCTATTGACTAGCACGACGCAGTTCAGACTGTGCTCTTTTTGGCACTGGCGTGCCGAACATGAGCGCGGGCATGCCAAACAGCGTCAAATTTGTCCATTTTCCGACACGGCCGTGCTAATAGTTAGCACGACGCAGCTCAGACCATGCTCTTTTCAGCACGGGCGTGCCGAACATGAGCACGGGCATGCCGACGCTACTGTGACAGATTTTCAACTTAAAACTGCTTTCTTTTATTCTTTTAGTCGATATGCCACCCTTAAGTTTCAAAGTCTACCATTCTAAGCTTCCTTAACACTTTATTAATTTTATTTGCTAAGATTAAGGTCCCTTATACGCTTATTTAATTCTTGGGATGTTACATTTTCTTCCCTCCTTTAAGAATTTCGTCCCCGAAATTAACTTCATGCACAGGTATGAATAAAATAAAGGTAATGTACCTTCAATGATGAGGTCTAGATACTGTTGTGTCAACTCCTCTTCCAGTTCCCAAGTAGCTTCTTCCAGAGTCAATCCTTCCCACACCACATTTACCAATGGAATCGTCTTGTTCCTCGGGGTCTTAGTGCTCTTGTCAATAATCCATACAAGCCTAGGCTTAAAGAACAAATTATCCCTCAATTGTATTGACTTAGGAGCTATTATATGAGACACATCTGGTATATATTTTCTAACTTGTGAAACATGGAAAACATCATGAAGGATTGACAATAGAGGTTGAAGAGCCAATTGGTAAGCAACAGGTCCGACTCTTTTTAGGATTTGGAAAGGACCAATGAATCGAGGGTTCAAATTTCTGACTTTCATGGATCTTCCCACCCTAGTCATAGGAGTGATTTTCAAGAATACATGTTCACCTTCTTGGAATTGTAAAGGCTTTCTCCTCTTATCGGCATAGCTCTTCTGCCTACTCTGCGCAGTGCACATTCTCTCCCTAATCATCCCAATCCTATCTGTGGTTTGCTGAACCAAGTCAGGTCCTATCAAGGTCTTCTCACCTACCTCACACCAACACAAAGGGGATCTACACTTTCTTCCATAAAAAGCTTCATAGGGTGTCATGCCTATGCTAGCGTGATAACTATTGTTATACGCAAACTCTATGAGAGGTAAAAACTTATCCCAACATCCACCTTCATCTAAAACACATGCTCTAAGCATGTCCTCAGGGTCTGAATGGTCCTCTCTGACTGACTATCCGTCTGGGGGTGATAGGCTGTGCTAAAACTCAATTTATAACCAAAGGCTTGCTGAAAAGCTCTCCAAAATCTAGAGGTAAACCTTAGGTCTCTATCTGGCACTATAGAAGTGGGTATACCATGAAGCTTGACTATCTCCCTGATATATAAGTCTGCCAACTTATTCAAGCTATAAGTTGCCTTAATTCGCAAGAAGTGAGCAGACTTGGTCAACCTATCCATTATTACCCATATGGCATCTAAACCCAAACAAGTCCTAGGTAACCCCATCACAAAATCCATAGATATTCTCTCCCACTTCCACTCAGGAATTTCTAAAGGTTGCAACAGACCTGGAGGTTTTTGGTGTTCTATCTTAACCTTTTGGCATACTAAACACTTAGACACAAAGCTAGCCACATCCTTTTTCATTCCTGACCACCAACACATCATTTTAAGGTCCTGGTACATCTTAGTTATTCCTAGATGTATGGTGAACTTTCCCTTGTGTGCTTCCGCTAATATTCTTTCCCTGAGGCTCCCCTCCTTGGAGACAACGATCATACCCTTAAACATTACTAAATCATCAGCAAACAACTCATAACCCTCTTGTCCTAACAAAGATTGCAATTCCTGGTCTAAAAGTTGGCCATGCCTAATCTCCTCCCTAAGTTCACTATGAATTTCCAACCTATTCAACGTCAAACCTAAGACATTCAAGGACACCTCCAAATTCACATCTCTAAATTCCTCTAAAAGGCTCATCTCCCGCACCATTAAGCTAGACATGTGTATGGATTTTCTCCTAAGGGCATCGGCCACTACGTTAGCCTTCCCTGGGTGGTACTTCAACTCAAAATCATAATCCTTAAGGAACTCCATCCACCTCCTTTGTCTCATATTCAACTCTTTTTGGTCAAATAGGTACCTAAGGCTCTTATGGCCACTAAAAACCTCAAACTTAGCACCATATAAATAGTACCTCCAAATCTTAAGAGCGAAAACTACATCTGCCAACTCAAGGTCATGTGTAGGATAATTCACCTCATGGATCCTAAGCTGCCTAGATGCATAAGCCACTACCTTCCCTCCTTGCATCAACACACATCCAAGACCATTCTTAGAAGCGTTGCAATAAACGACAAAGCCCACTGAAGGGTCTGGAATGATCAAGACTGGTGATGACATCAACCTCTTCTTAAGCTCTTGGAAATTCTCCTCACACTCACTATCCCACTCAAAGGATCTCATTTTCCAAGTTAACTTGGTCAAAGGTAAGGCAAGTCTAGAGAAAGCTTCTATGAACTTCCTATAGTACCCTACCAATCTTAGAAAACTCATCACTTCAGTCACTGACTTAGGTTGTTCCCACTCTAAAACCGCATCTACCTTAGAAAAGTCATCTGCCACCCCCTTACTAGAGATGGTATGGCCCAAAAACTTCACCTTATGGAGCCAACACTCACACTTTTCTGGTTTGGCATATAGATGCTCATCCCTCAAGATTTGTAACACTAATCTCAAGTGCCCCTTGTAGTTTTTGGCGTTCTAGAATATATACGAATATCATCTATGAACACCACCACAAAGCTGTCCAAAAACGGCCTAAAGATTTGATTCATGTAATCCATGAAAACGGCTGGGGCATTGGTCACACCAAACGGCATTACTACATACTCATAGTGTCCGTACCTAGTCCTAAAGGCTGCCTTAGGAATATCCTCCCTTTTAACTCTAATCTGATGGTACCCAGATCTTAAATCTATCTTAGAGAAAACTATCGCTCCTCTCAACTGGTCTAACAGGTCATCAATTCTAGGCAAAGGGTATTTATTCTTGATGGTTACCTTGTTCAATTGCCTATAGTCAACACATAACCTCATACTGCCATCCTTCTTTTTGACCAGGAGCATTGGTGCTCCCCAAGGTGACACACTAGGCCTTATGAACCCTTTTTCTAACAACTCTTCTAACTATTTCTTAAGCTCACTCAGCTCTAGGGATGCAATTCTATATGGTGCTACTGAAATAGGTCCACTCCCGAGTACTAGATCTATATTAAACTCAACCTCCCTAGTTGGCGGTAAACTAGAAACTTCCTTAGGAAAAACATCCTGGAATTCACACACTATAGACATTGCCTCTATTTCGCTCTCAGCCTTTATCTTAGCAGTAAAAAGAAGTATGTATCCTTGAGCCCCCTCAAATAAGAAGTTATGGCAAGACACAACAGACCCAATAGAATTGGGTACACAAGAATCAATAGTTATAGGTTGGGTAGCAATTGATATGGTTTTATCAGAACAATTTATGATAGCATGGTTAGATGACAACCAGTCTATACCAAGGATGACATCTAGGCCCGACATAGGCAAGCATACAAGATCAATGGAATAAAGCACATCTTGATATACTAAAGGACAATTCAAGCAAGCAATGGAGGTAATTAATTTATCCTCCGCAGGGGTAGAAACACGTAAATCAAAAGGCAATTTAGAAACAGATAGGGACAAATTTTTCATACAATCTAAGGATATGAATGAATGTGTAGCTCCTGAATCAAACAATATACTGATTTTTCTTTCTTTAATTAAACCCATACCTTGTATCAGACCATCCGACTCCTTCACTTGTTCCCCTTGGAGCGTAAAGACTCTTCCCTAGTTCTGTGGCCTCGGTTGGACTTGTTCTCCACCTCTGCAGACTCTGGCATAATGTCCCACCTTCCCACACTTGTGGCAAGTGGTCTGTGCTGCTGGACACGTGCGACCCATATGATGCATACCACACTTGTAGCATGCAGTGCCTTTATCAGTCTGAGCTCCTTGTATCTGTTTCCCTTTGTTGATGGTAGATACAGGCCACAGGTGTTGTTGAAACTTATCATCCTTCTTCTGGAACTTCTTTCCATCAAAGCTAGTCTTCTCCTTAGGCCTTTCCATCGCAAGAGCCTGTATCTTCTGCTCTGCTACCCCACACTTATTCACTAAGGTTGGGTAGTCCCTGATCTCAACTATACCAATGAAACACTGTAGTTCCGGCTTCAATCCTTGCTCAAACTTTATGGCTTTCCAGTCATTCTGGGGATTCTCTCTCATGTACCATGAGAACCTTGCCAAGCTCTCAAACTTGGCCACATATTCAGCTACAGACATGTCTCCTTGGCGGAGTTGTAAAAACTCTGATTCCTTCTGGATGCAAACACTGTGAGGAAAGTACTTTTCTAGGAACACTTCCTTGAACCTGTCCCAATTTATGGGAACTTCTTGAGCTAGCAAGCCTCCCCTAGCACAATTCTACTTGTGCTCAGCCGTTGACTCCAATATAAAGGTAGCAAAATCTACCTTCTGTGCATCGTTGCATCCCATCACTCTGAATATTTTCTCCAGCTTCTGATGCCACTCCTCGGCTTCCACAGGGTCTGAACTACCGCGAACGGAAGACAAATCATTTTGCCGAAACTCTGATAAGCCCACATACTGAGGATCTTGAGCAGCAACCAATCCAGCGTTGTTCTGAACATTACCGTTATCCCTCATCTGACGAAGTGTCTCTGTCTGCTCTTGCATGACTCTGGTTAATTTGGCCAAAACTACTGCAAGTGTGCCATTAGCGTTAGCCCCACACCCGCCAACAGCCATAAATTTGCACACCACCAATCAAACACTGGGTTGATCTGGTCCAATATCTCAAAGAATAGCATGCAGCATTTATAACTCTAACAAGCAGTCCTATGTGCCCATATTTTAATTTTTTTTTTAGAAAACAACCCATTACCATAGTTCAATTTAGGATTGAACTGCATTGATACAAAAAATGTAACGCCCTTCGTTACAGTAGTAACCCGAATAAAATATTTAAATAAAACCTTATGAAATAAAAAATTTCATAATATAATACTTAATGTAGTAATAATAATAATAATAAATTGGTCTTTACATTGTAAAAATCCTCAAAACTGAAATATCATAATTAATCCAAAAAACTCTTAAAACAAGACGCCAACTAAAAACCTAAGCGTATAAAAATAAAATAACTAAGGTCTAGCCACCTACGGCTCTAGTACATTATAATACTAAATAAAGTTATAAGAAAACTATTAAGAATCTCTAGTCTTCAAGCCTCCTCGGTCTCAGGAATAACGTCCTCATGCTCTGAAAATAACACTAATAATGAGATGGTAATCCCAGTGAATAAAAACAGTTATAAATTATTTTCACAAACAGTGTTATTCTCTATCGGCGCAGTAACCGGAAAAACAACCATGACACCTGCTACTTTCGAAAATAATGTAATTTTCTATATTACCAACTATATATAAAATATTCAGACCAACAAACAACATATTTCAAATACCATTATTTAACATTTAATTCATGCATTTATTCTACCAATCATAATCACACAACAATGACATCCCATTGCCCACCTCTCTTCATAAGTGGTGTTTCGACATGCCATTCTCCGGTGATGTAACTAGTTTTCGATACCCCTTTTCATCGGTCGAATAACTCATTTTTCGACATCCCATTTCCTGACGATGTAACTATTTTCAATACCCCTTTCTTAGGCGGTATAACTCATATTCCAACATCCCCATTTAATTGGTGATGTAACTATTTTAAATACCCCTTTGATAGGTGGTATAACTTAAATTCCAACATCCTAATTAATTGACGATGTAACTATTTTTGATACCCATTTCATAGGCGGTATAACTCATATTCCGGCATCCCAATTAAATAGTGATGTAACTATTTTCAATACCCATTTCTTAGGTGGTATAACTCATATTCCGACATCCCAATTAAATGGTGATGTAACTATTTTCAATACCCCTTTCTTAGGCAGTATAACTCATATTTCGACATCCAAAATAATTGGTGATATAACTAATCTTCGATACCACATTCATAGGCGGTATGACTTATACAACAAACATCATCATATATAGCAGTTAATTAATTATGCCAACACCACATATGTCATCATTAGCATGTCAATCAACCAAATCATGCACTACAAAAAAAGAACCTTTTTGCCACCAAATATTTGTGACCGATTCTAGTCCGTCATAATAAATTACATTTGTGACCAAATTTGTGACCTCTGATAAGTTAGTAAAAAAGCAGATAAACAATAGCCTTTGCGACCGATTTGGCCGTGGCTATTGTTTTTTTGTCAAATTGGTGACAAAATTGATTGCAAAAATAAAAGGCAATTGGATTAACTATTTTGCCACCAATTTTACGACCGCCCGACGGTAATACTTTTGCCATCTGTCGCAAAGTGAATATTTAAATAATTGCCACAAAATTTGCGACCGATCCCTAGGCGGTCGCAAAAACTAAACCCAAATAACCCGCGGGTCTTTTTCCTTCTCCTTCCTATTTATTTTTCCCTCTTCTTTCATTACTAAAAACCTAAACACCATGCGAAACCCCTCCCCCTCTCTGCAACCACCACCGCTCCGACCGCAAGCCACCTCGCGCCTCCTTTCATGTATATTTAGGACGTGTTACTTTGCTGGGCTTCGTTGGCTCTTTTCATTTGCTGCTTCACTGATTAGTTAGGTATGCCTCTCTTTATTCTATCTATTTTGATATGATTAGTTTGTGAGTTGTTCTAAGATGCCGCTTTGGTTGAATAACATGACTGGTTGTTGTATATGTAATGTGTTATGTGAATTGATTGGTTGTTTGTTAGTGGATAGCAGAGCTCAATAGGAAGCTGATTGTGTGGTGAAAAATTATTCGAATGCATGTGTTTGATTGACGTGCTGTTTGTTAGTGGAGAGCGGAGCTCAATAGGGACTGGTTGCGTACTAATAAATTAGTCAAATGTATGAATGCATGTGTGGCTTTCCCCCTTAGGTACCTGTAATGGAAATTCTCAAGAATCAGATGTGGATGTACAATAGGTTGGATCGCAACAAACATCTAACTCTAGAATTCCAGGATGGAGTTCATGTATTCATAGAGTACTCTACTAAGGATGATAAATTTCTCAATAGCCTTGATAAGAAGTTAAGGTGTCCTTGCTTAAAGTGCATTTGTAAAGTTTTCAAGACGCCTATTGAAGTACTGTTGGATCTTTGCAATAAGGGGTTCATGCCTAATTATTATTGGTGGACCATCCACGGTGAGCAATTGCCCAACTTTCCCCCAACGGTGGTCGAAAATTCATATTATGGAATTGGTGATCGGAGGGAAGAAGTGAATCCTTACGAGCAGATGATCATGGATCATGCTGGACCCTCAGTGGGTCAGGCCTTAGAAGGTGATTGTGTTATGGAGGACCAACACACAGAAGAAAGACCAAATCTTGAAGCTCAAAAATTCTTTGACATGCTCGTGGCTGCATAAAGGCCTTTGTGGGAAGGATTCGATAAACACTCGGAATTGTCGGCCGCTTTGGGAGCTCTAAGCCTGAAATCTCAATCTCATATGTTGAAAGATTGTTTTAATCAAATGATGAAGCTTATGAGTGAGACAATGCCGAGTGAAAATCATATGCCTAAGAATTTTTATCATGCTAAGAAGTCGGTGGCCAGTTTGGGTTTGGTTTGTATTCAAATTGATTGTTGCCCTTTTGGATGCATGTTGTACTTTAAAGATCAAGCAGCTAAGAGCGTAAAAACTTGCAAATTTTGTGGCGCAGAGCGATACAAGACAACCACTAGAATGGGCATTATTTTAATTTATGCAGTTTAATTCATTACTTAATTTTTTTTACTCGCATTTAATGAACTTATTTTAATATATGCAGACTGATCAGGATGGCCGACCCCCAGATGCCATCGATGTTCTAAAGAAGATGAAAAAGATGAAGTTCGGAGTGTGGGCCAACGATAGGTCTCGTGAGATACATGTAAGTATACGTACACCGTTAATTGTACTAGATATTCAAGTTTAATTTTTGTAATATATTAATTGTTAATAATATGATATTCAACTTTATTTTGTAGGATAAATATTATGAGACCTTAGATGAGGCTCGTGCATGTGCCACACAGGACGATACTTCTTCTAGTCAGGAATCTCCTGCCTACATCAATGATAATGCCCATTATTTGGACATTGTCGAGGGTAAAAGTAAGAAGGGAGTTGTGTATGGCCTTGGTGGGTTAGGTGATCATTACCTAGCCTCATCGTCTCGTCAGCCTAGACAACAGGACGTGCCTGGGCCTACTGCTTCTATAGAGGAGATACAAGAGATGCGGGAGACTATCACAAACTTAATGTCAAGATCACTGAAAACCGTGCCGCGCAAGAGGCAGCACAAGTCGTACAGGCCTCCACGTCCGTAGAACTTCAATGGATCTTCGAGCACTTCCACCTTCAGCCTCCTACACTTCCGCCTTTTGCGCCACCACCTCCACCACCACCACCTGCTGCAGAGGATGTCGGGGACGTCGACGGGTCGACGATGAGGACAACTATTTAAGCGAGGATGACTATCTTGGCGAGGACGGGAGCGACGACATCGCACCTCCATGATCACCTGATCCATCATTATGTATTCTTTATTTGTATTTTGGTTTTATTTCCATACATTATATATGTATTTGATACTACTGTTTTATGAATTGATATAAAGTTTTATGAATTGATATACAGTTTTATTTGATTATATAATGTTTGTTTTGATCTTTATTTTGCTATGCAAATTTAAAATTTGTGCCATTAATAATCAATAAAAAAATTAATATTTTATTACTTTACTTAAATAAATTTGAATTTTAATATTATTTTAAATTTTTTAAAAAATTAATATTGCGACTAATTTTGCCACACTATATTTAGTCACACATTTATAGTTCAATTGTAACGGTCATATTTGCGACGGATTTTGTGACAGCCTAATCGGTTGCAAATTTGTATTTCAATTCTAATAGTCATGTATTTTGCGACCAAGTTTACGACATCCGAATTGGTCGCAAAATTGGTTGATAAACATGAAAGCAACCAAAGAAATTGCGACGGGTGTGTAAAGTTTGCAACCGATTTAGTAGGTTGTAAATTTGCAACCGAATGCTAAATTCGATCGCAAATTAGTTTGCGACTAGGGTTTTATAAATCGAAATGTATTGGTCACAAATTCGGTGGCAAACCTTTTTTGCGACCGATTTTACCAGTTTTGCCATCGATTTTGAAGGTGGCAAATTGCCTATTTTTTTGTAGTGATGTACAAACATGCATATCATAGAATCATCCTCAATAATAAACACTTATATCATGGTAAGAAAGCTTTAAAGGAAAAACCCCCAATTTAGAAAATTAGGATTTGACCAAAACATATATTTTCCATTATAATAAATCAATCCCCTTTTTCCCAAATTCGTTTGCACCATGGAAGGTAAGAAAAGGTCATTTTTACTCACCTCTTGAAGACTTCCAAGAATCTCCAAGCGTCTCCCACCAACACGCCAAGAAAATCCTCCAAGATCGCCCACTCCTCTCCCCCTTAGGCTCCTCCTTGACCAGCTTCACCCTCTCTAAGACCTTGATTCCACCAAGATAGCAAAAGAGAGTTTTTAGAGTGTTATTAGGGTTTGTAGCTACACTAGGAGTATTAGGATTAGTTTAAATAGAGTTGCCCACATTTCCCTCTTTTAAATTTCTATTTTTAACGTGTCCTGACATAGAGCACGAGCGTGCTCTAGATTGGCACGGCCGTGCCAATCAGCGTCAAAGTTTGCATAGTTTCCGACCCGGGCGTGCTATTAACTAGCACGGCACGGCTCAGACTGTCCTTTTTTTGGCACTGGCTTGCCGAACATGAGCACGGACGTGCCACAAAACGTCAAATTTGTCCATTTTCTGATACGGTCGTGCTAATAGTTAGCACGACGCGACTCAGACTGTGCTCTTTTTAGCACGGGCTTGCCGAACATGAGCACGGGCGTGCCGACGCTACTGTGATAGATTTTCAACTGAAAACTTCTTTCTTTTATTCTTTTGGTCGATACGCCACCCTTAAGGTTCAAGTCTACCATTCTAAGCTTCCCTAACACTTTATTAATTTTATTTGCTAAGATTAAGGTCCCTTATACCTTTATTTAATTCTTGGGATCTTACACATGGCAAAATTTGCAATATGGGCGATTTCATCGAAATCGACGTTATCTATCCTCTTGTTGACTCGCACGGAAGACCTCTTTTTTCAGTTAGCATGAAATACTAAATGGTGAGTTGTTGTTGTTATTAGGTGATTAGTGTGAGATAGCATACAAAATATGTTTTGTTGGCCAGCTTGTCCTTAATCGTATGTGTTTTTGTAGCTTGTCTTGCCATGAAATCAAATCCCATATGAAAGTAGACATATCAAGCTTTGTTTGGACGTAAAGTATATAGAAAAAAGGGGGTTCAAAATGGACTTATGGCATATTCTTGGAGTTAATATTTCTCCCCGGATGCGATGTCTTGTCTGATTAGAGTGCAAATGGGAAAAAAAATTATCAAGGGTGCAGTAACAGTATGACATGGAGGTGACACGATAAAATTTCACAAGTGGAAGACACATGGTTGAGTCTAATATAACAACAAACAGTTGGCAGGCAATGGCATTGCAAATGCGACAGACATACTAACTAAGCACAACAAATCCCCTTGATATCGACGGCATATTTATCCATCGAATACTGTGAATTGGAAAAGGGAAAGAATGAAATAGGGAAAAGGGAAATGGGAAATTATTGAATGGGTGGGGGTGAGGAGGGAGAAGAGGGTAAGAGGAAGAAGAGGGGAGGGGAGTGATGTATTTCTGAATATAGGTTATGAACGTATTAAGATAGTTGAGGGTATTTGAGGGATATTCAAATGTTTTTAAAAAATTTGTGGTATATGAGAAAAAATTGTGGCGTAAAAAGCAACACCCTAACAAAATATGATCAAAGCAAATAGGCCCTAAGAATTTTAAGACCATGAGAATCAAACTTGAAACAAGGGGTCAATTGAGTTAATATTAATTTGGGTGAGGGTTTAGGCCTTGCATCACAAATGGTCCAATTTGAGATAGCCCCGGAGGTCCCATTTAGTAAGCCGAACTCATACTCTTAACGTTATAGCATAGCGTGATTATACAAAAATGCGGAAAATTAAAACAACCAAAGCAACACTGATACCACAACCATATACAGCATAGATATAGATAAGAGTATTGGCTCCATCTGTAGAGCCTACAACTAGCACCAACCTCAGTCATCAGAGTACGCAACTACTACGACGTATACAGATAGAAAGCATGGTAGCAAAATAAAATACATAAGTACATGAGACTTCCTCTCCTCACCCCTAAAATACATATGCTCACAAAAAGAGAAGAGACTCACTGGCCATAACTATTACGATGACTACCCCGGACACAACTCTAACGTGGATAACGGGAACTCCACACTGATGCTCGCTGCCTCCGGCGATAAGTCTACATCGCCTTGTACTGCGTCTCGCTCTCCGACATCACGATCCGGTGACCATGGTACTCTCTCATCCTCCTCTCAGCACGACGATGTCGGCCTCGAGCTACAAAAGCAATCCTAAAGGACGCACAAGATCCCCATCCAGTATCTGAGTCATGATGATACTCCCATGGCCAATTCCACAACCTTTCCAACGGTAGCCTTTGTGCAATACGGAAGTCTCCAACAAGATAGCTCCTCGACGATCCCCAAGCTTTAAAGTACACAATGGTTGGGCCCGTATACACCACTCATCGCTGGGAGTAATCAACCTCCCAGAAACGATCGTTCTCCTCGTAGAGCAGCTCAACGTCTCCCACCACTGGGATTCGGGGCTCTCCCGCCAGCATCAGACTCAGTAGGTGTGTCATCTATCTCCTCAAGAAACTCCTCGACAGGATCTTCTCGTGCGATTGAGAATAAATAAAATACAACATAGGGAAAATATGGGAGATAAGAAACAACAATACATCATAAATAGGAAAACAACTATAAAATAAGATATAAGGATAGCAACACTTAACAACACAATGAGTCAAGCAATCATCTCCCAAGTCATTCTCTCTGGGCTAATGTCTCTCACACTCATGCATCTAACAACTATATGGACGTGGCCACGACACGACATCCCCGGCAGATCAAGATGTCCTATCCATCACTGTGTCACCCCCCGTAATGCAAGGTTCGACCAACAGCCCTCTTGGCTCATCTCAACTCATGGGTACGACATATTCCCCCGCCCACAGGCTAGGTCAGAACATTCGCCCGTCAACAACTCAACTTACGACAATGACATATCCCCCACCCGCAGGCCAGGTCAGGATATTCGCCCATTCACAACTCAACTTATGGGTACGATCATCTTCCCGCAGGCAAGATCGATCACCCGTACGCCAACACAGTGATGAACAACAACGATGCAGCATGAACCTCACCGACTCATCTCAGGATCAACAACTTAGTGCCTCAACTGCAACTTGAACACAACTACGACCAACATTCGCCGGCATAACCGAGTAATAACTTCATGTCTCAACATAAATATTTTAACAGAATCTCTAAGTTGAGCACTATCACATATATATCCTCAAATTCCTTACCACATGCTCATCTCCCAATTCAACATAATTACGACTTATTTCTATTCATGCCACAGTCATCACAACAACATGCCATAAACATCCATACACATATTAAATACTCATGTAAACATATCATCTCATGGTAATTATTCAAGTAACCCTAAACATGTTACTAGGCACAATATACCTATCAACGTGTATCATTTTAAGCATAGTAACACACATGCATACGACCTCAACATATCATAAAATCAACCTATCAACGATAAACCTACAATGCCTAAAACCACATCAGTACCACCAACTAGTAGTCGCTAATGTGAGTTAGGTGTTGTCGGTTACTCGACCACTAGTAGGGTTTAGGTCGCCTTACGCATATCAATATATATTATTTTATTCTTGCCTCCCCGACGATATTGTGGTTCTTTCTCCCACCTGATAGTACACGTAGCCCGATCATGAACACAAAGAACACTCCGGCTCTTTTGTACAGCCTCACAGCCGCAACTCCTTCTCCAAACGGTTTCCGAATGCAACTTCCAAACTTGCCCTAATCACGGAAAGAACATATAGACTATAACATTAATCCTAATACGAAGCTATAACCGTGAATAGAAGCTAGAAATAAAGGAAGAACATTGTATAACTACAATGTAGGTAGATACGGAACCTTGACTTACCCTTGAAAAATCATGAAAGTAAACCGGTAGAATCGAAGTAGACGAAGAGCTGATCACGAATACACGAACGGAATTGGAATCAGATCAACGAACAAATCAACAACTGGAATCAAACTCTCAACCTCAACTCTGCTCTCTGCCTCAAGTTCTCTCTATAAATGGTGAAAATGGCAAAATTCTCGTTCAAGTGAAAATGAAGAATGTAACACCCCACTTTAGGGGTCATGATTATTTAACACAAGATAAAATAAATGCGAAAATATATTAAAATATAAGGAGCATATCGAAAATATGGGTTTTTCTTTTTTCTTTTTATGCTCAAGTTCCGAAAACATATAAGTATACTTGCACTCATAAAAATAAATATATGTAATCATAAACAACATTGGAATAATAAAACTCCCCACAAAACATATGTATAAAACTGATAGTTTTCAACATCTGACTACAAAAGAAAGTAACCAACATAAGGACAACTCAACCAACACAACTAGAGACGCAGCTCCACAACATAAAGGGGAAGGGGGTACATCATAAAAGTACAGACGCTGGGAAAACACTAGAGACTGGCCAGAACAGACACTGCACTACTCATCGAAGTAGTACTCCTCCTCCTCCTCCCCCCTTGTCCTCCTCCATGGCCTCCTCCTCCTCATCCTCGTCCTCCAAGGCCTGCATGTCATACCCGCTCATGATCTGTTCTGCATATTGGAGCATCTCTTCATCAGTCCTCATCCACCACACATCCTAACTCGTGCTGGCAGGGGCTACCTCAGGTACGTCCTCTGGCACATATTTGGGTACTTCCTCCTCCTCCTCCTCCTCCATCTCCTCATCGTCAGACGAGAGGATAACGAGGGGAGTGGAGAAAGATACCCTCGTATGAGCCAGTGTGCTCTTGCGAGCAATCATCCTCCAATTCGCCCTCTGGCGAGGAATTTGAGGATGTAGCTCGGAAGGCACATAGGTAGGCCCTAGGGGTAGGACAACAGGGACAGAAAGGTCGGCAACAGATATAGGTACGACGGAAGTAGACGGTGCAGTAGGTGGAGGTGGCATGGAAGCAGGGTTGACGTACACGTCCCTGGGCTCCTCCCGGTGAACTGCAGGCCAGGCACTAGGTAGTCGCGGATGATCAACAGGTGGTTCTGGTGGCTGGGTAATCTCTGAGATAACCTCACCACTGATCCGTAACGTGCAGACTTTCTCGAACTGGCTCGTCATGGAGAAAGGTAACTCCCTCCTACTTGTGAGACTCACAGCTCTAGTATAGGTGCGACGCCTGTTAGGATGGATAGTCCAGGCATCCTCTTCATCGTGAAGTGTCAAGTCCAAGGTCAAACGGGAAGGTGGATCGCTCACCATATTTACTTACCATAGCAAGATGAAAACCATGCGAGCAGCGTAACAACAAAAAGTAATGAGATGAGATTCTGCACATCGCACAACCAGAACAATAGTGGTAAAAATCACGCACACACGCACCCAATCAGCTTACAACGCATGGGCATTCACAACATAACAACTAATCACATGGCATCATAGTTAATATATCAATTAACAATAACATGGGTCAAATGTCAACTCAAGTATGCAATGACACAATGCAACATGACTCAGACCCCTACTCCATGAAGCTAAACATAACAAGAGTGAGTGATTCGGAGAACATTGTCTGCGTTATCTCAGCCCACAATGCCACATCCAAAGATTGCAATCATTATAATGGCTCATGCCAGACGTTCTTTACCCAAATCATGATTTGTCCGGTGTCCAGTCAGGACGTTAGTGTTTTTCGACAGGTCACTCACGACACAGAGGAGTTACTCTCTGGCCACATGTGGTCTCCCCAACCCCAACCCCAACGTCCTCAAGACCTCCACGATCGTCACCTCCAACAATCGCACCCGCACAAAGGTGTAAGCTCAACTCTCGGGCACAATGCCCAACTCATGTACAGATGTCTATGGATGTCAAGAAAATGCCCACAACACGTACTACTCCATCATTGTAGTACCAAGTTTATCTCTTGATAAACCACAGGGCACCCCTACAGAACCCACTTTCACACGACTTGCCATCAGTTTCCTGTTCTTGGTTCCGTTCCTTGCAATCATGTACCACCTCGTCATTTGTAACACGATGTTCATGTCTTATGATACATTATTCCATAACCTAAATGCATTATGGAAAATAGGATCCATAAGGATCCCCTTCATCACATCTTCTCACTTGTCTATCAAAGGAACGTTACATATTCTATATACGTAACTCTTGGTGATTAAACATTATGGATTCCTTAGATGACCTAAATCATCAAGGGTGTGAGACATGATTTTGTCATGACCATAAGATATTCGTGCATGTCTTTTACTTAGTCTTTGTGAGTCCATTGTGGAGCTCATTGGATATTTCTTAGGAGATAACACGCGTGTATACTTTTATAGAAAAAAGCTTCAAAGTACTATCCTTATAGCAAAGTAGTTGATGAAATCTCCTTTATTAAGTATAGTTTGAAAAACTCTATTCAATTGCTCATAAGGTGTGTCTCATTTAGTGTAAAACTCTTTTAAATTGGTTTCCTAGTTCTATTACTTAGTGTAAAAGAAATATACTTCTTACTTGAAATCACCATTTCGTTTTCAAATGAACTATAACTTATATAGTTTTGGAAAGTTCTAAAAAGGTAATAGTAGTGTAAAAACTCTTTGTTTTCAAAGAAAAGCTTTGTAAGAATCCTATCTTCTCAAAGAAGACTTACTAACCAAAAATCCTTGAAAAAACCCATCTTGACTAACTAGTGGTTCTTAAAAATCTTTAATTCAAAATAACTTGTTAAAATAAGTGGTTGATCAACATCAAACCAACCTATTCTTAAAATAATTTTCACTTGAAGTCAAAAATACTTATTTCACAACACATGGTTCTTTGGAACCAAAACTTGATTTCTTTGGAAACCTCTTCAATTTATATAATCCTTATACTTTAGTATGAACACATTAAACCCCTTAACCTCAGCATTTTAAGATCCTAACCCTATTTTGCATGACAAGGTTAAATGCCCCAAGCAACAAGGGTAGGCTTTCTTTTAATTGTTTTGCATTGTTGGAACCATTTTAAGTCCATTACACCATCACTTGAAATAGAAGCTTTGGCTTCCCTCATTAAACATCACATGGCCGAACCTCACACATCGATTTTCAACCAAAATGAAATCATCCAACAACATCCAATGTAGCTAGACAATCATACCAACATATAAGCATGTTATCAAGGCAAATTAGAACATAAACAAGTTCAGCAATCTAAAATCCTATCCTTAGGTCTTTGGACCTAAGAATAGTTTTTCACCATGCCAAAATGATTTTCTTCTAGCATATACAAACATAATCATCATATCAACACAACAATATAACATAACATGACAACAAAGTAATGAACTTTATAAGGAAACCCTAGAGCTAGGGTTTTCCTTCAACAAAACTAGGAGGCCTTTATTATCACCATTAAGGTGTGATATGGTTCACTCCCCCATTACCTCTTTGAATTTCCTTGCAAGAAGATAAAGAGAAAACTTCATCACCAACTTCACAACAAAACCGTGGCCTATAGAGAAGAAAACAATACCAAAAACTTTGATTTCTCATCAACATGTTCAAGGTAGAACAAAGGTACATTTAAAGAGTAAGAATGCAGGAGGAACAAGGTTATAAAATTACTCTTAAGAAAAGTTATAAGACAACTTCAAGAAGCTTGAAGTGTTCTTGAAGATCCTTAGCTAACTTGATGAAAACAACTTCGAATGATGAAATTCAAAAGTTGAAAGTTGTTTAGATGGATGAGATGGACAAGAATATTAAGTTAAAATGATGAAATAAAATGAGTGGGGTTACCTACTAGCCTTGGCCGAATGCAAGAGAGAAGTGAGAGAAGAGAGAAAGTTTTGAACTTTGGTGTTTAGGAGAGATAAGTTAGAAATTAATGGAATAGTGATTTTTGAAGTTTTAACCACCATATGGCCGAACTCTCCCCTCCTTGTGGACTCAAAAATTTCATTCAAATTTAGTCATAAAGAGTGGAAGGCCAAGATGTAAAGAGATGGGTGTGCTGTTGCTTATGGAGAGCTTAAGGACAAGATTAACTTAAAAAGACTAAAACACTTTTTCCATTACGAGTAAGTGTCATAAACTTTCTTGGATGATGATAAGGTGAGAACTTGGCTCTTCGCCAAGCAACATGGCCGAATGGCCCTATCCAATGTAACTAGAACATTTTCCATTTGGGTAGAAATAAGGTGATTAGGGTTTTTACCAAAAATGGATAATCAGTTTTTACTACTTTTGACAAATTTTTGGATTTTAAGAAAACTAATTCTCTTCATTAGGAATAATAAACAAGGTAATATAAAATGTAATTCAACATTACATTCCACTCAATTCCCCATTTCTTGGCCTCCGGCACGTAAAACGAGAAATTACCCGATACCGATCAAAACAGAACTTTTACCTGTTTTTGTTCTCAAAAACGACAAAAGAAAAATTCACCACCACATAACCATGGATATAGAACCATCATATAAAACATCCACATATATATATATATATATATATATATATATATATATATATATATATATATATATAACAAAGTCATACAAAACATAAGGTAGGAATCACAATGTAATGGTGATTATAACCAGTTACAGGAAACGAGGGTGTTACAAAGAACTATATACAGGAAAAGATTCCATTGTCCACGCTTTAGCGTTGGGATTCTCCACGCTTTAGAGTTTCAGTGCTTGAGCGTTGTCCTTCTCAATGCTTGAGCATTGATGTTTCCTCACTGCCAAGGCACCGCCCCTCACGTGCCAGCTGCAATGCGTAACTGACATGTGTCACTTTATGTCCCATCACTGCCAGTCAACTGGTCAGAGTGGCAACGCTTGAGCGTCCACCATGCTCCACGCTAGAGCGTTACAACGCTTGAGCGTTCCTTTGCTCCACGCTTAAGTGTCTAGCTCTGGGTTAGTTACTCCCCATCTCTTTCTAATCCAATTCAACCCCAACTCTTAACCTACCTTCTAAGCACATTGTCAAGTCAAGTATACATTCATGTATTTAATCAAGGTGATGAAAATGAGGATGTTACACAATTCCAATTCAATATGGTCCAATCGGAAAAAAAATTCTTTGGTCAATAACCATCTATTAGTAAAAAGTTATCCAATCAATTCAATTCAATCCAATTAACTTTATTTTTATAAATAGATGGGCTGGTTTGGATTTGCACATGGATAAGTTTTATGAGTCATCGATAAATGGGTGCATTTACCAACTATACTTGAAAGTATGTTTAAAATTTTTATAAAGCCTTTTTTTATCTCTTTTGGAAAAGTAAAAGGAGAAAAAAATCCCCCTAACTAGAGTAGCCTCTTAATTTGACGGTCAATAAGAAATGCAATATTAACCTCTGCTTGACGAATGGTCAAAGGCAGAAGAATTAACCAACAATTGAGCATTTGTCATGCATAATTTTTTAAGTCATTCAAAGAGCACATAAGAAAAACATTAAGGGCTTGTTTGATGTGTTTTTGATCTTTTGTTTTTCAAAACAATCTTGTAAAGTAGTTTTTAAAAACTATTTTCAAAATAAAAGAAGGAAAAATTTGCTTGATATAATATTGTTTTGAATAAAATTTTTAAAACTTAGAAATCAAACACCTATAAATTAGTAAACCCTCATCAATGCAATGCTAACTACTAATTGAAAAGACAAATAAGAGTTTTTCATGTTTTTACTAAGCTTAGGTTGTCAATTGCATCAGCGAGATCGTAAGTGAATACTCTCAAGATCGATACCATAATCATCATCTTCACTAATAGCTCGATTATGAGCTAACTTCTTTTGCAAGCTTCTCCTAGAGATCTAATAGTTGGTTGTAAGTAGAGGAACCGTCAAGAACCTTGAAACTGACTTGAACCTCAATGCATCAATCATGACCCCCCATTCTTGATAGTATGGATACTTCCTCGACGGTTAATGTGGCGCCGTCTTTGTCATCGTCGACGACTTCCTGATAAGTACCACATTTACTTAAAAACATTAGAAATTCAAGGTACTTATTGAACTTAAATGGGTGAAATTTTGTTTACTTGACCCCCAAAAGATTAATGTGTGTAAATAGTTTGATCAATAGTAAATATATTGTGAAATTTTGAAGATTGCATCTTAAATGCCTGTTTTGTTTATATAGGTGAAGAAATGAGAGAGTAGAAGCTTGTGAAGAGTTTTAAGAGCCAAAGCTGGAGAAATTCGCTTAGCTAAGGCCAATTCACTTAGTGAAAAGGACAAAAATCAGCATCAACTTATTGCCCCAAATTCACTTAGCTAATATATTTTCTCTAAGCGAATTTAGCCCAGAAGCTCAGGAACTTTGAAGAACCAAATTCGCTTAGCTAAAATGATGTCGCTAAGCGAATTTGTCTAGAAGCCAGGGAAGTCTGAAGAATCAAATTCGCTTAGTGCTATCATTCGCGCTAAGCGAGATTCTTTCTTCCATCTGAAGAATCCTCTATTTGCTTAGCGATTTTGTCAGCGCTAAGCGAATATATCATTTTTTGGTTGTCCTATTTTGGAATTCTGGGTGATATAAAAAGAAAAGGGCTAAAGGAGCCTGGCTCTCTCTTCTCTCTGATTGTGGAACAAAAATACAGAAGGTTCTCCATCATTTCTAAAGCAAAAAGTGTATTCAACCATTGAGGAACTTAATCCTTTCATCTTTTTGTTGATGGCTACCATGGAAATGGATAGCTAACTCACCCTTTGTTAGGATTAGATGTAATCAATCAACTCTCATGTATCTCTTTTGATTCATATATATATATATATATATATATATATATCATCAATTTCAATGATTTATTCCTATTCTTTATGCTTGTTATGGAGTGATCAACTATAACTTGATCTTTGATAAGAAGTTTCATTGGAAAATACTCCTTGAATCTGGATTTAGAATAGATCATCTAATGAATCTAGTATCTAGGAATAGAAATGGTTCCATTAGTCATTGAATCATCGGAGCTCAACTCAAACTTCTTTATTAAACATATGAGGAATCGAAGTTTAGGAAAGAAGATTGACATCTCATCTTATTAAGGAATTAATGATGTATGATTAAATTGATGACGATGATATTGATGTATGGAGGGAATATGTATGTTTGATCATTAGGATACTAGAAGAAGAGATTGATGAAATCTAATCCCAATACCTCATTACTATCGTTATTTTCATTTACAAATTGTGATCCTCTAACATTTTACTCTTGGAAACCTTTATTAACTTTAAACTTTTTGAATCCGAAAACTTAAGATTATAAACCTTGTTGAATGGTATAATATCGCACGAGTCTCTATGGATACGACAACCCGATATACTGCTTTTGCGAGCAACGATTTGATATTTCAATGAAAATGCGAACAAAATGGCGCCGTTGCTGGGGACTTGCGCCTCGATATTAAGCATTGCAACAATCTTTACTGTCTTAAGCAAATTTTGATCTTATTATTGTGCATAGTTATTCTATTAAATTCCAACTTCTTTTATTAGCTAATTTGTCTGGTTAGTGGTTCTATTCTCTGTTTATGTGAGGAAAGGTTCCAGCTGATCAGTTAGAGTTTGATCCGGAGATTGCAAGAATAGCTAGGAAAAACAACAGCAAGGCAAGGAAGAAAAAGTAGCTAGCGAAGTAGAAAACGCAACAAAAGGAGACCTCTAGTTCTATTTCTTCTTCGTCTCCAATACTAGAAAAAATCATGACTGACAAAAACAACAACAACAATAGGAGACCCCAAGGAGCTTTTGGGCATAACAGTCTAAGACATCTCACAAGTGTAGTGAGAACTCTAGGAAATGCAAGATCAGTTGAAATGAAGACATGACTTCCTCGACTTCTAAGTGCCAATCCTTTTGCAGGGCTTAACCATGAATATCCACATGCTCATCTAATCAAATTCTGTGAGCTATGTGGAACAGTTGGAGCTACAGAAGAAGAGGAAGAAGATATATTTCTGAGGCTATTCCCTTTCTCATTAATAGGGAAAGCCAAGGAATGGCTTTTGGACCAACCCTAGCAAACAAATGCTGACTGGAATCAAGTGGAGGAGAAATTTTTGAACAGGTATTTTCCACATTCCAAGTATATGGAAGCCAAGACAGCTATCTCAGTTTTCTCACAAGCAGCCAATGAAACTCTATGTGAAGCATGGGAGAGATATAAGTCCTTGTTGAGGAAATGCCTTAATCATGGATTTGATGAGCTGACACAAATACATATCTTCCGCAATGGACTTCAGCAACAACCTAAGTTATTGTTAGATACAACTACTGGAGGCTCTTTGATGTCAAAAACTCCGCAAGAAGCAATTGCAATCATAGAAGCAATGGCCACTAGTGATCATCAAGCTCAACATAGTAGAGGACCTCCACCTAGGAGAGGAGTCATGGAGTTGGGTGCACAAGATGCAATTCTAGCTCAGAACAAAGTGTTGAGTCAACAACTTGAAGAATTAACAAAGCAGATGACTAAACTTCCATAGCAACTTAGAGGGATGCAAGAATCTCCACCCAAGCACCAGCAAGCTATGAGATGTGAGATGTGTGATGGAGACCACCCCACTGGTCATTGTCCTCCATATTGTAGTAATCAAGAGGAAGAAGTGAATTACATGGGTAACTAGCTTAGACAAGGGCAATTCCAAGGTAATAATTACTCCAGGGGAAATAATCCTAACTATGGCCAAGGTTGGAAGCAAGATGCAGGGCCTTCTAATAGGCCCCCTCCTTATCAGCATTATAATCAACAGCCTCCTCTTCATGAGAGGACTTCAAAGCTGGAGGATACTTTAACTCAGTTTATGTAGGTCTCCATGTCCAACCAGAAAAATACTAAAGCTTGAATCAAGAATCTTGAGATCCAGGTTGGACAACTAGCCAAACAATTGGCTGAACAACATGGGGGAACATTCTCTGCCAACACCCAAACACATCCCAAGGAACACTGCAAGTCTATTACAACAAGAAGTGGCAAAGTGATTGGGAAGGGCATTGGAGAGAATTTAGATGAAGGTAGAGTTGTTGCTGAGGAAGAAAAGAATTACGGAGAAAAAGAGGAGAGTGAGAAAGAAGTAGACGAAAATAAAAATGAGGAAGAAGAAAAAGAAAAAGATAGAAAAGAGTCTGAAGAGAATAAAGAAGAGTTGGAGAAAAAGCAAGGGGAGGAGAAGAAAACAAAAAGTCAGTTGGCTAAGGAGGAGAAAAGTATTTTGAAGATTCCTCCAGTTAAGAATCTCCCTTACCCATATGCTCCAACAAGGAAAGAAAAGGAAATGCAATTTGCAAGGTTTCTAGACATTTTCAAGAGACTTCAGATCAATATTCCATTTGCAGAAGCCTTAGAGCAAATGCCTACTTATGCCAAGTTCATAAAAGAACTTTTGACCAAAAAGAGAAGATTCACTAATGAAGAAACAATTGAATTGGAAGCTGGGTGCAATGCTATTATTCAGAAATGCTTGCCTCAAAAGTCAAAGGATCCTGGAAGTTTTACACTTCCTGTCACTATAGGAAGTCTTGCTGTTGGAAAGGCACTCCTTGATTTAAGGGCAAGCATCAATCTTATGCCTCTTTCTATGATGGAAAGGATTGGTGATTTAGAAATTCAGCCTACAAGGAAGACACTGCAGTTAGCCGACAGATCCATCAAATACCCTCATGGTGTGGTCGAGGATGTGCTAGTAAAAGTGGATAAATTCATGTTTGCAGTGGATTTTGTGGTGATGGATATGGAGGAAGATATTGAAGTTCCTCTTATACTAGGCAGGCCATTCATGAAAACTGCCAAGGTTGTCATAGATGTTGATGATGGCAAGTTAAAGGTGAGAGTTCAAGATGATGAAGTGAATTTTAGTGTCTTTGAAGCTATGAAACATCCAAATCATAAAGGAGATTGTTTTAGAATGGATGTTTTAGATGAAATGTTCTTCAAAGCAAGGAAGCAGTTGCATACTCCAAACCCTTTAGAGAAAGCTTCAACTGATGCTTTTGATGTGCTGAATAATGAAGAAAAAAAGGAAATTGAAAAATGCCTGAAAGATCTTGACACACTGAAGGAAGTTCAGCCACATGAAGTTGTCATTGAAGAATTAAAGAATGAAGAAAAGCTGGAAAATTAGAAGCTGGAATTGAAAATGTTACCTTCCCATTTGAAATATGTTTTTATTGAAGAAGGAGGTAATAAACTAGTGATCATCAGTAATTTCCAATCAGCTAAGGAGGAAGAGAAAGTAGTTGAAATATTGAAGGCAAATAAGAGAGCTATTGGTTGGAATCTTTCTGATCCTAAAGGTATAAGTCCTTCATATTGTATGCATAAGATTCTGATGGAACAGGACTATAAGCCTGTGGCTCAACCTCAGATACGCCTCAACCCAACCATGAAAGAAGTGGTTCGGAAGGAGGTAATGAAACTGCATAAGAAGCTATTGGTTGGAATCTTTCTGATCTTAAAGGTATAAGTCCTTCATATTGTATGGCTAAGATTCTGATGGTACAGGACTATAAGCCTGTGGCCCAACCTCAGAGATGCCTCAACTCAACCATGAAAGAAGTGATTCGAAAGGTGGTAATGAAACTGCTTGAAGCTGGGATGATTTATCCTATTTCTGATAGTGCTTGGGTGAGCCCAGTTCAGGTGGTCCCAAAGAATGGAGGCATGACAGTCATCTGCAACGAGAAGAATGAATTAATTCCTACTCGTACTGTTACTAGATGGAGAATGTGTATAGACTATCGGAAGCTTAATCAAGCAACTAGAAAAGACCCTTTTCCATTACCCTTCATGGATCAGATGCTGGAGAGGTTGGCAGGCCAAGCCTACTATTGCTTTTTGGATGGTTACTCAGGATATAATCAGATTGCAGTGAATCCTGAGGATCAAGAAAAAACAACTTTCCCATGTCCCTTTGGTATCTTTGCATACAAAAAAATGCCATTTGGACTTTGTAACGCTCCAACCACTTTTCAACGATGCATGCTGGCCATATTCTCTGATTTGGTGGAGAATTGCATAGAAGTATTCATGGATGATTTCTCTGTTTTCGGATATTCCTTTGAATCTTGCCTGGCAAATTTGGATTTCGCTGTTTTGGACTTTGTAACGCTCCAACCACTTTTCAGCGATGCATGCTGGCCATATTCTCTGATTTGGTGGAGAATTGCATAGAAGTATTCATGGATGATTTCTCTGTTTTCGGATATTCCTTTGAATCTTGCCTGGCAAATTTGGACACTGTGCTGAAACAATGTGTAGAGACAAATCTAGTGCTAAATGGGGATAAGTGTCACTTTATGGTGACAGAAGGCATTGTGTTAGGCCACAAAATCTCCTCAAAAGGTGTTAAAGTTGACAAATCCAAGGTTGAGGTTTTTGAGAAGCTTCCTCCTCCAACAAATGTCAAAGAAATCAGAAGCTTTCTGGGACACGCAGGATTTTAGAGGCGTTTCATCAAGGATTTTTCAAAGATTGCCAAGCCATTGAGCAATCTCCTCAATAAAGACACTCCTTTTCAATTTGACAAATCATGCTTTGCTACTTTTGAGCTTTTAAAAGAAAAACTGATCTCTGTACCCATTATCACAGCTCCTTATTGGAAATATGATTTTGAACTTATGTGTGATGCTAGTGATTATGCGATGGGAGCAGTTTTGGGTCAAATAAAGAATAAAATTTTTCACGCCATACACTATGCGAGCAAAGTTTTAAATGAAACTCAGGTCAACTATGCCACAACTAAAAAAGAATTGCTAGCAATAGTGTATGCCTTGGAAAAGTTTAGGTCTTATCTTATTGGTTCCAAAGTTGTTGTTTACATTGATCATGCTGCTATTAAATACTTGTTAACCAAATCTGACTCAAAACTAAGACTGATTAGATGGATTCTGTTATTGCGGGAGTTTCATTTGGAAATTAAAGGTAAGAAAGGAAGTGAGAATTTAGTAGCTGATCATTTGTCCAGATTGGTGAATGATGAGGTGACCACAAAAGAAACTGAGGTCTCGGAAGAGTTTCCTGATGAAAAACTCTTACTGGTGCAAGAAAGGCCATGGTTTGCAGATATGGCAAACTTTAAGGCTACTGATGTGATTCCTGAGAATTTCAAATGGCACCAGAAAAAGAAGTTCTTCCATGATGCTACTTATTATATGTGGGATGATCCTCATCTTTTTAAAATAGGAGCAGACAACCTCTTGAGAAGGTGTGTTACAAAGGAGGAGGCCAGAGGCATATTGTGGCAGGATGAGGATCTCCGGTCCCATTTTGGTGTACCACACTATGTCCCAACCAATAATATTTTGCCATGTATTCTATTTTTTCAATATTAAATAAAATTTTAACTTACATGACAAGATATTATTGGTTGAGACATGGTGTGGTACATCAAAATGGGACAGGAGATCCTCATCCATTGTGGCATTGCCATAATTCTCCATATTGGGGACACTATAATGGAGAGAGAACTGCTGCCAAAGTTCTCCAATCTGGTTTCTGTTGGCCCACTTTCTTCAAATATGCTCATGAACATGCCCAGAGATGTGATAATTGCCAGAAGATTGGAGGAATATCCAGAAGGAATGAAATACCCTTGCAGAGTATTCTGGAAGTTGAAGTTTTTGACTGCTGGTGTATTTATTTTGTTGGACCATTGCCTTCATCATATTCCAATGAGTACATCTTGGTGGCAGTAGATTATGTCTCCAAATGGGTTGAAGCAATTGCCACACCCAAAGCTGATGGCAAAACAATGATCAAGTTCCTCAAGAAAAACATTTTCACTCGTTTTGGTACCCCTAGGGTGCTTATTCGTGATGGAGGATCTCATTTCTGCAATTCTCAGCTGGCAAAGGCTCATGCGCATTATGGAGTTAAGCATAAGGTGGCTTCACCCTACCATCCCCAGACTAATGGAAAAGATGAGGTTTCTAACAGGGAGATCAAAAGAAGCCTAGGAAAAGCTATGTCATCCTCTAGGAAGGACTGGTCAATGAAGCTGGATGAAGCCTTGTGGGCATACGGGACATATTTTAAGTCACCTATAGGACTCACTCCTTTTCAAATGGTCTATGGCGAATCCTGTCATCTCCCAGTAGAGTTGGAACTAAGGCTTACTGGGCATTGAAGCTTTTGAATTTTGATCAGGCCAAAGCAGGTGAGAAAAGAAAGATGCAGCTGCATGAATTGGAGGAATTGAGGTTTCAGGCCTATGAGTCGTCCAAGTTTTATAAACAAAAGGTTAAGAGCTATCATGATAAAAAGATTTTGAAGAGAGACTTCAGACCAAGCCAACAAGTCTTGCTATTCAATTCCAGGTTAAAACTCTTCCCTGGAAAATTGAAGTCTAAGTGGTCTGGTCCTTTCACAATCAAGGAAGTTAGACCATATGGAGCAATTGAGCTTGAGGAGCCTTCCTCAAAAAGGACTTGGGTTGTGAATGGTCAAAGATTGAAACCTTACTTGGGTGGTGAAGTTGAAAGACTCACCAAAGTGATCCATCTCGGTGACCCTTGAGGTCAAGCAATCCGTCAAGCTAGTGATGTTAAAGAAGCGCTTACTGGGAGGCAACCTTTCTATCTTTTGCCTTGTTGCGTAGTTTACTTTCATTCTAGTTCAATTGTGTTGTAGCTTAGCATGTTTATGAATTATGATGGTTAATCTTAGTTGTTTTGTAGGATTAACATGATGCGATTTATGAATAATTGGAAGGTGGATAAGTTAACATGAGGTAGGAAGGAGGTAGCATGATTTGGGAATGCCTAAGGAAACATAGAAAGTTTACATTTTCTTAGCACTTTCTCTTGTGCTTAGCGAAAATGCTTTGGAGTTAAAAAGGGGGCTACTATCTCCAATTCGCTTAGCGAAATTTCTGTCGCTAAGCGAATTATGGGCAATTTTTGGGGGGCACCACTGGAACAATTTCACTCAGCCATACAAAATTGGCTTAGCTAATTTTGCAGATTGAAACAATGAAAAAATATTCTCTGCATAATTCGCTTAGCGCGCCTGTGCTCGCTAAGCGCAAATTTGAGAGGCAGCAGAGGTGAGCCACCGAGCATATCTCGCTCAAGTAATTGAGACATGCTAAGCGAACTCAAGATTAAAATTCTCCAGCACTTCTGTAGCAATTTTGCTTAGCGCACGTTGTTCGGCTAAACAAGTGGTGCACAAGTTAAGTAAATGCACTGTTCAGATTCTAATAGAAAGTTCAAAAGTGCCTTTTGAGATCCTCCCTCTCCCACGTTCCTTCCTCACTTCTCACAGTATCTAAGGTTCAAATTTTCCCCATAGTCTCACTTCCCCACACAAGCACACATTCAAGTTATCCCATTGCACTTCCATTACCAAGTAAATTTCCCTAATTTTTACTGAAGTTGTTAAGACGGATTTCTTGCTATGTATGAATGTTTTGAGTTAAATTTCATGTTTTCTATGATTTGAACCTGGGATTTCATGTATTCATGTTTGGATAATGTGTTTTGAGAATATCATTAGGGATTATAAATTAGGGTTTAGCAAATTAGGGATTTCTAGAAAGGGGGAGAATAGAGCAGGACATTAATAGTTACTGGTTCAATTTCGCTTAGCAAACCAAAAGCTCATGCTTTGAGAAACCCCAAATTCACTAAGCGAGGCTCTGCTCGGTAAGCGAATTGAAGGTAGAAAAGGCCAATATTTTGATTCCCAAATTCGCTAAGAGAGGCCCTGTTTGCTAAGCAAATTTGAGGCAGCAATCCTTAATTTTTGATACTGGTTTGCATTGACTTTAACACTGGTTTTTCATACGTTGTTGCATGAACCTTGATGCTATATGCTCTAGTTATCCCTCATATACTACTTTGTATTCCATATGATCAATGTTGGTTTAATTATTAGGGATTATGATGAACATGATCAATTTTAGGTCCTTTTATATGGTTGCTCACATTCTTCCACTTGGCCCACATATGTTTTGTTTTTGTAGGATGGCACCAAAATGAGGAACCCATAATATCCCTGCAACCAAAAAGCGCAAGGGTGAAGCTTCTAATCAAGCAGCCCAAGAACCACAGATGGAGCAGCCGGAACATGAAGATCAACCCCACCGATGCCTTTGGAACCCTTGGATAGGAGAAGATTTCAATACCCTCTAAGCAACAACGCTTTGTGGAGCTGGAAACTCGTGCTTTAATGTGCGAAAGAAAAGTTGAGTTAGAGCTGGGAGAATACGAAGAATTCCAAGGGGTGATCCGAAGAAGGAGATGGGAGAAACTGGCTAAACCCGTGGAGAAGGTCAGCGAGGAGATTGTGAAGGAATTTTATGCCAATGATTGGCCTTTCCAACGAACGTCCACTGTAACACCCCGATTTTTTCAACCTCTCTAATACGAATTAAAAAGTATTCATGAGTTTGTATTTTATTGGAGGGACTAGAGAAGCAAATAAAATAATCTGAGATCATATTCATGCTCAACGCTATTGTATGAAGCTGCGATTAAATTTTGAACTGAAAACTCAAACGGAGCCCGGTCTGCGTTTTTCGACTGACAGTAAGATTTTAATGCTCAGGAGACCCCAGTTTGACCCATGAATGAGACAGTAAGTCTTACAATTGAATTTCCCACGTTTTCGTTAAATTTGAAAAAAATCACTTCCTGACCTTCGTTCGAGGGAAATCTTCAATCGGGTGAAGAACGGAGCTGCATTTGGATTTACCGGGACCCGCTAACGGATAATTTTTATGTCACATCAATTCACATCATATGGGAAAGCGCGCCAGAGTCATCATGACGTTTGAAAATATCTGAACCCGAAATGACCAATATACCCCTAACCTTTTCTTAAATGACATTTTGGTCTTTGAAGGAAAAGACCAAAATGCCCTTAAGTGACCCAATTTTTGGCCCATTCAGCCCACCTCTCCCACACACAAGACCGGCATTTGAAGAGCTTCTTCACTTCACTCCAACACTTCATCTTCTTCCTTGAACCAAACCACCATTTTCTCTTAGAAAAAGCTTGAGTTTTTTGAGAGAAAAGCATGACTCTTGATCAATCTCTTTCTATTTCATGGTTTAAGAACTTGA
This sequence comes from Ammopiptanthus mongolicus, assembly GCA_039655645.1. Lineage (NCBI taxonomy): Eukaryota > Viridiplantae > Streptophyta > Magnoliopsida > Fabales > Fabaceae > Ammopiptanthus > Ammopiptanthus mongolicus. The sequence continues at coordinate 30,910,886 of CM077344.1, forward strand.
TTTCTTGAGTTCCAACTTCATGATCCAAATTTCAAAAATTCATAGAAAATTGTAGAAAAATCATTTTAATGTGAAACCAATTTCTTTAAGCTAGCTTCATTACCTTATACCTCTATCCAAGAGTATATGATCAAAATCTCATCCTAGCTAATTTAATTTGATAGGACCGAACCCTAGAAAATTGGGGGAATAGTGGATTTATTCAATTTTTGTTCTATGACACTTGATTCCATCCTTTCCTTTCCTTTAATCCTTGAATCCAAGTGATTGGAAAACCAAATCAATTCCTAGCCATTTTTCTTCTTGATGGCTGAGACCTAGAGTGGGATGAACCATGGGCTATGTTTCAAATTTTTTGAGTGATAGAACTTGATTTAGTGTTAAGTATGCTTAATAATCCTTCATCCAAAAGATTGGAACCAAATGAAACCCCTACCCCATTTTTCATACCCTATGGCCGAACCTAGCCTCTAGGAGATTAGGGAAATTTGTGTTGTTAGTTATTGATGTTTGGATTGGTTGTGTATTTCTAGTTGTTGTTGGGTAAACGGACGAGAAACCGGGCGACTTTCGGATCGGTCAGGCGACTTTCCACTAACCGGGAAACTTCAAGAGGTAAGGGGAGATTCGCTCCAATAAGTTTGATAGCCTCATGAGATTTTGTTGGATGATTGTAACCATGATGTGAAGTTGATGATTTTTCCTGGTTGATGCATTATGTAACATATATGCTTGATTGGTGCTTTGAAGATACACTATATGTTGTGTATGTACTTGATTTATTTTATAAAGTACATACTTGGATATTTGAATATGAGTTGTAGCATGGATGCCTTGGATGAGATGAAGTTGAATTGAGATTTGATGCATGTGTATATATATATATGGACTGGTTAAGAGCATAGCACTGGCTATAGCTCAATAATGAAGATTAAGCTAACTAAAAGTCTGAATCAAAAAGTTAGAAATATTTTGATTTGAGAAATGAAAAGCTTCTAAGCTAAATGTTATCATGGCCAATTTTACTAAAAAGCCACTAAGTTAAGAACCCAAGATGATTTCGAATAAGACTTAGGAAGTTGAGAGTTAGTGAGGAAAATAGTGAAAAGTCGCTTTATCATTATTTCCTGAACATGTACGTAGAAAGATAAAATTGAAAAGTGTTTAGTTTGTCAAAGAAAGAACCTTCTAAAAGTATTTGACTTTCCAAAATGAAAAAGTTTCTTCAGGAAAGTTTATTCCGATAATTATCTTTAGAAAAATGTTTTAAAACGACGAAACCTTTAGAAAAGGCATTTAAAGCCAAAATCCATTGATCAAGTTCACTTACAACAACAGTTTCCATTCAAGTATCGTAATGGCGCCATACGAGACACTGTATGGATGTAAATGCAGGACTCTGTTATGTTGGTTTGAGATTGGAGAGAGTCAGCTGTTAGGTCCAGATTTGGTATAGCAAACGACGGAACAAGCCCGTAAGATACGGGAAAAGATGAAAGTCACAAAGGACAGGCAAAAGGGCTACGTCGACAAGAGGGGGAGGCCTTTGGAATTCCAAGAGGGCGACCATGTCTTCATGAGAGTTATCCCAAGAGCTGAAGTGGGCAGTGCAATCAGATCCAGAAAGCTGACACCTAAATTTATAGGACCGTTTCAGATTCTTCGACGAATCGGCCCTGTAGCCTATCAAATAGATTTGCCACCAAGTCTATAAAATCTTCATGACGTCTTTCACGTCTCTCAACTGAGAAAATATTATCCCGAGCCATCACACGTGTTAGAGCCCGAATCAATTCAACTGAAAGAGAACCTAGAGTACGAAGCTTCACCTATTCGGATCATGGATAGAAGAATCAAGGAACTGCGTGGTAAGCACATTCCGTTAGTCATAGTGGAGTGGAACCCAGTGACTGGTGATTCAACATGGCAATGAGAAGCTGAGATGCGTCAGAGTCATCCCTATCTGTTCACAGGTATACGACAGAAATTTCGGGGACGAAATTTTCTGTAAGGGGGTGGTAATGTAACATCCCGGTTTTTTTTGTAACTCTAATCAAGTGAGTTAATCTCGGTTGGGGCTTTGGATGATTGTGTGAATTATTATGTGTTAGTTTTAGACCTACTTTGAAGCTTAGGAATAGGCTTGAACAAGGTTGGAGATGCCTACGGCGTTAAACGAGTAACTGTGGAAGCCAGAAGTTTGGAAGACTTTTCCCAGCTGAGCTACACGCTCGAGTGTGGGAAGGTAGCATGCCTCAGCGTGACAATGCTCAAGCATTGGTAACGTTGGACGCTCAAGCGTTTTGAGTGCGTTTGCCAGCTGGTGTGCTTTTTGACGTGTGTGCTACACGTGTCAGGCCAGGGTCAAGGCATAGTGGACAAGGTTCCACGCTCAAGCGTGGAAGGGACCTCATGCTCAAGCGTGCAGGTTTTCCACGCTAAAGCGTGCACATCAGCTCAAGTTAGTGGAGTTTCATTTCTCTCCCTCATTTGCACGAAAATTTCTTGAAGTCTCCAGAATTCTCTGCAACTTGAGAGAGAGGGAGCTGTGTTCTAGAGTGATAAAGCTTGAGGTTGAAGGCGATCGAAGTACCGGAACGCGATTCTGACTACACCGTTATGATCACGACGAAGTAATCTTCGACTTTGACGGCTTGGTTTCTCGATTCGTCCAAGGTAAACTTTAGTCCCTAACACGTGTTTTTCGTGTTCTTGGCGTTCTTAGAGTCTTTGCCTTTTTCTTTGATTTTTGAGCTTGCCTTAGGGCTAACACTGTTGTATTTGTGTTGTGCTCGTGATTAGGGCAAGGTTCGTGCTCGTGATTGCCCGAGTTTTGGAGGTGGAACCGCGACTGTTCTTGGAGCTGCCATTGAAGGGGGCTGCGAGCTCAAGCTTGGAGGAGCGAGCCGATGATCGCGTGGATTTGCGTGATGATTGTTCAAGTGGGGAGAAAGAGTACTGCTGCCGTCGGGAAGGCAGGAGTAGTGTAGGATGTTTTTTTGCTATGTGTAGGGAAGCCCTAACCCTACTAATGGTTGAACCCCGATAAAGTACCTAAACCCTAGGTTTAGCTTACTTTGGGCTATCGCTGTTAAGTTGGAAACCCTAGGCTAGTCAACTGTTGATTAAGGATGTTTGACTTCGTATGACAGTATGCTGCTGATTGTTGTTGCTATCTGTCTAAGTGCCTATATGCTACTTGGTATGTGATATGCTGCTATATGCTGTTGTTAGTATTATTATTGCTGTTATTATGCTGTATGCTGTAATGTTGAACTTTGTGGTGGAATGCCGTAGAGCTAAGTTTGGCTGTGTGCCATGTTGTTGCCGGATTGATATCGTGGATGGTGCCGTTGCTATAATGCTAACTTCTTGAGATTGTGGCCGTGTTTGTTTGAGTTGTGGCTCGTGGACGTGCGGCGTCTAGGCTGTGGCCTTGTGGATGCAGTGGCATCGTGTTGTTTCTGATTGAGAGCTTAGGTGTGAGATCCTGTATCAAGTCCGTTGAGGATGTTTGCTGCATATCATCATCAGTTGCCAAGTGGCGAGGCCGTGTGACAAGTAATATGGTCTGCCAGCATCATACAAGGTTAGTTGTACCTGAGTGCGGGTACAGAGAGTAGATGGGGCGGTCAAGTGAGTGACCTTGGGGATGTTGCCGGTCTCGGGAATAGTTTACAGTGACGTATGAGGTAGCTCTTATCCTATTGTGACGCTCGATCCAGTCTGGTTTGCCCGACTAATCCCAGAGCTTTCCATTTGTTCCAGGCTAACGTTCCGAGGCGACCGAGATACCCCGGTTTCGGTGTGGAAGGGGGATGCACTCTTATTGGTCACGGTGAGTGGTTCGGTTTCTTAGACAAGCTAACTATGTTTCGACACAAAACCTGTTCTGGTGTGGACTTGTTCGGGTGTGGAACCGTTCCAGTGGGAACAACTTTGAGCGTTTTCAGCCGACATGCTGCATGGGATTAGTATCCCGGTCTAGAGGATTGATCTGAGTGTGAGACTCATGGAGATGGATGCTTGTTGCATGTGTTGTCTTGAGAGACGTGTGTTGGAATACAGTAACTGTGATATTTGCGATACCTGCTATATGCTACTTGCTATATGTGTTCACTGCATTACTATTGTTTTTTGACATTATAAAGCACTGTATTTCTTATCTCCCTACTTCTATTTTTGTTGTTCTATTTTGGGTTCGCATGAAGACGACGAGCCAGCCGAGGAGCAGGATGGACCCGAGACTTCACCCGTTCATCAAGGGGGCACCGCGGATGCCGGTGCTAGGCGATATTGAGATCGTTTACCGTGATGAGAGGGGATGGCGGGAAGACCCCTCTACCTTTTTGGTGGTTTACATAGGACCCGTCAGTCTGATTTTTCGGAGCGGCACGCCTCCGTGCGTGGATATCATTGGCCCCTATCGCGTGTACCAGTTTCTTCCTTTTTCGAGGATGTGGCAACCTCCGAGGAAGAGGGAGCGAGATTACATGTGGGTGGCACCCCAGTCTTCGGTTGTGACCAGCAGGAGAGGTTACATCTACCGAGGCCAGCGCAGGAGGACCGAGCAGTATCTGAGGACCTACCGCAGGCAGAGGATTGTGGTGTCTAGTTCTTCGTCAGAGTACGAGCCTATAGTGTGATACAGGCGTACTCATGGCGGTCAGGGTAGCTCAGGACGCCCTCACCACTGATGGTGAGAACCTGCCAGTGCGCCCTAGGCAGTGAGCTGAGAGCTTTTCATGTACCTTTTTGAGAGGGGACGGGGTTTGCTGGTGAGCTCCGAGAGTTTTCTTATGCCTTTTGATGTATTTTTGGTTTTACTTTGACAGCATGTAGATGTATGTACAGTGCCCTACCGATGGGGCTAAGTTATGTATGACATTGTATAGTTATGTTTATATTGCGCTTTTTACTTTGATAGCTTTTCTATGCTTGCCGTTATTGTTTGTTTACTTCCGCAACGCTGTTTGTATAGCACCCTATCGCTTTATATGCGGCTAGGCATAGATAATAATAATAGGATTTTGGGACTAATGGGATTATCCTTCGCAGAGAGGAGGGTCGTCTCAAGGAAACTCTTCGTCTAGTGTTACGGACCCTACGCGAGAAGAGTTGTCATGAAGTTACTTAAGTACGAGTTTGACTCGATGGTGGTAAAAAATTCTTAGGGTATGCGATCCCAAACGAGCCTTTGTACTCACACTCCCATGTATTAGACATTTGGGTGGATTGGTTAATAGTAACCTTTGGCCTGGACATTTTCATGTCATCCCATCGAAAGATTTGTTACGACTATTTCTTGAGTTGTAACCTAAACAAATTCTCGATGCTGGAAGTTTCTTGATGAGACTTAGTCTAATCACTTTTACACTTGGTAACTGAGATCCAGTTTGATTGTTGGCCAAACTGTCCATCTTTTGATTCCCTTATCTATTGGAAGGTTCTTATGAAAGAAGGGACTTTATTGGAGTCATGGTGGTAAACATGTATTAGCTATGCATTTTTACACTCACGAACCTACTGAAGAATCTTTTTACATACTGGATATTCCTGTATTCGTTTCCAAGTAGGAAAATCCTTCTATATACTTTCCTATGAGAGTAAGACCAAGAAATTTCCTCTGTTGAAAACTTCTTTTGTTGAAAGATCTCTTTTCGTAATCTTCAAGGACCGAGTAGAGACTAAGTTCAACTGATTGCCCTCAACTCAAGTGGACGAGCAAGAAAACGTTTCGATCTTTGAAGGACTGGTTGGGAGTAAGTGTAGTAATCTAACTACGAGCATCCTGTCAATAGGATAGACGAGAAGTGATGGGAGTTTTGTTAACATATGGTGTGGTGGATAAGATGTGGAGCCTGGGGATTAAGAGGATCCTGTCCAGTTTTGAGTCACGAAATTTCGAGGACGAATTTTTTTCTTTAAGTGGGGTAGTAATGTAACACCCCGATTTTTTCAAACTCTCTAATACTAATTAAACAGTATTTATGAGTTTATATTTTAGTGGAGGGTCTAGAGAGGGAAATAAAACAATCTGAAACCATATTCATGCTCAATGCTATTGTACGAAGCTACGATTAAATTTTGAGCTGAAAACTCAAACAAAGCCCAGTCTGCGTTGTTCCACTGACAGTAAGATTTTACTGCTTAGGAGACCCCAGTTTGACCCGTGAACGAGACAGTAAGTCTTAGAATTGAATTTCCTACGTTTTCGTTAAATTAGAATTGAATCACTTCTTGACCTTCGTTCGTGCGAAATTTTCAATCGGGTGAAGAAAGGAGCTGCATTTGGATTTATCGGGACCCGCTAATGGATAATCTTGATGTCACATCAAGTCACATAACATAGGAAAGCGTGCCAGAGTCATCATGAAGTTTGAACATATCTGGACGCGAAATGACCAAAATAACCCTAACCTTTTCTTAAATGACATTTTGGTCCTTGAAGGAAAAGACCAAAATGCCCTTAAGTGAACCAATTTTTGGCCCATTCATCCCACCCCTTCCACGCACAAGACCAGCATTTGAGAGCTTCTTCACTTCACTCCAACACTTCGTCTTCTTCCTTGAACCAAACCACCATTTTCTCTTAGAAAAATCTTGAGTTTTTGTAGAGAAAAGCTTGATTCTTGATCAATCTTCATCATTCAATAGGTAAGATCACTTCTATGATCTCTAGGCTTCATGAATCTCTTTCTATTTCATGGTTTAAGAACTTGATTTCTTGATTTCCAACTTCAAGATCCAAATTTCAAAAATTCACAGAAAATTGTAGAAAAATCATTTTAATGTGAAACCAATTTCTTTGAGATAGCTTCATCACCTTCTACCTCTATCCAAGAGTATATGATCAAACCCTCATCCTAGACAATTTAATTTGATAGGGCCGAACCCTAGAAAATTGGGGGAATAGTGGATTACTTCAATTTTTCTTCTATGACACTTGATTCCATCCTTTCCTTTCCTTTCCTTTGATACTTGAATCCAAGTGATTGGAAAACCAAATCAATTCCTAGCCATTTTTCTTCTTGATGGCCGAGACTTAGAGTGTGATGAACCATGGGTTATGTTTCAAATTTTTTGAGTGATAGAACTTGATTTAGTGCTAAGTATGCTTAATAATCCTTCATCCAAAAGATTGGAACCAAATGAAACCCCTACCCTATTTTTCATACCCTAAGGCCGAACCTAGCTTCTAGGAGATTAGGGAAATTTGTGTTGTTAGTTATTGATGTTTGGATTGGTTGTGTATTTGTAGTTGTTGTCGGGTAATCAGACTAGAAACTGGGCACTTTCGGATTGGTCGAGCGACTTTCTGCTAACCGGGAAACTTTAAGAGGTAAGGGGAGATTAGCTCTAATAAGTTTGATTGCCTCATGAGATTTTATTGGATGATTGTAACCATGATGTGAAGTTGATGATTTTTCCTAGTTGATGCATTATGTAACATATATGCTTTGATTGGTGCTTTGAAGATATGGTATATGTTGTGTATAATTTATTTTATAAAGTATATACTTCGATATTTGAATATGAATTGTGGCATGGATGCCTTGGATGAGATGATGTTGAATTGAAATTTGATATGTGTGTGTGTGTATATGTATATATATATATATATTTATATCTTGGACTGGTTAAGAGCATAACACTGACTAAAACTCAATAATGAAGATTAAGCTAAAAGTCTTAATCAAAAAGTTAGAAATGTTTTGATTTGAGATATGAAAAGCTTCTAAGCTAAATGTTATAATGGCCAATTTTACTAAAAAGCTACTAAGTTAAGAACCCAAGATGATTTGGAATAAGACTTACGAAGTTAAGAGTTAGTGAGGAAAATAGTGAAAAGTCGCTTTATCATTATTTCCCGAACATGTACGAAGAAAGAGAAAATTGAAAAGTGTTTAGCTTGTTAAAGAAAGAACCTTCTAAAAGTATTTGACTTTCCAAAATGAAAAAGTTTCTTCAGGGAAGTTTGTTCCGATAATTATCTTTAGAAAAATGTTTTAAAATGACGAAACCTTTAGAAAAGGCATTTAAAGCCAAAATCCTTTGAAAATGCATCTTTAGAACTTGAGCCTTTGAGAATGATTTGTAAAGAAATGTTTTGTGGAAAATAAGTTTTAGAGCGCAAATGAGTTTTGGTATATACCAAAGAGAATCTGAGTTTTGTTTTTGAGATTTCAACTACGAAAATGAATTTGATGAAACTAGTGATTACCCCTTCACGCGCACATGAACCTATTGATCGAGACGTCGAGCTAGAGTTCTGTGACATGAACGGACTTCGTGTCCTATATGCAAGTCTAGTGTCGCAACGTCAACCTAGTACATTGTGGATCAAGAACTTGGACTATATGTCCTGGAATTTGAATTGAACGGGCTATATGTCCTTTAAAATGAGTCATGAGCTGTATGCCTTGACAGAAAAAGAAAGAATGAGTGAAAAGAAAAAATGACTGAAAAGAAAGAATAGAAAACCTTCTGCATACATGCATGAGTCGGCCGATGTGCCATTTGAACCGAGCTATATCCAAGTGGTTGAGAATTGAGCCAGTTAAGACCATTAGATCTATAGGGGCATCCTGTGTTCGAAACTCCAAAAGTGGCCAGAGGCATCGCGACCCCGTGCCGTGGTAAATCGGCTGTCCAACACGGATGAACTCAACCAAAGACTGGACTATTCATGATATGGTTGGACGTGGTACCCTGGAACAATTGGAGCTCGGACCTAAATTGAGAGGCCGACTCATGAGAAGAATTGTGTTATGGGAGTATTCGCGGCCTATCGCTCGAGGAAGGGAAGTTAGGAATCTCTGGAGTACATGAATTAGAGAGTCGAATTGAAGTCTCATGCATTCATTTGACTTATCTTGATGAATGAGTATGATATTTTGAAAGTGAAGTTATCCCATTATGATATTATGTTGATTATTGATACTTTATCGCATGACTGTGTTTATGCCTTTATTATATTGTACTTTACTTGTGTGGCTATTACAATAAACTTGTGAATGAGTATCTCACCCTTGCCTGTACATGTTGGACACCCTGTTGTGTTTTTTAAGCACATGTACAGATATTTTTCCAACAAGCCTCTGGGTCACTGCGGGACCCTGTAGCTGAGTCCCTTGGTGCCAACAACGAAGACGGATGGACTGTTGATGACGAGGCCCAGTCTCATCGGGGCGATGCAGGATAGGTAGTATACTTTATTGTTCTTAGAGTTTTGTTAGACCAGCTCTTAGGATTTTTTAAGTTTAAAGTCAGGTCCTTTGATCGTGACCTAGTATGATGTGTATTAGGAGATTGAAGTGATGTATGCCTTAAGGCGAAATTGAATGAGTTTTATAGTTGATGAGTTTGAATTCGTTTCTCAGTTGTTGTTAAAGGTTTAAATTGGTATCAGATTTCCGCAACTAGTCTAATGAGTATTTTCGAAAAGGGTTTAATTAACCGAAAAAGAGAATTTGGGTTACGGACTATGACACCGAGAGGGGGTGTTACATCCACAACAAAAATTTCATGGGTTAGGGTACACAGAGTTCCCTATGATAGGGATGCAATCAGGGAGTTTCTGGGGAATCCCATGACATTAGGTGAGGATTCACTGGACACTTACCACAGACTGAAGAAAAAAGGAAAGTTCACGGATGATGAGGTGGCCCAAATCCTTTGTTTTCCAAGACACACCTATCAGACCAACCATCAAGGCAAGGCAATAAGGATCTTAAGGCCAAGCATGAAAACGATTACACAGATATGGACACTCTCCATCCTGTCCAACTTCATCCCCACCAGTCACACCTCAGATATTCCCATGTCCAGAGCGTAATCTATTGCATCATAAGACAATATAGTGTGGACATTGCAACCATCATCTCTAATGAGTTGCATCGGTTTGTTCTCTCTACCCCATCTCAAAGGGCTGCAGCTTCAAAACCTTTGGGCTTCCCAGTGTTGATCACAGCCTTGTGCAAGCATCACGGGGTGGACAATCTAAATCACCCCCAAACAGAGCCGAAACCCTCCATGAATACAAAGTTCATTCAGAAAAATTGTGAGAACCCTCAGGAGGGAGTTCAGGGACCAGCACCTCGACCTAGAGTTTAGTAACCAACCATGTCTCCTATGGAGGTACGCCTGATCGCCCATCTCATGCATATTGAGCAGCAACAAGCTGCTAATTATAGGGCTTGCACTTCTCTGAACGAATCTTTCTACATATTCAGCATTCACCAGTAGCAAGGGGAACCAAATCCCTTCCCTTGGCCCATCCCGGACACTTTTGCTACTTAGGTTTCATGGCGTGGGGACAGCCCAACTTTTTCGGAGGGGATGGGATATGAGGAACCTATAGGAAATGATCAGGCAGAAGGAGAGCATAGGTCGGGACAGGATGCTGAAGCTGGAGTGGCTGGTGATGATGATGGAGATGAAGGTGATGATAAGGGTGGAATCCAGGCTGCTCACGATCTAATGGAACAGATCTTGGGAGGAGAAGATGATTGAGAACCATGATTGTGACTTTATAGCTTTCTTTATTTATAGTCATTTACTTTTCTAGTTACTTCCTTTACTTTCATCATTTTAGTAGGATTATTAACTGGGTTTCAGTACATTGGTTTCATTTTGAACTTGTTGATGTTTAGTGACTAGGTTGGAACCTGTTTTAGTTATGTAAGTTAGTGTTGTTGGGTTCTAAAGCCTTGTAGTTCATTTTGGATAACCATGACATGACTTAAAATAATTTTTTTGGGAGTCACTGAAAAATCGATTTTGAAATAGCATGGTTTTTGAAAAGTCAAGTTAATTGCATGATTGAGAATTTAAAGAAAATTGGAATGTTGGATTCATGATTCATGATTCAAAGTTAAAGAAATAATGGTTGTACTCAGTGCATAAAGATGTACATATTGTATGATCCAAGTGAGGATTAATGAAAACAGCAGGAAGTTGTCTGAAATCAGGGAATGCATGAAACCTAAGCTTGTGAGAGATGAGTGCATCCTAAACAGTTGAATTGAGAGCCATCACTGTGTTACACTGTTGGTTTTGTTTGAGTTTCCTTTGATCACTACATAGGGGATACATGGAAAGGATCAAGGCATGTTCTTTCTTGAGTAAAGTCACTTAGCCAAATAGCCAACCAATAGAAATATCCTTTGCTTACCCCATTTGAGCCTTAAAAAGAAAAATTTTCTTTATTGAATATAACCTGTAAGCTAAAAAGAAAAAGAAAAACAAAGAATCTTTCCCATGCTTAATAGGAGAAGAGAGCATTCATGGTCATGGTTGTATCCAGATTGGGGAAGGAAAGTTACTGTTTGGTAAAGTGAAATAAGTACAAGTTGGATGTGAATGTGATGAGAAATGGTGAAAAATCATAGATTCCTCTCTTATTCTCTTTACGAAAAAAGAAAAAAAAAAGGGAGAGAAAAGAAATAAGAAGAGAAAAGAGAGAAACTATGGTAAAGCAAGCACAGAGAAGAAAATGGCTGAGAAGTTGGGTGAACTATAAAAGGGAAGCGAGCATGATATGTGTTGTATAATTGGAAAAGAATTATGATTGCTCTCTTAGCCTTTTAGGTATCCTTTGCTTATCTAGAAAAACCAGATTTCCTTGAAGCCTAGCCACATTACAACTATGAAAAGACCTTAGTGATCCATGATTGAACATATAACTGTGACATTAGTGGAGACAGGTAACAAAATTGATTCAGTGCATGGAATGAGAGAAACACTCACCTTGCTTTGATTATTATGAGAGATACACTTTTGATGTGAGGCTAGTATTTCCTGATTGACTGACAATGGAATGTATGCTTGTGGATTCTCCTAATGGTATTGCAATTGTATCATAATTATGCTTTCATTTGTGGGCACCATGTATCTATCTTTGGATTGATCATTTCAATGATGAAATATCATGCAATATGGAAGTTTTTTTTTAAGCAAAGAAAAGGGCATAAAGAGGCCTCATTAAAACCTTCTGATACAAAACCCACCTTAGGGAAAAAACATCAAGAAGGAAAAAGAGTACCCCGCCTTGTTATTATTAATAAAAATAAAAATAAAAATAAAAGAGTACAAAGAGAACATGGGGGGACATCAACCAAAACCCATGGGAAAACAACTAAGGCATAGGCTAAGAAGTCTAGGCCAAAGAAAAGAAAACAAGAAGGAGACCAGCACCTAACATCAAGTAAACCTATAATAAGGTAAACGAAACCTATTTCTAAGAAAGTCTTCAATGATAAAGCTAGGAATAGTGTTCCACCAGAAAGAGCCAGTGTTAGAAGTTGCCAAAAGAAGCAAGCTTATCAGCACAGTTATTCCCTTCTCTGAATATGTGGGAGACCAAGAAATGCATCTTATCAACCAATGCTAATGTGTTTCTCCACGTGTTTCTTAATTGCCAAGGAACAACATCAATGGACTTAAAAGCCAGAACAACTAGCTTAGAGTCACATTCAAGCCAAAAGTATTTCCAACCCTTATTGGATGCTATCTCAATAGCAGTCATAGCTCCAATAAGCTCAGCATGTAAGGCATAGGTGCTGCCAAGGCTAATACCAAAACTACCTAAGGTAGCCCCATTCCTATCACGAAAGATACCATCACAAGCAGCAATGCCAGGAGAACCTTTAGCTGCACCATCGGTATTACCTTTAATCCAATTAAAAGAAAGAGGGCACCAAATAACTTCAACAATGTTACCAGCTTTAGACTGCTTTCCTGCAACCTTAAAAGCTTGCATGATTGCAAATTCTTGCATGGAGGAAGATGTGAAACCTTTGCTGAGGAAACCAGATAAGGAGACACTTGGTGATATCATATTAATAGCAGCATGAAAAGAAATCCTTTGGTCATCAAACCTTAACTTATTTCTACAGGTCCAAATAGCCCAAAAGCTATTAATAACAGCAGCCAAGACAACATCATTCACTTGAGGAGACCAATTCCTGTGGCTGATAGCAAATAAAGGAAGCACAGAAGAAGAGTCCAACCTGCAGTTACAATAACACTCAACCAATCCCAAATTTTCATAGCAAAATCACACTCATAGAACAAATGGAAAGAGGACTCAGTTGCTTTCTCACACAAACTGCAGACTGAGACAGTGATGCAGCCCCTTTTACTCAAGTTTTCATCTGTTGATAACTTATTATGGAGAATTCTCCAAATGAGCAAAGATCTTGAAGTAGGAATTACAAAATATTACATAATGTAAATGCAATATGGAATTGAGAAATGAAAAATTTGATTGTTCATAAACCATGCTCATTTTGTGAATACTAATTCTCTTTGTAAATTTGAACTGGACATGTTTGATTCTTTTTGGAAGTTAGGACTTTTGTTTGAGGACAAACAAAGTTCTAAGTTGGGAGGGAGTTTGATAAGTACCACATTTACTTAAAAACATTAGAAATTCAAGGTACTGATTGAACTTAAATAGGTGAAATTTAGTTTACTTGACCCCCAAAAGATTAATGTGTGTAAATAGTTTGATCAATAGTAAATATATTGTGAAATTTTGAAGATTGCATCTTAAATCCCTATTTTGTGTATATAGGTGAAGAAATGAGAGAGTAGAAGCTTGTGAAGAGTTTTAAGAGCCAAAGCTTGAGAAATTCGCTTAGCTAAGGCCAATTCGCTACGAGAAAAGGACAAAAATCAGCATCAACTTACTGCCCCAAATTCGCTTAGCTAATATATTTTCGCTGAGCAAATTTAGCCCAAAAGCTCAGGAACTTTGAAGAACCAAATTCCCTTAGCTAAAATGATGTCGCTAAGCGAATTTGTCCCAGAAGCCAAGGAAGTCTGGATAATCAAATTTGCTTAGGGCTATCCTTCGCGCTAAGCGAGATTCTTTCTTCCATCTAAAGAATCTGTTGGTGTAAGCCCTAGTGGCCAACCTATTCGGAATAGATCATCATTTGCATCATGACTTTGATCATATATTTGATATATGAATAAGGAATTAATTTATTATGTTATTGTTATTTAACAAAATAAAGTCTTTAGAATAGGCAGTTCGTTTAATTGAACATCAAATGTAGCTTGATCGTGAGATCCCATTAAACTATAGAACGCTATTCTTAAAATGTCCGTAGTCGAGTATTATTGTTAATTAGGACAACAATAATACATAGAGACTATTGTGTGAGTAGACTGATGACCACATCTCACGGGTCATGGATATGTGATATCAAGTCAACACACAGGTGCAAATATTAGGAGTAATATTTGTACTGGATTGACCCACTATGAGAATGCTGCATAATGGTTATGCAAGTGTCATGAGCGCTTCTCATGGTAACCAAAATGAAGTAGTCCTTCGATATGAAGTCACTACGATTCCTACATGTGGAGTTGTAGGCTTTAATGCTATCAAACATCATCCGTAACAGGATGATCATAAAGGTAGTTATTGGACTTGCAATGAAACATGTTGAGGGATGTGAGTGATGTAGATAGGATTCGTCCCTCCTACATAACAGGAGTAATGTCATGGGCTTCTCGATAGAGTAAGACGTGAAATATGCGTGGCCACGCGGAAATGGGCCAATATGTGATATTGGGCCCATTTGTGATTACACGTCTACTCGGGAATTGAGAAACAAATAATTGAACTTAACAAGGATGACACACTTATGCCTTGTGTTCAATTAAGACATATGGATGAAGGGACATTTACTACACGATTATTTTGGTTACCGTAAGGTATATATCGTATCACCGATATTCTCACTAATTGGGTAACAATGATGTATTGCTAGATGCCGCTCATTGTTTATAATATTAAATGTGATTTAATATTATTACCAATTTATTGAGAACCTATAGGGTCACACGCATAGAGCAAATAGTCGGAAATGAATTAATTTATTAAATATGATTTAATAATATTAATTATAGATTGGGCCTGTAGTGTACAAGCCCAATGTGGTTAGATTAAGTGAGTGACAGCTTATAATGCTGTGCAAATCACTTAAGAGCTTAAGATGGCTGCGCATAACCTAGCGGCCGTCACACCACCTCCTTGGTAGACGCGCCCCTTTCCCTTGCCGTCAGCTAGCATGACGCTTTCTCCGACGGTGATTTGTTCGCATGGACTACGTAGAGGTGCTGCTTCATTGCGGTACTGGTGATAGCGTTCATCCTCCTCCTCAAAAGCAGTGTTCGTAGTGCTCGTGATCAAGAAAGAAGAATTGTTCTTCCCTTCGCAGTGTTCGCGGTAAAGCTTCTCTACACGAGGTAAACACTACAATCATGAGTCATGACCATTCGCATGGATCTTTTGGGGGGAATTTTTCTACTGCGTTATTGTTTTTAAATACGCAAATTCCCAACAGAATCCACTATTCGCTTAGCGATTTGGTCAGCGCTAAGCGAATACATCATTTACTGGTTGTCCTGTTTTGGAATTCTAGGTGATATAAAAAGAAAAAGGCTAAAGGAGTCTGGCTCTATCTTCTCTCTGATTGTGGAACGAAAATACAGAAGGTTCTCCATCATTTCTAAAGCAAAAAGTGTATTCAACCATTAAGGAACTTCATCCTTTCATCTTTTTGTTGATGGCTACCATGGAAATGGATAGCTAACTCACCCTTTGTTGGGATTAGATGTAATCAATCAACTCTCATGTATCTCTTTTGATTCATATATATATATTTTCCTCTCTACACATCAATTTTAATGAATTATTCTTGTTCTTTATGCTTGTTATCGAGTGATCAACTATAACTTGATCTTTGATTTGAAGTTTTATTGGAAAATACTCTTTGAATCTGCAGGATTTAGAATAGATCATCTAATGAATCTAATATCTAGGAATAGAATTAGGTCCATTAGTCATTGAATCATTGGGGCTCAACTGAAACTTCTTTATTAAACATATAAGGAATCGATGTTTAGGAAAGAAGATTGACATCTCATCTCATTAAGGAATTAATGATGTATGAGACGAACCGTCGTCCCAGTAAAGAACCTAAAATATTAACTGAAGCCTTAAACCGTATTATAAACGTTAGCGCTCTTTATTAAGATGAAGCGGAGTGGAAAGATGAAAAACATAAATAAGACTATGCTGAAGCACGCATACATTAGAGTAACGCAGTTAACACATAAAGGATATATACATGCATCGGTTGCCCCGTTAGTAGGGCTACAATAGTAATGTATACATACGGAGTACTTCGAACTGACCATAAACAAAAGTACATCAAAAGATAAGAAAACTCTTATGCTAGCAACACTCACCATCCCCATTCAAAATATATCAAAATTCCTCATAGCACACTCCTAACACAGACGCACTGGCGGCGTTCCGTCATCGACGACGGCAACATCCTGAACTACCCTGTCACCCACCATATGTGTGCCTATAGACTCTTAGAAGCACATACTTTAGTGAGGAACTCTCATCCTTCTCTGGTACAAAAACTAAAAACCTCTTAAGGCTGGGGTTCGTGGCTCGTCCACCGGCATCAGGCTTGTAAGGAGTGTCATCCAACTCCTCAGCAACTGGTCCCTCCATAGGGTCTTCCCATAAAATAAAAGAAACACACAGAGAAAAGATAGAGAGATAAGAAACATGCATCATCAAACATGGGAGAGGGGCAGTAGTATAACATGTAAACATGTAGCACACATCACATACAACAATCAACACTCCAAAACAAACATCTCCCAAGTCATATAGTACAACCATCTCAAAAGTTATTCTCTCGGATCAATCCTCTACGAGGGATACTAATCCTTATATGCATGTCGGCCGATTTCATCACGTCCCCAGTTGGACATCCTCGTCGAGATCAATAACGTCCCCAGTTGATCATCCCCGTCGGGATCAATATATCACGTTCCCAATTGGACATCCCCGTCAGGATCAATATCAATAGCGTCCCCAATTGGGCATCCCGCCTCGGGATCGGTGGTACACATCTCGCCCCCATTTGGGCATCCCCCATTGGGATCAAATATGCTATGATATGCAACAAATATCCATCACTTGAACCTCACACCTAAGGACTCGGCCACAACCATGGTGCATTGCATCCATGATAATGCATTGCATCCATGATAACATCAACATCAACACAACGCCTTGCGTCCATAAGCCACAGCTCCATGGTCATAACCACGACGGTATCAACCCGAACAACATCACAATCTCACCATACTCTCATCAACAATCATCCAGCCAATCACAAGAATAAAATATCACAACAATAAGCATGCCAATATAGATATCGTCACGTTGACAGATAAAGAGATAATCACATAGTCAGCTCAACATATCAACCTCAACAATCACATTATCTAGCCTAGGGTAATTATCTTATCGGTGATAACCCAAAGATACCTACACCTGGGGTCTAGGTACTTTGTCCAGGGCTCAACCTCTAGCAGGGTTTAAGGTTCCCCTAAACATATATACATTCTATACTACGCTTGCCTTGACGATAACAGTTCTTTCTCCCCACCTGAACAGTTTCCTACATGCTTTCCCGTGCAACACTGACTCCGGCTTCGCAGCCAGCAACCGTACAAGCTTAGAACAATCAAACACGGTCTGATCCTTCACAACAAATCACAACCAGAAATTAATAAAATCCAACAAAACTCGTCTAGTTCATGTGGACCATGGTTCGGCCTTCACTAATTAATTAGGATAAGGATGTTAAATTTTACTAACTCTTGGTTTAATGATCCTTAAGTATGATGAAGACATAATCAATAATCATTTGTCAAAGATTTGAGTCAAAACTCACCCAACCAACAAGGTTAGGGTTTCGACCATCAATGGAGAAATAAGGAGGAAATTTCTTTTGGGTTCATGCTTCTAGATGATCAATATATACATCATGGTGAGTTTAGAGAAATTGGTTTCATGATCATAGGATTTTTTCTATGATTTTCTATAGGTTATTGATCAAGGAGAGAAGAGATTACCTCTTGAATGATGGAAAATTGCAAGAAATCAAGTATTTCCTTCACAATTTTTGCCTAAGGTTCACTTAACAAAAGTGAGAAATTTTGAGAGGTTTGATGAAGATGTGAAAAAAATGAGTGAATGGCCTTGTCGGGGAGGTTTTTAGGCATGGGAGAGGAGGGACAAGGGGGTCCAAATGTTGTTCATTTTAGGGACAAAAGGGTAATTTCACTTATAGACAAAATGGAATTTAACCAAAAGGTTAAGGACATAATTGTCCCACCACCTCTAAAGTCATAAAATATCTTCGATATTTTTAGAAGGTAATGATGGCTTGTGGTGAGTCATATGGCAAAAACATATTTTCATTAATTCCTAGGGGCAAAATGATCTTTTCTTGCCCTAAATATATTAGATATTTCAGAAAGAAATGATGACTCATGGTGAGTCATGGTGGTTACTCACCCTCTAACTCACTGCACTCAGGTGACCTGTGTCCCTCGTCCATTGTCTTGTTTTGTCTCTGCATGTTCGTTCTCGACTCTGTCGATTTCCCGATTTAGGTTTTACGCCCGAATAAAGTATAATAACTTATTTATTTTGAAAATTTTCAAAATGAACAATATCATTGGAACGAGACATAAAGTCTAACCATTTCGATCTCGAGTCAAAATTAGGTTTTTTGATCAGTAAAATCTTACTGTCAGTGAAAAAGCAGATCGGATTCCGGTGGAATTTTCAACCCAAAACTTATCCGTAACTATTTACGATAATGTAGAGTATAAATATGATATTGGGTTATTCAAAGTCATTTTCTAAATCTCGGATAAAATATAAACTTATTTGTATAAATTATCGATCTTAAAAGCTGTGAAAATCGAGGTGTTACAATGTATGATTAAATTGATGATGATGATATTGATGTATAGAGGGAATATGTATGTTTGATCATTAAGATACTAAAAGAAGAGATTGATGAAATCTAAACCCAACACCTCATTACTATCGTTATTTTCATTTACGAATTGTGGTCCTTTAACATTTTACTCTTGAAAACCTTTATTAACTTTAAACTTTTTGAATCCGAAAACTTAAGATTATAAACCTTGTTGAATGACATAATATCATGCGAGCCTCTGTGGATACGACAACCCGATATACTGTTTTTGCGAGCAATGATTTGGTATTTCAATGAAAATGCGAACACTTCCCCAATGAGCAAGCATTGCAATTTCTCCTTCTAGTGTTGTCGGAGACTATGTTAAAATAGGTACCTTGAATGCACCCCTTGGTGACGATACATCACCTTCGTATGAAGACTTTTTTTTTGTGATTTCCATTCACGTCGTTGGCCACCACTGACAGCCATGACAGTAAGCCCATCTTCCCAAATTTTTTTAGCATGGTTGGAAAGAGGATGGGGAAAGAAAAAAAATAAATTTATGTTTAAAATTGTCATTAATGAAGTTATACTATTACAACTCTGGCACCATGAAAAAAACATCAAAACACTTTTTAAGAACATCTAAAAGATGTTCTAGTTTTTTTTTTTTTTTTGTTAAAAACTAATAATTCTAAAAATAGTTTTTAAAAATTCAACCAAGAATAACTACTTTCAAACATGTTTTTTTTTTTTTTTTGAAAAAAATTTAGTTTTTGAAAAATGAATTCAAACATGCCCTAATTTATTTTTAAGCGATTTTCATTGTTCTCTTCCTGTATTAAGAAAGAGGTATAATACTTTTTTTTTTTTTTTGTGAAACCTGACCCTATTAATTAGGGTAATAAGAGTTTGACATCTTTTATTCGGATTAATTTTTTTTAGATTAAAAAGGTTATGAGAGGAAGATATTAAGGAAAATAAAATTGGGAAAAAATAATGATATTTGATTAGTCCAAGGTCTAACTAGTAAATTTTGGGGAGGAAGGGGCAATTAACTAGCTATAGGAGGACCAAATAGCAATTTGGACTCCTTTTGAGTGAATTAAAAGGAGGAGAGGGCTCCTCCTCCGTTGATGTTTTATGTTAAACAAAAAGAAAGAAAAATGAGAGAAGGAATAGAAGAGAAAAGAGAGAAGGGAGGGAGCTCTTGAAAGTACCACAAATATGTTGAGTCTCAAAGTGTCTGATACTGCTTTAAACCTTAAAGTTTTGATGAACCCAAAAATTTATAGAATGATTTAAATAAATCATGTGTTATCTTCTAATCATTTTATTCAAGTGTACAGACGTATCGTCAAATAAGACAGGACTCAAAGTTATATTCAAAGCATCTTCTTATCTACAACGCCTTATCCGAGACATCGCTATCATTTGTTATCCGCGTATCAAGCGTCTGAGGCAGATATTACTAAAGAATAGGATCCAAGAATCTTAAAAACACAGACAAGTCTTCTCGCGTTGTCTAACACGTCTTTACTCTCTTCCTCAAGTAACAAATATGAATCTTTTTAAATTATGTTGATAACATATTTAAAAAGCTTCACGAGGACTCTTCTTTTGCAAAGTCAATTGGAAGAAAGCTACACCCTCTGAGTATCGTACCTGACACCTTTATTCTTAATACGCAACAAAGTCACTTTACAACTAATAATTCTGAGTGTGTACACTAAAAAGAAAATCTGCACTGCAAAAATCCTGATGATCTCCTTTTCGCTTTGCTCTACGATAAAATGTTGTACTTCAGTACAAGAATACCCTCAACGTCTTGCAACACATTTAATGCTTCATCAGAACGACTCTATTGCATTAAAGGTTTCTCTGAAGACTTGAGATAAAGCAAGCATGAAGGACAGAATATCTCACAACAGATTTATTGCTAAGAAGTCTATAAATAAAAGACTCTGAAGTTTAGAAGAAGAAGAATACATCAAGCAAGCTGAACATACTCTCATTTATTGTATAACTTTTAATTCTTCATTCCTTCATTTACTTCTCAATCATTTGTAAATCCTAAGAGAAGTTATTGCGTAGTCATACCCTACATACTTCATATTCACTCTGTGATTGTATTCTGGTTGACTTTCTCATTCAAGCTGAAGCTGCTTCTTCAAAAACAATTAATTTGTTTCGTTAAGGCATGAAGAGGCTAATTGAAAAATACTTGTTGAGCCTGGAGAGGCTATGTGTGCAAACAATACTCGTTGTTCGAGCCTGAAGAGTCTACATGTGCAAAGAATACTTGTCTGTAATCTGATCAGTTATAGTGAAACTCTTAGTTAAGCCAAGGACTGGACGTAGCTCAAAGTTGGAGTGAACCAGTATAAAATCGCTGAGTGTGATTCTTTCTCTCCTTCAACTCTTTATTATTATTGTTGAAATAACTAACTATATCTAATCTGGGGTGAAAGTGTTTTGATCTTTAAAAAAACAAACTTGTTTGTTTTATCATACTTCATTTTCACTTCTTCATACGCATACTTCTATCAAACAATGTCTTACGTTTAAACATTTTTAAAAAGTTTCTCTTTAATCAAAAATTTATAAGTAAATACCATTCAACCCCCTTCTTATGTTTACTGAGTTTATTTCAATTGGTATCAGAGCTCAGCCTCTTGGTTGAGCACCTTAACAAGTGTTGAGGAAAACGTTCCTGGACGAATAGAAACATCATGGCCGACAAGCTGCTGGATATATGAGAGATGCACCCATAGCTGAAGGAACCTGTGTAACATCCCAGTTTTATGAAACTACAATTTAGATAGATGGCCTAGATTGAGTGTTTAAATGTTTATTGATAATTATTATCATGGCTTGAAAGAGTGTTTAGAGAATAGGATTAAGAGTAGGAATGAATTGGATAAGAGAAGGATGAAGGACAAGGATCAGGAGCAGAACGCACAAGTGAGGATCATGAGAACGCTCAAGCGTGCTAACGCTATAACGTGGAACGTTTTGGACGCTCAAGCATGGACCTTCTGACCAGTTGACTGGCAGTGATGGAACATAAAGTGACATGTGTCGATTACGTGTCGCGGCTGGAACATGATGGGCGGTGCCTTGGCGGTGAGGAAACATCAACGCTCAAGCGTTGAGGAAACAATGCTCAAGCATTGGAACGCTAAAGCGTGGAGATCCAGAACGCTAAAGTGTTCTCAACAGAGTTTTACCTTTAAATACTTGCTCATTTTCACCATTAGAGGTAGAGACAGGTTCCAAGGTTCGTGATCAAGTCGTGATTCGTTCGTTTGTCTAATTCCAGTTTCGATCGTGTTTTCGCAATCAGCGTGACTCCTACTCCAATTCTATCTGTTTGATTTTGTGATTCGACGAAGGTAAGCTAAGGTTCCGTTTCTACCTACATTGTACCTATACAATGTTCTCTTTTGGTTTAAGCTTCTTTTCACGGTTTTAACGTCGTATTAGGGTTAATGCTACGGTCTACATGTTATTTCCGTGATTAGGGTAAGTTTGGAAGTTGTGTGCGGAACCCTTTTGGAGCAAGTGACCGCGGTTGTGAAGGTACGGATAGGAGCAAGGAGTGCTCGTTGTGTTCGTGATTATCGCTACATTTGCTATTAGGTGGGGAGAAAGAGTTACACACGTCGGGGAGGCAAGAGTAGTCCATATAGCTATATTGTATGTTTTGTGTGTGTAGAGGAACCCTAAACCCTACGTGAGGTTGAGCCTTGACAAAGTACCTAAACCCTAGGTTTAGTCTACTTTGGGCTATCACCGTTATATTTGATACCCTAGGTTAGCAGATTTGTGATGCATGATAATATGTGCCATGTGTTGATATATGCGTACCTGTTATTTATGATATCTGATATTTGCAAGAGATGCATGATGTGTTGGTGATAATGGCATGTTGGTTTTTATCCTATTTACTTCTTTATGGAGCATGTTGATAAATGATGAACTATTGCATTATATCTGGAAATGCATGTATGTATGAGATATGGAGGTTTAGCATGATTAGGGCTTTGAGATAGTTAAGATTTAAGGTTATAGTGGAGCTTGGAGCTCGTAAGGTTATGATGGGAGCTTGGAGCTCTTATGGTTACAGTGGAGCTTGGAGCTCATATGGTTATCTATGGACCTTGGAGCTCATGTTGCTAAGAGCAAGTTTACATGTGTTGCGATATCAGCTCAAGAGAGATGGATTGCATGTATAGCATATGCATATGATGCCAAGTGGCGAGCCGTGTGTCAAGAGGCATACGAGGTTGGTGCATCGAGTGCGGGTGCGAAAAACGAAAGGGAAAGTCTGTGTGACCTCGAGGATATACTGGACACAGGTGTACCCACATGAGACCGGTATAGTAGCATCTATCGTGTCGTGGCGGTCCTGGGCACGTCCTACTATTCCGAATGGACCTTGAGTCTTTCCAGTTGCCGGTGGATCTTCCGAGGAGACCCAGTTAACCCTCTTTGTCTGGGACAGTTGAGCGGTGGTGCACTCTTATGGGTCACGGCGAGCGGAACTGATTATCGAAACGAGCCAACTTGTTGTCCGATGTGCGGATGTGATGTTGCCCTTAGTAGGGTGTTTAGTACCGGCCTATATGCATAGAAAGAGTATGTGTATATCTAGCTAGGGAATGGCCGTAGTGTCGTAGTATTGAGAGATGGTAGTGTTTGCTATATGTTTTGCATTGCAGCATCCCTGTTATAGATGTGATGTATATCTTATCTCCCTATATTTTCTTGCATGTTATCGATCTGGGGACATCATGGGACCGTACAGAGTAGTCCAGTTTCTCCCGTTTCCCCAGATGTGGCACCCACCCAGGCCACGAGAGCAGGATTTTATGTGGGCTGCTCCAGCATCATCTCACGTGATAAGTCACAGAGGCTTCTTGCTGAGAGGACAACGTCGGAGGTCAGAGCGGTATTTGAGATCCGCCAGGTGTTGGTGGATCGTTATGTCTAGTTCTTCCTCGGATTATGTTCCCTTACGGGTTTATATGCGCACATATAGGTAAGGAAATGGTAGCTCTTGACTTTCACGTTGTTAAGGACGTGACGTCGCCAATGCATCTGTTGTAGGATGTGAGGTGAGCTCTTTTTGATGTATTTTGAGAGGGGATGGGGAGAGTATGTGAGTCTGAGTGTTAGAGTCCCTTTGATGTTTATGTTGTATCTTCATTTTAGTATGTGCTTCCGTTTGTCTAATTACTTAGCCCTACTAATGGGGCCACCATGTATATGTATCAGTACGGTGTGTGTGTTTCATTTATCCTGCTGTGTTTACTCTGATGTTGTGTGCTTTTATATTGAATGCATGTTATCGTTGGTTTTAATAAGCGCGTAATAATATCGCTAAGTTATAGCTCACAGTATAAGTGAGTTCTAAATAATGGGATTTCCTCGAGTGGGACTTGGGGACGTCACATTAAGGTGGTATCAGAGTAGTTTGGTCCTATCAGGAATGTGGAAGTCGGGGACCAAGACTGTGAGGTATTAGGAAGTTGAACTGGCAAAGTTTTTCATCTCTGCAAGAGAGTACGACTGTGTCTAGAGGGCTAGAATGAACGCGATCGATTGTTGTGATGATTGTATGACTTATAAGTAGATGTATGTATTTATGTTGCTTATCATGTTTGAATTCTGAGCTAACGGTTACTTGAATCAGGAACCAATGGCTCGAGGTAGAGGTAGAGGCAGAGGTAGGACTGGACCCAATGGAGGTCAAGAGGCCGAAGCTTCACGTACTAGTAACGGAGCTGAATCGCTGGAAACCCTCAGAACTATAAGGGATATGGCTGCTGCTATGCTACAACAAACACAACAGAATGCCCAACTCGTCCACTAAACCCGTGAGAATCAACAACAACAACAATAGCGGAATGTTAGGAATGAGGATGCTGGTTTAGATGCCTTCATGAGGCAACAACCTCTTCAGTTCAATGAGGATTACAATCTCGAGGGGGCGGAGCTGTGGATTCAGGAGCTAGAAATGATCTTTGCAGCAACACACTGTGATGAAGTTCAGAAAGTTTCTTATGCTTCTTTCATGTTCGTGGGAGGAGAAGAGATGTGGTGGAAAGGGAAGTAGAGGTTGTTTGAAGCTGAAGGAAGAGTCGTGATTTAGGGGCTGTTCCGAGAGTGTTTCTTGGAGAAGTATTTCCTGGGATGACCAGGAGGGAAAAAGACAAGGAGTTCCAGAGTTTGAAGCAAGGCAACATGATAATCGGAGAATATGCACCAAGGCTCGAGGCACTGCTCAAATTCTCAGAGTTTTATCAGCGGTATCTGGACGAGGAATGGATGTGCCGCAGGTTCGAGGATGGTCTGAAGTATGAGATTCAAAAGGCTATAGTGCCGTTGGGGATTACTGTATTCTCTGACATGTTGGATCGGTGTTCGGCAATTGAGAACATTGAAAGGAGAAGAGAGATGGCAACGAGGAGCGGAGGATCTATCCGCAATAAACAGAGAGGTAGAGGCGTAAGATTTCAGAGTGGCCGGGGGCCATATCAGAGACCAGCACAGAAGGCTGGAGATGCTGGAAGTCAAAGACCAAGTGCAACTCAGGAGTTGTGTCACACCCCGATTTTTTAAGCTTTATAATATTAATAAATAGTATTTATGTGTTTGTATTTTATTGCAGGGTCTAGAGAGTGAATGAAAATAATCTGAGACCATAGTCACGCTTTACGCTATCGTAGAGAGTTACGGTTAAATTTGGGTCGAAAACTCAGACGGAGCCCGATGTGTGTTTTTTCATTGATAGTAGTATTTTACTACTCAAAAGACCTAATTTTGACCCGTGAATGAGACAGTTAGTCTTAGAATTGTATTTCCAACATTTTCGTTAAATTTGAAAAAATTCAGTTCTTACGCTTTATTCTGGCGAAATCTTCAATCGGGTGACGAGCTGTATATGGATTTAATGGGACCCGCTAACGGATAAACATGAAGTCACATCACCTTGGGATGCGTGCCAAGTGTCATGATGATTTAGAAAATATCTGGACGTGAAAAGACCAAAATACCCCTAACCTTTTCCATAATTACCATTTAACCTTGTGTGAAATGACCATTTTGCCCCTTAAGTGAAAATTTGTGGACCTTTCTACCCTCACCTTCACCCCACACAAAATTCCACTTCATGAAGGCCTTCCAACCACTTTCTCTTCATAACATCATCTTCATCACACTTTCTCATCTTTTTCTCTCCATTTTCCTTAAGAAACTTCAAGAACTTTAAGAAGCAAAGTTGATTATCTTGCTCACCTTCATCCTCTAAGAGGTATAGACTTCTTATTTGGTCTCTTAATCTTCATTTTCTTCCACTGAAACTATGTTTTTCAAGCTTTTGTTCAAGTTGAACTTCAAACTTCAAAAATTCATAGAAAAGTGTAGAAAAATCCTTTGAATGTCAAACCAATTTCTATGAGCTAGTTTCATCATCCTCTTTCATAATCCAAGAGCTTGTAACCAAAAGAATTCTCTAACACATATGGGTATATATGGCCGAATCACATATGTTGGGAAAGCTTGAGTTTTTGATTCAAGTTTTGAGTAATGAGACTTGTTTTAGTGTTAGGTATACCTAAGGATCATTCATACAAGAGATAAGAAATTTTAGACATCTCTAGCTAAATTTAAAACCTGATGGCCGAATCCTATGTTGATGGAAATAGGAAGAATTTGTGTTGTTAGATGCTAATGTTGGAATGATTGTATGATTGTAGTTGTTGTTGAGTGTTCGGACAAATAATTGGGAGATTTACGAACCGGTTGGACGACTTTTCATCGGGAGGATTACTTCACCAAAAGGTATGGGGAGTGAACCTCATCACACCAAAATTGGTGGAAGGTGAAAATAGTTGTTTATGTTTGTTTGGGTGAAACCTTTTTGTTTGGGTTCAATAATTTATTTGTGAAGTTCTCATTGAGAACATAATTGTAATATGGTCCTATGTTTAGTATGGGTTTATGATGATGCATGCTTGGATGGAAAAATGTTTTCATGTATGTTGAAAACCATACTTTGATCTCTAGATCAAGTAAGGATTTTTATTCTTGATTATGATTGAATGATGCAAGATTATTGTTCATCATTATATTGTGAGATTTTGAGCTATTACTGGACAAGTTGGTGAGGCAAAATCTTCACATACCATGTAAGGGAGCATTCGGCCTTGACCTTAAGAAAAAGGAAGAACTTGAGTTGTTTTTGAACATTCAAAGTTTTTGAAAGTAAGAAAATGTTTTAGTAACTTATATTTCAAAACAAAACAAGCAGTGATTTTGATCCAAAGATCAAATAGAGTTTTGACATTCAAGTGTTTTACTAAGGTGAAAATGTCTTTTTACTTTAGCCATAGTTTATACAATTAACTAAGTGTTTGAAAAAGAAAATGATGAAAGTGATTTCATGGAAGTAAAATTAATATGAAGTTACCTTAGGTGGGATATCACCTTCTTTTTCAAACCAAGTTAACCTTCAATCCACAAAGTATAAAGAGGACCTTGTCCTCAAGTTTGAACTAATTGAATCATAGTTTGAAAACTAAATGAAATTCCATTTTATTTTACACTAGCTTAGATCATAGTTTTACACTAAGTTAGTAAGGAAAAACCCTTTTCAACTTAGTTAAGGTACTTTACTTTAAGCAAGTATAAAGTTATTTCAAATCAAGTGAGTTTTCAATTAGAAAGGTTGTGGTTACAAAGTCTCAAATCGAGAGTTTTCAACTCCAAATCGTAAGGTTTTACGCATGAAAACCTAAGTTAAGTAATTAACTTAGAGCGAAAGAAAAGAGATAATTAAGTATAGTATATGGTGGAACAAGACGATGCACTATACCATTGATAATTTAGTTCATCAATGACTTCATAAGACTTAAGTGAATCAATACTTATTTCATTATTTGAAATCCAAGGAATTAATATCTTAGAAAGGAACAAAGACTTATCTAAAGGGATTCTTAATCCTTCTTCATAATACTTCGGACTTGAGATGTAATTCATAAGACACGAACACAAACATGAAACGTTTTGGGTTTTGGAACAGTAGTTTGACGACGGACCGGTGATTCGGATCCAGGTCAATCGTTCAATTGTTTCAGTCTTGTGATGACTCGATTCCGGAGGGATCATGAGATTTATCTGGTGGATAAAAGTTTTGTAATACAAAGACGCGTATAGTTCCCAAGGAAGAGAACCTTAGTGAACCTTGAGGTTTATCCGGTTGATAGACATTCCTTTATCGCATCTGCTTTGTGTAAGCATTGGCATTTCATTGCATGAGTTGTAAGGCCTTGAGTCTAGCAGTTGAGCTTACACCTAGATGCTGGTGCGAATCTTACGGTGACGATCTTAAATGGTCGTTAAAGGTATCGGGGTTGGAAAGGCTGACATGAGACCAGTTGGTGATTCTTCTGTGTCGTAGCGATTCTGAGCAATACACTGCTATCCTCTACTAGATGCCGTACTTTTCATGTTTGGTGTAGAGTGTTTCCGTAAAGCCAGATATGTGCATATTGCGAATGTTGTAGCATCTTGCCCATGGCTGGCATACACGGAACATGTCCTCCCATTCACTTTCTCCGATCTTTTGTTAGCTCCATGGCGTAGGGGTCAGAGTTTACCCTTGTGGCATATGGCATTGAGTCATGTACATTGCATTGCATGGCTGTTGATGATTACATTTACTAGTTGTACATCCCTATTCTGTTTTCGAGGATGCCTTATATTATGCTACAAATTGATTAACATGATATCTTGAGATTTATGGTATGCATGATAAGTATGTTATTACTTAGTGTGTCATCCCGTTTTTACTTCTGCTATTTTGTTGTGTTGATGATCGGGAATCTCACCCATATCTGTATATCATCTCTGCTGGTATTGTTTTTTCTGCTTAAGAAGATGGGGGTGACGACGGTTCAGTTTAGCATATACTTTAATTCCGGAGGGGGACTCCCTTTGCTGTTTAGTTTTGGCCAGACTGTGTTAAGTGTCAGTTGAACCTTTTAGGGAGCTGTGACTCCTAGTACTTAATTATATACTTTTATCAGTTAAGCTTGGACCTATGTATGTATACAGTATTATTTCTATTTCTGTACGTAATTATCTATGACTTCTAGAAATTCATGGTGAACCTAAGTTCATTTATTATTACCTACTTTACTAATCCCATTATATCATTGTGAAAAGAAAAAAGAAAAGAGAAAACTGTACTTTCCGCATTAATCTTATTTTCAGCCTTATATATGTTCGGGAATGAGACACTCGGGAAAGGGTGTTGCAAGTTGCAAGGTTGTTTCAAGTGTGGAGGGCCACACATGGCTCGAGACTGTAGAAGCCAAGCGCCCGGGAGGACCATCACTTGCTATACATGTGGAAGGCAAGGACACATGGCCAAGGACTGCAGGCAAGGGAATGCATGACCGTCTGGTGTGACTGGACAGGCTGCGAGACCACAAACCACGGGAAGAGTGTTTGCTGTTAGGGGAGCTGAATCCTCTCGATGCCCAGATCTGATTCAAGGTAAGTGTTTAGTTTCAGGCAAACTCTTATCTGTGTTGTTTGATTCGGGGGCTACTCATTCATTTATTTCTATGGAGTGCATGGAACATTTAGGATTACCAGTTTCGTCTTTACTATATGACCTTACTGTTTCCACAACCACTGGTGATTCATTGACTACCCTATTTGTATGCTTGAAATGCCCTATTACAATAGAAAACAAACATTTTATTGTTGACCTAGTCTGTCTGCCTATGCAACAGATTGATGTTATTTTAGGCATGGACTGGCTTTTGGCTAACCATGTGATACTGGACTGATCAAATAAGACCTTTTGTTTTTTTGAGCAATCTGAGTTGACACATGCTAATGAAAGTATTCCGAAGATGTACGATCATGAGGGTGCGTGGTGCTGTTCTCCTTGGAAGCGAAGGAAACTCTGAACGTGGAAGAGCTGCCAATTGTGCGGGAATTTCCGAAAGTATTTCCAGATGATGTTCCAGGGTTACCACCTGTAACACCCCGATTTTTCACTACTTTTATATATCAATAAGAGAATAATTAAGTTTATATTTTATTCGAGGATTTAGAAAATGAAATAAAAAAAAACCAAGACCATATTCATGCTCAACGCTATCGTACGAAGCTATGATTAAATTTTGAGCTGAATACTCAATCGGAACCCGGTCTGAGTTTTTTTTACTGACAGTAAGATTTTACTGCTCAGGAGACCTAATTTCGACTCGTGAACGAGACAGTTAGTCTTAGAATCCAACTTCCTACGTTTTTGATAAATTTAAAAAAAATCAGTTCTTGAGCTTCGTATTTTGGGGAAGGAAAATTATGTTTTGAAGTTGTTATTTTGTATTGATTGTTGTTGTGAATTGAATTGTGCTTGATTTTTTTAGGCGACGCGGACGAAACCAGAACCGGAGCCGAGAACCGTTCAGGAATTGATTTAGAAACTTAAAGAGGTAAATAGAGGTATTTCATAATAAGTTTGGTAGTCTCATGGTGTTTGATTGTTACATGTGATGTGGTTGTTTTGATTGATGATTGGAAAATGTGTATGAATGACATATGTACTTGGTGTATCTAATGAAGCATACTTGTGCACTTGAATATGATTTGTGGCATTGATGCCTTGGATGTAATTTATTGTGATATTGGGCTGATTTGATACCCACACACACACACACACACACACACACACACACACATATATATATATATTGGATTGGTTAAGAGCATAGGACTGGCTATGACTCGATAAAGAAGATGAAAATACTCAAAAATCGAAATCGGACTTTTGAAAACGGATTTTGAAACCAAAGGAAAGTTTTTGAGAAATATTTCGTTTATTGAGGAGGAAAAACTCTTTTTAAAAAAATATTATTTGCTTTTTGAAATATAAAGTCTTTTAAGAAAAAAGTCAATGCAAAGTGGATTTCCTTTTAGAAAAACGTTTTTAAGGAGACGGAACCTTTACAAAAACGGATTTGTGAATAAAAAGAGTTTTTCTTGGAAAATGTTTCTCTCGGAAAAGAATGTCTTATTTCAAGACAATGAAACTGAGATGTTGTTTTCCAAATTTGTTTTGTGAGAATAAGACCGAAAGAAAAAACAATGATTCTTTTTGAGATGTATGCAAACCTAGTGAGCGATGTGACGTCCCCAAGTCCCACTCGAGGAAGCCCCATTATTTACAACCCAATATACTTATTAATTATAACTTAACGATTACGCGCTTGTTAAAAACAACGATAACATGTAATCAATTCAAAAGCGCACAATATCAGAGTAAGCACAACAGGTTATAAGAAACACATGCTGTACTGATATTTATACATGATGGCCCCATCAGTAGGGCTAAGTAATACTACAGACGAAAGAACATAAAAAGTAATTGAAAGCATAAACAAGATACATCTCAGGACCTCCAAAAAGAAGCTCTTAGGCTCACCAGCACACTCCCCAGCCCACTCTCAAGTACATCAAAAACCTCTCCACACAATCCTAGGGACGCACTGGCTGACTCTCACCCTCAATGGTGAGGATGCCCTAAACTACCCTGTCCCTCTCCATGAGTGCGCCTATAAACCTGCATAGGCTCATACTCGGATGAGGAACTCGACTCTACAATCCTGCGCCTCTGGGCTGCCCACAAGTACCGCTCTGAGGGCCTGCTCTGTCCTCGGTGCACAAAGCCTCTCCTGCTAGATATGATGAAAGACTGAGGTGCCGCCCACAAGTAGTCCAGCTCTCTCTGCCTCGGAGGATGCCACATCCGAGAGAAGGGAAGAAACTGATACACTCGATAAGGTCAGATGATGTCTGCATAGCGGAGTGCTGCCCCGGAAGATCAAGCTAATAGGTCCGGTATACACGGCCAAAAAGGTCGAGGGGTCCACTTGCCATCCCTTCTCATCGTTGTAGACTATCTCAAGGTCTCCCAGCATCGGCATCCGTGGTGCCCCTGTGATGAATGGGTGAGCCTCGGGTCCATTCTGATCCTCTACTAACTCGTCGTCTGTCGGCAGAATCGAAAGTACACATACAAAGAAATACAGGGAGATAAGATATACAGCACATCTATAACAAGGATGAGGCAATGCAGAACATATAGCAAACACAATCATCTCTCAATATCACGACACTCCCTAGCTAGATGTACACATACTCTTTCTATGCATATCGTCCGGTACTAAACACCCTACTAAGAGCAACATCTCGTCCGCTTAACGGACCACAAGTTGGTTTGTTCCAGTAATCCGTTCCGCTCACCGTGACCCATAAGAGTGCATCACCGCTCAACTGTCCCAGACAAAGAGGGTTAACTGGGCCTCCTCGGAAGATCCACCGGCAATTGGAAAGACTCAGGGTCCAGTCGGGACAGTAGGACGTGTCCAGACCGCCACGACACGATAGGAGCTACCTCATCGATCTCTTGTGGGTACACCTATGTCTAGTATATCCCCGAGGTCACACAAACCTTCCCTTCCGTTTTTCGCACCCGCACTCGGTGCACCAACCTCGTATGCGTCACAGCATATGGCTCGCCACTTGACATCAAATGCATATGCTATGCATGTCATCCATCTCTCTTGAGCTAATATCGCAACACATGCAAACTTGCTCTTGGCAACATGAGCTCCAAACTCCACAGGTACACATACGAGCTCCAAGCTCCAAGGTACATACACGAGCTCCAAGCTCCACGGGTACACATATGAGCTCCAAGCTCCCATCATAACCTTATGAGCTCCAAGCTCCACTGTACCTCAGCTCTTAACCATTATCAGCTCAAACATCCAACATGGGGTCAAAGCCCTAATCATGCTAAACCTTCGAATCTCATACATACATGTATTTCCAGATATAGTGCAATATTTCATCAATTATCAACATGCTGAATAAATCAATAAACAACATAACATACTAATATACCATCATCAATAATATCTCATGCATCTTTGCAGTTAACAGTTTTCATAGATAGCAGGTACACATATATCATCAAATATCACATATAATCATGCCTCACAAATCTGATAACCTAGGGTATCAAATACAACGGTGATAGCCCAAAGTAGACTAAACCTAGGGTTTAGGTACTTTGTCAGAGCTCAACCTCACATAGGGTTTAGGGTTCCCCTATACACATAAAACACACAATACAACTATATGGACTACTCTTGCCTCCCTGACGTGTGTAACTTTTCTCCCCACCTGGTAGCGAATACGATGATAACCACAAACACCACGACCGCTGATCACAAAACACTATCGAAATTGGAATCGGACGAACGAACGAGTCTCAACTCAAGATCAAAGCTTCAACCTGTTCCTGGAACTCTCAGCCTCGAATTCTCTCTGTCTCTGGAGTTTGGGTAAAAACTCCCCTCGGTGAAAATGATGAAGTATTTATAGAGAAAGATACTGCTGTCCACGCTTTAGCGTTGTAATTCTCCACGCTTTAGTGTTCCAACGCTTGAGCGTTGTCCTCATCAATGCTTGAGCGTTGACGTTTGCTCACCGCTAAGGCACCGCCCATCACGTGCCAGCCGTGACCTGTAACCATCGACACGTGTCACTTTACATCCCATCACTGCCAGTTGCTGGTCAGAGGGTCCACGCTTGAGCGTCCAAAGCTCTCCACGCTAGAGCGTCCGCACGCTTGAGCGTTCCACGCTTCCACGCTTGAGCGTTATGCCCCTGTTCCTTTGTTCTTTATCCTTCTCCTATCCTATGCATTTCTACTCTCAGCATATCCTCTAAACATACTTTCAAGCCATAACAATAACTATAAGAAATATATATAATTACCCAATTACAGCTTCTGAAAACCGGGATGTTACATTACCACCCCCGTTAAAGAGAATTTTGTCCCCGAAATTCCTCGTTCATACCTGTAAACAAAGACGGATATTGTTGGCGCATCTGGGCCTCTCTTTCCCAAGTTGAATCTCCGGTCACGGGGTTCCATTCCACTCTTACCAAAGGAATTTGTTTACCGCAAAGTTCCTTGATCCTTCTATCCACTATCCGAGCAAGTAAAGCCTCGCATTCAAGGTTCTCTCTTAACGGGATTGATTCGGGCTCTAACACATGCGATGGATCAGGGTAATATTTTCTAAGCTGGGATACATAAAAAACATCATGGAGTCTTGACAAGTTAGGTGGTAAGGCTATTTGGTAAGCTACTGGACCAATTCGGCGAAGAATTTGAAATGGTCCTATGAATCTGGGTGCAAGCTTTCTAGATTGAATTGTCCTGCCAATACCCGTCCTTGGAGTAACTCTAATAAATACATGATCGCCCTCCTGGAATTCTAAAGGTCTCCTCCGTTTGTCAGCATAGCTCTTCTGCCTATCCCTCGCGGTTTTCATCTTTTCTCGCATTACTTTAACTTGTTCCGTTGTTTGTTGTACCAAATCAAGGCCTAACAATTGATTTTCTCCAGTCTTAGACCAACACAACGGAGTCCTACAATTTCTTCCGTATAAAGCTTCATATGGTGCCATCTCGATATTCGAGTGATAACTGTTGTTATAGGTAAATTCAATCAAAGGAAGAAAATCGTCCTAACTTCCTATGTGTTACAACACACAAGCTCTTAACAAATCTTCCAATGATTGAATCGTCTGTTCTGACTGACCATCTGTTTGGGGATGATAAGCAGAACTCAACCTTAACTTAGTTCCCAATGCATCATTCAAGCTTCTCCTGAACCTCGAAGTAAACCTCGGGACTCGGTCCGATATAATACTTGAAGGTACACCATATAGCTTTACCACTTCCCTGATGTAAATATGAGTCAATCTTT
This sequence comes from Ammopiptanthus mongolicus, assembly GCA_039655645.1. NCBI lineage: Eukaryota > Viridiplantae > Streptophyta > Magnoliopsida > Fabales > Fabaceae > Ammopiptanthus > Ammopiptanthus mongolicus. Next base: position 30,945,582 of record CM077344.1, read on the forward strand.
CCAGAGAATAATTCTGGTTGATAGGTAAGAAATGAGCACATTTCATCAACTTGTCTATGATGACCTAAATTGCATCACATCTTTTCTGAGTCTTTGGTAACCCAGAAACAAAGTCCATTGCAATACTGTCCCACTTTCATTCTGGAACATCCAACGATTGCAATAGCCCTTCTGGCTTCTGGTGCTCAACTTTTGCTTTTTGACACACCAAACAGGATAAAACATAAGCCGCTACATCTTTCTTCATCCCTGGCCACCAGAATAACTTTTTCAAGTCCTGATACATCTTAGTAGCCCCTGGGTGAAAAATCAACTTGATTTTATGCGCTTCCTCCAAAATCATATTCTTAACTTCACTATCCTCGGGCACACAGATTCGATCGCCAAACCTGATAAGACCATCCGAACCTCTCTTAAACTCAAACGTTTCACCTTCCTCGATCTAATGATTCTTGACCAATCTTCTTCATTCAAGAGGTAAGATCACTTATATGATCCTTAAGCCTCATGAATCTCTTTCTAATTCATGGTTTAAGAGTTTGATTTCTTGAGTTCCAACTTCATGAACCAAAATTCAAAAATTCCTAGAAAATTATAGAAAAATCCCTTTAATGGGAAACCAATTTCTTTGAGCTAGCTTCATCACCTTCTACCTCTATCCAAGAGTTTGTGATCAAACTCTCATCCTAGCCTATTTTCCTAAGAGTGGCTGAACCCTAGAAAATTGGGGGAAGAGTGTATTTCTCCAATTTTTGTTCTTTAACACTTGATTCCATCCTTACCTTTCCTATGGTCATGTAATCCAAGTGATTGGAAAACCAATCAATCCTTAGCCATTTTTCCTCTTCATGGCCGAGACCTATGGGGTGTGGAACCATGAGCTTTGTTTCAAATTTTTGGGTTATAGGACTTGTTTTAGGGTTAAACATGCTTAAGAACCAACCATCCAAAAGATTGGAACCAAATGAGGTCCCTAGCCTATTTTACAAAATTTGGCCTAACCCTAGACCAATTTTGGGGAAGGAAAATTATGTTTTGAAGTTGTTATTTTGTATTGATTGTTGCTGTGAATTGAATTGTGCTTGATTGTTTTAGGCGACGCGGACGAAACCGGAACCGGAGCCGAGAACCGTTCAGGAATCGATTTAGAAACTTAAAGAGGTAAATGGAGGTATTTCATAATAAGTTTGGTAGTCTCATGGTGTTTGATTGTTACATGTGATGTGGTTGTTTTGATTGATGATTGGAAGACGTGTATTAATGACATATGTACTTGATGTATCTAATGAAGCATACTTGTAACGCCCCGATTTTCACGTTTTCTATTTCTTCATTATTTTAATGTCCTTATTTTATTCGAGGTCTTAGGAATAGAAATAAAATATTCCGAGACCACAGTCATGCTCGACGATATCGTAGGAAGTTACGATTAAGTTTTGAGTCGAAAACTCAAACGGAGTCCGGTCTGCGTTTTACACTGACAGTATGATTTTACTACTCAAAAGACCTCAGATGGACCTGTGAACGAAACAGTAAGTCTTAGAATTCGATTTTCTACGTTTTGGTTAAATTTCGTAAAAATTTCAGAAAAATCACTTCCTGACCTTCGTTCGGGCGGAATCCTCAATCGGGTGACGAACGGAGCCACATAATGGATTTACCGGGACTCGCCAACAGATAATCTTAATATCACATCATCCCAGGACACTTGGGAGAGTATGCTAGAGTCGTCATGACGTTCGGAAATATCTGGACGCAAAATGACCAAAATGCCCCTAACCCTAGTCTTTTACACTTTTACCATTATACCCTTTTGACAAATGACCTTTTTACCCTTAAGTGAGCTTTTAAGAGGCTGAACTCAGCCCCTCACTCTCTCATTTTCGCACAGCCCCTCACCCTTTAGAGTTCCATAGTTGTTCTTGAGAGAAAACACCATTGTTGGTCTTGAAGCTCCTTGAGTTTTTGTTGGAATCACTTGATTCCTTGAGCAATCTTCCTTCATTTCAAGGTAAGATCACTTCTATGATCTCGTAGCTTCTTGAATCTTTCTTTATTTCAAGATCAATCTTCATTTTCATGAAAAGAATTTCTTAGATCCAAAACTTTGAAAATCCATAGGAAATTGTAGAAAAATCCTTTTGAGGTAAGACCAAGTTCTTTGAACTCACATCATCAATCTCTACCTAAACCCAAGAGCTTATGATTCAACTCTCATCATAGCTCAAAAATCACTTTTTGGCCGAAACCTACTTGAAGATGATGAATAGTGTTTTCATCAATTTTTGATTTTTAACACTTGATTTCATCCTTAGCTTTCCTAATGCCTTTGAATCCATGAAATGGAAAACCAAAACCAATTCCTAACCTTTTAACCCAGGGTGGCCGAAATCCTCTTTGTTAGGATTGTTGAGATTGGCTTTGATTGTTGTTTAATGTGGGATTGTTGTGTTGTTGTAGTTGTTGACGATTGCCAGGAGGTTCACGAACCGATCAACCGACTTTGATCCGCGAATCTGCTCATCAACAGGTATGGGGAGAAGAACCTCATCACACCAAGATGGTGGTGGTGAAGATGGTTGTTTAAGTTTATGTGTGGGTGAAACCCTTTAGTTTGGGTTCACTTTTATGTGTTAAGTTTTGTTAAGTTCTCTTGGAGAACAAGATTGTCATGATGAGTTTATGCTTGAGTATGTTGTAGTGTGCATTAGCATATGTTGATGAAGATATGATTGAATGAAAATCATTTCCATGTATGTTGAAAAACCTACTTTGATCACTAGATCAAGTATGGACTTTTATGGTTTGATTATGAGACCATGATGTGTGATGGACTTGGATGTTTGATTATGATGTAGTAATGTGTATTGTGGTTTATCATAATTGTCTGAATTTTTGAGCTACATTTGCTTTGTTGGTGAAGCAAAGTCTCCATTTTTCATTGGAGTAGGCTTGTGGCCTTTAGTAAGAGGAAAATATAAGAACATATGCTGTTCTTGTTTTGGCAAAGTTTTGATGCAACAAAAATATGATTTCCTAACCTATGTTTTTCAAAGAGAAACAAAAGTGATTTTGATCCAAAGATCAAATGAAGTTTTAACCTTTAAAGTGTGTCACCAAAGTGGGAAAATGTCTTTTCTTTAGCCATAGGTCTTTTAATCAAACTAAGTGTTTCAAAAGAAGAATTAATAAAGGAGTTAGGGAAAATGAAAAACAGGGCACTCGCCCAGCGAACCCCGTCTTGCCCCGCGAGACAGAGGGAAGATAAGGCATTCGCCAGGCTAACATTGCCTCGCCTCGCGAGACAGTGGACTAGCCCGAGCAACAAAGATGCAGCTTCTCGGCCTCGCGTAGCGAAGTAGTTCTCGCCTGGCGAACCGCCTAAGTACTAAAGATGCAGCTTCTCTGCCTCGCGTCGCGATACAATCCTCGCCTTGCGAAGCAGAAAGACTGTTCAAACAGTAAAGATAACTTCTCAACCTCGCGTCACGACATAGACCTTCGACTCGCGAGAAATGGTTTGTTTATAAAGAGTGTTTTTCAACTCAAACTGTAAAGTTTTACGTTTTAAAAACCTAAGTTAAGTAATTGACTTAGAGTTGAAGACAAGGGATAATTAAGTGTAATATGTGGTGAAACAAGACCATATACTATACCATTGATGACTTAGTACGTCAATGACTTCATAAGACATAAACACAAACATGAAACATTTTGGGTTTTGAAACAGTAGTTCGATGACGGACCAGTGATTCGGACCCCGATCAGTCATTCAATTGTTTCAGTCTTGTGATGACTCGATCCCGGAGGGATCCAGAGATTTATCCGATAGATAAAGGTTTTGTTTTCAAAAGACGCGTATAGTTCCTAAGGAAAAGAACCTTAGTAGACTTCGAGGTTTATCCGGGGGATAGACATTGCTTGATCGCATCTGCTTTGTGTAAGCATTGGCATTTCATTTGCATAGTTGTTAGGACTTGAGCCTAGGAGTTGAGCTTACACCTTGATGCGGGTGCGAATCTTACGGTGACGATCTTCAATGGTCTTTTTGGAGGTATCAGGGTTGGAAGGGCTGACATGTGACCAGTTGGTAACTCTTCTGTGTCGTGGCGAATCCGTGCAATACACTGATATCCTCTACTAGATGCCGTACCTTTCATGTTTGGTCGAGAGTGTAACCGTAAAGCCAGATACGTGCACGTTACGAATGTTGTAGCATCTTGCTCATGGCTGGCAGAAATCGGAACATGTCCTCCCATTCACTCTCTCCGAATGTTTTGTTAGCTGCATGGAGTAGGGGTCAGAGTAGTACCCAGTGACATTGACATTGAATCATATACATTGCATTGCATTGCATGGCTATTGATGTTTACATTTACTGTTATACATCGTTGTACTGTTTAAGAGTACCTTATTTTATGCTATTAACTACTTAACATGATATTATGCTGTCAACTGCTTAATATATTTGACATTGAGAATTCTTGTAAGCATGTTGGGTACGCTGTTACCCGGTGAGTCGTCCGTTTTTACTACTGCTGTTTTGTTGTTTTGATGAACGGGAATCTTACCTATATCTGTATGTTTTCTGTTGGTACTTGCTCTTGCTGTTTGAACAGATGGACGTGACGATGGTTCAGTCCAGTAGTTTCCTTGAGCCCTGAGGCAGACCTTCTTTTTGTGGTTTAGTTTTGTTGTCGGCCAGACTATGTCAGTTTTGGTAGTACCTTTGGGGAGCTACGACTCCTAGTACTTATTGTATTTCTTATATCAGTTATACATTAGACCTATGTCTGTATATAGTAATGTTGACGTTTCTATTTCTGTTTCTATTCTGTGTTTATTATGCATAGTGTTCTAGAAATGCATGGCGAACCTAAGTTCGTTATTAGTATTATTTATCGTTACTAAATCCCATTGCATCTTGTGAAATGAAAAAAAAAAAAAAAGAAAACTGTATTTTCCGCATTAATAAATATTTTTGACCTTATAAACGTTCGGGAATGTGACACTCGGGAAAGGGTGTTGCATTATTTGGTATCAGAGCTGGCCGAGTCTTTTTTGGGTTTGTAGGTTATGGTCTGTCTTGTTTGTGTTGTGTTCTCTGTCTGTTTCTCTGTTGTTTGCTTTAGTTTTGTTGTGGTTCTTGAGTTTGACAGTTCTGGTTTTGAAGGTAGCAATGGCTGCTCAAAACTTGACTGCTGCTGTGAACGCCATACGGGAAATGGCTGCTGCTATGGTTCAACGTGACGAAAGAGCTGCCAGAGGTAGAGGACTGGATGAATTTCTTTGTCGGAATCCACCTCAATTCAAGGGTGAATTCAATCCTGAGTTGGCTGAACGCTGGATCCAAACGCTGGAAAAGATCTTTGGAGCGATGAGATGCACTGAGAATGACAAGGTTGTCTATGCAACCTATATGCTGGTGGAGGATGCTGAATACTGGTGGGAAGGAGCCCGTCAGATGCTACTTCACAATCAACAAGCTGTGGATTGGAATGCTTTTAAGGGAAAATTCCTGGAGAAGTATTTTCCTGCAAGTGCAAGACATGAGAAAGAGATGGATTTCCTCCAGCTGAGACAGGGGGAATGACCGTAGCTGAATACGGGGCTAAGTTTGAAAGTCTAGCAAAGTTCTCAAATTACTTTCTGAACAACCCAAGAGAAGAGTGGAAGTGCGGAAATTTGAAGAAGGTCTGAGGATCGACTTGAAAAGAGCTATTGTTCCTCTAGAAATTTCTGTTTTTCCGAGGTTAATGGAGAAGTGTCGTCTGATTGAGAGTTTGGAGCCTAAGTACAAGCGGGTACAGAGTTTTGGACCAATCAAGTTCCAGAGAGGAAGCGGTGGTCGAGACAACAAATCTCGATAGAAGCCCTATGCAAAGCAACAAGATCAACAACAACGTTCCGTTGCAGGAAGCAGTGGGAGTTTCAGTCAGTCTGGAAATGCCCCAACCAAGTGCATGAAGTGTGGGAAGAGCAACCACATCACCAGAGATTGTTCGATCAAAGGGATTATCTGCTTCAAGTGTGGGAAGCCGGGACACATCTCACGTGAATGCATGCAACCAAAATTGGAACAATCTGTCAACAATGTCCAAGCTGCAAGGCCTAAGATGAAGGGCAGAGTCTACACTATGGGTGGTGCTGAAGCTTCTCAAAATGAAGACCTGATCCAAGGTCAGGGTGTCATGGGAGGTAAAACCTTAACTGTACTGTTTGATTTAGGCGCAACGCATTCCTTTATTGCCTATGACTGTGTGAATCTGTTGGGATTACCTATGTCTTCTTTACCTTTTGATTTGGTAATTTCTACGCCTACTGCAAAGCCTGTTATAACTGCTAAAGTTTGTTTGAACTGTTCTATTTCTGTTAAAGATAGAACATTTTTGATTGATTTGATCTGTTTGCCTCTATCGCAAATGGATGTAATCTTAGGAATGGATTGGTTGTCTTCTAATCATATCCTGTTAGACTGTGCAAATAAAACCTTAGTTTTCCCTAGATGTGAGAATTCTGGATTTTTGACTGCCAACCAAGTAAATGCTTCTTTGAGAGAAGGAGCTCAAGGATACATGTTACTATCTTCTTTGGAGGTCAAGAGCGAGTTAGTCTTAGAGCGCATACCTGTCGTGAATGTGTTTCCGGAAGTCTTTCCTGAAGACGTACCAGGTTTGCCGCCAGTTCGGGACATCGTGTTTGCGATCGATCTTGTGCCAGGAACAGGACCAGTGTCTATGGCACCGTATCGAATGGCACCTGCTGAGTTGGAAACCTTGAAGGAACAGCTGGTAGACTTATTGGGGAAGCAGTTTGTTAGACCCAGTGTGTCGCCGTGGGGAGCACCTGTGCTGTTGGTGAAAAAGAAAGATGGAACATCTCGTTTATATGTGGATTATCGCCGGTTGAATAAAGTTACTATTAAGAACGAGTATCCACTTCCGAGGATAGATGACTTGATGGATCAGTTGAGGGGAGCAGCGGTTTTCTCCAAGATTGATTTGCGATCGGGTTATCACCAGATTCGTGTGAAGGCAGAAGATATACCGAAGACAACGTTTCGAACACGCTATGGGCACTATGAGTATCTTGTGATGCCGTTTGGTGAGACGAATGCTCCAGCCAGATTCATGGACTATATGAATAGGATCTTTCGTCCATACCTGGATAAGTTTGTCGTTGTCTTCATAGATGAGATACTTATCTATTCGCGAGACCAGGAAGAACATGCTGAACATCTTAGTGTAGTTCTTCAAGTTCTGAAAGAGAAACAGCTGTATGCAAAGTTGTCCAAGTGTGAGTTTTGGCTCGACGAAGTGCAATTTTTGGGTCATGTAATTTCAAAGGAAGGAATTGCTGTAGATCCGTCGAAAGTCGAAGCTGTTCTTGAGTGGGAGAGACCAACTACAGTGACTGAGATACGCAGTTTTGTGGGTTTGGCTGGGTATTATCAGAGGTTTATTGAGGGATTTTCTAAGATTGTAGGACCTCTTACCCAATTGCCGAGGAAGGACAAAGCGTTTGAATGGACTGAAGCCTGTGAGCAAAGTTTTCAGGAGTTGAAGAAGAGGCTGACTACATCACCAGTGTTGATATTGCCAGATCCAAGCGAATCTTTTGAAGTGTACTGTGATGCTTCATACCAAGGTTTAGGCTGTGTTCTGATGCAGAATCGGAAGGTGGTAGCGTATGCCTCGAGACAGTTGAAAGTGCACGAGAAGAATTACCCAACTCATGATCTGGAGTTAGTAGCGGTAGACTTTGCGTTGAAGATTTGGAGGCACTACTTGTATGGTTCGACGTTCAATGTTTTCAGTGATCATAAGAGCTTGAAGTATCTGTTCGATCAGAAAGAGCTCAATATGAGGCAAAGACGGTGGCTGGAATTTTTGAAGGACTATGATTTCCAGTTACAGTATCATTCGGGAAAAGCTAATGTGGTAGCGGATGCCCTGAGTAGAAAAGTGTTACATGTGTCTGCCATGATGGTTAAGGAACACGAGCTATTAGAACAGTTTAGAGATATGCATCTGTCTGTGGTTAGTATGCCAGGAAGACTGTGTGTGGGTATGGTTACAGTGTCTTGTGATCTGATGGACCAGATTCGGGAGAAACAAGTATACGACCAGTACTTGGAAAAAAAAGCGAAGGAATCTAAAGAAAGGGATGACGTCTGAATACAAAGAAGGAGCAGATGGAATCCTAAGACGAGGAGAACGAGTTTGTGTGCAAACAACCCAGAGATAAGAAGGTTAATTCTGGACGAAGCTCATAGAAGCAAGTTAAGTATGCATCCAGGGTCAACCAAGATGTACCAAGACCTGAAGCGGTTGTTTTGGTGGCAAGACATGAAAAGAGACGTAGTTGGTTATGTGGCATCTTGCTTAGTGTGTCAGAAAGCAAAGGTTGAACATCAGAGGCCAGCTGGAATGTTACTTCCGTTGGATAGCCCAGAGTGGAAATGGGACGGCATAGCAATGGATGTCGTGACGTGTTTGCCAAGGACACCTGAAGGACACGATTCCATTTGGGTTATAATTGATAGGCTTACGAAATCAGCTCATTTTCTACCGATTAATCTCAAGTATTCTATGGAAAAGCTTACTTAGATTTATATCAGTGAGATTGTGAGACTGCATGGAGTACCTTCAAGTATCATATCGGATAGAGACCCACGTTTTACTTCGCGTTTTTGGCAAAGTTTGCATGAAGCTTTAGGGACGAAGTTATGATTAAGTTCGGCTTACCATCCTCAAACTAATGGACAATCGGAAAGGACGATTCAGTCTTTAGAGGATCTGTTAAGGGCGTGTGTGTTGGAACATGCTGGAAGTTGGGAAAATTTCCTACCGTTGATAGAGTTCACCTACAAAAACAGTTATCATTCGAGTATAGGGATGGCACCCTACGAAGCTTTATACGGACGACGTTGCAGAACACCTTTGTGTTGGTACCAAGATGGAGAAAGTGTTTCATTAGGACCTGAACTAGTGCAACAAACAACTGAGAAGGTAAAACTGATTCAAGAAAAGATGAGGATAACTCAGAGCCGGCAGAAGAGTTATGCGGATAAAAGACGTTGGCCACTTGAGTTCGAGGAAGGGGATCACGTGTTTTTGAGAGTCACTCCGATGACTGGGGTGGGCAGGGTCCTGAAGTTCAGAAAACTCACTCCAAAGTTCATTGGACCTTATCAAATTCTTCGTCGAAAAGGTCCAGTAGCTTACCAAATAGCTTTACCGCCTTTTATATCCAACCTTCATAATGTTTTTCATGTTTCGCAATTGTGAAAGTATATTCCTGATCCCAGTCACGTCATAGAGTCTGATTCAGTACAGCTAAAGGATAACCTAACCTATGAGACATTGCCGGTTAAGATCGAGGATAGAAGAATAAAGAAACTGCGAGGGAAGGAGATAGCTTTGGTTAAAGTTATCTGGAACGAGACTACAGGTGATGCTACCTGGGAAAGAGAAGAGGACATGCAACAACAGTATCCGAGTTTGTTTTAAGAGGTACGTATAATTTCGAGGACGAAATTCTTTTAAGAGGGGTAGGAATGTAACGCCCCGATTTTCACGTTTTCTATTTCTTCATTATTTTAATGTCCCTATTTTATTCGAGGTCTTAGGAATAGAAATAAAATATTCCGAGACCATAGTCATGCTCGACGATATCGTAGGAAGCTACGATTAATTTTTGAGTCAAAAACTCAAACGGAGTCCGGTCTGCGTTTTACACTGACAGTATGATTTTACTACTCAAAAGACCTCAGATGGACCTGTGAACGAGACAGTAAGTCTTAGAATTCGATTTTCTATGTTTTGGTTAAATTTCGTAAAAATTTCAGAAAAATCACTTCCTGACCTTCGTTCGGGCGGAATCCTCAATCGGGTGACGAACGGAGCCATATAATGGATTTACCGGGACTCGCCAACAGATAATCTTGATATCACATCATCCCAGGACACTTGGGAGAGTATGCCAGAGTCGTCATGACGTTCGGAAATATCTGGACGCAAAATGACCAAAATGCCCCTAACCTTAGTCTTTTACACTTTTACCATTATACCCTTTTGACAAATGACCTTTTTACCCTTAAGTGAGCTTTTAAGAGGCTGAACTCAGCCCCTCACTCTCTCATTTTCGCACAGCCCCTCACCCTTTAGAGTTCCATAGTTGTTCTTGAGAGAAAACACCATTGTTGGTCTTGAAGCTCCTTGAGTTTTTGTTGGAATCACTTGATTCCTTGAGCAATCTTCCTTCATTTCAAGGTAAGATCACTTCTATGATCTCTTAGCTTCTAGAATCTTTCTTTATTTCAAGATCAATCTTCATTTTCATGAAAAGAATTTCTTAGATCCAAAACTTTGAAAATCTATAGGAAATTGTAGAAAAATCCTTTTGAGGTAAGACCAAGTGCTTTGAACTCACATCATCAATCTCTACCTAAACCCAAGAGCTTATGATTCAACTCTCATCATAGCTCAAAAATCACTTTTTGGCCGAACCCTACTTGAAGATGATGAATAGTGTTTTCATCATTTTTTGATTTTTAACACTTGATTTTATCCTTAGCTTTCCTAATGCCTTTGAATCCATGAAATGGAAAACCAAAACCAATTCCTAACCTTTTAACCCAGGGTGGCCGAAATCCTCTTTGTTAGGATTGTTGAGATTGGCTTTGATTGTTGTTTAATGTGGGATTGTTGTGTTGTTGTAGTTGTTGACGATTGCCAGGAGGTTCACGAACCGATCAACCGACTTTGATCCGCGAATCTGCTCATCAACAGGTATGGGGAGAAGAACCTCATCACACCAAGATGGTGGTGGTGAAGATGGTTGTTTAAGTTTATGTGTGGGTGAAACCCTTTAGTTTGGGTTCACTTTTATGTGTTAAGTTTTGTTAAGTTCTCTTGGAGAACAAGATTGTCATGATGAGTTTATGCTTGAGTATGTTGTAGTGTGCTTTAGCATATGTTGATGAAGATATGATTGAATGAAAATCATTTCCATGTATGTTGAAAAACCTACTTTGATCACTAGATCAAGTATGGACTTTTATGGTTTGATTATGAGACCATGATGTGTGATGGACTTGGATGTTTGATTATGATGTAGTAATGTGTATTGTGGTTTATCATAATTGTGTGAGTTTTTGAGCTACATTTGCTTTGTTGGTGAAGCAAAGTCTCCATTTTTCATTGGAGTAGGCTTGTGGCCTTTAGTAAGAGGAAAATATAAGAACATATGATGTTCTTGTTTTGGAAAAGTTTTGATGCAACAAAAACATGATTTCCTAACCTATGTTTTTCAAAGAGAAACAAAAGTGATTTTGATCCAAAGATCAAATGAACTTTTAACCATTAAAGTGTGTCACCAAAGTGGGAAAATGTCTTTTCTTTAGCCATAGGTCTTTTAATCAAACTAAGTGTTTCAAAAGAAGAATTAATAAAGGAGTTAGGGAAAATGAAAAACAGGGCACTCGGCCAGCGAACCCCGTCTCGCCCTGCGAGACAGAGGGAAGATAAGGCATTCGCCAGGCTAACATTGCCTCGCCTAGCGAGACAGTGGACTAGCCCGGGCAGCAAAGATGCAGCTTCTCGACCTCGCGTAGTGAAGTAGTTCTCGCCTCGCGAACCGCCTAAGTAGTAAAGATGCAGCTTCTCTGCCTCGCGTCGCGATACAATCCTCGCCTCGCGAAGCAGAAAGACTGTCCAAACAGTAAAGATAACTTCTCAACCTTGCGTCGCAACATAGACCTTCGCCTCGCGAGAAATGGTTTATTTATAAAGAGTGTTTTTCAACTCAAACTGTAAAGTTTTACGCTTTAAAAACCTAAGTTAAGTAATTGACTTAGAGTTGAAGACAAGGGATAATTAAGTGTAATATGTGGTGAAACAAGACCATATACTATACCATTGATGACTTAGTACATCAATGACTTCATAAGACATAAACACAAACATGAAACGTTTTGGGTTTTGAAACAGTAGTTCGATGACGGACCGGTGATTCGGACCCCGATCAGTCGTTCAATTGTTTCAGTCTTGTGATGACTCGATCCCGGAGGGATCACAAGATTTATCCGGTAGATAAAGGTTTTGTTTTCAAAAGACGCGTATAGTTCCTAAGGAAGAGAACCTTAGTAGACTTCGAGGTTTATCCGGGGGATAGACATTGCTTGATCGCATCTGCTTTGTGTAAGCATTGGCATTTCATTTGCATAGTTGTAAGGCCTTGAGCCTAGGAGTTGAGCTTACACCTTGATGCGGGTGCGAATCTTACGGTGACGATCTTCAATGGTCTTTTTGGAGGTATCAGGGTTGGAAGGGCTGACATGTGACCAGTTGGTAGCTCTTCTGTGTCATGGCGAATCTGTGCAATACACTGATATCCTCTACTAGTGCTGTACCTTTCATGTTTGGTCGAGAGTGTTACCGTAAAGCCAGATACGTGCACGTTACGAATGTTGTAGCATCTTGCTCATGGCTGGCAGAAACCGGAACATGTCCTCCCATTCACTCTCTCCGAATGTTTTGTTAGCTCCATTGAGTAGGGGTCAGAGTGGTAGCCAGTGACATTGACATTGAGTCATATACATTGCATTGCATTGCATGGCTATTGATGTTTACATTTACTGTTATACATCGTTGTACTGTTTAAGAGTACCTTATTTTATGCTATTAACTGCTTAACATGATATTATGCTGTCAACTGCTTAATATGTTTGACATTGAGAATTCTTGTAAGCATGTTGGGTACGCTGTTACCCAGTGAGTCCTCCCGTTTTTACTACTGCTGTTTTGTTGTGTTGATGAACGGGAATCTTACCCATATCTGTATGTTTTCTGTTGGTACTTGCTGTTGCTGTTTGAACAGATGGACGTGACGATGGTTCAGTGCAGTAGTTTCCTTGAGCCCTGAGGCGGACCTTCTTTTTGTGGTTTAGTTTTGTTGTCGGCCAGACTATGTCAGTTTTGGTAGTACCTATGGGGAGCTACGACTCCTAGTACTCATTGTATTTCTTATATCAGTTATACATTAGACCTATGTCTGTATATAGTTATGTTGACGTTTCTATTTCTGTTTCTATTCTGTGTTTATTATGCATAGTGTTCTAGAAATGCATGGCGAACCTAAGTTCGTTATTAGTATTATTTATCGTTACTAAATCCCATTGCATATTGTGAAATGGAAAAAAAAAAAAAAAAAACTATATTTTCCGCATTAATAAATATTTTTGACCTTATAAACGTTCGGGAATGTGACACTCGGGAAAGGGTGTTGCATTATTTGGTATCAGAGCTGGCCGAGTCTTTTTGGGGTTTGTAGGTTATGGTCTGTCTTGTTTGTGTTGTGTTCTCTGTCTGTTTCTCTGTTGTTTGCTTTAGTTTTGTTGTGGTTCTTGAGTTTGACAGTTCCGGTTTTGAAGGTAGCAATGGCTGCTCAAAACTTGACTGCTGCTGTGAACGCCATACAGGAAATGGCTGCTGCTATGGTTCAACGTGATGAAAAAGCTGCCGGAGGTAGAGGACTGGATGAATTTCTTCGTACGAATCCACCTCAATTCAAGGGTGAATTCAATCCTGAGTTGGCTGAACGCTGGATCCAAACGCTGGAAAAGATCTTTGGAGCGATGAGATGCACTGAGAATGACAAGGTTGTCTATGCAACCTATATGCTGGTGGATGATGCTGAATACTGGTGGGAAGGAGCCCGTCAAATGCTACTTCACGATCAACAAGCTATGGATTGGAATGCTTTTAAGGGAAAATTCCTGGAGAAGTATTTTCCTGCAAGTGCAAGACATGAGAAAGAGATGGATTTCCTCCAGTTGAGACAGGGGGAATGACCGTAGCTGAATACGGGGCTAAGTTTGAAAGTCTAGCAAAGTTCTCAAATTACTTTCTGGACAACCCTAGAGAAGAGTGGAAGTGCGGAAATTTGAAGAAGGTCTGAGGATCAACTTGAAAAGAGCTGTTGTTCCTCTAGAAATTTCTGTTTTTCCGAGGTTAATGGAGAAGTGTCGTCTGATTGAGAGTTTGGAGCCTAAGTACAAGCGGGTACAGAGTTTTGGACCGAGCAAGTTCCAGAGAGGAGGCGGTGGTCGAGACAACAAATCTCGATGGAAGCCCTATGCAAAGCAACAAGATCGACAACAACGTTCCGTTGGAGGAAGCAGTGGGAGTTTCAGTCAGTCTGGAATTGCCCAACCAAGTGCATGAAGTGTGGGAAGAGCAACCACATCACCAGAGATTGTTCGATCAAAGGGGTTATCTGCTTCAAGCGGGGGAAGCCGGGACACATCTCACGTGAATGCATGCAACCAAAATTGGAACATTCTGTCAACAATGTCCAAGCTGCAAGGCCTAAGATGAAGGGCAGAGTCTACACTATGGGTGGTGCTGAAGCTTCTCAAAATGAAGACTTGATCCAAGGTCAGGGTGTCATGGGAGGTAAAACCTTAACTGTACTGTTTGATTCAGGCGCAACGCATTCCTTTATTGCCTATGACTATGTGAATCTGTTGGGATTACCTGTGTCCTCTTTACCTTTTGATTTGGTAATTTCTACGCCTACTGCAAAGCCTGTTATAACTGCTAAAGTTTGTTTGAACTGTTCTATTTCTGTTAAAGATAGAACATTTTTGATTGATTTGATCTGTTTGCCTCTTTCGCAAATGGATGTAATCTTAGGAATGGATTGCTTTTCTTCTAATCATATCCTGTTAGACTGTGCAAATAAAACCTTAGTTTTCCCTAGATGTGAGAATTCTGGATTTTTGACTGCCAACCAAGTAAATGCTTCTTTGAGAGAAGGAGCTCAAGGATACATGTTACTATCTTCTTTGGAGGTCAAGAGCGAGTTAGTCTTAGAGCGCATACCTGTCGTGAATGAGTTTTCGGAAGTCTTTCCTGAAGACGTACCAGGTTTGCCGCCAGTTCGGGACATCGTGTTTGCGATCGATCTTGTGCCAGGAACAGGACCAGTGTCTATGGCACCGTATCGAATGGCACCTGCTGAGTTGGAAACCTTGAAGGAACAGATGGTAGACTTATTGGGGAAGCAGTTTGTTAGACCCAATGTGTCGCCGTGGGGAGCACCTGTGCTGTTGGTGCAAAAGAAAGATGGAATATCTCGTTTATGTGTGGATTATCGCCGGTTGAATAAAGTTACTATTAAGAACAAGTATCCACTTCCGAGGATAGATGACTTGATGGATCAGTTGAGGGGAGCGGCGGTTTTCTCCAAGATTGATTTGCGATCGGGTTATCACCAGATTCGTGTGAAGGCAGAAGATATACCGAAGACAACGTTTCGAACACGCTATGGGCACTATGAGTATCTTGTGATGCCGTTTGGTGAGACGAATGCTCCAGCCAGATTCATGGACTATATGAATAGGATCTTTCGTCCATACCTGGATAAGTTTGTCGTTGTCTTCATAGATGAGATACTTATCTATTCGCGAGACCAGGAAGAACATGCTGAACATCTTAGTGTAGTTCTTCAAGTTCTGAAAGAGAAACAGCTGTATGCAAAGTTGTCCAAGTGTGAGTTTTGGCTCGACGAAGTGCAATTTTTGGGTCATGTAATTTCAAAGGAAGGAATTGCTGTAGATCCGTCGAAAGTCGAAGCTGTTCTTGAGTGGGAGAGACCAACTACAGTGACTGAGATACGCAGTTTTGTGGGTTTGGCTGGGTATTATCAGAGGTTTATTGAGGGATTTTCTAAGATTGTAGGACCTCTTACCCAATTGCCGAGGAAGGACAAAGCGTTTGAATGGACTGAAGCCTGTGAGCAAAGTTTTCAGGAGTTGAAGAAGAGGCTGACTACATCACCAGTGTTGATATTGCCAGATCCAAGCGAATCTTTTGAAGTGTACTGTGATGCTTCATACCAAGGTTTAGGCTGTGTTCTGATGCAGAATCGGAAGGTGGTAGCGTATGCCTCGAGACAGTTGAAAGTGCACGAGAAGAATTACCCAACTCATGATCTGGAGTTAGTAGCGGTAGACTTTGCGTTGAAGATTTGGAGGCACTACTTGTATGGTTCGACGTTCAATGTTTTCAGTGATCATAAGAGCTTGAAGTATCTGTTCGATCAGAAAGAGCTCAATATGAGGCAAAGACGGTGGCTGGAATTTTTGAAGGACTATGATTTCCAGTTACAGTATCATTCGGGAAAAGCTAATGTGGTAGCGGATGCCCTGAGTAGAAAAGTGTTACATGTGTCTGCCATGATGGTTAAGGAACACGAGCTATTAGAACAGTTCAGAGATATGCATCTGTCTGTGGTTAGTATGCCAGGAAGACTGTGTGTGGGTATGGTTACAGTGTCTTGTGATCTGATGGACCAGATTCGGGAGAAACAAGTATACGACCAGTACTTGGAAAAAAAAGCGAAGGAATCTAAAGAAAGGGATGACGTCTGAATACAAAGAAGGAGCAGATGGAATCCTAAGACGAGGAGAACGAGTTTGTGTGCCAAACAACCCAGAGATAAGAAGGTTAATTCTGGACGAAGCTCATAGAAGCAAGTTAAGTATGCATCCAGGGTCAACCAAGATGTACCAAGACCTGAAGCGGTTGTTTTGGTGGCAAGACATGAAAAGAGACGTAGTTGGTTATGTGGCATCTTGCTTAGTGTGTCAGAAAGCAAAGGTTGAACATCAGAGGCCAGCTGGAATGTTACTTCCGTTGGATAGCCCAGAGTGGAAATGGGACGGCATAGCAATGGATGTCGTGACGTGTTTGCCAAGGACACCTGAAGGACACGATTCCATTTGGGTTATAATTGATAGGCTTACGAAATCAGCTCATTTTCTACCGATTAATCTCAAGTATTCTATGGAAAAGCTTACTTAGATTTATATCAGTGAGATTGTGAGACTGCATGGAGTACCTTCAAGTATCATATCGGATAGAGACCCACGTTTTACTTCGCGTTTTTGGCAAAGTTTGCATGAAGCTTTAGGGACGAAGTTATGATTAAGTTCGGCTTACCATCCTCAAACTAATGGACAATCGGAAAGGACGATTCAGTCTTTAGAGGATCTGTTAAGGGCGTGTGTGTTGGAACATGCTGGAAGTTGGGAAAATTTCCTACCGTTGATAGAGTTCACCTACAAAAACAGTTATCATTCGAGTATAGGGATGGCACCCTACGAAGCTTTATACGGACGACGTTGCAGAACACCTTTGTGTTGGTACCAAGATGGAGAAAGTGTTTCATTAGGACCTGAACTAGTGCAACAAACAACTGAGAAGGTAAAACTGATTCAAGAAAAGATGAGGATAACTCAGAGCCGGCAGAAGAGTTATGCGGATAAAAGACGTTGGCCACTTGAGTTCGAGGAAGGGGATCACGTGTTTTTGAGAGTCACTCCGATGACTGGGGTGGGCAGGGTCCTGAAGTTCAGAAAACTCACTCCAAAGTTCATTGGACCTTATCAAATTCTTCGTCGAAAAGGTCCAGTAGCTTACCAAATAGCTTTACCGCCTTTTATATCCAACCTTCATAATGTTTTTCATGTTTCGCAATTGTGAAAGTATATTCCTGATCCCAGTCACGTCATAGAGTCTGATTCAGTACAGCTAAAGGATAACCTAACCTATGAGACATTGCCGGTTAAGATCGAGGATAGAAGAATAAAGAAACTGCGAGGGAAGGAGATAGCTTTGGTTAAAGTTATCTGGAACGAGACTACAGGTGATGCTACCTGGGAAAGAGAAGAGGACATGCAACAACAGTATCCGAGTTTGTTTTAAGAGGTACGTATAATTTCGAGGACGAAATTCTTTTAAGAGGGGTAGGAATGTAACGCCCCGATTTTCACGTTTTCTATTTCTTCATTATTTTAATGTCCCTATTTTATTCGAGGTCTTAGGAATAGAAATAAAATATTCCGAGACCATAGTCATGCTCGACGA
This sequence comes from Ammopiptanthus mongolicus, assembly GCA_039655645.1. NCBI lineage: Eukaryota > Viridiplantae > Streptophyta > Magnoliopsida > Fabales > Fabaceae > Ammopiptanthus > Ammopiptanthus mongolicus. The sequence goes on from CM077344.1 coordinate 30,963,518, forward strand.
TATCGTAGGAAGCTACGATTAATTTTTGAGTCAAAAACTCAAACGGAGTCCGGTCTGCGTTTTACACTGACAGTATGATTTTACTACTCAAAAGACCTCAGATGGACCTGTGAACGAGACAGTAAGTCTTAGAATTCGATTTTCTATGTTTTGGTTAAATTTCGTAAAAATTTCAGAAAAATCACTTCCTGACCTTCGTTCGGGCGGAATCCTCAATCGGGTGACGAACGGAGCCATATAATGGATTTACCGGGACTCGCCAACAGATAATCTTGATATCACATCATCCCAGGACACTTGGGAGAGTATGCCAGAGTCGTCATGACGTTCGGAAATATCTGGACGCAAAATGACCAAAATGCCCCTAACCTTAGTCTTTTACACTTTTACCATTATACCCTTTTGACAAATGACCTTTTTACCCTTAAGTGAGCTTTTAAGAGGCTGAACTCAGCCCCTCACTCTCTCATTTTCGCACAGCCCCTCACCCTTTAGAGTTCCATAGTTGTTCTTGAGAGAAAACACCATTGTTGGTCTTGAAGCTCCTTGAGTTTTTGTTGGAATCACTTGATTCCTTGAGCAATCTTCCTTCATTTCAAGGTAAGATCACTTCTATGATCTCTTAGCTTCTAGAATCTTTCTTTATTTCAAGATCAATCTTCATTTTCATGAAAAGAATTTCTTAGATCCAAAACTTTGAAAATCTATAGGAAATTGTAGAAAAATCCTTTTGAGGTAAGACCAAGTGCTTTGAACTCACATCATCAATCTCTACCTAAACCCAAGAGCTTATGATTCAACTCTCATCATAGCTCAAAAATCACTTTTTGGCCGAACCCTACTTGAAGATGATGAATAGTGTTTTCATCATTTTTTGATTTTTAACACTTGATTTTATCCTTAGCTTTCCTAATGCCTTTGAATCCATGAAATGGAAAACCAAAACCAATTCCTAACCTTTTAACCCAGGGTGGCCGAAATCCTCTTTGTTAGGATTGTTGAGATTGGCTTTGATTGTTGTTTAATGTGGGATTGTTGTGTTGTTGTAGTTGTTGACGATTGCCAGGAGGTTCACGAACCGATCAACCGACTTTGATCCGCGAATCTGCTCATCAACAGGTATGGGGAGAAGAACCTCATCACACCAAGATGGTGGTGGTGAAGATGGTTGTTTAAGTTTATGTGTGGGTGAAACCCTTTAGTTTGGGTTCACTTTTATGTGTTAAGTTTTGTTAAGTTCTCTTGGAGAACAAGATTGTCATGATGAGTTTATGCTTGAGTATGTTGTAGTGTGCTTTAGCATATGTTGATGAAGATATGATTGAATGAAAATCATTTCCATGTATGTTGAAAAACCTACTTTGATCACTAGATCAAGTATGGACTTTTATGGTTTGATTATGAGACCATGATGTGTGATGGACTTGGATGTTTGATTATGATGTAGTAATGTGTATTGTGGTTTATCATAATTGTGTGAGTTTTTGAGCTACATTTGCTTTGTTGGTGAAGCAAAGTCTCCATTTTTCATTGGAGTAGGCTTGTGGCCTTTAGTAAGAGGAAAATATAAGAACATATGATGTTCTTGTTTTGGAAAAGTTTTGATGCAACAAAAACATGATTTCCTAACCTATGTTTTTCAAAGAGAAACAAAAGTGATTTTGATCCAAAGATCAAATGAACTTTTAACCATTAAAGTGTGTCACCAAAGTGGGAAAATGTCTTTTCTTTAGCCATAGGTCTTTTAATCAAACTAAGTGTTTCAAAAGAAGAATTAATAAAGGAGTTAGGGAAAATGAAAAACAGGGCACTCGGCCAGCGAACCCCGTCTCGCCCTGCGAGACAGAGGGAAGATAAGGCATTCGCCAGGCTAACATTGCCTCGCCTAGCGAGACAGTGGACTAGCCCGGGCAGCAAAGATGCAGCTTCTCGACCTCGCGTAGTGAAGTAGTTCTCGCCTCGCGAACCGCCTAAGTAGTAAAGATGCAGCTTCTCTGCCTCGCGTCGCGATACAATCCTCGCCTCGCGAAGCAGAAAGACTGTCCAAACAGTAAAGATAACTTCTCAACCTTGCGTCGCAACATAGACCTTCGCCTCGCGAGAAATGGTTTATTTATAAAGAGTGTTTTTCAACTCAAACTGTAAAGTTTTACGCTTTAAAAACCTAAGTTAAGTAATTGACTTAGAGTTGAAGACAAGGGATAATTAAGTGTAATATGTGGTGAAACAAGACCATATACTATACCATTGATGACTTAGTACATCAATGACTTCATAAGACATAAACACAAACATGAAACGTTTTGGGTTTTGAAACAGTAGTTCGATGACGGACCGGTGATTCGGACCCCGATCAGTCGTTCAATTGTTTCAGTCTTGTGATGACTCGATCCCGGAGGGATCACAAGATTTATCCGGTAGATAAAGGTTTTGTTTTCAAAAGACGCGTATAGTTCCTAAGGAAGAGAACCTTAGTAGACTTCGAGGTTTATCCGGGGGATAGACATTGCTTGATCGCATCTGCTTTGTGTAAGCATTGGCATTTCATTTGCATAGTTGTAAGGCCTTGAGCCTAGGAGTTGAGCTTACACCTTGATGCGGGTGCGAATCTTACGGTGACGATCTTCAATGGTCTTTTTGGAGGTATCAGGGTTGGAAGGGCTGACATGTGACCAGTTGGTAGCTCTTCTGTGTCATGGCGAATCTGTGCAATACACTGATATCCTCTACTAGTGCTGTACCTTTCATGTTTGGTCGAGAGTGTTACCGTAAAGCCAGATACGTGCACGTTACGAATGTTGTAGCATCTTGCTCATGGCTGGCAGAAACCGGAACATGTCCTCCCATTCACTCTCTCCGAATGTTTTGTTAGCTCCATTGAGTAGGGGTCAGAGTGGTAGCCAGTGACATTGACATTGAGTCATATACATTGCATTGCATTGCATGGCTATTGATGTTTACATTTACTGTTATACATCGTTGTACTGTTTAAGAGTACCTTATTTTATGCTATTAACTGCTTAACATGATATTATGCTGTCAACTGCTTAATATGTTTGACATTGAGAATTCTTGTAAGCATGTTGGGTACGCTGTTACCCAGTGAGTCCTCCCGTTTTTACTACTGCTGTTTTGTTGTGTTGATGAACGGGAATCTTACCCATATCTGTATGTTTTCTGTTGGTACTTGCTGTTGCTGTTTGAACAGATGGACGTGACGATGGTTCAGTGCAGTAGTTTCCTTGAGCCCTGAGGCGGACCTTCTTTTTGTGGTTTAGTTTTGTTGTCGGCCAGACTATGTCAGTTTTGGTAGTACCTATGGGGAGCTACGACTCCTAGTACTCATTGTATTTCTTATATCAGTTATACATTAGACCTATGTCTGTATATAGTTATGTTGACGTTTCTATTTCTGTTTCTATTCTGTGTTTATTATGCATAGTGTTCTAGAAATGCATGGCGAACCTAAGTTCGTTATTAGTATTATTTATCGTTACTAAATCCCATTGCATATTGTGAAATGGAAAAAAAAAAAAAAAAACTATATTTTCCGCATTAATAAATATTTTTGACCTTATAAACGTTCGGGAATGTGACACTCGGGAAAGGGTGTTGCATTATTTGGTATCAGAGCTGGCCGAGTCTTTTTGGGGTTTGTAGGTTATGGTCTGTCTTGTTTGTGTTGTGTTCTCTGTCTGTTTCTCTGTTGTTTGCTTTAGTTTTGTTGTGGTTCTTGAGTTTGACAGTTCCGGTTTTGAAGGTAGCAATGGCTGCTCAAAACTTGACTGCTGCTGTGAACGCCATACAGGAAATGGCTGCTGCTATGGTTCAACGTGATGAAAAAGCTGCCGGAGGTAGAGGACTGGATGAATTTCTTCGTACGAATCCACCTCAATTCAAGGGTGAATTCAATCCTGAGTTGGCTGAACGCTGGATCCAAACGCTGGAAAAGATCTTTGGAGCGATGAGATGCACTGAGAATGACAAGGTTGTCTATGCAACCTATATGCTGGTGGATGATGCTGAATACTGGTGGGAAGGAGCCCGTCAAATGCTACTTCACGATCAACAAGCTATGGATTGGAATGCTTTTAAGGGAAAATTCCTGGAGAAGTATTTTCCTGCAAGTGCAAGACATGAGAAAGAGATGGATTTCCTCCAGTTGAGACAGGGGGAATGACCGTAGCTGAATACGGGGCTAAGTTTGAAAGTCTAGCAAAGTTCTCAAATTACTTTCTGGACAACCCTAGAGAAGAGTGGAAGTGCCGGAAATTTGAAGAAGGTCTGAGGATCAACTTGAAAAGAGCTGTTGTTCCTCTAGAAATTTCTGTTTTTCCGAGGTTAATGGAGAAGTGTCGTCTGATTGAGAGTTTGGAGCCTAAGTACAAGCGGGTACAGAGTTTTGGACCGAGCAAGTTCCAGAGAGGAGGCGGTGGTCGAGACAACAAATCTCGATGGAAGCCCTATGCAAAGCAACAAGATCGACAACAACGTTCCGTTGGAGGAAGCAGTGGGAGTTTCAGTCAGTCTGGAATTGCCCCAACCAAGTGCATGAAGTGTGGGAAGAGCAACCACATCACCAGAGATTGTTCGATCAAAGGGGTTATCTGCTTCAAGCGGGGGAAGCCGGGACACATCTCACGTGAATGCATGCAACCAAAATTGGAACATTCTGTCAACAATGTCCAAGCTGCAAGGCCTAAGATGAAGGGCAGAGTCTACACTATGGGTGGTGCTGAAGCTTCTCAAAATGAAGACTTGATCCAAGGTCAGGGTGTCATGGGAGGTAAAACCTTAACTGTACTGTTTGATTCAGGCGCAACGCATTCCTTTATTGCCTATGACTATGTGAATCTGTTGGGATTACCTGTGTCCTCTTTACCTTTTGATTTGGTAATTTCTACGCCTACTGCAAAGCCTGTTATAACTGCTAAAGTTTGTTTGAACTGTTCTATTTCTGTTAAAGATAGAACATTTTTGATTGATTTGATCTGTTTGCCTCTTTCGCAAATGGATGTAATCTTAGGAATGGATTGCTTTTCTTCTAATCATATCCTGTTAGACTGTGCAAATAAAACCTTAGTTTTCCCTAGATGTGAGAATTCTGGATTTTTGACTGCCAACCAAGTAAATGCTTCTTTGAGAGAAGGAGCTCAAGGATACATGTTACTATCTTCTTTGGAGGTCAAGAGCGAGTTAGTCTTAGAGCGCATACCTGTCGTGAATGAGTTTTCGGAAGTCTTTCCTGAAGACGTACCAGGTTTGCCGCCAGTTCGGGACATCGTGTTTGCGATCGATCTTGTGCCAGGAACAGGACCAGTGTCTATGGCACCGTATCGAATGGCACCTGCTGAGTTGGAAACCTTGAAGGAACAGATGGTAGACTTATTGGGGAAGCAGTTTGTTAGACCCAATGTGTCGCCGTGGGGAGCACCTGTGCTGTTGGTGCAAAAGAAAGATGGAATATCTCGTTTATGTGTGGATTATCGCCGGTTGAATAAAGTTACTATTAAGAACAAGTATCCACTTCCGAGGATAGATGACTTGATGGATCAGTTGAGGGGAGCGGCGGTTTTCTCCAAGATTGATTTGCGATCGGGTTATCACCAGATTCGTGTGAAGGCAGAAGATATACCGAAGACAACGTTTCGAACACGCTATGGGCACTATGAGTATCTTGTGATGCCGTTTGGTGTGACGAATGCTCCAGCCATATTCATGGACTATATGAATAGGATCTTTCGTCCATACCTGGATAAGTTTGTTGTTGTCTTCATAGATGACATACTTATCTATTCGCGAGACCAGGAAGAACACGCTGAACATCTTAGTGTAGTTCTTCAAGTTCTGAAAGAGAAACAGCTGTATGCAAAGTTGTCCAAGTGTGAGTTTTGGCTCGACGAAGTGCAGTTTTTGGGTCATGTAATTTCAAAGGAAGGAATTGCTGTAGATCCGTCGAAAGTCGAAGCAGTTCTTGAGTGGGAGAGACCAACCACAGTGACTGAGATACGCAGTTTTGTGGGTTTGGCTGGGTATTATCAGAGGTTTATTGAGGGATTTTCTAAGATTGTAGGACCTCTTACCCAATTGCCGAGGAAGGACAAAGCGTTTGAATGGACTGAAGCCTGTGAGTAAAGTTTTCAGGAGTTGAAGAAGAGGCTGACTACATCACCAGTGTTGATATTGCCAGATCCAAGCGAATCTTTTGAAGTGTACTGTGATGCTTCATACCAAGGTTTAGGCTGTGTTCTGATGCAGAATCGGAAGGTGGTAGCGTATGCCTCGAGACAGTTGAAAGTGCACGAGAAGAATTACCCAACTCATGATCTGGAGTTAGTAGCGGTAGTCTTTGCGTTGAAGATTTGGAGGCACTACTTGTATGGTTCGACGTTCAATGTTTTCAGTGATCATAAGAGCTTGAAGTATCTGTTCGATCAGAAAGAGCTCAATATGAGGCAAAGATGGTGGCTGGAATTTTTGAAGGACTATGATTTCCAGTTACAGTATCATCCGGGAAAAGCTAATGTGGTAGCGGATGCCCTGAGTAGAAAAGTGTTACATGTGTCTGCCATGATGGTTAAGGAACACGAGCTATTGGAACAGTTCAGAGATATGCATCTGTCTGTGGTTAGTATGCCAGGAAGACTGTGTGTGGGTATGGTTACAGTGTCTTGTGATCTGATGGACCAGATTCGGGAGAAACAAGTATACGACCAGTACTTGGAAAAAAAGCGAAGGAATCTAAAGAAAGGGATGACGTCTGAATACAAAGAAGGAGCAGATGGAATCCTAAGACGAGGAGAACGAGTTTGTGTGCCAAATAACCCAGAGATAAGAAGGTTAATTCTGGACGAAGCTCATAGAAGCAAGTTAAGTATGCATCCAGGGTCAACCAAGATGTACCAAGACCTGAAGCGGTTGTTTTGGTGGCAAGACATGAAAAGAGACATAGTTGATTATGTGGCATCTTGGTTAGTGTGTCAGAAAGCAAAGGTTGAACATCAGAGGCCAGCTGGAATGTTACTTCCGTTGGATATCCCAGAGTGGAAATGGGACGGCATAGCAATGGATGTCGTGACGTGTTTGCCAAGGACACCTAATGTAACGCCCCGATTTTCACGTTGTCTAATTCTTCAGTATTTTAACGTCTTTATTTTATTCGAGGCCTTATGAATAGACATAAAATATTCCGAGACCATAGTCATGCTCGACGATATCGGAGGAAGCTACGATTAAGTTTTGAGTCAAAAACTCAAACGGAGTCCGATCTGCGTTTTTACACTGACAGTATGATTTTACTGCTCAGAAGACCTCAGATGGACCCATGAACGAGACAATAAGTCTTAGAATTTGATTCTCTACGTTTTGGTTAAATTTCGTAAAAATTTCAGAAAAATCACTTCCTGACCTTCGTTCGGGCGGAATTCTCAATCGGGTGACGAACGGAGCCACACATGGATTTACCGGGACTCGCCAACAGATAATCTTGATATCACAACATCCCAGGACACTTGGGAGAGTATGCCAGAGTCGTCATGACGATCGGGAAAATCTAGACGCGAAATGACCAAAATGCCCCTAACCTTAGTCTTTTGCACTTTTACCATTTTACCCTTTTGGCAAATGACTATTTTGCCCTTAAGTGACTTGTTTTAAGGCTGAACTCAGCCCTCACACCCTCTCATTCACGCAGCCCAGCCCTCTTGAAGAACCAAGAACACCCATCTCCTTCCTTAGAGCAAAACCTCCATTGTTGTTCATGAGAAATTCATGAAACCTTGTTAGAATCACTTGATTCCTTGAGCAATCTTCCTTGATTTTAAGGTAAGATCACTTCTATGATCTCTTAGCTCCTTGAATATCTCTTTATTTCAAGATCAATCTTCATTTTCATGAAAATTATTTCTTAGATCCAAAACTTTGAAAATCCATAGGAAATTGTAGAAAAATCATTTTGATGTGAGGCCAATTTCTTTGAACTCACCTCATCATTCTCTATCTAAACCCTAGAGCTTATGATTCAACTCTCATCATAGCTCAAAAAGCACATTATGGCCGAACCCTTCTTGATGATGATGAATAGTGTTTTCATCAATTTTTGATTTCTAACACTTGATTTCATCCTTAGCTTGCTAATGCCTTTGAATCCATGAAATGGGAAACTAAGATCAATTCCTAGCTTTATTCTCTTTAGGGTGGCCGAAACCCTCTTTGTGAGAATTGTTGAGTTTGGTTTGATTGTTGTTTAATGTTTGATTGTTTGGTTGTTTGTAGTTGGTGACAATTATCAGAAGGTTCACAAACCGATCAACCACTTTGATCCGGGAATCTGCTCTTCAACAGGTATGGGGAGAAGAACCTCATCACACCAAGATGGTGGTGGTGAAGATGGTTGTTTACTTTATGTGTGGGTGAAACCCTTTAGTTTGGGTTCACTTTTAATTGTTATGTTTTGTTAAGTTCTCTTCAAGAACAAGGTTGTCTTGATGAGTGTATGCTTTAGTATGTTGTAGTGTGCTTTAGCATATGTTGATGATGATATGATTGAATAAAAATCATTTCCATGTATGTTGAAAAACCTACTTTGATCACTAGATCAAGTATGGACTTTTATTGTTTGATTATGAGACCATGATGTGTGATGGATATGTTTGATTATGATGTAGTAATGTGTATTGTGGCTTACCATAATTGTGTGAGCTTTTGAGCTACATTTACCTTGTTGGTGAAGTAAAGTCTCCATTTTGTACTGGAGTAGGTTTGTGGCCTTAGTAAGAGGAAAATATAAGAACATATGTTGTTCTTGTTTTGGCAAAGTTTTGATGCAACAAAACATGATTTCATAACCTAGGATTTCAAAGAGAAACAAAAGTGATTTTTGATCCAAAGATCAAATGAAGTTTTAACCTTTAAAGTGTGTCATCAAAGTGGGAAAATGTCTTTTCGTTAGCCATAGGTCTTTTAATCAAACTAATTTTTTCAAAAGACGAAATAATGAAGGAGTTAGGGAAAAGGAGAAACAGGGCACTCGCCCAGCGAACCCCGTCTCGCCTCGCGAGACAGAGGGAAGATAAGGCATTCGCCAGGCTAACATTGCCTCGCCTCGCGAGACAGTGGACTAGCCCGAGCAACAAAGATGAAATTTCTCGGCCTCGCGTCGCGAAGTCGTCTCGCCTCGCGAACCGCCTAAGTAGCAAAGATGCAACTTCTCGGCCTCGCGTAGCAAAGCAGTTCTCGCCCTGCGAACCGCCTAAATAGTGAAGATGCAGCTTCTCTGCCTCGCGTCGCGATATAATCCTCGCCTCGCGGAGCAGAAAGACTGTCTGAATAGAAAAGATCACTTCTCTGCCTCACGTCGCGATACAATCCTCGCCTCGCGAAGCAGAAGGACTTTCCAAGCAGTAAAGATAACTTCTCAGCCTCGCGTCGCGACATAGACCTTCGCCTCGCGAGAAATGGTTTGTTTATAAAGAGTGATTTTTCAACTCAAACTGTAAAGTTTTACGTTTTAGAAACCTAAGTTAAGTAATTGACTTAGAGTTGAAAACAAGGGATAATTAAGCATGGTATGTAGTGGAACAAGACCACATGCTATACTATTGATGACTTAATACATCAATGACTTCATAAGACATAAACACAAACATGTAACATTTTGGGTTTTGAAACAATAGTTCGATGACGGACCGATGATTCGGATCCAGGTTAATCGTTCAATTGTTTCTGTCTTGTGATAACTGGAATGAGAGAGATCCTGAGGCTGTGCAGGTATGGGACTGTACAGTGGAAGGAATCCTGAGGCTATGCAGATATGGGACTGTATAGTTAAGGGAAGGCATATAAGAATTGATTGGTACTACCCATACCAACAAGATTTATCTTCTTTTCGGGAGCTTAGAACATAAGAACTTTATAGTTAAGCGTGCTTGACTTAGAGTAATTATGGGATGGGTGACCTTCTGGGAAGTTCCCTAGAAAGCGTGTGAGTGAGGACAAAACACGCTGAAAAGACTTGTGTTGGTTTGTGGGGACAGTCGACGATTCTGAAAGCAGTCTGGATCGTTCCAAAGGAATCACGAGATATTTATCCGATGGATAAATGTTTTATAAAACAAAGATGTGTGTAGTTCCTAAGGAAGAGAACCTTAGTAGACTTCGAGGTTTATCCAATGGATAGACATTGCTTTATCGCATCTGCTTTGTGTAAGCATTGACACTTCATTTGCATAGTCGTAAGGCCTTGAGCCTAGCTTACACCTTGATGTGGGTTCGAATCTTACGGTGACGATCTTCAATGGTCTTTTTGGAGGTATTAGGGTTGGAAGGGCTGACATGTGACCAGTTGGTGATTCTTCTCTGTCGTGGCGAATTCGTGCAATACACTGATATCCTCTACTACATGACGTACTGTTCATGTTTGGTCGAGAGTTTTACCGTAAAGCCAGATACGTGCACGTTACGAATGTTGTAGCATCTTGCTCATGGCTGGCAGAAACCGGAACATGTCCTCCCATTCACTCTCTCCGAATGTTTTGTTAGCTCCATGGAGTAGGGGTCAGAGTAGTACCCAGTGACATTGACATTGAGTCATATACATTGCATTGCATTGCATGGCTATTGATGTTTACATTTACTGTTATACATCGCTGTATTGTTTAAGAATGCATTATATTATATTGTTAACTATTTAACATGATTTATATTGAGAGTTTTAGTATGTTGTTTAACTGCTTAACATGTTGGGTACGCTGTTACCCGGTTAGTCGTCCCGTTTTTACTACTGCTATTTTGTTGTGTTGATGAACGGGAATCTCACCCATATCTATATGTTTTCTGCTGGTACTTGCTGTTGATGCTTGAACAGATGGATGCGACGATGGTTCGGTTCCGCAGTCCTTTTGAGTTCGGAGGTGGACTCTTTTTTTCTATTTTAGTTTTGTTGTCAGCCAGACTATGTCAGTTTTTGTAGTACCTTTTGGGAGCGATGACTCCTAGTACTTATTGTATTTCTTATGTCAGTCATACATTAGACTTATGTCTATATATAGTAATGTTGTTATTTCTGTTTTCTGTTTTCTGTTTTCTGTATTATAATACTGTATGTATGTCCTAGTAATGCATGGTGAACCTAAGTTCACTTATTAGTATTATTTATTACCTTTACTAATCCCATTACATCTTTATGAAAAGAAAATAAAAAGAAAAATCGTATTTTCCGCATTAATAAATATTTTCGGCCTTATAAACGTTCGGGAATGTGACACTCGGGAAAGGGTGTTGCACCTAAAGGACACGATTCCATTTGGGTTATAATTGATAGGCTTACGAAATCAGCTCATTTTCTACCGATTAATCTCAAGTATTCTATGGAAAAGCTTACTCAGATTTATATCAGTGAGATTGTGAGACTGCATGGAGTACCTTCAAGTATCATATCGGATAGAGACCCGCGTTTTACTTCGCGTTTTTGGCAAAGTTTGCATGAAGCTTTAGGGACGAAGTTACGATTAAGTTCGGCTTACCATCCTCAAACTGATGGACAATCGGAAAGGACGATTCAGTCTTTAGAGGATCTGTTGAGGGCGTGTGTGTTGGAACATGCCAGAAGTTGGGAAAATTTCCTACCGTTGATAGAGTTCACCTACAAAAGCAGTTATCATTCGAGTATAAGGATGGCACCCTACGAAGCTTTATACGGACGACGTTGCAGAACACCTTTGTGTTGGTAACAAGATGGAGAAAGTGTTTCATTAGGACCTGAACTAGTGCAACAAACAACTGAGAAGGTAAAACTGATTCAAGAAAAGATGAGGATAACTCAGAGCCGACAGAAGAGTTATGCGGATAAAAGACGTTGGCCACTTGAGTTCGAGGAAGGGGATCACGTGTTTTTGAGAGTCACTCCGATGACTGGGGTGGGCAGGGTCCTGAAGTTCAGAAAACTCACTCCAAAATTCATTGGACCTTATCAAATTCTTCGTCGGATAGGTCCAGTAGCTTACCAAATAGCTTTACCGCCTTTCCTATCCAACCTTCATAATGTTTTTCATGTTTCGCAATTGCGAAAGTATATTCCTGATCCCAGTCACGTCATAGAGTCTGATTCAGTACAGCTAAAGGATAACCTAACCTATGAGACATTACCGGTTAAGATCGAGGATAGAAGAATAATGAAACTGCGAGGGAACGAGATAGCTTTGGTTAAAGTTATCTGGAACGAGACTACAGGTGATGCTACCTGGGAAAGAGAAGAGGACATGCAACAACAGTATCCGAGTTTGTTTTAAGAGGTACGTATAATTTCGAGGACGAAATTCTTTTAAGAGGGGTAGGAATGTAACGCCCCGATTTTCACGTTTTCTATTTCTTCATTATTTTAATGTCCCTATTTTATTCGAGGTCTTAGGAATAGAAATAAAATATTCCGAGACCACAGTCATGCTCGACAATATCGTAGGAAGTTACGATTAAGTTTTGAGTCGAAAACTCAAACGGAGTCCGGTCTGCATTTTACACTGACAGTATGATTTTACTACTCAAAAGACCTCAGATGGACCTGTGAACGAAACAGTAAGTCTTAGAATTCGATTTTCTACGTTTTGGTTAAATTTCGTAAAAATTTCAGAAAAATCACTTCCTGACCTTCGTTCGGGCGGAATCCTCAATCGGGTGACGAACGGAGCCACATAATGGATTTACCGGGACTCGCCAACAGATAATCTTGATATCACATCATTCCAGGACACTTGGGAGAGTATGCCAGAGTCGTCATGACGTTCGGAAATATCTGGACGCAAAATGACCAAAATGCCCCTAACCCTAGTCTTTTACACTTTTACCATTATACCCTTTTGACAAATGACCTTTTCACCCTTAAGTGAGCTTTTAAGAGGCTGAACTCAGCCCCTCACTCTCTCATTTTCGCACAGCCCCTCACCCTTTAGAGTTCCATAGTTGTTCTTGAGAGAAAACACCATTGTTGGTCTTGAAGCTTCTTGAGTTTTTGTTGGAATCACTTGATTCCTTGAGCAATCTTCCTTCATTTCAAGGTAAGATCACTTCTATGATCTCTTAGCTTCTTGAATCTTTCTTTATTTCAAGATCAATCTTCATTTTCATGAAAAGAATTTCTTAGATCCAAAACTTTGAAAATCCATAGGAAATTGTAGAAAAATCCTTTTGAGGTAAGACCAAGATCTTTGAACTCACATCATCAATCTCTACCTAAACCCAAGAGCTTATGATTCAACTCTCATGATAGCTCAAAAATCACTTTTTCGCCGAACCCTACTTGAAGATGATGAATAGTGTTTTCATCAATTTTTGATTTTAACACTTGATTTCATCCTTAGCTTTCCTAATGCCTTTGAATCCATGAAATGGAAAACCAAAACCAATTCCTAACCTTTTAACCCAGGGTGGCCGAAATCCTCTTTGTTAGGATTGTTGAGATTGGCTTTGATTGTTGTTTAATGTGGGATTGTTGTGTTGTTGTAGTTGTTGACGATTGCCAGGAGGTTCACGAACCGATCAACCGACTTTGATCCGGGAATCTGCTCATCAACAGGTATGGGGAGAAGAACCTCATCACACCAAGATGGTGGTGGTGAAAATGGTTGTTTAAGTTTATGTGTGGGTGAAACCCTTTAGTTTGGGTTCACTTTTATGTGTTAAGTTTTGTTAAGTTCTCTTGGAGAACAAGATTGTCATGATGAGTTTATGCTTGAGTATGTTGTAGTGTGCTTTAGCATATGTTGATGAAGATATGATTGAATGAAAATCATTTCCATGTATGTTGAAAAACCTACTTTGATCACTAGATCAAGTATAGACTTTTATGGTTTGATTATGAGACCATGATGTGTGATGGACTTGGATGTTTGATTATGATGTAGTAATGTGTATTGTGGTTTATCATAATTGTGTGAGTTTTTGAGCTACATTTGCTTTGTTGGTGAAGCAAAGTCTCCATTTTTCATTGGAGTAGGCTTGTGGCCTTTAGTAAGAGGAAAATATAAGAACATATGATGTTCTTGTTTTGGAAAAGTTTTGATGCAACAAAAACATGATTTCCTAACCTATGTTTTTCAAAGAGAAACAAAAGTGATTTTGATCCAAATATTAAATGAAATTTTAACCTTTAAAGTGTGTCACCAAAGTGGGAAAATGTCTTTTCTTTAGCCATAGGTCTTTTAATCAAACTAAGTGTTTCAAAAGAAGAATTAATAAAGGAGTTAGGGAAAATGAAGAACAGGGCACTCGCCCAGCGAACCCCGTCTCGCCCTGCGAGACAGAGGGAAGATAAGGCATTCGCCAGGCTAACATTGCCTCGCCTCGCGAGACAGTGGACTAGCTCGAGCATCAAAGATGCAGCTTCTCGGCCTCGCGTAGCGAAGTAGTTCTCGCCTCGCGAACCGCCTAAGTAGTAAAGATGCAGCTTCTCTGCCTCTCGTCGCGATACAATCCTCGCCTCGCGAAGCAAAAAGACTGTCCAAACAATAAAGATAACTTCTCAACCTCACGTCGCGACATAGACCTTCGCCTCGCGAGAAATGGTTTGTTTATAAAGAGTGTTTTTCATCTCAAACTGTAAATTTTTACGCTTTAAAAACCTAAGTTAAGTAATTGACTTAGAGTTGAAGACAAGGAATAATTAAGTGTAATATGTGGTGAAACAAGACCATATACTATACCATTGATGACTTAGTACATCAATGACTTCATAAGACATAAACACAAACATGAAACGTTTTGGGTTTTGAAACCATAGTTCGATGACGGACCGGTGATTCGGACCCCGATCAGTCGTTCAATCGTTTCAGTCTTGTGATGACTCGATCCCGGAGGGATCACGAGATTTATCCGGTGGATAAAGGTTTTGTTTTCAAAAGACGCGTATAGTTCCTAAAGAAGAGAACCTTAGTAGACTTCGAGGTTTATCCAGGGGATAGACATTGCTTGATCGCATCTGCTTTGTGTAAGCATTAGCATTTCATTTGCATAGTTGTAAGGCCTTGAGCCTAGGAGTTGAGCTTACACCTTGATGCAGGTGCGAATCTTACGGTGACGATCTTCAATGGTCTTTTTGGAGGTATCAGGGTTGGAAGGGCTGACATGTGACCAGTTGGTAGCTCTTCTGTGTCGTGGCGAATCCGTGCAATACATTGATATCCTCTACTAGATGCCGTACCTTTCATGTTTGGTCGAGAGTGTTACCGTAAAGCCAGATACATGCAAGTTACGAATGTTGTAGAATCTTGCTCATGGCTGGCAGAAACCGGAACATGTCCTCCCATTCACTCTCTCCGAATGTTTTGTTAGCTCCATGGAGTAGGGGTCAGAGTAGTACCCAGTGACATTGACATTGAGTCATATACATTGCATTGCATTTCATGGCTATTGATGCTTACATTTACTGTTATACATCGTTGTATTGTTTAAGAGTACCTTATTTTATGCTACTAACTGCTTAACATGATATTATGCTGTCAACTGCTTAATATGTTTGACATTGAGAATTCTTGTAAGCATGTTGGGTACGTTGTTACCCAGTGAGTCGTCCCGTTTTTACTACTGCTGTTTTGTTGTGTTGATGAACGGGAATCTCACCCATATCTGTATGTTTTCTGTTGGTACTTGCTGTTGCTGTTTGAACTGATGGACGTGACGATGGTTCAGTCCAGTAGTTTCCTTGAGCCCTGAGGCGGACCTTCTTTTTGTGGTTTAGTTTTGTTGTCGGCCAGACTATATCAGTTTTGATAGTACCTTTGGGGAGCTACGACTCCTAGTACTTATTGTATTTCTTATGTCAGTTATACATTAGACCTATGTCTGTATATAGTAATGTTGACGTTTCTATTTCTGTTTCTATTCTATGTTTATTATGCATAGTGTTCTAGAAATGCATGGCGAACCTAAGTTCGTTATTAGTATTATTTATCGTTACTAAATCCCATTGCATCTTGTGAAAAGAAAAAAAAACAAAAAAGAAGACTGTATTTTCCACATTAGTAAATATTTTTGACCTTATAAACGTTCGGGAATGTGACACTCGGGAAAGGGTGTTGCAATACTTGTACACTTGAATATGATTTGTGGCATTGATGCCTTGGATGAAATTTATTGTGATATTGGGCTGCTTTGATACCCATATATATATATATATATATATATATAGGTTAAGAGCATAGGACTGGCTATGACTCGATAAAGAAGATGAAAATACTCAGAAACCGAAAACGGATTTTGAAAACGGATTTTGAAACCAAAGGAAAGTTTTTGAGAAATGTTTCGTTTATCGAGGAGGAAAGCTTCATTTTTTAAAAATATTAGTTGCTTTTTGAAAGAAAAAGTCTTTTAAGGAAAAGTCAATGCAAATTAGATTTCCTTTTACAAAAACGTTTTTAAGGAGACGAAACCTTTAGAAAAACGGATTTGTGAAGAAAAAGAGTTTTTCCCGGAAAACGTTTTTCTCGGAAAAGAATGTCTTAGTTCAGGACAATGAAACTGGGTTTTTGTTTTCCAAAGTTGTTTTGTGAGAATAAGATGAAAATAAGAACGATGATTCTTTTTGAGATGTATGCAAACCTAGTGATCGAGACGTTGGGCTAGTATTTTGTGAATCAGCACTCGGACTTTGTGGCCTGTGTTTTGAATGATCGGGCTTAATGTCCTTTAAAACGAGTCGTGAGCTATATGCGTCGACAAAAAATAATGAATGAAAAAGAAAACAGAACCTTCTGTGTACATACATGAATTGACAGACGTGCCATTTGAAAACGAGCTACAACTCAAGTAGTTGAGAATATGAGCCAGTTAAGACCACTAGGTCTATAGGGGCATACTGTGTTCGAGACTCCACAAGTGGCCGGAGGTGTTGCAACCCTGTGCCGTGGTAATCGGTTGCCAAACACGGATGAACTCGATCCGAGACTGGACTATTTGTGATATGGTTATGACGTGGTACCCCTGAATAATTGGAGCTCGAACCTAAATTGAGAGGCCGACTCATGAGAACAATTGTGTTTATGGGAGTATTCGCGACCTATCGCTCGATAAAGGGAAGTAGGAATCTCCGGAGAGCATGAATTAGAAAGATGATATTGAAGTCTCATGCATTATTATAACTCATGATAGTGTTTGAGATATTATGTTATAGAATATCTGTTATTGTAACTATATTTATTTGTGGACGTATTTTTTGTTTGTTGCTTGTGCGGCTATAGTGATAAACTTATAAAATGAGTATCTCACCTTTGCCTGTACATGTTGGACACCCTGTTGTCTTTTTGGATACATGTACAGATGATGATCATAGGTCCTCGCGGACTCGTGAGGACTCGGATGACGGAGTCTTTTGAAGGAGCAGAAAAAGAGGATGTGTTCAATAGGAAGTCCCTACATGTATCTGCGATTATGGTGCGAAAGCTTGAGTTGGTAGAGCAGTTTAGGGATCTGAATGTGGAAATCGTTGAGGATAAGATGAATCTTGGAATAATCGAGGTTACTAGCGATTTCTTGAATCTACTTTGGAAAAGGCAAGCTGGGGATGAGTATCTTAAGAAGGTTAACCAGTTGATCGAGGAAGGTGAGACGTTTGAGTTTAAGAGAGGTTCGGATGGCCTCATTAGGTTTGGCGACAAAGAAGTTATTCTGGTGGCCAGGGATGAGGAAGGAAGTTGCAGCTTATGTCCTATCCTATTTGGTGTGTCAAAAGGCGAAGGTTGAACACCAGAAGCCAGCGGGATTGTTGCCATCATTGGATGTTCCGAAATGGAAATAGGATAATATTGCAATGGATTTTGTTTCTGGGTTACCAAGAACTCAAAAGAGTTGTGATGCAATTTGGGTCATCATAGATAGGTTGATGAAATGTACTCACTTCTTACCTATCAACCAGAACTACTCTCTGGAAGACTGACTCAGATATACATCAGTGAGGTGGTACGTCTGCATGGTGTGCCTTCAAGTATTATCTCAGACCGACACCCAAGGTTTACTTCGAGGTTCTGGAGGAGCTTGCACGGAGCGTTGGGAACTAAGTTAAGGTTGAGTTCTGCTTATCATCCCCAAATGGATGGGAAGTTGGGACGAGTTTCTTTTTTTTTTTTTTTTTTTTTTTTTTTTTTTTTTTTTTGAGTTTACCTACAACAGCAGTTATCATTCAAGTATAGGGATGGCGCCGTATGAAGCTTTGGATGGGAGAAAGTGCAGAACTATGTTGTGTTGGTTTGAGACTGGAGAGAATCAGTTGTTAGGCCTTGAGTTGGTACAACAGACGATGGAACAAGATAAGTTAATCCGGGAAAAGATGAAAGTCGCAAGGGATAGGCAGAAGAGCTACACTGATAAAAGGAGGAGCCCTTTAGAATTCCAGGAGGGAGACCATGTATTTATAAGAGTTACCCCAAGGACGAGTATTGGCAGGGCAATTCAATCCAGGAAGCTTACACCCAGATACATAGGACCATTTCGAATTCTTCGCCGAATTGGTCCTGTAGCGTACCAGATAGCCTTACCACCTAACTTGTCAAGACTTCATGACGTTTTTCACGTTTCTCAACTTAGAAAGTACTATCCTGATCCATCGCATGTGTTAGAGCCTGAATCAATCCAGCTAAGAGAGAACCTTGAATATGAGGCTTTACCTGCTCGGATAGTGGATAGAAGGATCAAGGAGCTTCGTGGTAAGAAGATTCCCTTGCTGAGAGTGGAATGGGACCCGGTGACTGGCGGTGACCAGAGATTCAACATGGGAAAGAGAGGCTCAGATGCGCCAACAGTACCCGTCTTTGTTTACAGATATGAACGGGGAATTTCGGGGACGAAATTCTTTTTAAGGGGGTGGTAATGTAACATCCCGTTTTCTGAAACTCTAATTGAGATAGATGGCCTAGATTGAGTGTTTAAATGTTTGTTGATAATTATTATCACGGCTTGAAAGAGTGTTTAGAGAATATGATTAAGAGTAGGAATGAATTGGATAAGAGGAGGATGACGGACATGGATCAGGAGCAGAACTCTCAAGCGTGGATCATGAGAACGCTCAAGCGTTCTAACGCTATAATGTGTAAAGTTTTGGACGCTCAAGCATGGACCTTCTGACCAGTTGACTGGCAGTGATGGGACGTAAAGTAACATGTGTCGGTTACGCGTTGCGGCTGGCATGTGATGGGCGGTGCCTTGGCGGTGAGGAAACATCAACGCTCAAGCTTTGAGGAAGCCAACGCTTAAGCGTTGGAACGCTGAAGCATGGAGATCCAGAACACAGCGTTCTCAGCAGAGTTTTACCTCTTTAAATACTTGCTCATTTTCACCATGGACGAGTTTTACCAACCTCATATGTCCAGAGAGCTTGAGTTAGAGGCAAACATAGGTTCCAAGGTTCGTGATCAAATCGTGATCCATTTGTTCGTTTGATTCCAGTTTTGATCGTGAATTCGTGATCAGCGCGACTCCTGCTCTAATTCTATTGATTTGCTTTTGTGATTCGACGAGGGTAAGCCAGGTTCCGTATTTACCTACATTGTACCTATACAATGTTCTCTTTTGGTTTAAGCTTCTTTTCACGGTTTTAACTTTGTATTAGGGTTAATGATATGGTCTACGTGTTATTTCCGTGATTAGGGCAAGTATGGAAGTTGCGTGCGGAACCCTTTTGGAGCAAGTGACCGTGGCTATGAAGGTAAGGCAAGGCGCAAGGAGTGCTCGTTGTGTTCGTGATTATCGCTACGTTTGCTATCAGGTGGGGAGAAAGAGTTACACAAGTCGGGGAGGCAAGAGTAGTCCATATAGCTGTATTGTATGTTTTGTGTGTGTAGGGGAACCTTAAACCCTACTGAGGTTAAGCCCTGACAAAGTACCTAAACACTAGGTTTAGTCTACTTTGGGCTATCACCGTTATATTTGATACCCTAGTTTAGCAGATTTGTGATGCATGATAATATGTGCTGTGTGTTGATATATGCATAACAGTTATTTATGATATCTGATATTTGAAAGAGATGCATGATGTGCTGGTGATAATGGCATGTTGGTATGTATGCTGTTTACTGCTTTATGGAGGATGTTCATAAATGATGAACTATTGCATCATATCTGGAAATGCATGTATGTATGAGATATGGAGGTTTAGCATGATTAGGGCTTTGACCCCGTTGTGGACGTTTGAGATGATAGTTAAGATTTGAGGTTATAATGTAGCTTGGAGCTCGTAAGGTTATGATGGGAGCTTGGAACTCGTATGGTTACAGTGGAGCTTGGAGCTCATATGGTTACCTATGGAGCTTGGAGCTCGTGTTGCTAAGAGCAAGTTTGCATATGTTGCGATAGCAGCTCAAGAGAGATGGATGACATGCATAGCATATGCATATGATGCCAAGTGGCGAGCCATGTGTCAAGAGGCGTACGAGGTTGGTGCACCGAGTGCGGGTGCGAAAAACAGAAGGGAAGGTCTATGTGACCTCGGGGATATACTGGACACAAGTGTACCCACATGAGACCGATATGGTAGCGCCTATCATGTCGTGGTAGTCCTAAACACGTCCTACTTTCTCGACTGGACCCTGAGTCTTTCCAATTGCCGGTGGATCTTTCGAGGAGGCCCAATTAACCCTCTTTGTTTGGGACAGTTTAGCTGTGATGCACTCTTATGGGTCATGGGGAGCAGAACAAATTACCGGAACAAACCAACTTGTTGTCCGATGTGCGGACTTGATGTTGCCCTTAGTAGGGTGCTTAGTACCTGTCGACATGCATTGAAGGAGTATGAGTACATCTAGCTAGGGAATGACTGTTGTGTCGTAGTATTAAGAGATGGTTGTGTTTGCTATATGTTCTGCATTGCATCATCCCTGTTATAGACGTGTTGTATATCGTATCTCCCTATATTTTCTTGTATGTTATCGATCTGCGAGCAGACGACGAGTTAGCTGGAGGTGACTATGGACCCGAGGATGCATCCCTTCCTCCAGACAGCACCGGGGATCCCAATGCTAGGTGAGCTTGAGATCGTCTACCATGACGAGCAAGGGTGGCAGGAGGACAACTACGTTCTTGACCGTGTACACTGGACCAGTGAGCTTGGTGTTTCGGGGCGGTACTCCACCATGAGCGGACATCATGGGATCGTACAGAGTAGTCCAATTTCTCTCGTTTCCCCAGATGTGGCACCCACCCAGGCCATGAGAGTAGGATTTTATGTGGGCTGCTCTAGCATCATCTCACGTGATGAGTCACAGAGGCTTTGTGCTGAGAGGACAGCGTCGGAGGTCAGAGCTGTATTTGAGAGCCGCCAGGCATAGGCGGATCGTTATGTCTAGTTCTTTCTCGGATTATGTGCCCCTGCAGGTTTATAGGCGCACATATGGGGAAGGACAGGGTAGCTCTTGACTTTCACGTTGTTAAGGACGTGACGTCGCCCGTGTGTCTGTCGTAGGATGTGAGGTGAGCTCTTTTTGATGTATTTTGAGAGGGGATGGGGAGAGTATGTGAGTCCAAGTGTTAGAATCCCATTGATGTTTATGTTGTATCTTCATTTTAGTATGTACTTCCGTTTATATAATTAGTTAGCCCTACTGATGAGGCCACCATGTATATTTATCAGTACTGTGTGTGTTTCGTTTATCCTATTGTGTTTACTCTGATATTGTGCGATTTTATATTGAACACATGTTATCGTTGGTTTTAATAAGCACGTAATAATATCGCTAAGTTATAGCTAACAGAATAAGTGAGTTCTAAAATAATGGGATTTCCTCGAGTGGGACTTGGGGACGTCACAATCTGCATGACCAGACCTCCATTCTTTAATGGAACAAACTATCTTTACTGGAAGGAAATATTCCATTGGTTCATCATGAATACTAACTCCAGATGTTGGTCCATTATACAAAATGGTCCTTACGTTCCATTCTCTGATAATGGTTAGCCCAAACCAGAAGATGATTGGACTGATGCTGAACAAACTAAGTGGGACTTAAACCACAAAGCTCGATACTCTCTTATGTGTGCTCTTAGCCAAATGACTTTGAAAAAGGTTCATGCCTGTGATTCAGCAAAGCAAATATGCGATACCTTAGCAAATCTCCATGAGGGAACCAACAAGGTGAAAGAAACAAAAATAAGTATCCTAGTCAGGGAATATGAACTTTTTGTCTTGGATGAGGGAGAATCTATTCTTCAGATGATTGATAGATACCAAATTATCACCAATAATCTCAAATCTCTTGGAAAGACTTACTCAGTCCAAGAGAATGTGACTAAAATTCTCAGGAGTCTTCCAAAACCTTGGAGACCTCTTTTGACAGCCATTACGCAAGCCAAAGATCTATCCATCCTAACTATGGATGAATTGGTTGGACCTCTACAGGTTCATGAGCAAGAAATAAATCAAGACAATCCCATCAAAAATGGAAAGTCCATTGCTCTAAGAGCTGAGAAAAGGGTCAGCAAAAAAAATATCTAAAGCTCTGAAAGCTGACGAACCGTCTGATGACTCAGATAACTCAGACGAAGATTCTGTTGATGAAGAAATATCTCTCCTCACCCGAAAGATGAAGAAGCTGTGGAAAAAGAAAAGCTTCAAAAGGGAGCAACCATTCAGATGCCTCCACAAGGATAAAAATTACAACAAAAATGGATCTTCTGAAAACAATTTCATTGTTTGCTATGAATGTAAGAAACTAGGCCACATGAAGTCTGACTGTCCACAACTGAAAGGTTAGCCTCAAAAGAAGTTCTTCAAGAAGAAGAAAGGAATGATGGCCACGTGGGACGATCTAGATGGAAGCTCAACTGACAATAATGCTGAAGCACAAGAAGAAGCAAATCTCTGTTTAATAGCAGACACAAACTCTGAATGAGATACTGAGGTAACAACTGAACTTGATGACTCGTAAGATGCTTATGATGAATTAGTAGAAGAATCCACTAGCTTAACCAAAGCCTTTAAAGCAATAAAAAGACAATATGTTAAGCTCTTAAAAGAGCATGAACATAAAAGTCAAGAGTGTGAAATATTGCCTAGGGAAAACCTAGAGCTTAAAGCTAAGAAACTTGAGGCAAAGATCTCGACTGAGACACCACAGTCTGAAGAAGTGTTAAATCTTCGACAGAAAGTAGAAGAACTCACTTTGGATCTTTCCAAGTTTGTTAATGGTACAGAAAATTTGACAAAGCTTCTCGGTTGTCAAAGCTACTCCCTAAACAAGTCAGGAATAGGATTTGATGAACAAACACATCATAAGATGGATGTTAAAGTCTCAATTCAGAAATCCACATCTTCGTATCATAATGTTAAACCGTTCTTTATTTATAAACCTGTATGTAACTTCTTTGGAAAAGCTGGATATATAACATCCAAATGTTTTCATTCAAAGAAACATCCTCAGACGAGCAAATCTAATAAGAAAGGACCCAGAAAGATCTGGATACTGATGAGTGTGATTTCACATCATATTTCTAGGTTGTTTAGCATGCATTTTCATGGTAGTTTAGGCATTTTAGTTAATATTTTGTTAGTTTTTCCTTGGAATAGGTAATGCTTTGTTGTGGTGTGGTTTTTCAAGATTTAATGATCAAAGTGTTTGTATTAGCTCTTTGGGAAAGTATGAAGAAAGGATGGCAAAGAAATTGAGAAGAAGTCTTAATCAGTGGACATCATGGCCTAGCCATGATACACATCATGGCCATGATATGAAGATTGAACACAGAAGAAGACTCTGAACAAACAAAAGAGATCACGACCAGGGCATGATAGACATCACGACCGTGATATGAAGTCCCAGAATCAAGCCCACAAGTCAGAAGAGATCACGACCTAGCCATTAAGGCTATCACGGCCGTGATTCGTAAGTTAAGACAGACTCTGAAGACAGAATGTGTGTTACGTTCAAAACACACTTAAGGGCAGTGTACCCTGTCGCAGAAGTAATATAGAACGGAAGTCCAGATATCGCACCCAAGAGATTAATTTACATAACTAAGCGATAAAGCAAGTACCGGAATAAGGAAATCCTTATTCCATTTAGACTAATCAAGAACTTAGAAAATAAATAATAATAGAGCAGAAGCAAAAGACAATAAAAGAAGAATAAAAAGAGAGTTTATAAATCAAGAGTAAAAGAGCCTAGAGCCGTGGTTTCACTTGTGCTTTCGATACCCCCAAATCCTAATTCTATTCAATTTTGTAGTTGTTTTCGAATATTAATCCCTCTATGAAAACTATTAAATGTTTGTCAGGCAATTAATATTCTTTTCCCTAAATAAACCAATGGTTGTCAGGCAAAGAGTTTAAATGATTAGAAAGCATAAAGCATAAAGAAGTTGAATGATTGAAAAGAATAAATCACGTTTTTGCAAATCTAGATATTAAACCCTGGTCATCCTATAGGTCAATCAATTTAATTGGGCTTGATAGCCAAAATGTCAATCAATTGATTAAGAGCATGCAAAGGGTAGCTAATCCTAAACATGGGATGAAGAACAACAGAATAACACTACTCAAATTGCAGCCTTAAAACCAAATAGAGTTGAATTAAAGCTAATACATAGCGAAAAGGGTTTATACTAACACAAAATCCACCACAACTCCAGTGGTGAATTTAGCTACTTATAGTAATAGAGAAAACTAAAATCAACATTGGGAAACGCATCCTGGATAATTGAAGAGGGAGAAGTTGTCTCCAACTTAATTTCTAGGTGCCAAATCCTACTCTAGAAATCAAAACAACAACTAAAAACTAAAACAAGAGTATAGTACTCATAGAAATAAAGAGATGAAAGAAAGTGCAAAAGATTCAAAGATGTCTTTAGAGTGGCATAGAGGGCCTCTATTTATAATACAAAATGCGGATTGGGCCTTGATTTTGGTCTTCTGTTCCATTGGCACGGGCGTGCTCTTTAGCATATCAGGCCGTGCTCAAATATGTCAGGGCTTACTGACTTCGTAGATCAACGTTCTAGTGCACGAGCTTCAGCACGGGCGTGCCATTATCTGGCAAGGTCGTGCTCTTTGCGATTGAGGCCGTGCTAGCTTTTGTCAGGCCTTTCTTCTCCGACTCAAGCCTTTCTTCAATGTGGCACGAGCGTGCTCTCGTGTGGCATGGCTGTGCTAAGTCTTCGAAGGTCAACTTTTTGTATTTTTGTGGGCTTTGTTTGGATGCACGAATTTGGAAGGTTGGCAGGGGCGTGCTCTCGCATGGCATGACCGTGCTAAGCTCAGAACTTCAGTATTCTGCCCGTTTTAGTTTTAAAACCTTCTCTTTTCTTCAAAAGTCCATCAAACTACCTCCGAACGCCAATTCTGTCAAAATGTAAGTAAAAGAGTGAAATACAATAATATTTATATTTAAAAGCATCAGAATTCGACCCAAATATCCCCTAGAAAATGCACAGAATTGAGGTTCATCAAACTTCCCACCCTTAAACATTGCTTGCCCTCAAGCAATTATTTGGCTTAAAATAATTTTCAAAAGAAGTTTCAGACTTAAATCAAGGGAATCCAAAACAAACAGAGTTTTTCAAAATTGCGAGGATAGTCAAACAAGTATAATTTTCAAAAGAGAGTCAAGAGATTACCCAATTAGAACTTTAAATTCCTTGAAATCAAACTTTCCAAAAGACCAAAGATCACTCCACTCACTTTCTCTCAGTGTATTGGGCAAAGATATAAAAGCACTCAAGATTTTCAAATAATTATATTACCATAGGCTTGTTCATCGTTCAAATCTCCACAATATGAACCAAATGCATGCAGAAGAAGGATGAGGTCTTTCATGGGTTGTAACGGGGCCAAGGCATTAATGGCAAGTGAGATAGAGAAAGAAAAGGGATAATCAAAGGGCTAAATCAATGAAACAGAGTAATAACCCTTAGAGACATAAAAGAACATCAAGTGCATTGGCACCTTTTTTCACAAAATATTTCAAGGACCTATTACTTTTTCTTCAACCTTTCCTTTCTTTCCTTCGCTATAAGCTCTTTCTTTTCTTGCTTTCTGTCTAATCTTTATTTTTCTATATATTATTTTTTTTTCTTTTTCTTTTCGAGAAGAGAGAAGCAATTTTTTTTTTCTTTTTCTTTTTGAGGAGAAATAGGCAATATATATTTTTCTTTTCACTGCCAACCTATTTTTAACATTTTATTTTTGGAAAGGGAACCATCACCATATATTCCTCTAGTTGCTCCATTATACTTTCAAGGGGTCACCAAAAATAATTATAATTATAATTTTATCAGAATAGGGACCAAAGAAGAGAATTTTCATAAAAGGCTCAAAATTGGGCAACTAAGGAGAAATGTTTAACAAAATAAATGTGGGCTAGAAATAATACCTAAGAGTGTCCCAACCAGAGTTCCACATGCATAAGCCAAATTTGCCTCGAGATAGTTCCATAACAAGTTCTAGAATATATGCACCTGAGAATTGCATTCATCAAAGAAAAATGGTTAATATCAAAACATTTGGCAATGTAACTTAACCCCATAAAAGCCCAAATCTCACATTTAGAAGCTAAGTCCAATGAAGAGTTTTAAATCAAAGAATTTTTCTGTCAATTATCAGTTTTCAAAAAACTAACTTTTTCGAACACACTAATGAGATTATTAAAGCAATTTTCAAAAAAAAAAAAATTGTAAGGGATTTCCTTAATTTTAAAAGAAAGATAAGCCAAATAATTGGATGCAGCAATATACAATATGAATATATTTTCCCTTCCCACACTTAACTTATTCAATGTCCTCAATGCAACATATTTTAATCATGAAATATAAGAGGAGAGCGAAAGGAGAAAATAAATTTTTACTTTTTTATTATATATATATATATATATATATATATATATATTATTTTTATTATCCTAAAAATAAAATGAACTATCCTAAAAATAAAATATAAAACTAACAAAATTCATAAAATAGCTTGGGGTACCTCCGGCAAAGCGCTTGTTTAACGTCACGTGCCTGACGACCTGTTTTAGGAAAATCAATCGGGGGCTCTCCAAGTTCAGCTTTCTTGTCCCAATTTATCCTTCCCCCTTTCCTTTTTTTTTCCAAGTTTCCTGTGATTGATGAGCTTGATAAAGTAATGAATCATGGTCCTCTAATGTAAGAATTTTCTTCAAGTCATCTTTTGCTTTAAAATCATAAAACTTGTTAGAAACAATCATATCAGAAATATCTTGAATAAAGTGACATGGAACAAAAGAAGAGGGATTTTTAGATGAGTTAAAAACTTTAAAATAGCCTCTTCATTACCCATCCGCAAACTCAACTTCCCTTGTCGGACCTCAATTTTGGCATCCCCAGTAGCTAAGAAAGATCGCCCAAAATAATTGGGACATCCTCATTTTCCTCTATATCCAAAATAACAAAATCTGTAGGGAAAATAAAATTGTCTACTTTGACTAAGACATCCTCCACTATCCCTCGTGGGTGGGCAATCATTCTATCTGCTAACTGCAAGGATATGTCAATCGGATGAGGTTCCTGTATGGCAAGTTTTCTCAAAACCGACAAAGGCATTAAACTTATATTGGCACCTAAATCACATAATGCCTTTTCAAAATAAGAATTACCAATAGAGCAAGGAATTGTAAAACTCCCTGGATCTTTTAATTTTGGTGGCAGTATCTTACGAACAATGGATGAGCATTCCTCATTTAGTTTTACTATTTCAAAGCTCTCTAATTTCTTTTTATAAGAAATTATTTCTTTCAAAAAATTTGAAAATTTGGGCATTTGAGCAATGGCTTCAGCAAAGCGAATATTGATATGCAATTTTTTTAATATTTCTAAAAACTTTTTAAATTTTTTATCATTATCCCCATCTTTCAATCTTTCAAAGTAAGGGATTTTTACCTTTTTGGCTCATTGATGGCTGTTACCTGTTTCTGCTCACTAGTCAAGTTGCACGGCCATGCTAGAGGTGTTGCACGGCCAGGCTCGTATTCAGCATCAATTTCTTCGGCAGAAGCATCTTCTTCTATGGGTGCAGAGTCTTGCTTCTGGTGATTTTGATTCAATTCCTTGCCACTCTTAGTAATGATGACCTTGACCCGTTCACTTGGATTAGGTTCAATTCGATTCTGCGATATATTCTGTAGTGTCTGAGTTAACAATTGAGCAATATTAGACATTTCAGCTTCCATGGCATCTACCCTTTTATCAATCTTCTCTATGTACTTTATCAACGGATCCTCGGATCTTGGTTGCCTCTCCTCTTAGTTAGCCTGGTTTTGTAAATAAGGGGGCCTATAGACATTTTGATTTGAACCTTGGCTATTTTGATGATCATTCTATGAGAAATCAAGAGAATCCTTCCACCTTGAATTGTATGGGTCATTTTGCCTCTTGGGGATGCTCCCTACGTAATTCACCTCCTCAATTTGCTCAACTTTAGATTTGACTTGTGATTGAGGTTGCATTAAGATCTCCATTTGTTTTGAAAGTGCTTCCGGTTTGGACTCTAGTGCCGTGTTGGCATTGACTTCATAAACTTCAATTGACTTCTTGACAATATGACTATCTCCTTGAGATCACTAGTAATGGTTGGCTGACATTTCTTTAATCAAGGTGTGAGCTCCTTCAGGTGTTTTCTTCAAGATAGAGCCTCCGCTAGCAGCATCCAAATTGGATCTATCATGTTGAGAGAGCCCAATATAAAAATCTGCACCTGAATAGGAACTGAAAAGCCATGACATGGGCATCTTCGAATCAAGTCTTGGTATCGCTCCCATGCTTCAAATAAGGATTCATTCTCGAATTGCACAAAAGTAGTAATGTTAGCTCTAAATTTAGCAAATTTAGAAGGAGGGATGGAACCGACAGGTAGTGATGGAACCGGTAGGTAGAGATGATAGCCATTGGTCATCTTTGTCTGAAAGAGAGAATGTGAACGACCTCAATCTGATAGCATATGTGGAAACTCCACTGTACTTGATCAAATCTGTGACACTCAAGAATTTCTTCAAGTGAGCGTTAGGGTCTTCATTGGGCAGTCCAGTAAATTGTCCAAAGCTTTGGACCATAGACACCATCACAGGCTAGATTTCAAAGTTGTTGGCATCCACCGCAGGGTTGGTGATGCTATCTATTACCTCAACAGAAGGGGTAAAGTATTCCAGCAAAGTCCTTCTTTCCCCCATGACGTTCTCCTCTCTTACATGCTTCCGCAACTTGTGAAAAGTCCTTTCAACTTTCCTGTCAAAAATTAGATCAAGATCTTAGGAAAGCGTTACATACAAAGAGAGAGAATAAAAAAAGAAAAATAAATGTCTAAATTAACTAGAATTTCTTTTCTTCCAATATCACTAAAATCACAAAATATCAAAAATTAATGCCCGGCAATGGCGCTAAAAACTTGTTGCGTTCAAAACACACTTAAGGGCAGTGTACCCTGTCGCAGAAGTAATATAAGACGGAAGTCCAGATATCGTACCCAAGAGATTAATTTGGATAACTAAGTGATAAAGCAAGTACTGGAATAGGGAAATCCTTATGTTATTTAGACTAATCAAAAACTTAGAAAATAAATAATAATAGAGCAGTAGCAAAAGATAATAAAAGAAGAATAAAAAGAGAGTTTAGAAATCAAGAGTAAAAGAACCTAGAACCGTGGTTTCACTTGTGCTTTCAATACCCCCCAAATCCTAATTCTATTCAATTTCGCAGTTGCTTTTTGAATATCATTCCCTCTATGAAAACTATTAATTGTTTGTCAGACAATTAATATTCTTTTCCCCAAATAGACCCAATGGTTGTCAAGCAAAGAGTTTAAATGATTAGAAAGCATAAAGAAGTTGAATGATTGAAAGAAATAAATAACGTTTTCGCAAATCTAGATATTAAACCCTGGTCATCCTGTAGGTCTACCAATTTAATTGGGCTTGATAGCCAAAATGTCAATCAATTGATTAAGAGCATGCAATGGGTAGCTAATCCTAAACATGGGATGAAGAGCAACATAATAACACTATTCAAATTGCAAACTTGAAACCAAATAGAGTTGAATTAAAGCTAAGACAAAGAGAAAAGGGTTTCTACTAACACAAGATCCACCACAACTCTATTGGTGAATTTAGCTACTCATAGTAATAGAGAAAACTAAAATCAACATTGGAAAACACATCCTAGATAATTGAAGAAGGAGAAATTGTCTTTAACTTAATTTCCAGGTGCCAAATCCTACTCTAGAAATTAAAACAACAATTAAAAACTAAAACAAGAGTATACTACTCAAAGAAATAAAGAGATCAAAGAAAGTGCAAAAGATTCAAAGATGTCTTTAGAGTGGCACAGAAGGCCTCTATTTATAACACAAAATACGGGCCGGGGCTTGATTATGGTCTTCTATTCCATTGGCACGGGCGTGCTCTTCACTTGGCACGGGGGTGCTCTTCAGCATATTAGGCCGTGCTCAAATATGTTCGGGCTTACTGACTTCGTAGATCAATGTTCTAGTGCACGGGCTTCAACACAGGCGTGCTCGTCATCTGGCACGGTCGTGCTCTTTGCGACTGAGGCCTTAGCTTCTATCAGGCCTTTCTTCTCTGAGTCAAGTCTTTCTTCAATGTGGCACGAGCATGCTCTCGTGTGGCACGACCGTGCTAAGTCTTCAAAGGTCAGCTTTCAGTATTTTTGTAAGGCTTTGTTTGGATGCACGAATTTGGAAGGTTGGCAGGGCCGTGCTCCCATATGGCACGGGCGTGCTAACCTCAGAACTTCAGTATTCTGCCCGTTTTAGCTTTAAAACCTTCTCTTTTCTTCAATAGTCCATTAAGCTGCCTCCGAACGTCAATTCTGTCAAAACTTAAGTAAAAAGGTGAAATACAATAACATTTATCTTTCAAAGCATCAGAATTCGACCCAAATACCCCTATAAAATGCACAGACTTGAGGTTGATCAATGTGTCATGGCCTAGCCGTGATGCATATCACGGCCGTGACGCGATGAATTCGAGTTATCTGTTTAGATTTGAGATTTTTTTGATAAGATTTGGGATAAGTTTGTATTTGATTAGGATTCGATGTTGCCCCAATATATAAAAAGGGTGCTTAGCCTCGAAATTTAGGAGGTTGGAAAGCAGAGTTGAGAAGAATTAGGATTTCTTCTTCATCTTCTTCTTTTGGGTATTTTTATGCAACTCTCATTCAAGCTTGTCATTGCTATGACAATGCTTGAGTAGTGTTCTTATTTCTAGGAATTGGGGCTATGCCCAAAACTTGTGTTATGTTATAAATTGAGTTTTCCTTTTTGTTAATTTTAAATTTGCTTTCGATTTGATTCCTCTCGCTTTAATTACTTGTGAATTTGGCGGCCACTTATTTGCATGTGTTAGATATATAGGGACGTACTGAGAAGTGAACCTAGGTATTAGATCTATAGGAGTCTAACTTAGGACTTAAATCATGAGAGTTAGAAGCGGTCCTTCGAGGGTTCATTGAATTGTCACAAACCTTAATGGGTCCAAATTAATTTCAATTACCATGAGAGTAGGAGTTGTTTTATTTGGACACGGTTTTTATGTCTCCAGGGGGAACATTAACTAAATTAGGATAAAATCACCTTCAAAGCATATTGATAATTAATAAAGGGGTAGTCGATTTAGAAGCAAACGCAGTTTTGTGGTAACTCAATTCCTAGAAATTTCCTTTCCTATTTTCAAAACCCGAATCCGGATTTTGCGAAAACCTTTTCTTTATTTCAATTATTCTCTTATTTTATTTTCTTATTTGTTCCATTCACATAATCAATCTTTCTTGTTTGCTTAAATCATTTATTAATTAATTAGTATTCATAAACATAGTCTCTGTGGGTTCGATACCTTTTTACTACTTGACAGCATAATCGTATAAATGCGGATTTGACACGTCAAATTTTTGGCACCGTTGCCGGGGATTGTGTTTTCTTGAATATCAATTCAATTCTTAAATTGATTTTTCTAAACTTTTATTTTTATTTTTTTTAGCTCTTTTTCTCTCTGCGGGTGATTTGCCCTTGTATGCGAAGATCCCAAAGTCTTGGAACTCTTCTAAAAGCAGATCCTGAGATTGGAAGGACTTTACATAGACGTAGAAGGCAACAAAGGCAGATAGCGAGAGAGAACTTGGTTCCCATACCGATGGCAGATCAACCGGATGAAAGACCAATGAAGGACTACGCAGTCCCAAATGCTAGGGGTTTATGATCCGGCATTGTTAGACTAGAGATTGATGCAGGGCACTTTACCATACCACCTCAATTACTCAACATGATAATGCAACACCAGTTTGGTGGCTTACCTTCTGAGGATCCAAGCGATAATGTGGAGACGCTCTTGTAATTCTGTGATAGTACTAAAGTCCAAGGCACTCCACCAGATGCTATCCGCTTGCGTTTATTCCCTTCCTCACTGACTGGCAGAGCAAAAAAATGGTTAATGTCAGTTCCCGCTAATCCATTCACAACATAGGACCAATTGGAGCAGGGGTTCTTGGAAAAATTCTTTCCACCATCCAAGACTGCTTATCGACGGACTCAAATCACCATTTTCTTCCAAAAGGACGGAGAATCCTTATCTGAAGCCTGGGATCGCTACAAAGGATTGTTAGAATCTTGCCCACATCATAGGTTACAAAGATGGCTACTAGTGCATACCTTCTACAATGGATTAGATTATTCTTCGAAGGTGTCAATTGACTCCGCATCTGGTGGAGCAATAATGAACAGGCCATTGACCGATGCATTCAACATAATTGAAAGTGTGGCCACCAACCATCACCAATGGGCTACTGAAAGAGATAATAACCCGAAAAATCTCGCGGGGCGTATGTATGATGTTTGTGATCTAGAATTGATCATTGCTAAATTTGATTCTTTGAATAAACGCTTTGATCAACTTGAAAAAGTTAGTGTGAATGCAGTAGGTACTACTAACATTGTGTGTGAGATGTGTGAAGTACAGGGACATGGTTTTGTGGAGTGCTTGCAAGGAAGCATTCCTGCTCATGGCGCAAAGGGTGATCAGGCAAACTCGTGCCATAATTTTTATGACATAAACCCAAAGTTTCCGAATTATGCTTCAAAAAACTCTTACAACCAAGGAAGGAGGAACAATAACTACCTCTCCTACCGAAACAACAACAACATACTCAACCATGAGTACCGAGAAGGTCAAGGTAGTATCAAACCCACAATGGGTTATCCACAAGTACAAAGGTCTAAAATCGAGTCTCTTCTTGAAAGCTTTGTTGAAACTCAAACAAAGAAAAATGAAAAGTTTAGACAGCAAGGTAGGTTTGTCAATGAGGCATTAAAGGAGTTAACATCTAAGGTCGACAATTTAGCCATCCATAACAAGACGTTAGAAACTCAAATAGCTTCCATTAGAGATCTGGGTAGATTTCTAGGACAACCTGAAGTAAATCCGGGTGTGCAATGCAAAGCCATAGCTACTAGGAGTGGTAAACAACTAGAGGACCTTAAGGTCAAAGGGGTGAGTGATAAAAATTAAGAGCGAAAGGAGAAAGGGGAGCCTAGGACACCAACTCTAGAAGAAGTAGTAATAGAGGAAGAGAAAGAGAAAGTGTCTGAATATGTCCCACCTAAACCATTGTTAAACCTTACCAACCCCCAGTTCCATTCCCCCAAAGAATAGCCAAGGCCAAGCTAGATAAACAATTTGGTAAATTTCTAGAGGTCTTAAAAAAGTTGTACATTAATATACCCTTTTGGGAAGCTTTGCAACAAATGCCAACATATGCTAAGTTCCTAAAGGATATATTATCTAACAAGAGAAAGCTAGAGAATTATGAAACTTTTGCTTTAACCGAGGAGTTCAGCGCTTTAATTCAAAACAAATTGCCTCCTAAATTAAAAGAACCTGGTAGCTTCTCTATTCCATGCTTGATAGGCAACACTAGTTTTGACAAAGCTCTTTGTGATTTAGGGGCTAGTATTAGTCTTATGCCCCTCTCCGTGTGCAAGAAGTTGGATATGGGTGAACTAAAGCCCACAACCATCTCTCTTCAATTGGCCGATAGATTCGTCAAATACCCTATAGGCATCTTGGAGGATGTTCCTATTAGGGTTGGTAAGTTTTTCATCCCTGCAGATTTTGTTGTGCTTGAAATGGAGGAGGATTCTCAAATCCGCATTATTCTTGGTAGACCTTTCTTAGCTACCGCAGGAACTATTATTAATGTAAAGAATGGAAAACTTTCTTTGACTGTGGGTGATGATAGAGTAGAATTTGATTTATCTAAATTTATTAAACACCCTTCTTTTGAGGATTCTTGTTGCGGGATTGACTTATTGCACCAAGCAGTGAGAGAAGAGTCCACAAAATCATGCTTTGATGATCCATTGGAGATGTGCTTGATAGGAGGAGACTTGGATGCCCATGGAGGAAAAGTAGGGGACTAGGCCTGTCTCTTAGAGGCTAGTCCGGAAATTTTTCCCCAAAAATCAAAGAAGGAGGAACTTGGGTCACGGGTAAAACCTAAAAATTTGAATGAGGACAAAGCTCCTAAGGTAAAACTCAAACCCCTTCCTTCTACACAAAGGTATGAATTTCTTATTCCCAACTCTTCCTACCTGGTCATTGTCAATGCTAGTTTGAATGAGTTGGAAACTGAAAAATTTCTTAGAGAGCTTAGAATGCATAGAAAGGTAATATGATACACCATTGATGAAATTAAAGGCATAAATCCTTCCTTTTGCATGAATCGCATTTTAATGGAAGCTGAGCATAAACTATCCATTGAGCATCAACGTAAGTTGAACCCAAACATAAAAGAGGTGCTTAAAAAAGAAATGCTTAAATTTCTAGATGCGGGGGTAATTTATCCAATCTCCGATAGCGAAAGGGTTAGTCTGGTGCATGTAGTTCCTAAAAAGGGGGTATGACCGTGGTTCAAAATATAAATAATGAGTTAATCCCCATTAGGATGGTAACCGGTTGGAGAATGTGCATAGACTATAGAAAGTTGAACAAGGCAACTAGGAAAGATCACTTCCCCCTCCCATTTATTGACCAAATGCTTGAAAGGTTAGCTAGGCATTCATATTTTTGCTACTTGGATGGGTATTCCGGTTTTCACCAAATTCCCATACATCCTAGTGACCAAGAAAAGACCACGTTTACTTGTCCCTATGGCTTCTTTGCCTATAGGAGAATGCCTTTTGGTCTATGTAATGCACCGACTACTTTTCAAAGATGCATGACTGCAAATTTTTCTGAATTTATTGAAAACATCATGGCGGTTTTTATGGACGATTTTTCTGTTTGTGGAACTACCTTTGATGATTGTTTAAGAAATTTGTCTAAGATTTTGCAGCGATGTGAAGAAACTAATTTGATGTTGAATTGGGAAAAGTGCCATTTTATGGTACAAGAGGGTATAGTGCTTGAACACTTGATATCCGGAAAGGGTATTGAGGTGGATAGGGCCATAATTGAAGTGATTGAAAAGTTTTCCCCACCAGTGATTGTAAATCGAGTGAGGAGTGTCTTGGGACATGCCGGATTCTAATGTCGCTAAGCGAATTATGGACAATTTTTGGGGGGCACCGCTGGAACAATTTCGCTCAGCCACATAGAATTGGCTTAGCTAATTTTGCAGATTGAAAGAATGAAAAAATATTCTCTGCATAATTTGCTTAGCGCGCTTGTGCTCGTTAAGCGCAAATCTGAGAGGCAGCAGGGGTGAGCCACTGAGTTTATTTCGCTCAACGAATTGAGACACGCTAAGCGAACTCAAGATTAAAATTCTCCAGCACTTCTGGAGCAATTTTGCTTAGCGCGCGTTGTTCGGCTAAGCGAGTGGTACGCGAGTTATGTGAATGCCCTGTTCAGATTCTAATAGAAAATTCAAAAGTGCCTTTCGAGATCTTCCCTCTTGCACATTCCTTCCTCACTTCTCACATTATCTAAGGTTCAAAATTTCCCCATAGTCTCACTTTCCCCACACAAGCAGACATTCAAGTTATCCAATTGCACTTCCATTACCAAGTAAGTTTCCCTAATTTATTCTAAAGTTGTTAAGATGGATTTCTTGCTATGCATGAATGTTTTGAGTTAAATTTCATGTTTTCTATGATTTGAACCTAGGATTTTATGTATTCATGTTTGGATAATGTGTTTTGAGAATATCATTAGGGATTATAAATTAGGGTTTAGCAAATTAGGGATTTCTAGAAAGGGGGAGAATAGAGTAGGACATTAACAGTTACTGGTTCAATTTCACTTAGCGAAATTAATTTTGCTTAGCGAACCAGAAGCTCCTGCTTTGCGAAACCCCAAATTCACTAAGTGAGGCTCTGCTCGGTAAGCGAATTTAAGGCAGATATCTAGGAATAGAATTAGGTCCATTAGTCATTGAATCATCGGAGCTCAACTTAAACTTCTTTATTAAACATATCAGGAATCGATGTTTTGGAAAGAAGATTGACATCTCATCTCATCTGATTAAGGAATTAATGATGTATGAGATGGCCTGTCGTCCCAGTAAAGAACCTAAGATATTAACTAAAGCCTTAAACCGTATTATAAACGTTGGCGCTCTTTATTAATATGAAGCAGAGCGGAAAGATTAAAAACGTAAATAAGACTATGTTGAAGCACGCATACATCAGAGTAACGTAGTTAACACATAAAGGATATATACATGCATCGGTTGCCCCATTCGGTTGCCCCATTAGTAGGGGTACAATAGTAATGTATACATACGGAGTACTTCGAACTGACCACAAACAAAAGTACATTAAAAGATAAGAAAACTCTCATGCCAGCAACACTCACCATCCCCACTCAAAATATACCAAAATTCCACATAGCACACTCCTAACACAGATGCACTGGCGGTGTTTCGTCACCGACGACTGTAACATCCTGAACTACCCTGTCACCCACCATATGTGCGCCT
This sequence comes from Ammopiptanthus mongolicus, assembly GCA_039655645.1. Classification (NCBI taxonomy): domain Eukaryota; kingdom Viridiplantae; phylum Streptophyta; class Magnoliopsida; order Fabales; family Fabaceae; genus Ammopiptanthus; species Ammopiptanthus mongolicus. The sequence continues at coordinate 31,000,421 of CM077344.1, forward strand.
ATAGACTCGCAGGAGCACATACTTTAGTGAGGAACTCACATCCTTCTCTGGTACAAAAACTCAAAACCTCTCGAGGCTGGGGTTCGTGGCTCGTCTAATGGCATCAAGCTCGTAAGGATCAGCAACTGATTCCTCCACAGGGTCTTCCCATAAAATAAAACAAACACAAAGAGAAAAGACATTGAGATAAGAAACATGCATCATCAAACATGGGATAGGGATAGTAGTATAACATGTAAACATGTAGCACACATCACGTACAACAATCAACACTCCAAAACAAACATCTCCCGAGTCATATAGCACAACCATCTCAAAAGCTATTCTCTCAGATCGAACCTCTACGAGGGATACTAATCCTTATATGCATGTCGGCCGATTTCATCAAGTCCCCAGTTGGGCATCCCTATCGGGATCAATAACGTCCCCAATTGGACATCCCCGTCGGGATCAATACATCACGTCCCCAATTGGACATCCCCGTCAGGATCAATATCAATAACGTCCCCAATTGGGCATCCCACCTTGGGATCGGTGGTACACATCTCGCTCCCATTTGGGCATCCCCCATTGGGATCAAATATGCTATGATATGCAACAAACATTCATCACAGGTTGATACCGGAACCTCACACCTAAGTACTCGGCCACAACCACGGTGCATTGCATCCATGATAACATCAACATCAACACAACGCCTTGCGTCCACGAGCCACATCTCCACGGTCATATCCACGACGGTATCAACCCGAACAACATCACAATCTCACCATACTCTCATCAACAATCATCCAGCCAATCACAAGAATAAAATATCACAACAATAAGCATGCCAATATAGATATCATCACGTTGACAGATAAAAATATAATCACATAGTCAGTTCAACATATTAACCTCAACAATCACATCATCTAGCCTAGGGTAATTATCTTATCGGTGATAACCCAAAGATACTTATACCTGGGGTCTAGGTACTTTGTCTAGGGCTCAACCTCCAACAGGGTTTAAGGTTCCCCTAAACATATATACATTCTATACTACGCTTGTATTCCCGACGATAACAGTTCTTTCTCCCCACCTGAATAGTTTCCTACGTGCTTTCCCGTGCAACACTGACTGCGGCTTCACAACCGACAACCGTACATGCTTAGAACAATCAAACACGGTATGATCCTTCACCACAAATCACAACCAGAAATTAAAAAAATCCAACAAAACTCATCTAGTTCATGTGGACCATGGTTCGGCCTTCACTAATTAATTAGGCTGAGGATGTTAAAATTTTACTAACTCTTGGATTAATGATCCTGAAGTATGATGAAGACATAATCAATAATCATTTGTCAAATATTTGTGTCAAAACTCACCCAACCAACAAGGTTATGGTTTCAGCCATCAATGGAGAAATAAGGAGGAAATTTCTTTTGGGTTCATGCTTCTAGATGATCAATATATACATCATGATGAGTTCAGAGAAATTGGTTTCATGATCATAGGATTTTTATATGATTTTCTATAGGTTTTTGAATATAAGACCCTAGAATTGAAACATGTTGATCATGGCCTTGAATCATGAAAATGAATGAAGAACATAGAGTTTATTGATCAAGGAGAGAAGAGATTACCTCCTGAATGATGGAAAACTGCAAGAAATCAAGCACTTCCTTCACAATTTTTCCCTAAGGTTCATTTGAGAAAAGTGAGAAATTTTGAGAGCTTTGATGAAGGTGTGAAAAAAATGAGTGAATGGCCTTGTTGGGGAGGTTTTTAGGCATGGGAGAGGAGGTACAAGTGGGTCCAAATGTTGTTCATTTTAGGGACAAAAGGGTAATTTCACTTAGGGACAAAATGGAATTTAACCAAAAGGTTAAGGACATAATTATCCCGCCACCTCTAAAGTCATAAAATATCTTCGACATTTTTAGAAGGTAATGATGGTTTGTGATGAGTCATATGGCAAAAACGTATTTTCATTAATTCCTAGGGGCAAAATGATCTTTTTTCGCCCTAAATATCTTAGATATTTTAGAAAGAAATGATGACTCATGGTGAGTCATGGTGGTGACTCACCCTCTAAGTCACCGCACTCAGGTGACCTGTGTCCCTCGTCCGGTGTCCGGTTTTGTTTCTGCACGTCCGTTCTCGACTCCGTTGATTTCACGATTTAGGTTTTACGCCTGAATAAAGTATAATAACTTATTTATTTTGAAAATTTTCAAAATAACCAATATAATTGGAAACGAGATATAAAATCTAACCATTTCATTCTCGAGTCAAAATTAGGTTTTCTAATCAGTAAAATCTTAATGTCAGTGAAAACGTAAACCGGATTCCGTTTGAATTTTCGACCCAAAATTTAACTGTAACTATCTACGATAATGTAGAGTATAAATATGATCTTGGTTTATTCAAAATCATTTTCTAAATCTCGGATAAAATATAAACTTATTTGTATAAATTACCGATCTTAAAAGCTGTGAAAATCAAGGTGTTACAATGTATGATTAAATTGATGATGATGATATTGATGTATGGAGGGAATATGTGTGTTTGATCATTAGGATACTAGAAGAAGACATTGATGAAATCTAATCCCGACACCTCATTACTATCATTATTTTCATTTATGAATTATGGTCCTTTAACCTTTTACTCTTGAAAACCTATATTAACTTTAAACTTTTTGAATCCGAAAACTTAAGATTACAAACCTTGTTGAATGACATAATATCGTGCGAGTCTCTATGGATACGTCAACCCGATATACTGCTTTTGTAAGCAATGATTTGGTATTTCAATGAAAATACGAACACTTCCCCAATGAGCAAGTATTGCAATTTCTCCTTCTAGTGTTGTCCGAGACTATGTTTGAAATAGGTACCTTGAATCCACCTCTTGGTGACGATACATCACCTTCATTTGAAGACTTTTTTTTTTTTTGCGATTTCCGTTCACGTCGTTGGCCACCATTGACAGCCATTACAGTAAGCCCATCTTCCCAAATTTTTTTTAGCATGGTTAGAAAGAGGATGGGGAAAGAAAAAAATAAATTTATATTTAAAATTGTCATTAATGAAGTTGTACTATTACAACTCTGCCACCGTGAAAAAAACATCAAAACACTTTTTAAGAACATCTAAAAGATGTTCTAGTTATTTTTGTTGTAAAAACTAATAATTCTAAAAATAGTTTTGAAAAATTCAACCAAGAATAACTACTTTCAAACATGTTTTTTTTTTTGGAAAAAAAAATTTAGCTTTTGAAAACAGAATTCAAACATGCCCTAATTTATTTTTAAGCGATTTTCATTGTTCTCTTCTTGTATTAAGAAAGAGTTATAATACTTTTTTTTGTGAAACCCGGCCCTATTAATTAGGGTAATAAGAGTTTGACTTCTTTTACTCGGATTAATTTTTTTTAGATTAAAAAGGTTATGAGAGGAAGATATTGAGGAAAATAAAATTGGGAAAAAATAATGATATTTGATTAGTCCAAGGTTTAACTAGTAAAGTTTGGGGAGGAAGGAGCTATTAACTAGCTATAGGAGGACCAAATAGAAATTTGGACTCCTTTTGAGTGAATTAAAAGGAAGAGAGGGCTCCTCCCTCTTTGATGTTTTATGTTAAACAAAACGAAAGAAAATGAGAGAAGGAATAGAAGAGAAAGGGAGGGAGCACTTGAAAGTACCACAAATATGTTGAGTCTCAAAGTGTCTGATACTGCTTTAAACCTTGAAGTTTTGATGAACCCAAAAATTTATAGAATGATTTAAATAAACCATGTGTTATCTTCTAATCATATTATGCAAGTGTACAGACGTATCGTGAAATAAGATAGGACTCAAAGTTATATTCAAAGCGTCTTCTTATCTACAACATCTTATCTGAGACATCGCTATCATTTGTTATCCGTTTATCAAGTGTCTGAGGCAGATATTACTAAAGAATAGGATCCATGAATCTTAAAAAGACAGACGAGTCTTCGCGCGTTGTCTAACACGTCTTTACTCTCTTCCTCAAGTAACAAATACGAATCTTTTTGAATTATGTTGATAACATATTTAAAAAGCTTCATGAGGACTCTTCTTTGGCAAAGTCAATCGGATGAAAGATACACCCTGTGAGTATCGTACCTGACACCTTCACTCTTAGTACGCAACGAAGTCACTTTACAGCTAATAATTCTGAGTATGTATACTAAAGAAGAAAATATGCACTGCAAAAATCCTAATGATCTCCTTTTCACTTTGCTCTACGATAAAATGTTGTACTTCATTAAAAGAATACCCTCAACATCTTGCAACACATTTAATGCTTCATCAGAACGACTCTATTGCATTCAGGGTTTCTCTGAAGACTTGAGATAAAGCAAGCATCAAAGACAGAATGTCTCACAACGGATTTATTGCTAGGAAGTCTATAAATAGAATACTCTGAAGTTTAGAAGAAGAAGAATACATCAAGCAAGCTGAACATACTCTCATTTATTGTATAGCTTTTAATTCTTCATTCCTTCATTTACTTCTCAATCATTTGTAAATCCGAAGAGAAGTTATTGCGCAGTCATACCCTACATACTTCATATTCACTCTGTGAGTGTATTTTGGTTGACTTGCTCATTCAAGCTAAAGCTACTTCTTCAAAAACATTTCATTTGTTTCGTTAAGGCCTGGAGAGGCTAACTGAAAAATACTTGTTGAGCCTGGAGAGGCTAGGTGTGCAAACAATACTCGTTGATCGAGCCTGAAGAATCTAGGAGTGCAAAGAATACTTGTCTATAATCTGATAAGTTATAGTGAAACTCTTAGTTAAGCCAAGGACTGGACGTAGCTCAAAGTTGGAGTGAACCAGTATAAAATCGCTAAGTGGGATTCTTTCTCTCCTTCAACTCTTTATTATTATTGTTGAAATAACTGACTATATCTAATCTGGCGTGAAAGTGTTTTGATCTTTAAAAAAACAAACTTGTTTGTTTTATCATACTTCATTTTCACTTCTTCATACGCATACTTCTATCTAACAATGTCTAACATTTAAACATTTTTAAAAAGTTTCTCTTTAATAAAAAATTTATAAGTAAACACCATTCAACCCCCTTCTTGTGTTTACTGAGTTTATTTCAGTTGGTATCAGAGCTCAGCCTCTTGGTTGAGCACCTTAACAAGTGTTGAGGAAAACGTTCCTGGGCGAATAGAAACATCATGATTGGACAAGCTGTTGGATATATGGGAGATGCACCCATAGCTGAAGGAACCTGTGTAACATCCCAGTTTTCTGAAACTCTAATTAAGATAGATGGCCTAGATTTAGTGTCTAAATGTTTGTTGATAATTATTATCATGGCTTGAAAGATTGTTTAGAGAATAGGATTAAGAGTAGGAATGAATTGGATAAGAGAAAGATAAAGGACAAGGATCAGGAGCAAAACGCTCAAGCGTGGATCATGAGAATGCTCAAGCGTGATAATGCTATAACGTGGAAAGTTTTGGACACTCAAGCATTGACCTTCTGACCAGTTGACTGGCAGTGATGGGACTCAAAGGGACACATGTCGATTACGCGTCGCGGCTGGCACGTGATGGGCGGTGCCTTGGCGGTGAGGAAACGTCAACGCTCAAGTGTTGAGGAAGCTAATGCTCAAGCGTTGGAACGCTAAAGCGTGGAGATCCAGAACGCTAAAGCGTTCTCAGCAGAGTTTTACCTCTATAAATACTTGCTCATTTTCACCACGTACAAGTTTTACAAACTTCATACGTCCAGAGAGCTTGAGTTAGAGGTAAAGACAGGTTCCAAGGTTCGTGATCAAGTCGTGATTCATTCGTCTGATTCCAGTTCTGATCGTGTTTTCGTGATTAGCACGACTCCTACTCCAATTCTATCGGTTTGCTTTTGTGATTCGACGAGGGTAAGCCGAGGTTCCATATCTACATACATTGTACCTATACAATGTTCTCTTTTGGTATAAGCTTCTTTTCACGGTTTTAACTTTGTATTAGGGTTAATGCTATGGTCTATATGTCATTTTAGTGGTTAGGGCAAGTTGGGAAGTTGTGTGCGGAACCCTTTTGGAGCAAGTGACCGTAGCTGTGAAGGCAAGGATAGGAGCAACGAGTGCTCGTTGTGTTCGTGATTATGGCTACGTTTGCTATCAGGTGGGGAGAAAGAGTTACATACGTCGGGGACGCAAGAGCAGTCCATATAGTTGCATTGTGTGTTTTATGTGTGTAGGGGAACCCTAAACTCTACGTGAGGTTGAGCCTTGACAAAGTACCTAAACCCTAGGTTTAGTCTACTTTGGGCTATCACCATTATATTTGATACCCTAGGTTAGCAAATTTGTGATGCTATGATAATATGTGCTATGTGTTGATATATGCGTACCTGTTATTTATGATATTTGATATTTGCAAGAGATGCATGATGTGTTGGTGATAATGGCATGTTGGTATTTATGCTATTTAATTCTTTATAGAGCATGTTGATAAATGATGAACTATTGCATTATATTTGGAAATGCATGTATGTATAAGATATGGAGTTTTAGCATGATTAGGGCTTTGACCCCGTTGTGGACGTTTGAGTTGATAATTAAGATTTGAGGTTATAATGGAGCTGGGAGCTCATAAGGTTATGATGGGAGCTTGGAGCTCGTATGATTACAATGGAGATTGGAGCTCAAATGGTTACCTATGGAGGTTGGAGCTCGTGTTGCTAAGAGAAAGTTTGAATGTGTTGTGATATCAGCATGGATGACATGCATAGCATATGCGTATGATGCCAAGTGGCGAGCCATGTGTCGAGAGACATACGAGGTTGGTACACCGAGTGCGCGTGCGGAAAATGGAAGGGAAGGTCTGTGTGACCTCCGGGATATACTGGACACAGGTGTCCTCATGAGACCGGTATAGTAGCGCCTATTGTGTCATGGCGGTCCTGGGCACGTCCTACTATCCCGACTGGACCCTGAGTCTTTCCAGTTGCCGGTGGATCTTCCGAGGAGGCCCAGTCAACCCTCTTTGTCTGGGACAGTTGAGCAGTGATGCACTCTTATGGGTCACGGCGAGCGGAACGGATTACCGAAACAAACCAACTTGTTGTCCGATGTGCGGACATGATGTTGCCCTTAGTAGGGTGTTTAGTACCGGCCGGCATGCATAGAAAGCGTATGTGTACATCTAGCTAGGGAATGGCCATAGTGTCATAGTATTGAAAGATGGTTGTGTTTTCTATATGTTTTGCATTGCATCATCCTTGTTGTAAATGTGATGTATATCTTATCTCCCTATATTTTCTTGTATGTTATCGATCTGCGAGCAGACAACTAGTTAGTCGGAGGTGACTATGGACCTGAGGATGCATCCCTTCCTCCAGATAGCACCACGGATCCCGATGTTGGGCGAGCTTGAGATCATCTACCACGACGAGCAGGGGTGGTAGGTAGACCCCTCTATGTTCTTGATCGTGTACACCGGACCATGTGAGCTTGCTGTTTCGGGGCGGTACTCCACCACCAGCGGATATCATGGGACCGTACAGACTAGTCCAGTTTCTCCCGTTTTCCCAGATGTGGCACCCACCCAGGCCATGAGGGCATGATTTTATATGGGCTGCTCCAGCATCATCTCACGTGACGAGTCACAGAGGCTTCGTGCTAAGAGGACAGCGTCGAAGGTTAGAGCGGTATTTGAGAGCCACCAGGCGTAGGCGGATCGTTATGTCTAGTTCTTCCTCGGATTATGTACCCCTGTGGATTTATAGGCGCACATATGGGGAAGGACATGGTAGCTCTTGACTTTCACGTCTGATGTTGTGCGCTTTTATATTGAATGCATGTTATCGTTGGTTTTAATAAGCGCATAATAATATCGCTAAGTTATAGCTCACAGTATAAGTGAGTTCTAAAATAATGGGATTTCCTCGAGTGGGACTTGGGGACGTCACATTAAGGTGGCATCAGAGCAGTTTGGTCCTATCAGGACTATGGAAGTCGGGGACCATGACTGTGAGGTATTAGGAAGTTGAACTGGCAAAGTTTGTCATCTCTGCAAGAGAGTATGACTGTGTCTAGAGGGTTAGAATGAACGCGATCGATTGTTGTGATGATTGTATGAATGATAAGTAGATGTATGTATTTATTTTGCTTATCATGTTTGAACTCTTAGCTAACGGTTACCTGAATCAGGAACCAATGGCTCGAGGTTGAGGTAGAGGCAAAGGTAGGATTGGACCCAATGGAGGTGAAGAGGCTGAAGCTTCATATACTGGCAACGGAGCTGAATCGCTGGAAACCCTCATAACTATGAGGGATATGGCTGCTGCTATGCTACAACAAACTCAACAGAATGCCTAACTCATCCAGTTAACCCGTGAGAATCGGCAACAACAGCAGCAACAACGGAATGTTAGGAATGAGGGTGCTGGTTTAGATGCCTTCATGAGGTGAAAACCTCCTCAGTTCAATGGGGATTACAATCCCGAGGGGGTGGAGCTGTGGATTCAGGAGCTGGAAAAGATCTTTGCAGCAACACACTATGATGAAGTTCAGAAAGTTTCTTATGCTTCTTTCATGATGGTGGGAGGAGCAGAGATGGGGTGGAAAGGGAAGCAAAGGTTGTTTGAAGCTGAAGGAAGAGTCGTGACTTAGGGACTGTTCCGAGAGTGTTTCCTAGAGAAGTATTTTCCTGGGATGACCGGGAGGGAAAAAGACAAGGAGTTCTAGAGTTTGAAGCAAGGCAACATGACAATCGGAGAATATGCAGCAAGGTTCGAGGCACTGCTCAAATTCTCACATTTTTATCAACGGTATCCGAACGAGGAATGGATGTGCCGCAAGTTCGAGGATTGTCTGAAGTATGAGATTCAAAAGGCTATAGTGCCGTTGGGGATTACTGTATTCTCTGACATGTTGGATCGGTGTTCGGCAATTGAGAACATCGAAAGGAGAAGAGAGATGGCAACGAGGAGCGGAGGATCTATCCGCAGTAACCAGAGAGGTAGAGGCGGAAGATTTCAGAGTGGTCGAGGGCCATATCAGAGACCAGCATAGAAGGCTGGAGATGCTGGAAGTCAAAGACCAAGTGCAACTCAGGAGTTGTGTAACACCCCGACTTTTTAAGCTTTATAATATTAAGGCTAAAATATACCTTGGGTCCTTTATCTTTTGGTCAAAATTCATTTTGGTCCTTATCTTTAAAAAGATTCATTTTGGTCCTTTTTCTCTCAAACGTTACACAAATTCATCCTTTCTGTCATCCTTTTACAAACGATGTTATTATTAGCATCTAAATTAAGAAGGATCCCCTTCACCCCTAACTTCCAAATTAAGGTTCTTCATCCCTTGGCAACCACCATGGATTCGTCTTCATTTTCGCACAAGTATAAGGCAAATGTGTCCCTACACCCAACACCAAAGATGGAATCTCAACTTTGCAGAAGATTGAAGGTGAAAACTTAAAAGAGTTTGAAGGCGAATGCGTCCCTAAACCCAACCACATCGGATGTTAACATCAATGTAGGAGATAGGTTAACGACATCAGTAATGGAAGTGACTGAAAGGACGAATTTGTGTAACGTTTGAGAGATAAAGGATCAAAATGAATATTTTTAAAGATAAAGGACCAAAATGAATTTTGACCAAAAGATAATGGACCAAAAATATATTTTAGCATAATATTAATAAACAGTATTTATGTGTTTGTATTTTATTGGAGGGTCAAGAGAGTGAATTAAAATAATCTGAGACCATAGTCACGCTCTATGCTATCGTAGGGAGTTACGGTTAAATTTTGGGTCGAAAACTTAGACAGAGCCCGGTCTGTGTTTTTTCACTGACAGTAGTATTTTACTACTCAAAAGACCTAATTTTGACCCGTGAACAAGACAGTTAGTCTTAGAATTGTATTTCCAATATTTTCTTTAATGGGACCCGCTAACGGATAAACATGAAGTCACATCAGGTCCTACGCTTTATTCGGGAGAAATCTTCAATCAGGTGATGAACGGAGCTGTATATGGATTAAACAGGACCCGCTAATGGATAAACATGAAGTCACATCAGGTCACATCACCTTGGGATGCGTGCCAAGTGTCATGATGATTTAGAAAATATCTGGACTTGAAAAGACCAAAATACCCCTAACCTTTTCCATAATTACCATTTAACCATGTGTGAAAAGACCATTTTGCCCCTTAAGTGAAAATTTGTGGACCTTTCTACCCTCACCTTCACCCCACACGAAATTCCACTTCATGAAGGCCTTCCAACCACTTTCTCTTAATAACATCATCCTCATCACACTTTCTCATCTTTTTCTCTCCATTTTCCTTAAGAAACTTCAAGAACTTTGAGAATCAAAGTTGATTATCTTGCTCACCTTCATTATCTAAGAGGTATAGACTTCTTCTTTGGTCTCTTAATCTTCATTTTATTCCATTGAAACTATGCTTTTCAAGCTTTTGTTCAAGTTGAACTTCAAACTTCAAAAATTCATAGAAAAGTGTAGAAAAATCCTTTTAATGTCAAACCAATTTCTATGAGCTAGTTTCATCATCCTCTTTCATAATCCAAGATCTTGTAATCAAAAGAGTTCTCTAACTCATATGGGTATATATGGCCAAATCACATATGTTGGGAAAGTTTGAGTTTTTTATTCAAGTTTTGAGTAATGAGACTTGTTTTAGTGTTTGGTATACCTAAGGATCATTCATCCAAGAGATAAGAAATTTTTGACATCTCTAGTTAAATTTAAAACCCTATGGCCGAATCCTATGTTGATGGAAATAGGAAGAATTTGTGTTGTTAGATGTTAATGTTTGAATGATTGTATGATTGTAGTTGGTGTTTAGTGTTCGGACGAATAATCGGGAGATTCACGAACCGTTCAGACGACTTTTCATCCGGAGGATTACTTCACCAAAAGGTATGGGGAGTGAACCTCATCACACCAAAATTGGTGAAAGGTGAAAATGGTTGTTTATGTTTGTTTGGGTGAAACCCTTTTGTTTGGGTTTCACTACTTTATTTGTGAAGTTCTCATTGGGAATATAATTGTAATAATGGTCCTATGTTTAGTATGTGCTTATGATGATGCATGCTTGGATGGAAAAATTGTTTTCATGTATGTTGAAAACCATACTTTGGTCTCTAGATCAAGTAAGGATTTTTATGCTTGATTATGATTGAATGATGCAAGATTATTGTTCATCATTATATTGTGAGCTTTTGAGCTATTACTTGACAATTTGGTGAAGCAAAATCTTCACATCCTAGGTAAGGGAGCATTCAGCCTTGACCTTAAGAAAAAGGAAGAACATGAATTGTTTTTGAACATTCAAAGTTTTTGAAAGTAAGAAAGTGTTTTAATAAATTATATTTCAAAACAAAACAAGAAGTGATTTTGATCCAAATATCAAATAGAGTTTTGACATTCAAGTGCTTTTACTAAGGTGAAAATGTCTTTTTACTTTAGCCATAGTTTATACAATTAACTAAGTGTTTTAAAAAGAAAATGATGAAAGTGATTTCATGGAAGTAAAAGTAATATGAAGTTATCTTAGATGGGATATCACCTTCTTTTTCAAACCAAGTTAACATTCAATCCACAAAGTATAAAGAGGACCTTGTCCTCAAGTTTGAACTAATTGAATCATAGTTTGAAAACTAAATGATATTCCATTTTATTTTACACTAGCTTAGATCATAGTTTTACACTAAGTTAGTAAGGAAAAATCATTTTAAACTTAGTTAAGGTATTTTACTTTAAGCAAGTACAAGGTTATTTCAAATCAAGTGAGTTTTCAATTAGAAAGGTTGTGGTTTACAAAGTCTTAAATCGAGAGTTTCAACTCCAAATCGTAAGGTTTTACACATGAAAACCTAAGTTAAGTAATTAACTTAAAGCGAAAGAAAAGAGATAATTAAGTATAGTATATGGTGGAACAAGACCATGCACTATGCCATTGATGATTTAGTTCATCAATGACTTCATAAGACTTAAGTGAATCAATACTTATTTCATTATTCGAAATCCAAGGAATTAATATCTTAGAAAGGAACAAAGACTTATCTAAGAGGATTCTCAATCCTTCTTCATAATACTTAGGACATGAGATGTAATTCATAAGACACGAGCACAAACATGAAACGTTTTGGGTTTTGGAACAGTAGTTCGATGACGGACCAGTGATTTAGATCCAGGTCAATCGTTCAATTGTTTCAGTCTTGTGATGACTCGATCCCGGAGGGATCATGAGATTTATCTGGTGGATAAAATTTTGTAATACAAAGACGGGTATAATTCCTAAGGAAGAGAACCTTAGCGAACGTTGAGGTATATCCGGTGGATAGACATTCCTTTATCACATCTGCTTTGTGTAAGCATTGGCATTTCATTGCAAGAGTTGTAAGGCCTTGAGCCTAGGAGTTGAGCTTACACCTAGATGCTGGTGTGAATCTTACGGTGACGATCTTAAATGGTCTTTGGAGGTATCCGGGTTGGAAAGGCTGACATGAGACCCGTTGGTGATTCTTCTGTGTCATGGTGACTCCGAGCAATACACTGATATCCTCTACTAGATGTCGTACTTTTCATGTTTGGTGTAGAGTGTTTCCGTAAATCCAGATACGTGCATGTTACGAATGTTGTAGCATCTTACCCATGGATGGCATACACGGAACATGTCCTCCCATTCACTCTCTCCGATCTTTTGTTAGCTCCATGGAGTAGGGGTCAGAGTTTACCCTTGTGGCATATGGCATTGAGTCATGTACATTGCATTGCATTGCATGGCTGTTGATGATTTCATTTACTGGTTGTACGTCCCTATTTATTGTATGCATGATAAGTATGTTATTACTTAGTGTGTCGTCCCATTTTTACTTCTGCTATTTTGTTGTGTTGATGATCGGGAATCTCACCCATATTTGTATATCTTCTCTGCTGGTATTGCTATTTCTACTTAAGAAGATGGGCGTGACGATAGTTCAGTTCAGAATATACTTTGAGTCCGGAGGGGGACTCCCTTTGCTGTTTAGTTTTGGCCAGACTGTGTTAAGTGTCAGTTGACCCTTTTGGGGAGCTGTGACTCCAAGTACTTAATTATATACTTTTATCAATTAAGCTTGGACTTATGTCTGTATACAATATTATTTCTATTTCTGAACGTAATTATTTATGACTTCTAGAAATGCATGGTGAACCTAAGTTCATTTATTATTATCTACTTTACTAATCTCATTATATCATTGTGAAAAGAAAAAAAGAAAAGAGAAAACCGTCTTTTCCGCAATAATCTTATTTTCGGCCTTATAATTGTTCGGGAATGTGACAATCGGGAAAGGGTGTTGCAAGTTGCATGATTGTTTCAAGTGTGGAGGGCCAACATGGCTCGAGACTGTAGAAGCCAAGCGCCCGGGGGGACCATGACTTGCTATACATGTGGAAGGCAAGGACACATGGCCAAGGACTGTAGGTGTGACACCCACTACCCCGCATATAATAAAATATAAATAAAATCATACATGTTTTTAAAAATAATATAACAATTAAAATAAAAACATATCCTCAAGGGTAATGTGCATCACATCATCTATAACGTAAAACGTAGGAATATGAAATAATCAAAATCCATTAAAAACAAACTGCGGAAAACATAAATAATAAACATAACTCAAATCCCAATGTCACATATCAGAGCTGGTATACATATACTGATAATACATCGGAATAAAACTAAACAACTGAAAGTAAATCCTAACTAATATTACTAAGAGAGATCCCCAAGGGATCACTCCTCGTCGGCATGCTCACCCTCCTCTGCACATACAGCATCATACACACAAGAACAACAAAAGATAGGGGAGAGAAACACGATCATAAATATATGTAAACGGAATGGAATAGTAATTAAGATGATATACAACATACATTAATCAGCATAGATATAATCAATGTATATATCAAAGATGCATATCGATGCGAATGCAACATCACTACTCCATATGCATGTGGCCAACAACTCTAACTGTGAAAAGATGATTAGGAGTATATGTCCGGTTATCAACGTGGATGATATGCCAGACCATGGGCCATCCCCGAACACTCTCACCAATCCTGATAACGTATAGTGGCTAGTCAGGGTACTCAAGCTTATTCATTAGGTCACTCCGACAATAGGTAGCTAGCCCATGTCACCTGGAACTTCCATACCCAATGTACCCGCAAGGCCGGGATAACACCCATCGTGGCCTCCACTATCGCGATTCATTATTTGCTTTCCACCCAACATATCAACTTCAACGTATGATGCATGCAATGTTCATCAATATGAAAACACATGCTGACCATTCACCACCATAATCATCACATTGATTATTAACTATGACCATCCACGATGGTCATTGACAACATCACTAATAATAACTCATTATTATCATTATTAACAGCATCTTCGTTATTATCTTTATCATTCCATGACGTCCTTCTCTAACTCGGTCTATTTTAAACCATGGGGTTACATCTTAGTGTTAAGTATGGTCAAAGATCAAGTGTTCTTAAGCTCCTAAGGGTAACCTAAAGTCCTTAGATCATAACAAGCCTATATAACACTATCCATCAAGCAAAAGGGGTCAAAACTGCTCCTGGGCACATGAGAATCGATTTCCAACCTTTGGAATCGATTTCTCAAGTTTTCAAATCGATTTACATTCCATGGAAATCGGTTTCAACATGTTCAAATCGATTTCCCTATAATGGGAATCGATTCTAAACAAGGCAAATTGATTTGCAAGTGCTGGAAATCGATTTCTGGGTTCTGAATGCGTGAAAACCGATTCCTTAAAGTTAGAAATCTATTCCAGAAGTCCTAAATCGATTTCCCCATTATGGGAATCGATTTCCACAAGGCAGGATTCAAATTGATTTCCATGTGATGGAAATCGATTTCCGGGTGTCCAATTATGCAGAAACGGGTTTTCTCCGCTATCGGACTAGTCTACGTTCTCTAATTGACATATCATTCAAGCCTAAGCTATTTATCACCAATTTGATTTGTCTAACACTCATAAATTATAACCTCAGTGTTCTCAAACTAATCCTTGGTCATCAATCTCACATTGCCTATTTATTTTCTCCCTATAACTATGTTCTTCTAGCATAAGGTTAACAAAACACCATATCATGGCATTAGCAACATGCTCATCATCATCAATTCATCAACAATCATATAAATCATGAACTCATAATTATAAACATGTTATAACATCAAATTATTCATCAATCAATACTCATATAGCCAGAAAACAACATAACAACATTCATAGGCATACGCAGGCATACATAGGGGTCATGGGTTAACCCCTTCATCTTGACCTATCCCAAAAGCCACATATTTATGACCAATTTCTCCCCCCCATAGCTGGTATGATTATTCACAACCTAAGGGAAAGAGAACAGAGCCAAGTTTTGCTACGGTTCCTCCTTACGGGTTCAACACTTGATCACGATCACAGCACTGGAAAGCAAAGTCGATCTTTAAGTGAAGGATTGAAAGGAAACCAAATCTAGGATTAGATAACTCACCTTGGTTTCTAGCTTAGGAAGATTAACTATAGCAGCAGGGATAGACTTGCCAAGCAAAGGCGTGTTCTTGACGAAGAACACGAAAACAGGATTCGTCTTTTGAGTTTTCTAGAGCCAGAGATCAGTGAGAGCTCTTAGGGACGAGAAGAGGCAACTAGTGAGTATAATAGGGTGTAAAGGCTAGGTTTAGATCATACGCTACATATATATAACTGTTAGGGACATTTTAGGATGAATGGGCCGTACACAGCATAACCCAATAACACAAACGCGTACACAAGCTCTGACAAGCATAGGAATCGATTCCACAACCATGGAAATCGATTTTCCATTTACCAAATCGATTTTCTTATCAAAGAAATCGATTTTACCTTTTAAGAAATCGATTTCCACTTGCTGGAATCGATTTCTTCAGCTGAAAATTGATTTCCCAAATCGATTTCGCATTCAAAAAACGTGTTTTTGTCCTTGACACTTGAAGAATAATTGTAGATAATTCTCTAAGATTTCCAACGCATCCAAGATCACCCCAATCGGATGTCTAGAACTCAAGATGTGGCCAAAACCGTGAAATAGGTTAATTGGACTTGAATTGATCGATTATCCTAAAGGCTGAACTACTTCATCTATGAACTTATGCACCAAAAACAAGCATAAACAACATATGAAAACATCTATAAGCAAGTATTAACACATATAAACATAGAGGTGAAAAGCAGGGTGTTACAATTCCACCCCCTTATAAAAATTTCGTCCTCGAAATTTCTACTCACCTTGAGTAAACAGAAGCGGGTATGACTCCTTCATCTTGCTCTCCAACTCCCACGTAGCACTTTCTTCTATAGCTCCACTCCAAACAACAATTTCCTTCCCTCTCAGCTGCTTGACCCTTCGATCTTCAACCCAAAGCGGTAACACGTCAAAGGTCAAGTTATCCTTTAGTGGAATGACATTGGGTACTATCACATGGCTTGGATCATGAACATACTTTCGAAGTTAGGACACATAAAACACATTATGAAGATTTGACAAGAACGGGGGTAAAGCTATCTGGTAGGCGACTTCACCGACTCTTTTTAGAATTTGGTAAGGGCCAATGAATCTAGGAGTAAGTTTCCTTGTTTTCATTACTTTGTCAACCCCAGTTGTTGGAGTAACTCACAAGAACACATGATCCCCCTCCGGGAATTCAAGAGTTTTTCTTCTCTTATCATGGTAACTCTTTTGCCTACCCTATGCCACTTTCATCTTATCTCATATCATCCTCACTTTCTATGTAGTCTCTTGCACTATCTCAGGTCCTAACACAACATTCTCTCCAGGCTCATTCCAACACAAAGGTGTCCTACACGTCCTCCCATACAAAGCCTCATAAGGTGCCATTCCAATACTGGAATGGAAGCTATTGTTGTAGGTGAACTCTATAAGGGGTAAAAACGTATCCCAACTACTAGAATGCTCTAGCACACACGCCCTCAACAAGTCCTCTAAGGATTGGATTGTTCTCTCAAACTGACCATCGGTCTGTAGGTGATAAGCTGAACTCAATCTAAGCTTAGTTTCTAAGGCCTCATGCAAACTATTCCAAAATCTAGAGGTAAATCTAGGATCTCTGTCTGAAACTATGCTAGAGGGTACACCATGCAATCTAACTATTTATCTGATATACAACCCAGTCAACTTCTCTAATGGATATTCCATATTCGTAGGAATGAAATGGGCAGATTTGGTCAACCTGTCCACAACAACCCATATAGCATCACAACCAGCTAGAGTCCTAGGGAGTCCAGACACAAAATCCATAGAGATACTATCCCACTTCCATTCAGGAAAACTCAAAGGTTGCAACTTACCCGAAGGTTTCTGGTGCTCTATCTTAGCCTTCTGACACACTAAGCAAGCATAAACAAACTCAGCCACATCCTTTTTCATCCTAAGCCACGAAAACATCCGTTTCAGATCCTGATACATCTTTGTGGCTCCTGGGTGAAGACTCAAACCACTCCTATGTCCTTCCTCAAGGATCAACTTCCTAAGCTTTAGAACATCAGGTATACAAACTCTATCCTGGAACCTCAAAATTCCATCAGCTCCTTCCTTAAAATTGAGATTTCTACCCTGAGCAATCAGCTCTCTCTGATCTAAAAGGTACACATCTATCTTCTGCCCTTCTATAATCTGATCCATCAAACTGCTAGTGATTTTCAACGTTCCTAGCCTAATGCTCTTAGGGATAACTTCCCAAGCTAAACTCAAGTCTCTAAACTCCTCGATCAAATCCATCTCCCTAACCATCAAGGCTGAAACATGTAAGACTTTTCTACTCAAAGCATCAGCCACTACATTGGCTTTACCTGGGTGATAACTCAACTCAAACTCATAATCCTTAAGAAATTCCATCCACCTACGTTGTCTCATATTCAACTCCTTTTGGTCAAACAAATATTTCAAACTCTTATGGTCACTATAGACCTCAAATCTAGCTCCATAAAGATAATGCCTCCAAATTTTTATGGCAAACACTACAGCTCCTAACTCCAAGTCATGGGTAGGGTAGTTCTTCTCATGGGTCTTAAGCTGCCTAGAAGCATAAGCTATTACTTGACCGTTCTGCATCAACACACCACCTAAACCTTGCTTTGAAGCATCACAGTACACTACAAAAGGTTCACTAGGATTGGGTAGCACTAACACAGGTGCAGATGTCAACCTATTCTTCAACTCCTGAAAACTTTCCTCACACTTAGAGTCCCACACAAAGATCTGACCTTTTTTATTAAGGCGGGTCATAGGCAAAGCTATCTTAGAGAATCCTTTTATAAACCTCCTATAGTACCCGGCTAAACCCAAGAAACTCCTAACCTCGGTCACTGACTTAGGTGCATCCCAATGGAGTATGGTTTCTACCTTAGTTGGGTCTACGGCTATCCCTCCTCTAGAGATGATGTGTCCTAAGAAACTCACCTCCTCTAACCAGGACTCACACTTAGACAACTTGGCATACAACTGCTTTTCCTTAAAGGTTTTCAAGACTATCCTCAAGTGCTCTTCATGTTCCTCCTTAGTCTTAGAGTATACTAGGATATCATCTATGAAGACAACTACAAATCTATCCAAGTATGGATGAAAGATCTTTTTTATGTAGTCCATGAACATAGCAGGAGCATTAGTCACACCAAAAGGCATAACTAGGTACTCATAATGGCCATAGCATGTTTTGAACGCAGTCTTTGGAATGTCCTTAGACTTGACCCGAATTTGGTGATAGCCTGATCTCAAATCTATCTTAGAAAACACACATGCTCCTATTGGCTGGTCCATAAGGTCATCTATCCTAGGAAGAGGATACCTATTCTTAATAGTCACCTTGTTGAGCTATCAATAATCGACACACAACCTCATGCTGCCATCTTTCTTCTTTACCAACAGCATTGGCGCTCTCCACGGAGACACACTAGGCCTAACAAACTGCTTTTGAAGTAGTTCCTCTAACTGTTTCTTCAACTCAGCTAGCTCTAGAGGGGACATCCTATAAGGTGCTATGGATATAGGTCCTATACCTGGCACTAAGTCTATGCTAAACTCAACCTCTCTCTCGAGTGACAAACTATAAACATCCTCGGGAAAAACCTCAGGGAACTCTCTCACAACTGGCACATCCTTAACCTCAGCCTTTCTCTCTACTTCTAGGGAAGATAAGATCATGTATACTTGGGCTTCTTCTCTAATAGAAGCCTTGACTTGGTTGGCAGTCAGAAAACTCGGATCCTTAGGATCGACAGCAATTCCAAAAACAACAGTTTTATCAAAGCAATTCAAAAGGACATGATTGGCAGATAACAAGTCCATACCAATAATAACATCAAGTTGTTTAATTTCTATCATCAATGACAATGGAACAACCTTTACAAATATGGGAGCTAACAACAAGCTTATTGGTAGCGGTAGCAATAACTAGATCATATTCAACATGGGCAACAGGTAATCTAAGGTGCTCAACACAATCATGTGATATAAAAGAATGCGATGCACCCGAATCAAACAACACTATTAGAGGGGTACCTTTGATGAGGCACTTACCTTGAATCAGGTCTTCAGATTCTGAGGCTTTAGCTCCACTGAGAGTGAAGACTCTTCCACTTGTCCTCAGTCGATTGGCTTGAGAACTCTTGCTGGCACTCTGTGGCTCTGTCTTTGCTCCACTACAATCCTTACTGATATGACTAGGCTTCCCACACTTGAAGCAGATGATGTCTGTCTCCTTGCAGTCATGAGTACAGTGCTCCTTACCACACTTGCCACACCTGATTGGCCTAGAAGAGGCAAATTCTCCGCCACTAGCTGGTCCCGACGTATACTGTGGTTACTTGACGGCGTACTTGAACCCACAACCAACTAGTGCCAACTGTTGTTTTCCTTTATCCTATTGGGTCGTCCTTTTGCTACCTTGAGAACCAGAACTCTTGAACTGAGCAACTCTAGACTTGTAGTCTTCCTCAAAGATTCTGCACTTGTTCACCAAGGTGGGGGAAACACGGATCTCCTGGTAGCTGATGGCTTGCTTGATCTTTGGGCACAAACCATTCTCGAACTTCACACACTTAGAGCGATCATCATTACAATACTGATAGAGCGGATAATAACATGACAATTCCTCAAACTTAGCGGCGTTATCCCCAACGGACATGTTTCCCAAAGTCAAAGCCAGAAACTCCATCTCCTTCTTGTCGGGTATATCAACAGGGAAATGCTTCCCCAAGAATCTCTCCTTGAAGGCATCCCAAGTAACAGCGGCGCTTTCAGCTTCCAAACGTTGGCGGCAATTCTCCCACCAATGTTCAGCTTCTTCTACCAACATGAAGGTAGCAAAGGTAACCTTCTGAGCATCAGTGCATGCCATGGCCCGAAAGATCTTCTCAAGCTCTCGGATCCATGTCTGAGCACCTTCAGGGTCATAAGCTCCCTTGAAGGATGGCGGTTTATTCCTTTGGAACTTATCCAAACCCTGAAATTCAGCTGGTCCACCTCCGTTGTGATTCTGATTTTGCCCTATGGCATTAACTAATGCTTCCAGGGCATCGGCAATCGCACAATCGTTTCTACCTGCCATAACTTCATGCATCATTCAAGGAAACTGATCAATATCGAAAGTCAAGCAAAACAAAACTAACCACTTCATACTCTATACCGTCGTCATAGAAAATCATATAAGAGTACACAGAAGAAAACACAACAGACACATATCGCGGCCTGTGGGACATACCGGCTCTGATACCACTAAATGTGACACCCACTACCCTGCATATAATAAAACATAAATAAAATCATAAATTTCTTTAAAAATAATATAACAATTAAAATAAAAACATATCCTCAAGGGTAACGTGCATCACATCATCTATATCGTAAAACGTAGGAATCTGAAATAATCAAAATCCTATAAAAACAAACTGCGGAAAACATAAATAATAAACATAACCCAAATCCCGATATCACATATCAGAGTTGGTATACATAATACATCGGAATAAAACTAAACAACTGAACGTAAATCCTAACTACTACTACTACTAAGAGAGATCTCCACGGGATCACTCCTCATCGGCATGCTCACCATCCTCTGCACATACAGCATCATATGCACAAGAACAACAAAAGATAGGGGTGAGAAACACGATCATAAATATATGTAAACGGAATGGAATAGTAATTAAGATGACATACAACATACATCAATCAATATAGATATAATCAATGTATATATCAAAGATGCATGTCAATACGAATGCAACATCACTACTCCATATGCATGTGGCCAACAACTCTAACTCTGGAAAGACGAATAGGAGTACATGTTCGGTTATCAACGTGGTTGATATGCCAGACCATGGGCCATCCTCGAACACTCTCACCAATCCTGATAATGTATAGTGGCTAGTCAGGGTACTCAAGCTTATTCATTAGGTCACTACGACAATAGGTAGCTAGCCCATATCACCTGGAACTTCCATACCCAATGTACCCGCAAGGCCGGGATAACACCCATCATGGCCTCCATTATCACGATTCATCGTTTGCTTTCCACCCAACATATCAACTTCAACGTATAATGCGTGCAATGTTCATCAATATGCAAACACACCATTCACCACCATAATCAATCACATTGATTATTAACTATGACCATCCACGATGGTCATCAACAACATCACTAATAATAACTCATCGTTATCATTATTAACAGCATCTTCGTTATTATCTTTATCATTCCATGATGTACTTCACTAACTCGTTCTGTTTTAAACCATGGGGTTACATCCTAGTTTTAAGTATGGTCAAAGATCAAGTGTTCTTAAGCTCCTAAGGGTAACCTAAAGTCCTTAGATCATAACAAGCCTATATAACACTATCCATCAAGCATAAGGGGTCAAAACTGCTCCTAGGCATGTGAGAATCGATTTCCAATCTCTGGAATCGATTTCTCAAGTTTTCAAATCGATTTCAATTCCATGGAAATCGGTTTCAACATGTTCAAATCGATTTCCCTATAATGGGAATCGATTCTGAACAAGGCAAATCGATTTCCAAGTGCTGGAAATCGATTTCTGGGTTCTGAATGCGTGAAAACCGATTCCTTAAAGTTAGAAATCTACTCCAGGAGTCCTAAATCGATTTCCCCATGATGTGAATCGATTTCCACAAGGCCAAATCGATTTCCACACCATGGAAATCGATTTTGGAGGATTCAAATCGATTTCCATGTGTTGGAAATCAATTTCCGGGTGTCAGATCATGCAGAAATGGGTTTTCTCCGCTATCGGACCGGTCTACGTTCTCTAATTGACATATCATTCAAGCCTAAGCTATTTATCACCAATTTGATTAGTCTAACACTCATAAATAATAACCTAAGTGTCCTCAAACTAATCCTTGGTCATCAATCTCACATCGCCTATTTATTTTCTCCCTATAACTATGTTCGTATAGCATAAGGTTAACAAAACACCATATCATGGCATAAACAACATGCTCATCATCATCAATTCATCAACAATCATATAAATCATGAACTCATAATTATAAACATGTTATAACATCAAATTATTCATCAATCAATGCTCATATAGCCAGAAAACAACATAACAACATTCATAGGCATACGCAGGCATACATAGGGGTCATGGGTTAACCCCTTCATCTTAACCTATCCCAAAACCCACATATTCATGACCAATTTCTCCCCCCATACCTGGTATGATTATTCACAGCCTAAGGGAAAGAGAACAGAGCCAAGTTTCGCTACGGTTCCTCCTTACGGGTTCAACACTTGATCACGATCGCAGCACTGGAAAGCAAAGTCGATCTTTAAGTGAAGGATTGAAAGGAAACCAAATCTAGGATTAGATAACTCACCTTGGTTTCTAGCTTAGGAAGATTAACTCTAGCAGCAGGGATAGACTTGCCAAGCAAAGGCGTGTTCTTGACGAAGAACACCAAAACAGGATTCGTCTTTTGGGTTTTCTAGAGCAAGAGATTAGTGAAAGCTCTTAGGGATGAGAAGAGGCAACTAGTGAGTATAGTAGGGTGTAAAGGCTAGTTTTAGGTCATACGCTACGTATATATAGCTGTTAGGGACATTTTAGGACGAATGAGCCGTACACAGCATAGCCCAATAACACAAACGCGTACACAAGCTCTGGCCAGCATGGGAATTGATTCCACAACCATGGAAATCGATTTTCCATTTACCAAATCAATTTTCTTGTCAAAGAAATCGATTTTACCCTTTAAGAAATCGATTTCCACTTGCTGGAATCGATTTCTTCAGTTGGAAATCGATTTCCCAAATCGTTTCCCCTTCAAAAAGCGTGTTTTTGGCCTTGACACCTGAATAAAAATTGTAGATAATTCTCTAAGATTTCCAACGCAACCAAGATCACTCCAATCGGATGTCTAGAACTCAAGATGTGGCCAAAACCGTGAAACAGGTTACTTGGACTCGAATGGATCGATTATCCTAAAGGCTGAACTACTTCAAGTATGAACTTATGCACCCAAAACAAGCATAAAAAACATATGCAAACATCTTTAAGCAAGTATTAACACATATAAACATAGAGGTGAAAAATAGGGTGTTACAGTAGGCAAGGGAATGCATGATCGTCTGGTGTGACTGGACAGGCTGCGAGACCATAAGTCACGGGAAGAGTGTTTGCCGTGAGGGGAGCTGAATCCTCTCGATGCCCAGATCTGATTCAAGGTAAGTGTTTAGTTTCAGGCAAAATCTTATCTGTGTTGTTTGATTCGGGGGCTACTCATTCATTTATTTCTTTGGAGTGCATGAATCATTTAGGGTTACCAGTTTTGTCTTTACCATATGACCTTACTGTTTCCACAGCCACTGGTGATTCATTGACTACCCTATTTGCATGCTTGAAATGCCCTATTACAATAGAAAACAAACATTTTATTGTTGACCTAGTCTGTTTGCCTATGCAACAAATTGATGTTATTTTAGGCATGGACTGGCTTTTGGCTAACCATGTGATACTGGACTGCTCAAATAAGACCTTTTGTTTTTCTGAGCAATCTGGGTTGACACCTGCTAATGAAAGTATTCCGAAGGGTGTACATGCTGGAGAGTGCATGGTGCTGTTCTCCTTGGAAGCAAAGGAAACTCTGAATGTGGAAGCGCTGCCAATTGTGCCGTTCTCGGGTTACTACCTGTAAAACCCCAATTTTTCAGAACTTTTTTATATTAATAAGAGAATAATTAAGTTTATATTTTATTCGAGAATTTAGAAAATGAAATAAAATAAACCGAGAGCATATTCATGCTCAATGCTATCGTACGAAACTACAATTAAATTTTGAGCTAAAAATTGAAATTGAGCCCGATCTGCGTTTTTCCACTGACAGTAAGATTTTATTGCTCAGGAGACCTAATTTCGACTCATGAACGAGACAGTTAGTCTTAGAATCGAATTTCCTACGTTTTTGATAAATTTAAAAAAAATCAGTTCCTGAGCTTCGTTTGGGCGAAATCTCAAATCGGGTGACAAACGGAGCTGGATATGGATTTACTGTTAACGGATAATCTTGATGTCACATCAAATCATATCACATGGGAAAGGGTGCCAACATCATGATGATGTTTGAAAATATCTGGACGTGAAAAGACCAAAATACCCCTAACCTTTTTCATTACTACCATTTAACCTTGAAGGAAAAGACCAAAATGCCCTTAAGTGGCCCAATTTTGGGCCAATTCGGCCCTCCTTTCCCACGCCCAAACCAGCATATGAGAGCCTTCAATCACTTCTCTCATTCACTTCATCTTCTTCCTTGAGAATTCCACCATTTTTCCTTAGAGAAAAGCTTGATTTTTTGAGAGAAAAGTGTGATTCTTGACCAATCTTCTTCATTCAAGAGGTAAGATCACTTTTATGATCCTTAAACCTCATGAATCTCTTTCTAATTCAAGGTTTAATAGTTTGATTTCTTGAGTTCCAACTTCATGAACCAAAATTCAAAAATTCCTAGAAAATTGTAGAAAAATCCTTTTAATGGGAAACCAATTTCTTTGAGCTAGCTCATCACCTTCTACCTCTATCCAAGAGTATGTGATCAAACTCTCATCCTAGCCTATTTTTGTAAGAGTCTCCGAACCCTAGAAAATTGGGGGAAGATTGGAATTCTCCAATTTTTGTTCTTTAACACTTGATTCCATCCTTACCTTTCCTATGGTCATGTAATCCAAGTGATTGGAAAACCAAATCAATCCCTAGCCATTTTGTCTCTTCATGGCCGAGACCTATGGGCTGTGGAACCATGAGCTTTGTTTCAAATTTTAGGGTAATAGGACTTGTTTTAGGGTTAAACATGCTTAAGAACCAAACATCCAAAAGATTGGAACCAAATGAGGTCCCTAGCCTATTTTACAAATTTTGGCCGAACCTTAGACCAATTATGGGGAAGTAAAATTATGTTTTGAATTTTTTATTTTGTATTGATTGTTGTTATGAATTGAATTGTGCTTGATTGTTTTAGGCGACGCGGGCGAAACCGAAACCGGAGCCGACAACCGTTCAACAATTGATTTAGAAACTTAAAGAGGTAAAGGGAGGTATTTCATAATAAGTTTGGTAGTCTCATGGTGTTTGATTGTTACATGTGATGTGGGTGTTTTGATTAATGATTGGAAGATGTGTATGAATGACATATGTACTTGATGTATCTAATAAAGCATACTTGTACACTTGAATATGATTTGTGGCATTGATGCCTTGGATGAAATTTATTGTGATATTGGGCTGCTTTGATACCCATATATATATATATATATATATATATATATATATATATATATATATATATATATATATATATATCCTGGAGTGGTTAAGAGCATAGGACTGGCTATGACTCGATAAAGAAGATGAAAATACTCGAAAACCGAAATCAGAGTTTTGAAAACGGATTTTGAAACCAAAGGAAAGTTTTTGAGAAATGTTTCGATTATCGAGGAGGGAAACTTCTTTTTTTAAAAATATTAGTTGCTTTTTGAAAGAAAAAGTTTTTTAAGGAAAAGTCAATGCAAAGTGGATTTCCTTTTAGAAAAACGTTTTTAAGGAGACAGAACCTTTAGAGAAACGGATTTGTGAAGAAAAAGAGTTTTTCCCGGAAAAATTTTTCTCAGAAAAGAATGTCTTAGTTCAAGACAATGAAACTGAGTTTTTGTTTTCCAAAGTTGTTTTGTAAGAATAAGACCGAAAGAAAAACGATGATTCTTTTTTAGATGTATGCAAGCCTAGTGACCGAGACGTCGGGCTAGTGTTTTGTGAATTGAGCACTCGGACCTCGTGTCCTGTGTTTTGAATGAATAGGCTTAATGTTCTTTAAAACGAGTCGTGACCTATATGCCTCGACAAGAAAGAATGAACGAAAAAGAAATCAGAACCTTTTGTGTACATACATGAAACGACAGACGTGCCATTTGAAAACGAGCTACAACTCAAATAGTTGAGAATATGAGCCAGTTAATACCACTAGGTCCATAGGGGCATACTGTGTTCGAGACTCCACAAGTGGCCGGAGGCGTTCCAACCCCGTGCCGTGGTAATCGGTTGCCAAATACGGATGAACTCGATCAGAGATTGGACTATTCATGATATGGTTATGACATGGTACCCCTGAACAATTGGAGATCGGACCTAAATTGAGAGGCCGTCTCATGAGAACAATTGTGTTTATAGGAGTATTCGCGGCCTATCGCTCGATGAAGGAAAGTAGGAATCTCCGGAGAACATGAATTAGAAAGATGATATTGAAGTCTCATGCATTATTATAACTCATGATAGTGTTTGAGATATTATGTTGTATGAATATCTGCTATTATAACTATATTTATTTATGGATGTATTTGTTGTTTATCGCTTGTGCGGCTATCGTGATAAACTTATAAAATGAGTATCTCACCTTTGCCTCTACATGTTGGACACCCTATTGTGTTTTTGGATACATGTACAGATGATGATCATAGGTCCCCGTGGACACGTGAGGACTCGAATGACGAAGTCTTCTGAAGGAGCAGAAAAAGAGGATCCCTCTGAATTCCTTTGGGAATCGGAGCTGACTTTGGGGTTGTATCCCAATGGCTACTTTTAGCTCGACCAGCATAGGAGTCTTACGTTTGAGGCAGTTATATTTTACCTACTGTGTGTATGATGACCATATTTTTAAGTCTGTAATATGATGTACCAGATCTAAACCTATTCTATTAGTTAAACTATGTTTATAAGGAACTTATATGCTTCGGCATACTTATGTCATAATTATGTTAGTGTGAATCTTAAATATTGATGTGTATTATAAAATTTATTCCTTTGTCTTGAGTTAGGATTGCCTATGCATGTAGAATATTTTAGACCCACGTTTTCGAACGTAATTAATTAATTAAAGTATTTGTCGAAAGCAACCAGTGTTTTATTTTGTTTATGTTTTCCGCAATCAAGTTCGTGTATGTGGTGCCCAAGGGGAGTGTTACATTAGTGGTATAAGAGCTGGTCGAGTCTTTCGAGAATCCTTGGGGAATTGGTCTATTGTGTTTGTTTTGTGTGATCTCTGTGTGAACTTTGTTTGAATTGTTTCTCTGTTGAAGCAATGTGTGTTGACACACGAGCTTATGTTTCCTTATTAAGGTATAATTGGTTTGACTTGTAGGGAAACATGAATCTAAGAGGTGGTCATGGTGGAGGTCGTGGCAATGATGGTGGTGGTCACGGCACTGCTGATGACAACATTAATCGGGCTATCCAGGCAATGGCTGATATGGCAGCAAATGTTGCTTATCAAACGGCTACGATGGCTCAACAGAATCAACAGAGGGCCGATCTTGCTGCCAATGCCAGAGGTTTAGTTGACTTTCAGCGTCATGATTCTCCGCAGTTTCATGGAGACTGTGACCCGGAAAAGGCTGACTTATGGTTGCAAGAGGTGGAGAAGATTTTTGCTATTCTGCACTACCCCGAGGGAGTGAAGGTGGACTATGCCACATTCCTGTTTCTGGGTGATGCAGAATATTGGTGGGGAGGAACCAGACAACTACTAGAAACCAACAACCAAGAGATCACTTGGAGAGTATTTCGCACCAAGTTCCTAGACAAGTACTTTCCCCAGAATGCCAGGACCGAGAAAGAGCAGGAATTTCTGAGGCTGCAGCAAAGGGACATGACTGTTGGGGAATATGTGGCAAAGTTTGAATCGCTCGCCAAATATTTCCGCTTTTTCCAAGCCCAACCTGATGAAGACTGGAAATGCGAGAGATTTGAAGGAGGTCTACGCTTCGAAATCAAGGAATCTGTGTTGCCGCTGGAGATCCGTAACTTTCAAGCCCTGGTGGAGAAGTGCAGAAAAGTGGAAAAGATGAGAAGGGGAAGAGAAAACAAGAGCATGGTGGGAGGACCATCTAGTTCCAAGAGCCCGAACCAATACCAGAACCAGAAAGGGAAGCAGTCCCAAAAGAAACTGTATTCCCGACCCCGAGGGAATAGTCAGAAACAGCAATCTTATCGTATTGTCGCTTCTGCCTATAGTGGAGGGAATGGAAATGATCAGAATCAAGGCCAAGTGCAGAGAAGTTTCAAGTGTGGGAAATAAGGACATCCAACTGAGGAATGCGTGCTGAAGGGAGTTCTATATTTCCAATGTGGGAGATAGGACACTTCGCGAGGGATTGCCCGACACCAAAATCCGAGCTGACTGTCAACAATGCACGGACCGCTAGACCAACAGCGAGGGGAAGGGTTTATACCATGAGTGGCGCTGATGCTTCCAAAACTGATGATCTCATACAAGGTAGTTGCAACATAGCTGGTAATCTCCTAACTATACTATTTGATTCGGGTGCTACGCATTCGTTTATCTCCTTGGATTGTGTGAAACATTTGGAATTGCCTGTTTCTTCGCTATCTTTTGATTTGATTGTTGCTACTCCAACTGCTAAACCTGTTACAGTAAATACTGTATGTTTGAACTGTCCTATTATTGTTCATGATAGGAAATTCCTTGTTGACTTAATATGTTTGCCTTTGACAAAATTGAATGTGATCCTAGGCATGGATTGGTTATCTTCCCACCATATCCTTTTAGACTGTGCACATAGAACCTTAGTTTTTCCTGACCCTGCGATTTCTAGATTTTTAACTGCCAACCAAGTAAGCGCTTCTTTGAAAGAAGGAGCTCAAGGATACATGCTTCTATCCTGTTTAGAAATCGAGAGGGACGTTGTCTTGAGCGATGTGCTGGTTGTGAAAGATTTTCCATAAGTTTTTCCCGAGGACGTTCCAGGTTTGCCACCTATGAAAGACATCGAGTTTTCGATTGATCTAGTTTCGGGATCCGGTCTGATCTCTATAGCTCCCTATAGAATGTCACCTAAGGAGTTAGCCGAGCTGAAGACCCAACTAGAGGATCTGATGTCTAAACGGTTCGTGAGACTGAGTGTGTCCCTGTGGGGAACACCAGTGTTATTTGTGAAGAAGAAGGACGGGAGTTTGAGACTCTGCGTGGATTATCGTCAACTCAATAAGATAACGATCATGAACAAGTATCCTTTACCTCGCATAGATGATTTGATGGATCAATTTCAGGGAGCCGCTGTCTTTTCAAAGGTTGACCTGAGATCTTGTTATCACCAGATTAGAGTAAAGAACGAGGACGTACCTAAGACTGCATTCAGGACTCGTTATGGTCACTATGAGTACCTCGTGATTCGCCTTTTGGAGTGACGAATGCGCCTGCTATCTTCATGGACTACATGAACCGGATTTTCTGCTTGTTTCTGGATAAGTTCGTTGTCGTGTTCATCAACGATATACTCATCTACTCTAAGAGTCCCAAGGAGTATGAGGACACCTATGATAAGTTTTAAAGATTCTTCACAAGGCGAAATTGTACGCAAAGCTGCCCAAGTGTGAGTTTTGGCTGGATGAAGTCAAATTCTTGGGGCACGTGATTACGAAGGAAGGGATTGTCATTGACCCTACGAAAGTGGAGCCATTACTTCTGTGGGAAAGACCCAAGACTGTGATAGAAATTCGCAGTTTCATTGGATTGGCTGGTTACTACAAAAGATTCATTGAAGGATTCTCAAAGATTGTTGCGCCGCTGACTCAACTTACGAGGAAGGACAAACCGTTCACTTGGACTGAGAAATGTGAAGAAAGTTTTCAGACGATGAAGGAACGTTTAACAACCTCACAAGTGTTAGTGTTACCCAAACCGGATGAACCATATGAAGTGTACTGTGAAGATTCGCATTAGGGTTTAGGATGTGTACTTATGAAGCATCGGAGGGTTGTAGCTTACGCTTCGCGCCAGTTGAAAACTCATGAGAGGAATTACCCGACGCATGACCTAGAGCTAGCTGCTGTGGTTTTTGCACTGAAGATCTGGAGACATTACTTGTATGGATCCAAGTTTGATGTCTTTAGTGATCACAAGAGTTTGAAATGCCTGTTCGACCAGAAGGAGCTTAACATGAGGCAGAGACGTTGGATGGAGTTTCTTAAAGACTACGACTTCACTTTGCTATATCACCATGGGAAAGCAAATGTCGTTGCAAACGCTCTGAGTCGGAAGACCCAGCATATCTCTGCGATGATGATCAAGGAGTTAGAGTTGATAGAACAGTTTCGTGATCTCAATCTAATTATGTAAGTGAACCACGAGAAGATTAGTTTGGGAATGATTAAGGTATCTAGTGGACTGATGGAAACGATCCACCAACAACAAGCATCCGATGAGTACCTCCAAGAGAAAAAGCAGTTACTTGGACAAGAGAAGGCTACAGAGTTCAACTGGGGAACCGATGGCATCTTGAGATGCAATGGACGGGTTTGTGTGCCTAGCGACCCAGAGATGAGGAAAATGATTCTGGAAGTCAGCATATCACGCCCTAGGCGTGATCCATGTCACGACCGTGATGTGCTAAACAAGAACAAGTAGAAGCAATCACTGGGAGGCCGTGACATGGCTCATGCCCGTGACACTACCCAGAAATTTAAATGAACACTTCCAGATAGGATCATGGCTGGGCCATGAAGGGCATCACGCCAATGAAGGGGATCACACCCATAAGGCAGAAAAAAAAATGAGACTTCCAGAAAGTATCACGGCCTGGCCGTGAAATACATCACAGGCCGTGATCTGGGCCAGAGACTAAGTTGAGAAGGAACAAAAGTGATCACGGCTAGGCCGTGAAATTATTCACGGGTGTGACATGCTCAAATACTAAAGACAGAAGCAATCACATCTAGGCTGTCAAGGCCATCACGGTCGTGACACGTTCCAGCGCTGAAATAAGATGTTTTTCCGTCACTCTCTTAGTCATTTTGAACCAAACCCCTTTTAATCTTCTTCAACCTTTCCTCCAAGACTCCATAGCCACAAGCTCAAGGTAACATCTACCCCTCCTTCATTTTCCATTCTTTCACCAAAATCCTCCCAAACAACCATTCCTTCCTTCACCATCCACCATTCACCCATCTTTTCATCTCTACAAACCAACACCCACCATACCCATTTCACCTAAAAGCTTGGTATCTTCTTCCTCCACCCATTTGTGACACTCGCTACCCCGCATACGATAAATATAAATAAAACATGCAAGTTAAAAAGACTTTAACATAAAAGGTAGCAAGTGCCACGTGATCCGAAAACGTTGTAAACATAAATAACAACTGCGGAAAAACATAAACATAAACAAAACCTGAAGCCCGATGTCACATATCAGAGCTGGTATCCACTAGCGATATTACATCGGAAAATAACTAACATAACTAAATATAAACCAAACTATACTATGAGCAAGCGATCTCCTTGGGATCACTCCTCAGCTAGCAGTTCACCATCTTCTGCATAACCAAAGGTACATGCAAAACACAACAACAGATAGGGAGTAAGGAACTGTACGTATAAACATAAACGGTAATAGAGCAGTTAGCAAGATGATCATGTAACATATAGACATCATAATACAACATACATGTTATAACGCACACCATCATATCACATTATAAACATGCTATGCGATGCATACTACTCCACTACTACATATGCAATGTGGATCCATCAACATCAACTCTGGAAAGACAATTAGGAGTACATATCCATGTTGACCATCCTACATCAACATTGAACACTCACCAAACCGTGGGTGACGTCCGTGGATACTCTCAACTAATCCTGATAATGTACTGTGGCTCGTCAGGGTAGTCAGGTTATTGATAAGACACTCAGGCCACGGGTTGCAAGTCCATGCCATATGGAACCTCCTTACCCAACTCTACCCTCAAGGCGGGGATAACACCCATCGTGGCCTCCACCATCGCAATTCATTGTTTGCTTTCCGCCAAAACTATCATCTCTATGCAATGATGCTTGCAATGTTCAACCAACATGCAAACACATGTCCAACCATCCATCATCAACACCATTACATGGCTATCAACTTTTACCAACAAGCATCAAAGATGATTTATCAACATCAATCTTGACCAATAAGCATCAAGAATGATTTAACCAACAACATCGGTAACATTAAGTCATTACCGATAACATCATCTTCTCATTAATTAATCTCTTTATTACGTCTCCATTATTACACTTTACCATGTCACTGTCCTAATTCATTTATTATCCTCAAGGTCGTATTTTATAATCTCTTATGTCATATTTTTATCCCAAAAAGGATATTAAATTTCTTTTTCTTTAAAACAATGAAATTTCTTAATTCTGACACTGGCACGGCCTGAGCATGGGCGTGCTATGTGAGAGCATGGGCCTGCTAAACAGCGTCACTTTCTCCTTTTTCAGGCATGGACATGCTACTGAGAGCACGGGCGTGCCGGCTTTACTGGGCAGAGAGCACGGGCATGCTGATAATGAGTACGGGCGTGCCGGCTTTACTGGGCAGAGAGCACGGGCGTGCTAGCTTTACTGGGTAAAGAGCACAGGCATGCTCAACACTGTTACAGCGTCTCAGATCTGGGAAACGTAGCAATTTCAAGATTTCAACCCTCCAAATCAATCCTAAGGTTCTTGACTAATCCATTAGCATTAATCTCACCCCTCATCAACATATTTATGTTTTATGTACATCAATTAGACTAATCCTAGTTTTAGGCTAAGCGCTAACATCCCTATGTCTTTTATTGACATAGATTCAATAGCAGTTCCAATATATCGACTCATACAATCATGGAATATCAATAGCTTCATAAGCAACATCATAAACAACATCATGAACAACATCATAAATGTCATGCCAAGATCATCCAAACCATTTAAACAATTAACAACATGTATGAACAACCATAACAACTTCATATAGCAATTAAGACATATAGCACACAAATAGGGTCATGGGTTAACCCTCATCTTACGCTACCCTAGAACCTATATGTTATACTAATTCCTTCTCCCCATACCTGGCGTGACGATACTAGCCTACTAGCCAACAAGAACGAAGTCTAAGCGTGACTCCTCCAAACGGGTTCAACAGGTTCAACGAGATTTGACCAAGAGCGCCAAGGCAAAAGGATAAGTTAATTCCCAAACAAGAAAATGAAGGGAATTGACACAAGGGTTATGCACATACTCCGATTAGATCCCTGGGGAACTAATCTGCTAGTTGCCGTTCACAGCACTGGCACACGAACAACGAAGTCTGGTTTGATAGGGACAAAACGGTTCAACATTAACTCAAGGGATTCAAAGAAAAAGGATGAACAGGGTTGGTTACCTTACCTTAGAGTAACACTAAGCTAGAAGCTTAACCTCAAACACAACAGCAAACACCACAGGGATGTGTTCTTGATGAAGAACACCCAACAAGGATTGAGGAAAGCTCAAGGATTCAATGGAAAACCAAGAGAATGGTAAAAGACGGCTGTTTCTAACTTTAGGATTGACGGCTATGAGTTTTAGGTCGAGCAAAAGAGGTATAAAAAGGGTGGGGGATGAAACGGGTTGACTAAAAGCCCAAAACGTGTTTCTGGTGCGAGCGTGTAGAACGGGCATGCTCACTGGTTTGGCCCTAAATTAAGCTAAGAGTGTTCGGTTTATGTGTTCTTGGTGGAGTTGGAAAGCTAAGAGAATTTCCTACAAAATCATGTTTCATGACCCATTCCTAATTCGGACTCTAACAGGGTCAAAAGTGCGATATAAGTTCAGCGTTAAAAAGATAGTTGTTTCTAGATAGGATTTTTAGGAGATTAAGATAAGATAATCTTATCTATTCAATGATTGAATCTCTATGACATCTAATTGATCTTATACCAACACAACTACAATTATCATAAATTTATACATCTTATATTAATATAAACATGATCTAAATATGAATACAGATAATTATATATTAATATAATTCTATTATGCATTAATACAAGTGATCCAGTATTAATAAAAACATATATATAATCGATGACATGTAAATAAATATACAATCACACATTAATTACACATATCATATTAGTCCATACAAGACAAAATATAAGCACACGAGATCACACACTTACATACTAATATAATCAATTATATATTCATATAGATACTTATAAAATGCAAGCATATTGTCATATATTATACTAATAATAACGATAATAATAATAATAATAATTATAGAAACACATACACACCCATACGAAAAACGGGATGTTACACCGCTCACAGCAACACCAACCTTATTTCCCTACTAACTACCTTCGCTAAGCCTAAACCCACTGATAACTCTTTTTATGAAGAGTTTTTTGTACCTTTTTCACTTGTATTTTTGTGATCTTTGAGTATTTTGAGTTTATATTTTAGCGTTTTAGTGTGATTCTGTGTATAGCATTTTTTATAAGAGTCTTTTGAGTTTTCATGTTTTGGTGTCTTTTAGAACTGTTTTGGTGATTAATTGAGAGTTTTTCTGTGCAAAGCAGTTTCTGGATAATCAGGCGCTGAACTGGAGACGTTTCTATGGGATTTACTATAGCAATGGTAGCTGAAGTTGGTTTGGAAAAAGGACAAAAGCTCAAAACATTTTCTTACATGAGTAGTTGTCCTTCGCTGATAAGGACAATGACCTACACGTGGGGCTGGCATTTAGTGCATTAAACTTAGGGAATTGGGCCAAGGACACTTGTACTAGCCTACTTTTAGCCCAAAAAGGATGAGAGAGGAAAGGGCCTTGAGATATTTTTTAGAAAACCCTAAATAGGGGACAGCCAAGGGAACAATCATCAGACATCATCTTCCCTATTTGAGCAAGGACAGTAGCTGCGCCTATTTCTCTCTCTCCTCCATTATAATGGCTTTTTCTTCCATTTCTTGTTTTTCTCTTTGTTTTTGTAAGCTCAATATGAGCTAAACCTCTTGTAGCTATGGGATGTTGACTTGTAATGGATTTCTAGTAAATGTTATGTTATGCTTTGGTATTGCATTTTCTATAAATCTGATTTGGTTGTGTTTTAATTGAGCTTGATCACCTTAGTTAGAACTTGAGCTCATGGTTACTTGGAAAAGCTAAGTGTAGTAGAACTGTTTTATAGATCAGAGTAAAATCATTAATTGGAAAATTATGATGAAGAATGATTTAGGAATGAACGTTCTAACTCTTAGGCTAGCTGCAACGAGCTTAAGTGAGGCGTGAATGTAACTAATATGGACCTAGGAATAGGAGACGTTTAGTGAAGTTCATCTTCGAACTGTTGGAAAACAAACTTTTATTTCTTGGAGCCAATTATCATAGCACTGCAAACGCATAACTGAACTAGATTGAAGTTTAAAGGGATACTTCCCCATAGCTGTTTTACCCATTCTGTTAACAAATCTGTTTTTATTGCTCTAACATTTATTTGCCAAAACTGCTCTGGCCACACACACACCAACTATTTGTCACTTTTTGTTAATCTTAATTAATAGAACCATTAGTTCAAACTTGGTACTTGATTCACCATATAATCCTCGTGGGAACGATCTCACTTACACTTTATTACATGTTAAATGATTATGTATACTTGAACATCACTCATTTTTAACCAACAAGTTTTTGGCACCGTTGCTGGGGATTGTAATGGTGTTTAATTAAGAAGTTTTAGATTAACAGTTCTATTAGTTCAGACAAACTGATTTGTTGAGTGTTTTGCTATAGTAACAGGTACTCTTACTCTGTATGCGCAGGCATAGCACTCCCGAATACCAGTTAGACCCTGAAATTGAAAGAACATTCAGAAGGTTAAACAGGTAGAACCAAGGTTTAGTTGAGTTAGGGAGACTGA
The DNA here is from genome assembly GCA_039655645.1 of Ammopiptanthus mongolicus. Classification (NCBI taxonomy): domain Eukaryota; kingdom Viridiplantae; phylum Streptophyta; class Magnoliopsida; order Fabales; family Fabaceae; genus Ammopiptanthus; species Ammopiptanthus mongolicus. The sequence goes on from CM077344.1 coordinate 31,036,826, forward strand.
TTTTTGAATCCGCTGACAGTTCCAACACTGCTACTAGTTTTTCAAATTTTGAAATGGGTGATGAACCTAACAGCATGGCTTTAGCTAATGATAGAACCAGTTTTATCAAAGGCTATGCCCTGTTTGATCCTGATACAATGAGCACAGGCATAGTGGTGCTTGGAATCACAGCTGGGCATTTTGAGTTCAAGCCTGTCATGTTCCAGATTCTGCAAGCAATAGGGCAGTTCAGTGGTGCTGCAATCGAGGACCGTCATTTGCATATGAAGCAGTTTTTGACTGTGGCTAATAACTTTAGAAACCCAGGTGTCACTGATGATTCCTTCAGACTAAGACTATTCCCATTTTCTCTGGCTGGCAAGGCTAAGAACTGGCTCAATTATTTGGACCCTAATTCTGTTGATACTTGGAATAGGATGGCTGAGAAGTTTTTGACCAAGTTCTTTTCTCCTATGAAGAATGCAAGGCTGAGAAATGACATAACCTCCTTCAAGTAGCTTGATGATGAGCCTTTGTATGAGGCATGGGAAAGGTATAAGGAGCTTTTGAAGGGATGTCCCCATCATAGCATTCCAATATGCATTCAGATGGAGCACTTTTACAATGGAGTGTTGCCAGTTGCTAGAATGATGCTTGATGCCTCTACAAGAGGCACTCTTCTGAACAAGTCCTATGATGAAGCATATGAGCTGATTGAAAGCATTGCTGCTAACAGTTATTAGTGGCCTACTGTTAGGCTTACCTTTGGAAAAAGCACAACTGCTGCAACAATTCATGAAGTAAATAGTTACAGCATTTACTGCTCAGTTGGCTTCTTTAACAAACATAGTGAAAAACTTAGCTACTACAAATCAGAGTAACCAGGCAGCTCAAGCAACTATGACTGATCCAGCTGTAAATGAACAACAAGTGCACCAAGCTGAAGCTGTTTCTTGTGTGTACTGCGGAAGAAGACATCTATTTGAGGACTGTTTCAGCAATCCTGCATCTGTTAACTATATGAACTACAATACCAATAGGGGAGACAATCCCTATTCTAATACCTACAATCCAGGGTGGAGGCAACACCCCAATATTTCTTGGAGTAACAATGCTAATGCTCTAGCAGGGAATTCAAACTTTCCTGCCAGATGCACAAATGCTCCACCTGGATTCACAAATTAGCAACCAAGGCAACAACAACAAGAACCACCTACAAATCAAGAAATGTCCTTGGAAGCTGTCCTAAAGGCATTCATGTCAGAAACTAAGGCACAGTTCCAGAGTCAAGGAATGTCTATGAGGAACCTTGAAAATCAGGTAGGCCAGTTGGCCAATGCATTGAACGGCAGACCTAGTCGCACACTGCCTTCTTCTACTGAAACTCCTTCATCGTCAAGCCCCTATGGTAAGGAGCACTGCAAGGCAATACACCTGAGAAGTGGAACTGAGTTGCCAATTATTGGAGATAAAAAGAGCAAGGTGGGAAATGAAGAGACTGAGACTGTTCTAGCAACTGATGGAACTGTTGAGAAGACATCTAAGAAAACTGCTAAAAAGCCTGAGACTGTTCCAGAAGCTGAGCCCTTGCCCAGATTTGTTCTTGAAAGGCCTCCTCCTCCTTTTCCTCAAAGGTTGAGGAAGGTTCAACAAGACAAGCAGTTCAATAAGTTCATGGAAATTCTGAAGCAGTCGCACATCAATATACCTTTGGTTGAAACTTTGCAGCCGATGCTTAATTATACAAAGTTCATGAAGGATGTGCCAACCAAGAGGAGAAGGATTAGGGAGTTTGAAATAGTTTCCATGACAAAGGAATATAGCCTAATGATCCAAGCCAAAGTACCTCCCAATTTGAAAGACCCTAGTAGTTTCACCATCCTCTGTTCCATTGGAGATACCTACTATGGCAGAGCATTATGTGATCTAGAGGCGAGCATCAACTTAATGCCTGTGTCCATTTTCAAACAATTGGGCATTAGGGATGCTAGGCTTACCACTATGACACTTCAACTAGCAGACAGGTCTATTGCATATCCAGAAGGAAAGATTGATGATGTGTTGATAAAAGTGGATAAGTTTGTATTTCCTGTGAATTTTATTATTCTGGACTGTGAAGCAGATAGGGAAGTTCCTATTATTCTGGATAGGCCTTTCCTTGCTACAGGAAGAACTCTTATAGATACAGAAAGGAGAGTTGACCATAAGGGTTAATGAGCAGAATGTTCATTTGTGCAGTCATTTGATAATTTGTTTCAAGGACACTTCCTAACAGTAAAAACAGATTTGAGTAATGATGAGCTTGAATTGGGCCCTGATGATCCTTTATTGGAAGAACTTTTTGAAATAAAGGAATGAACTGCAAGGCAACCTATGTGGGCCAGAAAATTTGAGTCATTGGAAGTCACTGATGAGACTTTCAAAGACAATATACCCTCAGTTGTGAAGCCACATGTTCTGGAGCTAAAACAGCTTCCAGCTCATTTGAAATGTTTTTATTTGGAAGACATGGAAACCTTGCCTGTGATTATTTCATCTTTCCTGACTACTGATCAAGAGAACAATTTGGTAGAGACGTTGAAGAGGCACAAGAAAGAAATTGGTTGGCAAATGACAGACATTAAAGGCATCAGTCCTACTATGTGTATACATCGAATATTGCAAGAGCCTGAAGCCAAGAATAGTATAGAGAGCCACAGGAGACTGAATCCTATCATGAAAGAAGTGGTGAAGAAAGAGGTGATCAAGGGGCTGGATGCTGGGATTATATGCCCTATTTTTGACAGTGTTTGGGTAAGCCCAGTTCAGTGTTTACCAAAGAAAGGGGGAGTGACAGTTATGGCTAATGAGAAAAATGAGCTAATCCCCACCAGAACAATCACAAGGTGTAGGATTTGTCTGGATTATAGGAAGTTGAATAAAGCCACCAGAAAAGACCATTTTCCCTTGCCTTTTATTGATCAGATGTTGGATAGGCTTTCTGGGAAGGAGTTCTACTGCTTTTTGGAAGGATACTTCGGTTACACTCAAATTGCTGTAGCAACCGAAGACCAAGAGAAAACCACCTTTACTTGTCCCTATGCCATCTTTGCCTTTAGAAGGATGCCATTTGGCCTATTTAATGCTCCAGCAACGTTCCAACGATGCATGATGGCCATATTCTCTGATATTATTGAGAAATCCATGGAAATTTTTATGGATGACTTCTCAGTATTTGGAGAGTCATTCCAGGAATGCCTTGGAAATCTAGAATAGGTCTTGAATCGTTGTGAGGAAACAAACTTGGTGTTAAACTGGGAAAAGTGTCACTTCATGGTTCAGGAAGGAATTGTGTTAGGTCACAAGGTTTCTACGAAGGGTATGGCGGTAGATAAAGCCAAGATAGAGGTCATTGAAAAGCTGCCACCACCTACCTCAATTAAAGGAGTGAGAAGTTTCTTAGGACATGCTGGGTTCTATAGAAGATTTATCAAAGACTTCTCCAAAATCTCCAAACCTCTGTGGCAGTTGCTAGAGCATGACATGATCTTTGATTTCACACCAAACTGTTTGGAAGCTTTTGAGATTCTGAAGAAGGCTCTAATCATTGCACCTGTCATAACTGCCCCTGATTGGTCTAGGCCATTTGAGTTGATGTGTGATGCTAGTGACTTCACAGTGGGAGTAGTCCTGGGCCAGAGGAAAGATAAGGTATTGCACTATTTATTATGCCAGAAAAACATTGGTTGAAGCTCAATTGAACTATACCACTATAGAGAAAGAGTTGTTGGTTGTTGTGTTTGCCTTTGAGAAGTTCAGACCCTACCTTGTTGGCACAAAGGTCATTGTCTATATTGATCATGCTGCCATCAAATACTTGATTGCCAAGAAGGATGCAAAGCCAATACTGATTAGATGGGTGCTTTTGTTGCAAGAGTTCAACTTGGAAATCAGGGATAAGAAGGGAGTTGAGAATCAGGTGGCAGACCACTTGTCAAGACTATTTGAGGGGAATGAGGCCACAAAGAATTCTGAGATCAAAGAACTATTCCCTGATGATTAGTTGCTTTCTCTGGAAGATGTTGAAACAGCATGGTATGCTAATCTAGTAAACTATGTAGCCAGTGGTATTGTCCCGCAGAATTAAGTTCACAACAAAGAAAAAGGTTCTTCCATCAGGCAAAGCAGTTCTGCTGGGATGAGCCATACTTGTACAAGAACTGTGCTGACCATTTTCTTAGAAGGTTTGTTGCTGAAAAGAAAGTCTTAGATACTCTCTTGCATTGTCATCCATCCCCATGTGAGGGACACTTTGGAGGAATGAGGACGGCTGCTAAAGTCCTCCAGGCCGAGTATTTTTGGCCTACATTATTCAAAGATGCTTACAACTTTGTTAAGGGCTGCAAGAGACGCCAAAGGGTAAGGAACATTTCAGATAGAAATGAGATGCCCCTCAATTCCATCTTAGAAGTTGAGTTGTTTGATGTATGGGGCATAGACTTCATGGGTCCTTTTCCCCCTTCTTTTGGTAATCTGTACATTTTGGTGGCTGTAGACTATGTGTCAAAATGGGTAGAGGCTGTAGCTCTTCCCACCAATGATACTAGAGTTGCTTTGAAGTTTGTTCAGAAGCAGATTTTCACAAGATTTGCACCCCTAGGGTATTCATCAGTGATGAAGGTACTCACTTTTTTAACAAGCTTTTTGATGGTGTCCTAACAAAATATGGGGTGAGGCATAAAGTTGCTACAGCATACCATCCACAGACCAATGGGCAGGCTGAGCTATCTAATAGGCAAATAAAAAGAATTGTGGAAAAAGTGGTGAACCCAATTAGAAAAGACTGGTCCCTTCATTTGGAAGAGGCTCTTTTGGCATATAGGACTACCTACAAGACCCCTTAGGAATGTCACCCTATAGGCTAGTCTATGGAAAGGTATGTCATTTGCCCATTGAGTTACAACATAAAGCCTTGTGGGCAGTTGAAAAGCTCAATCTTGATCTAACAGAGGCTGGCGCAACTCGCATACTGCAGCTCAATGAGCTGAGGAACATAGGCTGTTTTCATATGAGGGAGCAAAAGTTTACAAGGCTAAAATAAAGGCCTGGCACGATAGAAAAATTCATAAGAGAGACTTTGAAAAAGGAGAGCAAGTTTTGCTCTTCAATTCCAGGCTGAAGCTGTTCCCAGGGAAGCTGAAATCTAGATGGTCTGGACCTTACACCATTGTTTATGTCCACTCTCATGCAGCCATTGAATTGCTTGATGCAGCTTCTGGTAGAACCTTTAAGGTAAATGGGCAAAGGGTCAAGCATTATTGGGGTGAGCCATTTGCTAAGGCACAGGCCACCACAGTCATGGCTGATCCTTGATGTTCCACATGCTCTAAGTCAGGCTGAGGACTTGTAATCCAAGCACTACTGGGAGGCAAGCCAGCAAAATTTTCCTTAGTTTATTTTGTTATTTTTGTTTTTATTTTTATTTTGCACTAACTGAATAAAAAGAAAACAAAGAGAATGGAAGTTGTGGATGCAGGTGGTATAACTGTCCCAGGTGGTGGTGTGGTTGATCATTGGGCTGAAACAGGTTGGCAGCCCAAGTAACTGATTTGGGCCTAGCGCTGGTTTTTGGGGGCAAGTCCCATCAGTTTGAAATTTGGGTGAAATATTTGAAAAAATGGAAGAGAAAAAGGTGGGGCAGTTTCCCGTGCACCTCTAACACCACTTATTCCCTCTTGATAACCGTGCCTCACCCTCACCATACATTCTCAACCACCCCCATCAATCACCATCACTCACCCATCACTCCCCTTTGTATAAAACCCACCCACCCTCTCTGCCATACTCACTCACCCACACTCTCTTCCACCTTTCTCTTGCTCGAGCTCCAATTTCCCCCAAATTTCTCCATCTCCAACCTTCACCCCTTTCCTCCATCACTGCTCCACCATGCTTCTCTTGAAGCATTTCATTGTAAAAAGGGCCAAGCCCACATCCAGTGATGAATTTGAGGCATATGAGGTGTTCATGGATGCTGAAGTTGTAGCCAGGTACAACAATGTCACGATTCTAAGGGAACTCCATCCTGAAAAGGGGTTCACCATTTTTGACAAGGCCCCCTATGGTCTCCCTGATGTGGTTGCTGCAGTGATTGACAAGCATAAGTGGAAGCGGTTTGCAAGTCACCCAACTGGGTTTTGCACTGCCCTTGTTCGCGAATTTTATGCAAAAATTGGAGCGGCTAAGCAAACCTATTCCATGGTGCGAGGATGCAAGATCAGATTCTCTGCAAAACAATCAATTTGAAGTTGCACTTGGCTGAAGAGGAGGATGAGTACCGGCCTCTGCTGAAGAAGGCCACTGTGAAGCAGCTGACTGCAATGAAGGATATTGTGACTGTCCTAGGGACACAATGTCTGCCAACTTCTGGAAATCAAATGAAAATTGTTAGATTTGCTCTGAAACCCTTAGCCAAGGTCCTTAGCCAAGGTTTGGTATCACTTTCTGAGGCATAAACGCTCCCCCACTGCTCATATTGAAACTGTTAAGAAGGAACATCTGGTGCTCCTCTACTGCATCTTAGAAGGAAAAATGATCAATGTAGGGAGGTTGATTCAGCAGGAGATTTCTAATTGTGCCACAAGCACAAAGGGTCAATTCATTTCCCCCTGCTTTATCATTGAACTATCGTATGCGATGTGGCATTGAGTTTCACAAAGGGGAAGGAGAGGAGAGGAACTCAGGGAGCATTGATATTGGGCTGATCAATAGGTTTGTCTCTAACTCAGCCAAAGCAACCCAAGCCAAGAATAAGGCAAAGGTTATGGAACCAGGAGAGCCCTCAAAGCAACAGGACCGCCCTTCAGGGCTAGAGCAAAAAGTGTAGTTTCTGACTCAATTGCTGCAGCACCACATGCTATAGCAACAACTGTACTGGTAGTTTTCCCTGGACCATTTCAAATGGCTGAAGAGAGGGCTGGAGCTTAACCAATGGAAAGAGGTGCACCCAATACCCCAGTTTCCAAAGCAGATTCTGCATGAGCAGCACCATGCATTAGAGCAAGCCACCCCTGAGAAGCACCCCAGTCCCAGTGCCCAAGCAGTCCCGGATGCATCAGACTCCTCTGATTGGATGCCACCAGCACCTTCACACCAACAACAACCCACCACCACCACTGAAGACCTAAGCAGCAAGAAGAGAAAAAGAACTGAAAGGCCCCTGCATGATTTGGGGGCTGAAACTAAAGAAGAAAATGAAGAAGCTGATCTTGAGGATGCAACAACAACCCCTACCCCTTCTCAAACTCCCCAGAAAAAGGCAACAGAAAACCCTCTAAGGGATGTGATCACAAAGATAGTTGTTGATTACCCTATCTCTGATAAGGATGAAGAGGACATTTGTAACATCCTGATTTTCAAGTTTTCCTAATGAATCAGTATTTATGAACTTATAGTTTATTCAAGGTCTTAGGAATGAAAATAAAATATTCCGAGACCATAGTCATGCTCAACGACATCGTAGGAAGCTACGATTAAGTTTTAAGTCGAAAACTCAAACAGAGTCCGGTCTGTGTTTTTATACTGACAGTATGATTTTACTGCTCAAGAGACCTCAGATGGACCCGTGAACGAGACAGTAAGTCTTATAATTTGATCCTTTACGTTTTGGTTAAATTTAAAAAAAATTACTTCCTGACCTCCGTTCGAGCGAAATCTTCAATCGGGTGGAGAACTTTGCCACATATGGACTTACCGGGACCCGACAACGGATAGTCTTGATGTCACATCATGTCAAATCACTTGGGATATCATACCAGATTCGTCATGACGTTCAGAAAAACCTGGATGCGAAATTACCAAAATACCCCTAACTTAACCTTTTTCACCGTTTACCATTTTTACCTTGAAACAAATGACCTTTTTGCCCTTAATGAGTTATTTAGAAGGCTGGAACAGCCTTTCTTAGCCCCATTTTCACGCACAAACAGCCCCCCAAAGACAGCCAAGAACTTCATCTTCTTCCTCCTTGAAAACCACCATTGAATCCTTGAGAAATCCTTAAATCTTTGAAGAAAAACCTTGAATCTTTGATCAATCTTCATCCATTCTTAGGTAAGATCACTTCTATGATCTCCTAGCTTCTCGAATATCTCTCAATCTCATGATCAAAATCCATTTTCATGAAAACCTATTTTGAGATTCAAATCTTTGAAAATTCATAGGAAATTGTAGAAAAATCCTTTTAATGGGAAACCAATTTCTTTGAACTCACTTCATCATTCTCTACCTAAACCCAAGAGCTCATGATTCAATTCTCATCCTTGCTCTTAATCCCCAAAATGGCCGAACCCTAGACAAGGATGATGAATAGTGTTTTGATCAAAATTTTGATTTCTAACTCTTGATTCCATCCTTAGCTTTCCTATTGTCTTTGAATCCAGGTGATGGAAAACCAAATCAATTTCTAACCTCTTTTTTCCCAAAATGGCCGAGACCTTCATGTCTCAAAACCTTGAGTTTTGTTTCACATTTTTGAGTCATAGGACTTATAGTAGTGTTAACTAAGTTCATGAACCAACCACCCAAAAGTTTGGAACCAAATGAGATCCCTAGCCTTTTTATCTTTTCTTGGCCGAACCTTGAACCTTTTAAGGGAAACAAAATTTATGTTTTGATGTTGTATATTGATGTTGATTTGTTGTTTGAATTGTATTGTGTTTGATTGTCTTAGGTGACGCGGACGAAACCGGAGCCGGAACCGAGAATCATTCGAGTTTTGGTTGAGCATCCTAGAGAGGTAAAGGGAGGTAGTCATTTGAGTTTGATAGCTTCATGGTATTTGACTTGTTATATGAAATGTAGTAATTTTAATATATGATTGGTAGTTGTGAATGATTGACTTATGTACTTGATAAAGTTTGTACTTGGATATTTGATTTAGCATTGTGGCATGGACGCCTTTGATGAATATTATTGTGATATTGGGTTGTTATATATATATATATATATATATATATATATATATATATATATCCTGGATGAGCATAGGACTGTTTATGTTTCGATAATTATTAAAAGACTCGAAATCCGAAATCAAAGTTTTGAATAACGCGTTTTGAAATCCAAAAGTGATTTTTGAAAAACGTGTTGCTTTTCAAGAAAATTCAAGTTCCCTTTTTGAAAACGTTATGTTCTTTTGAAAAGAAAAAGTGATTTTGTGGAAAGTCGTGCAAAACGTGTTTTGTTTTAGTAAAACGTTTTAAAAAGGCGTGAAACCTTAGAAAACGGTTTTTGTTTTCAAGAAAGGTGATTTTCCCAGAAAATGTTCTCTTTGATTAAGAAATGTTTTGTTTCAAGAAAACGAAATTGAGTTTTGTTTTCCAAAGTTGTTTTGAGAAAGTTTGACTGAAAAGGAAAAATGATGGATGTTTTGAGATGAACCCCAGACCTAGTGGCCGAGACGTCGGGCTAGTGTTTTGTGGATTGAGCACTCGGACTTCGTGTCCTATGCTTTTTATCTGAGCGAACCTAATGTCCTTTTGAAACGAGTCCTGGACTTGACGTCTCGACAATTGAAAGAATGAGCGAAAAAGAAAACAGAAAACTTTCTGTGTACATGCATGAACCGGCCGACATGCCATTTGGAAATGAGCTACAACTCAAGCAGTTGAGAATTCAACCAGTTAAGACCACTGGGTCTATAAGGGCATTATGTGTTCGAGATCCCACATGTGGCCGGTGGCATAGCAACCTCATGCCGTGGTAAATCGGCTGCCAAACACGAATGAACTCGATCAGAGACTGGAGTATTCAGGATATGGTTATGACGTGGTACCCTGGAACAATTGGAGTTCAGACCTAAATTGAGAGGCCGACTCATGAGGACAATTGTGTTACGGGTGTTACTACGGCCTATCGCTTGATGTTGGGAAGTTAGAGTCTCCGGAGTACATGAATTAGAAAGATGATATTGAAGTCTCATGTATTATTATAACTCATGATGGTGTTTGAGATATTATATTGTGTTGTATAAATAACTGTTCTTATAACTGTATTTATCTGTGGATGTTTTATGCTATTTGTCGCCTATGCGGCTATCGGGATAAACTTTATATGAGTATCTCACCTTTACATGTACATGTTGGACACCCTGTTCTGTTTTTGGAACACATGTACAGATGTTGTTCATAGGTCCCTGCGGGCACGTGAGGACTCGGATGACAGAGCCTGTTGAAGAAGTTGACTTTGGATTGTATCCCAATGGCTACTTTTAGCCGACCAGCTTAGGAATCTTTTATTTTTGAAGTAGTTTTATATATTCTACTGCATGTATGTTGAATTTATGTTCTTAAGTCTGTAATAGGATATATATTAGACCTAAACCTATGTTATGTTTATGTTTGATGCACCTTAATTATTACCGTGTGATATGAAGTTATTTCTTCGTCTTGAGTTGTTTTGCCTATGCATGCAGAAAATTTTTAGAAACCGCATTTTCAAACGTAGCTAAATAATTAAATTATTTTTCGAAAGCAACCAGCATTTTATTCTCTTGATATTTTCCGCTTTTGAGTTCAAGTACATAGCACTCGTGAGGGGGTGTTACAACATTGTTTCTCTTGCAACAAGAAAGCCGGCTAAAAAGCCAAGTGCCTCTAAGGGCAAGGGTAAAAAGCCAGCTGCTGTAGCAACTGAGGGGGCAGGGGATAGTGATAAGAGCAGAACAGTCTCGGAGACTGAAGAAGAAGAGAAAGAAGACTTGGCCTGGTTAAAGAAGTGGCGTCCTCCACCCCAACAAACAGGAAAACCCCTGCTAAAAAAGGGAGCAGGAAGAGCTCCTGTATCAAGAAATTGAGCACCTGAGCCCATCCGAGCATGTTGCTGCAGCATGTTGCATCAACCCTATCAGGAGTTCCCTGTTTCCCTTTAGTTCTTTCTTCTAGTTTCTAGTTTCAGTTTCTATAATCGTTGGTCTCTTGTGTTGTTTGTTTGTTGCTTTTAGATTATAGGTTGTAGTTGAAAGTTGGGGGTCAGCTGACTTTGACCCTACCTGTTTTATTTTTGAACTTAGTATCCTTTATGTTGGACTCCACCATGTGCACAACCATCCCCATCATGGGGTTTTGTTTAATGAAACTTGTCTATTTTGATATTCCACAAGTGCACCTTTTTGGCAGCTTTGACTTGATTACTTTCTTTTGGGCTTGTATGATTGGATTTAATTGTTTGAAGCTCAAGGCACATGCTGTAGCAATTCTGATCTACCTTGTGAGCTTTTGGTCCAAAACAGATTTATCCTTCTTTCTGTGTGAATACCATTCTTATGCATAATTCTCTGATTTTGCCTTGCTGCTTTCATACTTGTACACATCTCTGCTGCACACACTATTGCTAGAAGCACATTTTGTATTCTTGAGCCTTGTATTGTCTAAATAGCCTACCCTTGGATATTACCTTTGTGTGAACCCCTTTGAACCTGCAAGCCCTTTGTTTCTAATGAACCCACATTACAAGCCATATCCTGAAAAACCAATTGTCCTAACAAGTTGAACTGGCTGGTGTGTTTCCTGTGTTTACATGCTGTAACATATATTTGGGGGTGCTTGAGGGATAGCACAGTTTTAAGTTTGGGGGTGTTATGCAACTGTTATGTGGCAGAATATTAGTTAAAAAAAAACAGCGAGAGCAGTTGCAAGGAAAAATGCTGAAATGTTGCAACAACTGCTCTGAGGATACAAAGGAGGAAACAAATTCAAAGAAGTGTAAAAATGGGAAAGGAATCAAACGAAATGAAAAAGATCAAAAAGTCATCCCTAACTTGTGTGAGCTGCTCCATGAAAGAAATAGTTGTGAAGCAAAAGAGGAAGCATACTTAAGCTCCATCCAGTGTAGCCACCTTCCCAAAACTGTTCCTACCTGAACCCAAGCCCCATTGCAACCAAATAAAGTCCTCTAGCAGTGTGCAGTTTGGATTATGAGTGGTGTGTTTAGAAGCTTATCAAGGTCGTGTTTGAGTGTACATTTCAATGATGATTGAGAGTACTTATCTTAGCTTGAGAAGAAAGGAAGACACACTGTTCTAAGAGTGTAGTGTTGTAGCATGTTGCTTAGAGTTGAAAATGAGGATATCCAGGAATGCTTGCTTGATTGAATTTCATGATTGTCGATGCATTGTCAAGTATGCCTTGTGAAGAAATTGGTTTGCAAAGAAAAAAGGTTTTGTGTTTGAGCTAATTTGAGCACATGTGTGGAGGTTTAGAAAAATATGTGTCTTTCCTTTTTAGTTTCTTTTGTTTCCATTACTTGAGGACAAGCAATGATTCAAGTTTGGGGGTGTGATAACTCTTTTTATGAAGAGTTATTTGTACCCTTTTCACTTGTGTTTTTGTGGTCTTTGAGTATTTTGAGTTTATGTTTTTAGTGTTCTAGTGTGATTCTGTGTAAAGTGTGTTTTATAAGAGTCTTTTGTGAGTTTTCATGTTTTGCTGTCTTTTAGAATTGTTTTGGTGATTAATTGAGAGTTTTTTTGTGCAGAGCAGTTTTTGGAGAATCAGGCGCTGAACTAGAGACATTGCTCTGGGAATTTCTGTAGCAATCGTAGCTGAAGTTGGCTTTGAAAAAGGACAAAAGCTCAAAGCATTCTCTTACATGATGAGTTGTCCTTCGCTGATATGGACAATGACCTACACGTGGAGCTGACATTTAGTGTATTAAACTTAGGGAATTGGGCCAATGACACTTGTGCTAACTACTTTTAGCCCAAAAAGGATGAGAGAGGAAAAGGCCTTGAGATATTTTTTAGAAAACCCTAAATAGGGGAAAGCCAAGGGAACAATCATCAGACATCATCTTCCCTATTGGAGCAAGGATAGCAGCTGCGCCTATTTCTCTCTCTCCTCCATTGCAATGGCTTTTTCTTCCATTTCTTGTTTTTTCTTTGTTTTTATAAGCTCAATATGAGCTAAACCTTTTCTAGCTATGGGATGTTAAACTTGTAATGGATTTCTAGTAAATGTTATGTTATTCTTTGCAATTGCATTTTCTATAAATATGATTTGGTTGTGTTTTAATTGAGCTTGATCCCCTTAGTTAAAAATTGAGCTCACAGCTACTTGGAAAAGCTAAGTGTAGCAAAACTGTTTTATATATATGAGTAAAAGCATTAATTGGAAAATTATGATGAAGAATGATTTAGGAATGAACATTCTAACTCTTAGGCTAGCTGGTATGAGCTTACGTGAGGCGTGAATGTAACTAATATGGACCTAGGAATAGGAGACGTTTAGTGAAGTTTATCTCAGAACTGTTGGAAAACAAACTTTCATTTCCCGAAGCCAATTGCCGTAGCACTGCAAACGCATAACTGATCTAGATTAAAGCTGCAAAGGATACTTCCCCGTAGCTGTTTTGCCCATTCTGCTAACAAATCCGTTTTTATTGCTCTAGCCTCTTTTTCCCAAAACTGCTCTAGACGCACACACACCAACTATTTGTCACTTTTTGTTAATCTTAATTAATAGAACCATTAATTCAAACTTTGTACTTGAGTCACCATATAATCCTCGTGGGAACGATCTCACTTACACTTTATTACTTGTTAAACAATTGTGTATACTTGCACATCACCTGTTTTTAACCAACACCCACCATCCAATTTCACCCAATTCAAGCCACACCAAAAATCGTCAAATTGCTAGGAACCCTAACCCTAAAAATTTGAAATTCTACAAATTTGAAGGGGTATTTGGTTCACATTCTGGAATTGCTAAGAAATTATGGCTAGCAAGAGGGCACGACGTGAACCTGGCCAAAGTTCTCGCCAGGGGGCGTTGTTGTACAAGAGGTAATACTTCTAACCAAAACTCCAATGGTATAATTTTCAAAACTGATGCTCAGAAACTTAAATTTGATCAAGTCACCCCTACGCACGTAGTTCAAACCAAATATTTTGATGAGGTAGCAGTGAATACCCTGGGACTGACGGACGACATCGACTGGATGTTGTCCAATGTGGGGTGGGGAAGTTTCATCTACATGAGAGAGCCCGCCTATCTTATCCCTACATATGAGTTTCTGAGCTCTGTAGAAGCTAACATTATCCAGGGTGAAGGCTGCACTGAGGGCCGAATAACTTTTCGGCTCCTGAATGAAGATTATCAGTTGACTCAAGAGGAGTTCAACACAATCTTCAACTTACCCGTAGGGGGTGAAAGAAGATACCATTGGAATTCAATGTTCACAGAGCCTAGTCTGAAATAAGTCTTCCTGGGGGAAAATTTGATGCCAGAACTGCCAAATCAACTGCCCTAGTACACCCGAGCCTGAGATACATGCACAGAGTCATGTCACATACATTATTTGGCCTGGGGGGATAGTGACGGATCTGTTTGAGCAGACGAGGTCCTGTTTCTATGCTCCACCTAGAGAGTAATGTAGACATAGGGATTATTTGATCAGACACCTACAGACTATGTCTAACAGAAAAGGTGGGAGGATAGTTATAGGTGGGCTGGTAACTGCCATATGCCAGCATTACAACCTAGATTTAGAAGAATATGAGGAGGCCTCAGGGAGAAACCGCATCACTTTGGCAATTCTTGAGGCAATGAGTATGATAAAAAATGAGGCAGACATTTACTGTCTTTTCCACCCAGAATGCCAACGAAACCTGCCACTACCTAACCCCACCCTCCTTGATATCAGAAACTAGCAAACTGGAAAGTGGCGGTGGCGGATGACCCTGCACCTGTGAATATGCAGAGGCCACTTCGCCAGCCCCCGCCACCTAGACCATCTAGGCAGGCCCCTTCCTCTTCTCCTGCAGGTTCTTCTGGTGATCCTTATGCGCGGTTTGCCACTACATTGGATGCTATACTTGCTAACCAGGCATAAATGATGGGACACCAAACATAGATGATGGCTACCCAGGAACGTACGCAACAAGAACAGGCTGAACAGAGAGCTATGATCCAGCAGCTCTATGACTGGCATTTGGGCCAACAATTTCCACCACCACAGTGAGCTCTACCCTTTTTGTCCTCCTCATGCTTGATTTTTTACATTGGGGACAATGTAAATCTTTAAGCATGGGGTCGGGGTTTTTACTTTGTATTGCATACATTTTTTTTCATTTTTTATAGCATCTTGCATTTTTTTTTTTTCATGTTCACACCATTAGACTTTGTAACATCCCAAAAATTGGCTACTAGGTAATTTAATAGGGATTAGATCATTTGAATGATTATATTTCAAGTTTAGAAGTGGTTAAAAGCTCCTAAGTGACTTAAAAAAAGTTAAATAGATGGTTTTAAGTGTTTTGGGCCCAATTTCGCATAATAGACCTCGTATGACCCAACACCCAACTTCAAATGGATATTTCGTAGTCAAAACAAACTATTTTGGACTCGATGTCTTCATATGAAATGTAGCTATGTCTCCTAGATTTCCATAAACACCAAATTTGTCTATAATGGATTCTTGTAGCTCAAGTTATGGCCAAATTCTTACACGTTGTTCAGGTTCCCGCGCCAGCACCGTTTTTCCAAATTCTAGCCCAATTGTAAACCTGTAAACATCCTTTTCAGATGATATTCATAAAAGTTGTAGGTAGAGCTTGAGTTTATCTCTCCAACAATATAAAGATCATAATTTTTGGATGTCTATAACTTAAGATATGTGCGAAATACTAAGCTTGATGCTGGGTAAGTGGGCCTTAACGTGGTTTTACGCGTTTTGGGCTTTTGGGGCTCTATAAATAGATCCTTAACACCCTTAGGATGAAGTTTTGAATCCTAATTACACCTAGAAACTCAGAAGCTATTAAGAAGAGAAGAAATACAAGGATTTTGGGAGAAGAAGGGACCTCAGGCTTGAAGTAGGGAGATCAAATGAGTAATCCTAGAAGTCCTTGGGGCGCATCTTTGGAGGTCTTCAAGAGGTGAGTAAAAACACCTTTTCTCAGCCTTCCATGATATTCCAAAAGGTTTTTGGGTTCTTTAAACTAATATTTAGATTTGTGGTGATTTGATTGGTAAAAATTGGGTTTTTGCCATATTAGGGTCCAAGAACGTCAAATTGATTTGGGGGTTTTCAATAATTGATAAATTGATGTGATATTGGTTGTATGCATGGTTTTGTTATATGTTCTAAGACTTGTTTGATGATTTTCAATCATAATGTATATGCTAGACATGATTTGGAATGCCTATAAGTTGTTTTGATGAGTTATAGTTGTCGTGACATACTCTGTTATGTTATATGATGTTATAGTGTTGTTGTGACATGTTTTGTTATGTTCTATGATGTTATAGTGTCGCCATGACATGCTCTGCTATATTATATGGTGTTACAAAGTTGTCATGACATGTTCTGTATGTTATACTCCCTCCGGTCATATATATTAAAACCAAAAATGTAGTTTTTCTTGGTCCTATTTATAAGAAACATTGACCCATTTTTAAATGTATTTAATATTAAATTTCAATTATACCCTTATTTATTATGAGAGAGAATATTAGAAGTAATTAAGTTAGTGAATAGGAGTAATTAATATAAGAACATTTATGAAATAAAATTTAAATTTATAGGAGTATTAAATGAAATCAACAGATTCCAATACATTTACTTGGTCTTGATGATTTTGTCAGACGTGTCTTATATATAGGATCAGAGGGTTATGATGTTATAGTGTTGTCGTGACATGTTTTGTTATGTTATATGATGTTATAGTGTCGCCATGACATGCTCTTCTACGTTATATGATGTTACAGTGTTGTCATGACATGCTCTGCTATGTTATATGATGTTATAGTGTTGTTGTGACATGTTTTGTTATGTTATATGATGTTATAGTGTCGCCATGACATGCTCTGCTATGTTATATGATGTTATAATGTTCCCGTGACATGCTCTGCTATGTTATATGATCTTCTAGTGTTTTCGTGACATGCTATGTCATGTTATATGATGTTATGGTGTTGCGGTGACATGCTCTTTCATGTTATATGATGTTATAGTGTTGCCATGACATGACATTTTACCATTGTTAATGACGTAAGGAGCCATATGTCATGTACGAGGGTCATGACATATGCCCGGATATGATTTAGAATTATTATTGATGCATGGTGAGATACCTCCTTCTGGGAAGGGGAAGACCCATTATAACTTGTTTTTATTCACTGGGATTCCCATCTCATTAATAGTATTGTTTTCAGAGCACGAGGACGATACTGTCGAGACCGAAGATGTGACACCCTTCTACCCTGCATGTTATAAATGCATTAAATGTAAATAATAATAATAACAATAAATTAAATACATTTAAGAATTAAAACATGCATTCTTTTATTAAAAAGATTCATGGGTAGAAAAAGTACCACATGAACAAGTTTCTTAACCGCAGAAATTTAGTATTAAACCAATACTTAAAACAATAAAGAAAATCTCAACATAAATAACCCAACCCCGATGTCACAATTCAGAGCTGGTACAACCGTTCCGGAAATCCTCGGAATACAACAGAAAACTAAAATAAAAATAAACAACTAAACAGAAGGCCCTAACTATGAGTGGTGGCTCCTCAGAGTCACTCCTCTCCGGGCTGCTCGTCATCCTCTGCATGAACCATACATGCCAAGCAAGAAAACACAGAAAGGGGAGTAAGGAAACATGTAATCACAATGGTATGGAAATAGAAATAAGATGACATATATCATGGCATGGCAACAGTTATAGCATACACTTACATACATAAATATCATCTCAACATCATAAATCAACCAATATGCTATATGATGCAATGCAACTCTACTCCACTACTCCATCAATGCATGTGGATCCAACTAACTCAGGAAGAACAACTTTGGAGTTACATATTCACATTGGCCACTAAAGGCACCAACGCCGGCAGTTCACCAAACCATGGGTGAACCCCTTGGATAGCCAACGCATCAAACAATGGATGCCTCATCACGGGGGACCATAGTTCACCAAACCTCGGGTGAACCAATCATGGATGGCCAGATCGCCGTACTCTAGGACGAGCTCCCATATGTTGAACTTCCTCCAACTAAGATCTCCAATGCTATGCATGAACACTATCAACAAACAACAACAACCACCACCTCCGCTTGGGCCACTAAAGGCACCCAAGAATAACATCCTCATCATTGGGCCACTAAAGGCACCCAATTATATCAACACAATTGGGCCACTAAAGGCACCCAATTATATCAACTCAAGATTAGACCACTAAAGGCGGATCAACTCAATTGGACCACTAAAGGCATCCAATTATATCAACGTGCGGTAATCCCGAGGCATCGACTTAACCAACTCATCATCTTAATTATTATAAAATTAAGTTATCTATCATTATCATTTGTTTGATGTGTTATGTGACACCCTTAACCCCAACATACGTTTATTATATAAATATTAATTTGCAAAAATATTATTTGTGGAAAACACACGAAATAATATACGAGTTCTACCATTAATAAACATTTTCGCAATAGTTAAGAGTATCACCATTCATAAACTCAAACCTCAAATCCAATTAAATTAAACACAATGTCATAAAACGTTTACAAGTTTCGCATAAATAATAAATAGTTTAAACAAGGTAATCCCCTAGCCCGATGTCACATGGATTAGAGCTAAACAAAAACCCATAAAGAAATAAATAACATGATCCAAAGCCTAAAGAACAACATCAAAAGAATTCAACTACTAATATTCTAAGCATCAACAACTCCACGTAAGCTCCGACGTGTTACTCTTCAGTCACTTGAGAGTCATCTGAACAAATCATACATTGCACAAGAAAAGACACAAATACAAAGGGGTGAGAAGACACTCTCATATACATATGTTGTGGAAGTAAAATGGAAATTAAGGCTAGTGCATACACATAAATGTACATATATATATATATATATATATATATATATATATATATATATATATATATATATATATATATATATATATATATATACACACACACACCCACAAACATAATATAATCATTCTCGTAAATCAAGTCAAATCATCTCACAACAGTTTAACATATCATCTCATTATATTTTGTATACATATCACATTACAATCACAAGCAACAATGTCCCCTCAGACTCATACAACACACATAATTGAGTACCCATAAATAGGCTCTCTAGGGGCTGGGTCCCATAAACAGGCTCTTAGAGGCTGGATCCCATAAACAGGCCATTCCATGGCTGGGTCCATAAACAAGCCCTTCCGAGCTGAGTCCCATAAACAGGCCTTGCAGAGTTGGGTCTCACACAGACATTCACAAATGAGTACCCATAAACAGGCTCCTTAGAATTGGGTCTCACACTCAAACAATACCTCACATTCCAATATAGTCACAATCATAGTCTACATGTATTCATCCTTAAATATAAATCAATATTCACGTCTTATAATCTTAAACCAATAGTCATATAATTCATGATTACAACTATCAAAACATTATTATAATAACAATTACAAACACTATAGCACTTATAGTAACACATACATATTTATAACATTACAGTAATACATACACGCTTTGTGATATTATAATCATACAATAAGTTCAATACATTAATCATAACATACAATCATTTAAGCCATTGCTCCAACAATGGTAACAACAAATCACTCAAGGCACAAGGGGATCATGGAAATCCCCAATCACCTCAATCTCATTCCAACATTCCCATATGATATAATCATCTTTCTCCCCCCATAACTGGTATGACGATCACAATGAACAAAGGAAGAGAAAAGTTTCGGAAAAGGTTGCGTCTCACGAACACTCGATCTCACGACACTTGATTTCACGATCACCGCCCCCAAAAGGTTCAAGAACAGCAACGAGGAAGAGGGCTTGTGATGGAAGTGATGCTCTTCAAGCGAAGGCGACGAAGAACGACGAACAACGGTGTAATCTCCTTCAAGAATCCTTGGGAAGGGTTTAGGAATCCTTGTTTAGAGAGAGTGAGGCAGTTTCTAAGAGTATTTCGAGTTAGAAAATAGGTTTAGGTCGAGTCTTATGGTATAAATATGAGTTAGGGTCATTATGGGCTGATTAGAAGCCTGAAAACACGATTCTGCTGCACGTAGATTCGCTAAGAGAATCCATTTTAGCTAGACGAACCAGAGAGCTGCAAGAATCTGTCTGCCAGATTCGCTAGGCGAAGTTCCTTCGCTATGAAAAAATATAGAAGTCAAATTTGGCCTTTACACCTAAAATAATACTTGTAGATAATTTTTTAAGCTTTCCAAAGCATCCAAGATTGCCTCAATCGGACATCTAGAACTCAAGATATGGGCAAAACCGTAAAACATGTTTCTTGGACTCGAATGTATTGACCATTCCTTAATGCTGAACTACCCCAACTATGAACTTAGGCACCACGAGCAAGCATAACAAGCATATATAAACATATATAATCAAGTATTAACACATTATAATCTAAGGGTGAAAATTGGGGTGTTACATGTTATGCTATCATCATTGTAACGCCCCGATTTTCACGTTTTCTAATTCTCCAATATTTTAACGTTTGTATTTTACTGGAGGGTCTAGAGAGTAAAATAAAATATTCTGAGCAGAGAGGAATGCTCTACACAACCATAGGAAGCCATGGTTAGGTTTCGGGCGAAATCTCAAACGGAGCCCGATCTGCGTTTTTCACGGATAGTAGCCTTTTTCTACTATCAAGACCTAATTTGGACTCGTGAACGAGACAGTAAGTCTCAGGATTTTATTCTCTACGTCTTTGTTAAAATCCATCCCGACGTCCGAAAAATAATAATAATATATTATATTCGGTCGTATAATCGAATCAGGAGGTGTTTGGAGTCGTGAAGGGATTCAACGAGACCCGACAACGGATAAGCTTAATACCACATCATCCCAGGACACTTGGGAGAGTATGCTAGAGTCGCCATGACGGTCAGGAAATTCTAGACACGAAATTACGAAAATGCCCCTAACCTTAGTCTTTTGCCCTTTTACCATTTTACCCTTTTGGCAAATGACCATTTTTCCCTTAAGTGAGGTTTTAAAGAGCTGAACTCAGCCCATCCAGCCCCATTTTCACGCACCATTCAGCCCTCCTCACACACTCATCTTCAACCTTGAGAAACTCCATTGTTGTTCATGAGAAATCCATGAAACCTTGTTAGAAACACTTGATTCCTTGATCAATCTTCCTTCATTCTTAGGTAAGATCACTTCTATGATATCCTAGCTTCTTGAATCTCTCTCTATTTCAAGATCAAACTCCATTTTCATGAAAATCATTTCTTAGATCCAAAACTTTGAAAATCCATAGGAATTGGTAGAAAAATCCTTTTGATGTGAAACAATTTCTTTGAACTCACTTCATCATTCTCTACCTAAACCCAAGAGCTTATGATTCAATTCTCATCATAGCCCTAAATCCCCAATATGGTCGAACCCTACATAGTGATGATGAATAGTGTTTTTCATCAATTTTTGATTTCTAACACTTGATTTCATCCTTAGCTTTCCTATAGCCTTTGAATCCATGAAATGGAAACCAAAATCAATTCCTAGCTTTATTTTCCTTAGGGTGGGCGAAACCCCTTGTTTATAAATTGTTGAGTTTTGTTTTGTTTGTTATTTAATGTTTGATTGTTTGGTTGTTTGTAGTTGGTGATGATTATCAGGAGGTTCACAAACTGATCAACCAACTTTGATCCGGATATCTGCTCATCAACAGGTATGGGGGGTGAACCTCATCACACAAAAATGGTGGTGGTGAAGATGGTTGTTTACTTTATGTGTGGGTGAAACCCTTTGGTTTGGGATCACCATTCAATTTGGTTCTCTTGGAGAACAAAGTGTAATAATTGTAGTTTATGCTTTGTATGCTTTATCATGATTTATGATGATGTTGATTAGTTGAAAAAACATTTTCATGTATGTTGAAAAACCTACTTTGATCTCTAGATCAAGTATGGATTTTTATGCTTGATTATGATGAAATGATATGTGTTTATTATTTGTCATAATCATATGAGCTTTTTGAGCTATAACTTGTCTTGAGGGTGAAGCAAATCTTCACATTTGTCCTAATAAGCTTTTGGCCATGTCCTTAAGAAAAGGAAGAACATGTGTAGTTCTTGAACAAATTAAGGTTTTGGTGTAAGAAAAATGTTTTAGTGACCTATGTTTTCAAAGGAAAGCAAAAGTGATTTGATCCAAAGATCAAATGAAGTTTCAATCTTTAAGTGTTTTCACCAAAGTGAAACATGTCTTTTTATCTTAGTCATCTAAGTAACTAAGTGATTTAAAAAGAGAAATTTCATGAAAGTTAGCATAGGTTTCATAAAGACTTTACCTTCATTTTAGAACAAGGTTCATTTTTTGCTTAAAGGCAAATTTCGCTAAGCGAATTAAAATTCGCTAAGCGAAAATAGAGAAATTCCAAGTTAGGCATCACTGCCTCCATTTCGCTAAGCCAATTGACCTTCGCTAAGCGAATACAATGGACTTTCGCTACGCGAATTATGTTTCGTCTAGCGATACAGAGGAGTTTCAAAAGAGGTATAACCGCCTCCATTTCGCTAAGCAAATTGAGATTCGCTAAGTGAATACAGTGGCATTTCGCTACGCGAATTATGTTTCGCCGAGCGATACAGAGGAGTTTCAAGGGAGGTATCTAAGCGAATTTCACGTTTCAGAAAATGCTAAAAATAGAGTAAGTGGTTCAAACGTTGTTTCAAATCAAATGAGTTTTCAATTATAAATGTTGTTTTGGTTTACAAAAGGAGTTTTTAACTCAAAATCTTAAAAGTTTTACGCGTGAAAACCTAAGTTAAGTAATTAAATTAGAGTTGAAGACAAGGAATAATTTAAGTATGGTATGTGGTGGAACAAGACCATGTACTATACCATTGATGACTTAGTACATCAACGATTTCATAAGACTTAAGTGAATCAACATTTATTTCCTTAATTAAAAATCAAGGAGTAATATCGTAGAAAGGATTATAGACTTATCTAAGAGGATTCTCAATCCTTATTCATAATGCTTAGGACTTGAGACATAATTCATAAGACGTAAACACAAACATAAAACGTTTTGGGTTTTGAAACAGCAGTTCGATGATGGACCGGTGATTCAGATCCAGGGTAATCGTTCAATTGTTTCAGTCTTGTGATGACCGGAATGAGAGAGATCCGGAGACTGTGCAGGTATGGGACTGTACAGTGGAAGGTATCCTGAGGCTATACAGGTATAGGACTGTATAATTGAGGGACGACATATAAGAATTGATTGTTACTACCTATACCAGCAAGATTTATCTTCTTTTCGGAAGCTTAGAACAAAAGAACTTTATAGTTAAGCGTGCTTTACTTAGAGTAATTATGGGATGGGTGACCTTCTGGGAAGTTCCCTAGAAAGCGTGTGAGTGAGGACAAAACACGCTAAAAAGACTTGTGTTGGTTTGTGGGGACAGTCGGTGATTCTGAAAGCAGTCTGGATCATTCCAAAGGAATCACGAGATATTTATCCGATGGATAAGTGTTTTATAAAACAAAGATGCGTGTAGTTCTTAAGAAAGAGAACTTAGTGAACCTTGAGGTTTATCCAATGGATAGATAATGCTTTATCGCATCTGCTTTGTGTAAGCATTGGCATTTCATGTGCATAGTTGTAAGGCCTTGAGCCTAGGAGTTGAGCTTACACCTTGATGCGGGTGTGAATCTTATGGTGACGATCTTCAATGGTCTTTTTGGAGATATCAAGGTTGGAATGGCTGACATGTGATCAGTTGGTGATTCTTCTGTGTCGTGGCGAATCCGTGCAATACACTGATATCCTTTACTAGATGCCATACTTTTCATGTTTGGTCAAGAGTGTTACCGAAAAGCCAGATACGTGCACGTTACGAATGTTGTAGCATCTTGCTCATGGTTGGCTGAAACCGGAACATGTCCTCCCACTCACTCTCTCCGACACTTTTGTTAGCTCCATGGAGTAGGGGTCAGAGTTTTACCCTTGTGGCATATGGCATTGAGTCATGTACATTGCACTGCATTGCATGGCTGTTGATGATTTCATTTACTGTTATACATCGCTGTTCTGTTTTAAGAATGCCTTATGTTATGCAGTTAACTGTTTAACATGATTTATATTGAGAATTCTAGTAAGCATGTTGGGTACGCTGCTACCTGGTGAGTCATCCCGTTTTTACAACTGCTGCTTTGTTGTGTTGATGAACGGGAATCTCACCCATATCTGTATATTTTCTTGCTAGTACTTGCTGTTGCTGCTTGAACAGATGTATGCGACGATGGTTCGGTTCAGCAGTTCCTTTGAGTTCGGAGGTGGACTCCTTTTGCTGTTTTATTTTGTCTTGGCCAGACTGTGTCAGTATCTGTAGTACTTCTTAGGGAGCTGTGACTCCTAGTACTTATTATTTCTGATGTCAGTTATGCATTAACCTATGTCTGTATACAGTATTATTTCTATTTTCTGTTTCTGTATTTATAATATTGTATGTTCTAGTAATGCATGGTGGACCTAAGTTCATTTATTAGTATTATTTACCTTTAGTAATCCCATTACATCTTTATGAAAACATTAAAAAAATAAAACCATATTTTCCGCATTAATAAATTTTTTCGGTCTTATAAACGTTCGGGAATGTGACACTCGGGAAAGGGTGTTGCAATCATTGGGAACATTGGGGTTAAAACCCCATTAAACCGTACAGAGGGGTGGCACGGCCGTGTTGCACGATGGTATGGGGGTGCTCCCTCCTATGTGTAACACGGGCGTGCTGCATATATGGCACGGGTGTGCTGCACTATGGCACGGGCGTGCAACACGATAGCACGGGTGTGCTCTCCAATACGCACGGTCGTGCACATCTGCACGAGCGTGCTCTTATGCTGCACGGCTGTGCTCAAAGCGCGGCCATTTTCCAGAATTCAACTGGGAGCACGTGCGTGCTCCCTGTTCAGCGCGGCCGTGCTGATCGATCGACAGTGTTGTTCTGGGCAGCTAAGAACAGGTTAATCAATTAATTCAAAAATCCCTAACACTCTCAAAAATCATCCCTAGGCTCATGACTAATCCATTAACATAAAAACTCACTCTTAATTAATTCATGTTTTATGAAAAAAATTTAGGGAACAACAGTCTCTTTATTATTTAACCAATTAAATCCTAACTAACCAATTTTAGGGACATAGGATCAGGTTCGTATCAAACAACAATTCAACAACAAATATATGCACATACCATCAAACATCAATCCAACAACAATGCATATAACAACAATCAATTATAGCAACAAGCACATTAACAATTAGCATACAAATAATCTTGGGGTCATGGGAACCCCTCATCTTACACTACCCCCACTGCCTAACGATTAAACTATCCTTCTCGCCATGCCTGGTTTGAAGGTTGCAGCAACAGTAGCCCCAAACAACGATTGGTCACGTCCTCACAAGCGGCTCAATCCGTACTCAAGCCTTGGTCAACTAAAACAATCAACCGATCAATTTCTAATCCAAAAACGAGAAAAGAAACTAAGAAAGGAGAAGAACGTTACCTTCAGGGCTGGCACAAGCGTACCAGGGGCTTACCAAAGGCCTCCAAAACTCCAAGAACACAGCAAGGTTGATGGAGATCAGAAGCAAAGTGCTCTGGCCGCACTAGAGTAGCAGCCGCCGTCAAATGAGGGTTAAAATAGCTAACCCTCGGTTTATGTGCGATAATATAATCTGCACACATGGGACGGCCGTGCTCCCATTTGGCACGGGCGTGTTGACCCTAGCATCAGTGAGACGCGGTCTGCACATTTGGCACGGGCGTGCTGAATAATGGCACGAGCGTGCCCAACTCAGCGCAGTTCGCTCAACGGCACGACCGTGCTTGTGACTCAGTTGTCACAAGACACGCTAAAAAATAGCACGGGCATGCCAATGTTCCAGAAAGGGACTTTTAAGCCAAAAATCCCACTTAGCCCTTAACCAACAATTATAATTAATTAAACAACTTAAAGAAATTATTTAACGAAAAGCAGGGTGTTATAGAAGAGACTTGAAGACCCTATATAGTTTATTTAATTACTTGATGATTGGTTAGTATTATTTAGAACAAGGAGCCACTTGAGGCTAACCATATTATCTTTCATTGCTGGGATATTTTCTAGTAGACGTCCGGTTTTAAAGCATTTTATTATGTGATGTATGAATTTCATTAACTTTATTTATTATCCATTTATCAAGGTATTTTCACACTTATATTATACTATGAGATTTTCATTTGAAAATTCTTATTTTAATAAATGTTTTAAAGGATTTTCATTACATTTTTGGTATAGTTTCTAATGTAACGAAGGGCGTTACAGACTCCCCCTTGCTTTAAGTTTGCATCTTCTTAAGAGCACTTTGTGCCAAATTATTAAGATAGTGAATTTTGAACTCAATTGTTAGATTCTTGTGACGGACATTTTTTGGTTTGAGATGATCTTTTGATGGTTAATAATTAGCATGTGGTTCCTTCAGATTGTGTTTCTCATTGGTTTTTGAACTTATAAATGTGAGACTTTTGACCCTTAAGGGGTATTTGCTATGATTCACCCCATTCTTTATGTTGAGTGATTATTCCTCAATGATTGTGCCTTCTAGAACTTGACTTGAAACCATTTTGAAACTTGAAATTTTTGTGAACACATTTGAAAATGAGTAAGGCAGTAGGTTTTCTTCTGGCCTTCTAAGTTTTTCATGATTACAAGCTACCCCATAGTTGCCCAAATTTGAGCCTATTAAGATTAAATGCTTTTCTTGGTGCCTTGTTTGATTTTTGATAAAAGGTCCATGGTATGACACCTTTTAGAATATAGTAAAGGGCAATTTGGTAGTTTGAAAAAGAAAGAAATATATGGGATTAATGAAATATTCTCTCTTGTGCAAAATTTTGTCTCTTCTCCTAATAGTTGAAAAAGAAGAATGAAAGAAAAAAAATGGAGAAGAGAATGAGAAAATTGAATGAAAAGAGAAAAAGAAAGGTGGAAATAAGCTTAGAAAAGCCCAATGGTTATTTTAGAAGGTTGTCATGCTTATTTGATATTTTGCATAGCCTTTTGAAATTCTCTTCCTTGGCTTCCCCACCTAATGTTTAATCCCATGGCCTCATTACAACCTAAAGAAAGACCTCATGATTATGTGTTTTCAATAAATAAAGTGGAGATTTTGGTTGATAGTCAAGCTTATGGTAGGGTACTTTCTTTGAGGAACTTGAGCAAATTGTCATACACCTTGAAACACTTGAGTGAGGTAAGGAGAGTGTCCCTAAATTGATGAGAAACAAGAACTTAAAGAATCTAACCCTCTAGCTGGACTTGAAATTGATCATCTCTTGAATAATTGTTAGCATGCCTATTGCTTGGATTTATTGTTTCTCGGGTTCCTTATTCACTGCCAATGTTTTGATTTAATAGCTTAGTCCGGCCTTAGTGAATGCTTCAGGACAAGCAAAATCTTAAGCTTGGGGTAGTTTGATGAGTGTGATTTCACATCATATTTCTAGGTTGTTTAGCATGCATTTTCATGGTAGTTTAGGCATTTTAGTTGATATTTTGTTAGTTTTTCCATGGAACGGGTAATGCTTTATTGTGGTGTGGTTTTGTAGGATTTAATGATCATAATGCTTGGATTAACACTTTGGAAAGTATGAAGAAAGGATGGCAAAGAAATTGAGAAGAAGTCCTAACCAATGGACATCATGGCCTAGCCATGATAGTAACACCCTAATCTGGCATCACATGGTGTCCCAAAAACAACATAAAACATGAAATAATAGTTTGTTGGTTACTTTTGGAAAACAAATTTTCTTTACTTAGATCTTACTTAATCCGAAAATCGTGATAAAATTTTTTCTTCTTACAACGCTAAACTATGTGTACTCAATATATTTATCAACACTACTCGTATATATATCTGCATCATCAGTTAACCATATACATAGAGAAACCTTGGACAGACTTGTCCGTTTTCAAAAAGATAAACTAACAGAAATTAAAATACTATAAATCCTAAAAACTAGGTAGCGACAGTCTGGAAACCGTATCTCTAAAATCATGGCCATCAGTAGCCGATAATAGACTACCCAAAAAACGCTACCTCAAAAGGAAAACCCTAAGCTGGTCTAAAACTAATGGAATCCGTTGGAGAGTCCCCCGAAGGAGTTCCTAACATCAACATTAGAAGAAAGGTCAGAGGAGTGTATATTCCCGTTGACCATCCTAACTCCCACGGCTCCTGTAGCCGGAGCACCCTCGTCCTCTTGAGGATCATACTCAGGAGCCTCCTCCAGACCCTCTGCTTTTAAGACAAATGGAGGAGGAGGAGTCAAGGGTGGTTACTGCTGCAAAGGCTGGACCGTGGGGATCTCATGCTGTAGAGAACCCTGATACACAATATACTGTAGAATCATCCAGATCGGTGGTAGGGGAATTTGGATCGTCTCCACCATGTGTATCCTCTCCTAAGGCGTTGTCTCTATACTGCCACGTAGGGTACAAACCGATCCAGTGTATGCCGCACTACTGGCCCCTGGATGGATGACCCAGGCAGTGGGATCTTCGCGCTGCACAAAGACTAGGGAATGGACCCCTGAATGGGCTATGTTCTCCTATTCCGGTCCCATCTTTACACAAATAATAATATATGCCAAAAGGAAACACCATAGCCAAAAATATAGCAAGGGTGAGAAACCAATATATGAACCCAAAATGTGACAACTACATCCACAATGTACAAAACAACAGGTTCAAATATATGTATCAAATACGACTCTTAAGCATGATAAGCATATCACATAATATCATAACAATAAAGATAAGGCAAGGGCCTCATGCCCAACAGTCATCATCATCTTTAAAACATCTGCATGGCACTTCCAAATATATCATCTAGTACTTGATTCTTAATTTTCGGAAATCCCATCTTCTTTCAAAAGAGCGGATCAGGCTCGGGGTACATTGACCATCAGGCAACAATGTCTAGCACCAATGTGTTATTCAGAAGTACATGAACACCATGACGCTATGCGATTCTCACATGGGATTACATTCAGCGGTACTTGACAAATTGTAATCAGGTCATATTACATTGTCCAACTCAAGGCACAGTGTGTTCCAAAACGTATGACACCATTGTCCATCAAGGCACAATGATACACAATGACTTGCAGTCATCACAGGGTTCCCTGCCATCAAGGTCCCCCATTCTGATGGCACGTCTGCCAGATAACAAATGCATGAGAAAACCTTTCTTTTTGTAAGTTTTTTTTGTTTCGTATGATTATTCCCTTGTCGAAGCTCAAAGTTATTAACCACCACAACTTTTAGACTCTTAAGTTTTTGCAACATTTAATCAAAAGGGACACACAGTCCAATTAACCAAAAAGGACACACGGTCCAAACAGTCGATCACAAAACCATAAACTGATGCACCAGCTTCGGGTTTTGGGATTCTAGAGCATACAAATCGTCCACAAGTTTACAGGACCACATCACAAACACGGATCCTTGATCCACGTGTTCTGCAGAACACTAGAACCCTGACGTCTCGGCTTCTAGGTTCACTTCCAAATTAACTTTTCTTTTTGAAATACAAAAAAAAAACCCCACATGTCCGAAGCTTACACACAAAGTCATTGGGATCGGTTTTCCATAGGGTAAAACTCTTTATCAAAACTATTTTCTTTTGAAATACTTTGGTAAACTATTAAAACTTTGAAATATAGTTCGTGAAAACTCTTTTTCTTCGATAAAACAATTTGTTTCTAAAACTGAACCCTTGAAAATACTATTACTCGAAATACCATGTTTTGTCGTCTTAACTCTACTGATGGTTTCTAAAGAAACTTTTTCATTTTAAAACTCACTTTTCCTAAACTAAACTTTGTTTTCAAATTTCTTTCCTTATGTCCTTTCATTTTTATTAATAAAATATATCGCACTTTCTTTTTCCTAAAATAAAATGTCAAGACGCGTTGTTTTCAAATCCTTTAAAAACTTTTAACCTTTTATCCGCTTAACTTTATGTCTCAAGCTTTTTGAAGCTTTTACCTTTACTTGGTTTTGAACACTAACCAATGTTAGGTTCCTTAGCACAACATCAATCATCATTTCAGTCAACATACCATATTAAGCATAATCAAGCAATTAACTAAAGAATAAAGTAATGCACTCCTCAACTGAAGACAATACATCATAATTTTACAATTTACACACAAAGACAGTACATAGCCGTCGAAAATTAAGTTCCTCAGGTCATCTCCCCTTACCTCTTGAAGATAATTCTCCGGATGAACGTCGTCCGATTGATTCGCAAGTCCTCTGATTACTCACTCGAAACACTCAACAACAACCACATTCACACAATCAATTCAAACTTTAACAATCACAAAAATACATTTCCTTGTCTCCTAGGACCTAGGTTTGGCCATGGTAACTTAGAATAGCTAGAGATGTCTAAAAATTTCTAACTCATGAATGAATGATCCCTAAGCATACATAACACTAGATCAAGTCTCTTTACACAAAAACTTGAAGTAAAACTCATGATTTTCCAAAGTTGGTGGTTTCGGCTACTCTTTAGAAAAATAGGGTAGGCATGTTATTTGATTACATGCTCTTGGATAGTGATAAAGGATGATGAGACTAGATCATAGAAATCGATTTCACATTAAAAGGATTTTTCTATGATTTTCTCGAGATTTTTGAACATTGAACTTTGAAACTTAAACATGTTGATCATGGATTGAAAAACAAGAAATAAGTGAAGAACATGAAGCTTATGGATCAAAGAGAGTAATCATACCCCTTGAATGATGAAAATGGACAAAGATTCAACACTTTTCTTCACAAAATTTGTTAAGCCTCACTTTGAGAAAATGAGAGAAAGTTTAAATGAAAAGATGAAGTTGTAAGAAAAGTGGGTAATGGCCTCCATGAAGGTGATTTAGGCATGGATGAAGGAGGGCAAGGAGGTCCAAAATTGTTCACTTAAGGGGCAAAAGAGTCATTTCATCTAAGGACAAAAATCTCATTTAGTGAAAAGTCAAGGGCATTTTGGTCTTTTCTCAATGTGAACACGTTTCAGATATTTCTGTTTTCATCATGACTAGGATGAGTCGCTGGCATGCCTTCCTAGGTGAGCTGACCTGAAGTGACTTCAAGTTTATTTGTTAGCAGGTCCCAGTAAATCCGTATTTAGCTCCGCTAATTACGTGATTTAAGATTTCCCCGTATAACTTATATTATTTCACTTTTTGGTGAGAAATTTCAAAATTACCAAAGTTGTTGGAAATTCGATTTAAAACCTAACTATTTTGTTCACGAGTCAAAATTAGGTATTTTGATAAGTAAAATCCTACTGTCAGGGAAAACGCAGACCGGGTTCCGTCTGAATTTTCAACCCAAAATTTAACCGTAACTCTCTACGATAACGTAGAGTATAACTATGGGCTTGTTTTATTTAAATTAATTTTCTAAAACCTCGGATAAAACATAAACTTATTTATATAGCTTTCCGATCTTAGAAAGCTTGAAAAATCGGGGTGTTACAGTGATAGACATCATGGTTGTGATATGAAGATTGAAGGCAGAAGAAGACTCTGAATAAACAAAAGAGATCACGACCAGGGCATGACAGACATCACGGCCATGATATGAAGTCCTAGAATCAAGCCCACAAGTCAGAAGAGATCTCGGCCTAGCCGTGAAGGATATCACGATCGTGATCCGTAAGTGAAGACAAAAACTACGAAGAAAGAATGTGTCACGGCCTAGACGTGATGCATATCACAGCCGTGACGCGATGAATTTGAGTTATCTATTTAGATTTGAGATTTTTTTGATATGCTTAGGATTCAATGTTGCCCAAATCTATAAAAAGGGTGCTTAGGCTTGAAATTTAGGAGGTTGGAGAGCGGAGTTGAGAGTTTTGGTTTAGAATTAGGATTTTTTCTTCATCTTCTTCTTTTGGATATTTTTATGCTTTTCTCATTCAAGCTTGTCATTGCTTTGACTATGCTTGAGTAGTTTTCTTATTTCTAAGAATTGGTGCTATGCCCAAAACTTGTGTTATGTTATAAATTGAGCTTTCCCTTTTGTTAATCTTAAATTTGCTTTAGATTTGATTCTTATCGCTTTAATTACCTGTGAATTTGGCGGCCGCTTATTTGCATGTGTTAGATATCTAGGGACGTACTGAGAGGTGAACCTAATTATTGGATCTATAAGAGTTAAACTTAGGACTTAAATCACGAGAGTTAGAAGCGGTCCTTCGAGGGTTCACTGAATTGTCACAAACCTTAATGGGTCCAAATTAATTTCAATTACCACGAGAGTAGGAGTTGTTTTATTTGGGCATGGTTTTTGTGTCTCGAGAGGGAACATTAACTAAATTACGATAAATTCACCTTCAAAGCATATTTATAATTAATAAAGGGGTAGTCAATTTAGAAGCATACATAGTTTTGTGGTAACCCAATTCATGGAAATTTCATTTTCAAAACCCGAATCCTGATTTTGCGAAATCTTTTTCTTTGTTTCAATTATTGTCTTATTTTATTTTTTTATTTGTTCCATTCACATAATCAATCTTCCTTGTTAGGTTAAATCATTTATTAATTAATTGGTATTCATAAACACGGTCTCTGTGGGTTCGATATATTTTTACTACTTGACAGCATAACCGTATACTTGAGGATTTGACACATCAAGTACCTAAAGTACTAATCATTCATGTTGCAGATATCCTTAATAGGAGAAAGAAAACACCCCGTCATGGTATCTGGATAGTGGCTGCTCACGACACATGACGGGATAAAAGGTGGTCTATGTTCCAAGACCTCCAACATAAAGATGGCGGGCATATTCCCTTTGGAGCTAACCAGAAAAGAAGAGTGGTCGGAGTAGGTAAAATTGGTGGTAAACCTCCTCTACCCTCTATATCTAATTTTTTATTGGTTGAAGGATTAAGACATAATTTACTTAGCATAAGTCAGTTATGTGATAATGGATTTATTGTCTTCTTTACCAAAGATGCCAACATTGTCAAAGACAACAATGGAAAATGTATCTTTTCTGCTCAAAGGCAACAAAATCTTTTTAAGATTGAACTTGCTGAACTCTCAGATCAAAATGTAAAATGCTTTGTGTCTAAGGAAGATGAAAGATGACTATGGCATAAGAAACTAGGACATGTAAGTATGAAATTTATTTCAAATCTAAAGAAGCACAACCTCGTAAGAGGATTACCTGATATCTCTTTTAAGAAGGATATCTTGTGTGATGCATGTCAAAAGGGTAAACAAGTAAAATCTAGTTTCAAATCAAAAAATCCGGTATCTTCCTCTAGACCTTGAAATGTTACATATGGATCTGTTTGGACCAGTAAGCATTGTTAGCCTAGGTGGAAAAAATATGGTTTTGTCATAGTAGATGACTACTCTAGATTTACATGGGTAAACTTCCTAACCCACAAGGATGAGTCTTTCAGAATGTTCTCAATTTTCTATAAATGGGTACAAAACAAGCAAGGTTTCTGTATCTCTACCCTTAGAAGTGATCATGGAGGAGAATTCGATAATGAGCTATTTAAAATGTTTTGGGATGAGAATGGAATTTCTCACAACTTCTCTGCTCCAAGAACTCCACAACAAAATGGAGTTGTAGAGAGAAAGAACAGATCTCTCTAAGAGATGGCAAGAATGATGCTCAATGAGAATAACCTTCCTAAGAACTTCTGGCAGAAGCAGTTAACATTGCATGTTATATACAAAACAGAATTCTAGTGAGACCATTTCTTATAAGAAATCCCTATGAAAGGAAGGGTAGAAAACCCAACATACCTTACTTTCATGCTTTTGGTTGTGAATGCTATATATTGAATACTATAGAACACCTTGGAAAATTTGACTCTAAAGTAGATAAAGCTATCTTTATTGGATATTCTGAAACTTCAAAAGCATTCAGAGTTTATAACTCTTGAACTGCTGCAGTAGAAGAATCCATAAATGTTAAATTTAATGATGGATTAAAGACTGATAAGAAACTATCATATCTAGATGATGATCTTGCAGGATTGGATATAAGCAATCAAATGGATAAGCAGTCACACGAACCAAAACTGGAAAGTCCAAAACCGGCTGAAAAATCTTCTGAACAGACGCAACTATAGACGTCTGATAACAACAGTCTAAGATGAGACTGGGGATACAAAGTACATCATCCTGAAGAACTAATCATTGGAAATCCTTCTCAAGGCATTAGAACCAGATTAACTTTCAGAGAAAGCAACAATATGGCCTTTCTATATGAAATTGAGCCAAAGAACATCAAGGAAGCTATCATTGATGAAAGATGGATTCTAGTTATGCAAGAAGAACTAAATCAGTTCAAAAGAAATGATGTATGGTATCTTTTTCCAGGACCAGATGATAAGTCTGTAATTGGAACAAGATGGGTTTTTTTGAAACAAACTAGATGAAGATGGCAAAGTTATCAGAAACAAAGCAAGGTTAGTAGCTCAAGGCTATAACCAGCAATAGTGGAAGCTATTCACATTCTCATGTCATATATTGCACAACACAGCATAACTCTTTTTCAAATGGATGTCAAAAGCGCATTTCTTAATGGCATTATAAAAGAAGAAGTTTATGCTAAGCAACCACCTGGTTTTGAAGATTCTGAAAAACCAGATCATGTTTTCAAACTCAAAAAGGCTTTGTACAGTCTAAAACAAGCTCCTAGAGCATGGTATGACAGACTTAGCTATTTCTTAATGGAAAATGATTTCATAAGAGGAAAGGTAGACACTACTCTTTTCAAAAAGGGATCTAAAGATAAGTTCATAGTAGTTCAAATATATGTTGATGATATTATCTTTGGTGCTACTAATGAAAAGCTTTGTAAAGAGTTCTCTGAGATGATGCAAAATGAGTTCAAAATGAGCTTAATGGGATAATTGAAGTTCTTTCTTGGACTGCAAATAAAGCAAACGGGTAAAGGCATCTACATTCATCAACAAAAGTACACGAAGGAACTTCTTAAGAAATATAAGATGGATGGATCAAAATAAATGAAAACACTTATGCATCCATATGTTACCCTCAACAAAGATGTGGAAGGTAACAAAGTAGATCAAACGGTCTATAGAGGTATAATTGGATCTCTTTTGTACTTAACTTGCAGCAGACCAGACATTCAATTCAGTGTTTGTTTATGTGCAAGATTTCAATCTAACCCCATAGAATCACATCTAAAAGCTGTTAAACGGATATTCAGATATCTTATTGGAACCACTAATCTTGGTTTGCTGTATATGAGAACTAATGATTTCAGGTTAGCTGGTTACTGTGATGCTGACTATGCTGGAGATAGAGTTGAAAGAAAAAGCACTAGTGGAGGATGTCACTTCATTGGAGCAAACATGGTCTCTTGATCAAGTAAAAGATAAGGAACAATTGTACTCTCAACTGCTGAAGCAAAATATATCTCTGATGCCAGTTGCTTTTCACAGCTGTTATGGGTAAAACATCAACTTGAGGACTACTGTAACATCCCAAAAATCCTATATCTATTTCTCTTAATTGTTTGGATGAATAACTTGGCTATGAATACAATTCGACTAAGTTTAATCATAAGAGTGGTTAATGATTGAAAATTCATATCTGAATTTCAATTATGAGCTTAATAATCATAAAATGTTGTTTTGAGCCAGTTGTGTTGTTTTGAGTCGGAATCGGTAAAAATATTACTATTTTAGTCGGGACCGCTTTACCTTGGGATGCGTGCCAGGCCCGGGAAATTGTTCTGGTCCAGAGTCGGGAGTAGTTCATGACCGCATCTCATGCTTCACGAGACGTTATCAAACATCCATCACCTTTTCATTCCTTTAACCAATGGATTAACTTTCTATGACGCTTGGTTAATAACCTAGCATCTTTTCCTTTTATGGAGAAAGCTAATTAACCCATTTATGGTTAATCTCTATACTTTGAATAAGAGCTCAACAACACATATTACTCTTTAAATCCTAGCCATCCTTTTTCTTACACAATCAAGTCATTAGTCATAACACATCAACAAAACATGGTGATCATGTGCATAAGGCCATTCGGCCATTCACCTTCTATAACACTTAAACACATTCATTTTTCATTCTTCAAAGATCAAATAACTTCATTTCATGAACACTCGAGTTTTCTCGCTTCTCTCTCTTACTCTCTCCATTCGGTTCTCATCTTAAACACCATCAACCAAACTTCATTTTTAATTTCTAAGATCCTAGTTCTTCTAGTCTTGATCTCTAGAACAACTTTGGTGAAGAAAGTTTCTTGATTGGAGGAAGTTTGTTCTTGACCTTCAAGAACACCATCTTGATCTTCAAAGTGTTCTTCCTTGGGTAAGCTTTGATCCTCATTTCCTCTTCATTTCCTTACTCTAGATCATGAGTAAACTTCTCCTAGTTCATGATTTTTGTGAAACAAGTTCAAGATCTTACCTTTTCTTCTATCTAGGGTTCGGCCACCTTCGTGTTCTTGGAGCTTCTAGTTTTGCTCATCCTAAAGATCTTCATTAAGGTAATGGGGGAGTGAACCTCATCACACGACATTGGTGGTGGTGAAAATGGTTTATGGGTTTGGTTTGGGGAAAACCCTAAACCAAGGGTTTTGCCATTTTGTCTATTTGGTTCTCTATGAGAATAATGTGAAATAATTATTCATGGCTTGATTTGTGTTCATTGATGTGTTTGAATGGTTGAAAATAACTTTTATGTGTGTGAAAACCCTAATCTAGGTTTCCTCCATCTTTTTGTTGAAAAGAGTTTGAGAAAATGTGATTTTCGGATCTGACCTTATGTGAGTCATTTCGGTTTTTCTCTCAACCTAGATTTGGATTTCAAAACTTGTTTTTGATCCTAAAACTAGACATCTTGGGCTTCATTTTGACAACAAATTCCGTGTGCTTTCATAAAGATTTGACCCTTGAAAACCTATTTCAATCTAAGCATGAAATTCTGTCTTGGATTTTGACTACAGTGACTTATTTCGTGAAATTGTACTAACTCAATACTTTTTGTGAAAATTAGTTTTATATCCAAATACTAGACATCCTAACCTTTCATATGAGTCCTCATTTGCTCAAACGTTTGGTCAATCAAATGTTTGTCACGAGTTAATGTTTGACATGCTGAAAATTCTGTATACGGGTTTGATGTTGAATTTTTGGAATTGGTTTTTAGGTTATTATCCATGTTGATGCATTGATGATTACTCTTGTTCATTATGGATATTGGTGAAGCAAAATCTTCACATTAAACCTAGTATAGGATTCGGCCAAAGCATAAACAAAAAGGATTACCAACTTCAACCTTTGAAACTCAATGACTTTACAACTCTAAAAATGGAATCAATGAACGATGAACCGAAGCAAAACAAAGAAAAATTATTCGAATGAAACACAACCTTATATTCATTCAAGAGATTCTTAAAACAAGGGAAATGTATGTTGATCTTGAGTTATGGCTTAAGTAAATCAAATAATGTTTTGAAAATTAATGAATCAAATGTTCTCAAGAACAAACATCCTTGAGAAAAATCATATTGGCCTTCGGCCATGAGTAGGTTTTTAATATAAAATCAATCTTTGAATTTCAATACAATGTTTTGAACGTTAAAAACATGTTTTGAATCAAGTAGGATTCATAGATAAAATGGGAGAAAACGTATTTTTTTACACTCTAAGAGTGATATAGTCTTAAAAGGATGGTTGTGAAAACCTTTTGAAATTAGTCTAAGTGTTTTCACCACTCAATTTCAAGTTTATGTATAAATGATTTCAAGTTAAAAGGAATTTGGGCTTAAGAAGGTTTCTCTTCTTTAGTTACCGCATAAGAGTTTTAAACTCCAACTTTCAACCTTAAGTCTAATTGAAGCTACAAAGCTTTTTGAAATAATGTTTTCAAAGTACAAGATTTTGAATCAAAGGTACTAAGGCACTTTGCCAAGTTACAAAACAAATAAGTGTCTTGTACTCACCTTTTAACAAAAGAGTTTTAAACTCAAAACTAAGGATTTTCCTAAGTTAAAACCCTAAGTCAAATAATTGACTTAGAGTGAAAGAAAGAGACAAGAAAGTGTAATGTGTGGTCGAACCATATGTTACACCATTGATGATTCAATCATCAATCGATTCATGAGACTTAATGAATCAAGATGTATTTCATTAATTGAAAGACAAGTACCCTCTAACTTAGAAAGGATCTAAGACTTAACTAGAGGATTCTCAATCCTTCTTCATAAGACATTTAGGACTTGAGAAATATATCATAAGACACGAACACAAACATCAAACGTTTTGGTTTGAAACATTAGTTCAATGACGGATCGATGATTCAGATCCAAGGAATTCGTTCAATTTTTTCAGTCTTGTGATGACTCGATCCCGGAGGGATCACGAGATTTATCCAGTGGATAAAAGTTTTATATTACTAAGATGTGCATAGTTCCTAAGGAAGAGAACCTTAGTGAGCCTTGAGGTTTTATTCGGCAGATAGACATTGTTTTATCGCACTTGCTTTGTGTAAGCATTGGCATTTCATTGCATGAGTTTATAAGTGCTTGAGCCTAGGAGTTGAGCTTACACCTTGATGCGTGTAACATCCCGGTTTTTCTGTGAACTCTGATTGAGTTGGTTAATCTCGATTGGAGCTTTGGATGATTGTGTGAATTGTTGTGTGTTAGTTTTAGACCTAGCCTGAAGCTTAGGAATAGGCTTGAACAAGGTTGGAAGTGCCTAAGGCGTAAAACGAGTAACTGGGGAAGTTAGAAGGCTGGAGGTTCTTCTCTCGCTGAGCTTGACACTCAAGCGTGAGAGAACTCCACGCTCAAACGTTGAGATGCTTAAGCGTGGGAGAGGTCGACGCTTCAGCATGCTGAGTGCGCTGTGCAGCTGTTCTGAGTTTGGACGTGTGTGAGACACATGTGAGGCCAGGGAGCAGGCAAAGTGGAAGAGGTTCCACGCTCAAGTGTGGATGGATCCCACGCTAGAGCGTCGTAATGCTTAAGCGTACAGTGTGGTGAACCATGAAGCGTGGACAGTAGAAGCCATAAGTGGAGCTTCCACTTTCATCTTCTCACTTGCACGAAACTTGGTGAGTTTTCTGGGTTTAGTGAGAGAGCCTCTGAGGTTTTTCGAGAGAAAAAGCTTGCTTTCAAGGCAATCGAACTACCGGAACGTGATTCCGACTATACCGTTGTGATCGCGGCTGAGTTATCTACAACTCTGACGGATTGGTTTTTCGATTCGCCAAAGGTAAACTCGGATCCCTAACACACGTTCTTTGTGTTCTTGGCATTCTGAGAGTTTTTACCTTTTCCTTTAATCTTTTGAGCTTGCCCTAGGGATAACACTATTGTGCATGTGTTGTGCTCGTGATTAGGGCAAAGTTCGTGCTTGCGGTGGTGCAAGGTTTGGAGCTTGAGGCCGCGGCTATGAGGGGAAGTTCGTGGCTATCTTGGGCTGTACTTGGAGAGAGGGTTGCGAGCTTGAGGAAGGAGGAGCGAGCCGGTGATTACCTAGATTCGCGTGACGACTGTTCAGGTGGGGAGAAAGAGTATTGCTACCGTCAAGAAGGCAAGAGTAATGTAGTTGTGATTTCTGCTATGTGTAGGGAAGCCCTAACCCTACTAGTGGTTGAGCCCTGATAAAGTGTCTAGACCCTAGCTTTAGCTTACTTTGGGCTATTGCCGTTAAGGTTGGAAACCCCAGGTTAGCGAACTGTTGATTGAGGATGCTTGCTGTCGTATGACTAAATGTGCCTAGTGTTATGGTTACTATCTGTCTAAATGCCTACGTGCTACTTCGTATATGTGATATGCTGCTTATATGCTGTTGTTGTTATTACTTCTATCTTGTTGATGTTATTGCCGTTATTGTGCTGTATGCGGTAATATTGAGAGTTGTGGCAGAATGCCGAAGAATAAGTTTGGTTGTGTGCCGTGTTGTTGTCGGGTTGATACCGTGGATGGTGCCATTGCTGTTATGCTGGCTTCTTGAGGCTGTGGCCGTGTTTGTTTGAGCTGTGGCTCGTGGACGCGTGGCGTCGAGGCGGTGGCCGTGTGGATGCAGTGGCATAGTGTTGTTTCCGTTCGAGAGCTTAGGCGTGAGATCCGGTATCAAGCTCGTTGAGGATGCTTGCTGCATATGATGTACGGAGAGTAGATGGGGCGGTCAAGTGAATGGCCTTGGGGATGTTCCCGGTCTCTGGAATAGTTTATAGTGACGGATGAGGTAGCTCCTATCCTGTCGTGACACCCGATCCAGTCCGGTTTGACCGACTAATCCCAGAGCTTTCCAGTTGTTCCAAGCTAATGTTCCGAGGCGACCGAGATATCCCGATTCCGATGTGGAGGGGGATGCACTTTTATTGGTCACGATGAGCTGTTCGATTTCTTGGATAAGCTAACTCTGTTCCGGCACAGAACCTGTTCCGGAATGGACTTGTTCGGGTGTGGAACCGTTCCAGTTGGGAACCTGCATAAGTGCGTTTTTGGGCCGACATGCTGCATGGGATTAGTATCTCGGTCTAGAGGATTGATCTGAGTGTGAAACTCATGGGATGGATGTCTGTTGCATTTGTTGTCTCGAGAGATATGTGCTGGAATGCAGTAAATGTTATAAATGTGATATCTGTTATATTCTACTTGTTGTGTGTTTGCTGCATTACTGTTGTTTTCCTACTTTATGATGCGCTGTATTTCTTATCTCCCTTCTGTTTTTCTTTGTTGTCTGTTTTTTGATCGCTTGAAGACGACGAGCCAGCGGAGATTCATCATGGACCCGAGACTTCACTCATTCATCATGGGGGCATCGCGGATGCCAATGCTGGGCGATATTGAGATTATATACCATGACGAGAGGGGATGGCGGGTAGACCCCTTCACCTTTTTGACGGTCTACATAGGACCAGTCAGCCTAATTTTTCAGGGCGGTACACCTCCATATGTAGATATCATTGGTCCCTATCGCATCTACCAGTTCCCCCCCTTTTTGAGGATGTGGCGACCTCCGAGGCAGAGGGAGCAGGACTACACATAGGCGGTACCCCAGTCTTCGGTCGTGACAAGCAGGAGAGGTTACGTTTACCGAGGCCAGCGTAGGAGGACTGAGCAGTACTTGAGGACCTACCGCAGGCGTAGGATCATGGTGTCCAGTTCTTCGTCAGAGTATGAGCCAATTGTGAGGTACAGGCGTACTCATGGCGAGGGTCAGGGTAGCTCAGGGCATCCTCATCACTGATGGTGAGAGCCTGCCGGTGCGTTGAGAGCTTTTGATGCATCTTTTGAGAGGGGACGAGGGTTGCAGGTGAGCTCCGAGTGTTTTCTTTTGCTCTTGATGTATTTTTGATTTCTACCCGACAGTATGTATATGCATGTACAGTGCCCTACTGATAGGGCTAGCTTATGCATGTTATTATTCAGTTATGTATATATTGCGCTTTTACTCTGATCATTGTTTGCTATGCTTGCCGTTCTTGTTTACGTTGTTTTGTTTCCGCAACGCTGCTTGTATACCACGCTATCGCTTTATGTACGGCTAGGTATAGATAATAATAATAATAAGAGGTTGGGACTAATGGGAAGGCTTCATACGTATGGGGTCGTCTCATTTTGGTTTTATCGTAGTAGTTCGATTCTAAATCGGACTGTGAAGGTTAAGTGTACTAGCTTTAACGGTTGATAATCGATTTGTATCAACTGTGTAGGGTTTCGGGTAGAGCGTCCGATGCGCTAGTTATCGAAGTCTGATAACTGTTTTCATTCATAAGGCATATGACATGTTTAGCTGTTAAGTGCTATTATATGTCTTATGAATTTGAACTGATAGCTCCTTTTACAGGAAGCTAGAAGGAACGTGGAAGAGGAAGAGGTGGAAGGCCGGCTACGACCGGAGGCAACGATAATAACAACAACAATGGTGACCACTCAGGGACAGGAAGTGGTGGTGACACTTCAGAAGCAATGCGGGCCATGAGGGACTTGGTTATTGCAATGATGCAACAAACTCAACAGACTGCCCAGTATATGCAAAGGCAGGAAGAGAGAGAAGCTAGACAGGATCAGCTGCACACAGTAAGAGGAAACGAGGCGGTGGATACCGATCTCAATGCTTTTATGAAGGGAAATCCTCCCAAGTTTCACGGAGAGTATAACCCTGAAGCTGCTGAGATGTGGTTGCAAGAGGTAGAGAAGGTGTTCATGGCCACACACTTTACAGAAGACAGAAAGGTCACATATGCTGCCTTCATGTTAATAGGAGCAGTAGAGGCTTGGTGGAGAACCAAGGCCAGACTGTTAGAGGCCGGAGGATGGGTGCTGACATGGCAACTATTCCGGGAGTGTTTTCTAGAGAAATACTTCACGAGAAGCGGCAAGCAAGAAAAAGAAAAGAAATTCCTAAGTCTGAAACAGGAACAGCTATTGGTTGGTGAGTGTGCGATGAGGGTTGAAGTGCTACTCAAGTTTTCTCAATTCTATCAGATCCACCCGGTTGAAGAATGGGTCTACAGGAGGTTCGAGGATGGACTGAGACCTGAGTTAAAGTGAGCGATGCTACCCTTGAGTATCAGTTCTTTCCCCGAGTTGGTGGAGAAGTGTACAGTGGTTGAAGGCCATGATCGAGCAGGGATTGTCGCGCAACAAAAGGCAGGTGGTGGACCTGTTTGGAGCAGTCAAAGTGGTAGAAGCAGCAAGTTCCAAAGGAGAGTAGGGCCATATGATCGCCCGACTCGATTCAATGTCAACCATGGAGTGAGTGACTCCAGTCAAGCACAGCAAGTGATCAAGACTTGTTTTCGGTGCGAAGGACCGCATTTGGTCAAGAACTATCCGAGGACCCAACACATCAGATGTTTTAATTGCAATCAGGTGGGTCACTATACGTCAAACTGTAAGCCCGGAGTGAGCAGAGGGGCCCAGTTTCAGTAGCAGAGTGGTAGGACTCAGAGTGGTGGAGCGAGATCAGTCGTGGCAAGTCAGCAGAGCAGGCCACATACAACTGGAAGGGTGTTTGCCGTGTCAGGTTCTGAAGTCTCCCAAAGTTCGGATCTGATCCAAGGTAAGTGCTTAGTTTCTGGTAAGCTTTTGTTGGTTCTGTTTGATTCGGGGGCTACGCATTCTTTCATATCAATAGAGTGTACGGATCATTTAGGGTTTCTTGTTTCTACATTTCCATATGACTTAACTGTTTCAATACCTACCGGTGATTCTTTAACAACCTTATCTGCATGCTGTAGATGTCCTGTTACGGTAGAAAACCGTCATTTTCTTGTTGACCTTATCTGTTTGCCTATGCAACAGATAGATGTAATCCTAGGCATGGACTGGCTTTCGGCCAACCATGTAATGTTAGTCTGTTCAAACAAAACTCTCAATTTTTCCGAGCAATCTGGATTGATGCCTGCCAACGAGAGTACTCCGACGGGCGAACGATCGAACGAGTATATGGTGATGTTCTCTTTGGAAGTGAAGGAGACTCCTAGTGTTAAAGCTTTGCCTATCGTGCGAGAGTTTTTGAATGTGTTTCCCAATGACATTCCTGGATTACCACCAGAGAGAGAGGTGGAGTTTTTGAATGCGCTCAGTAGGAAGTCCCTACACATATATGCGATGATGGTAAAGGAGCTAGAGCTTTTAGAGGCGTTTAGAGATCTGAATCTGGAAGCGGAAATCGTCGAAGATAAGCTGAATTTGGGGATGGTTAGAGTAACTAGTGATTTCTTGAACCTGTTGTG
This sequence comes from Ammopiptanthus mongolicus, assembly GCA_039655645.1. Classification (NCBI taxonomy): domain Eukaryota; kingdom Viridiplantae; phylum Streptophyta; class Magnoliopsida; order Fabales; family Fabaceae; genus Ammopiptanthus; species Ammopiptanthus mongolicus. Next base: position 31,080,663 of record CM077344.1, read on the forward strand.
GAAGAAGCAAGCTGAGGATAAGTGCCTCGAGAGTGTGAATCGGTTGATAGAAGGTAAGACTTCGGAATTCAGAAGAGGTACAAATGGTCTGCTTAGGTATGGTGACCGGGTTTGTGTGCCTGCGGATAGAGAAGTTAAGAATATGATCTTGAAGTTAAGAATATGATCTTGGAAGAAGCACACAAGAGCAAGATGAGTTTACATCCGGGGGCTACCAAGATGTATCAGGACCTGAAGAAGCTGTTCTGGTGGCCGGGGATGAAGAAAGATGTAGCAGCTTATGTCCTAACCTGCTTAGTGTGTCAGAAAGCAAAGATTGAACACCAGAAGCCAGCAGGGTTGTTGCAATCGCTGGATGTCCCTGAATGGAAATGGGATAGTATTGCCATGGACTTTGTTTCTGGGTTGCCGAGAACTCAGAAAAGGTGTGATGCAGTCTAGGTAATGATCGATCGATTGACGAAGTGTGCTCACTTCTTACCAATCAACCAGAGTTACTCTCTGGAGCGATTAACTCAGATTTACATCAAGGAAGTTGTAGGGCTGCATGGGGTACCTTCCTGTATTGTTTCAGACTGCGATCCAACGTTTACCTCAAGGTTTTTGAGGAGCTTACACTGTGCAATGGGAACTGAGTTAAGTATGAGTTCTGCTTATCATCCTCAAATGGATGGTCAGTCGGAACGAACAATTCAGTCATTGGAGGATCTCTTAAGAGCGTACATGTTGGAAAACACGGGAAGTTGGGACGAGTTTCTTCCATTGATCGAGTTTACTTACAACAACAGTTTCCATTCTAGTATTGGGATGGCGCCGTCGAAGCATTGTATGGACGAAAGTGCAGGACTCCGTTGTGATGGTTTGAGACGGGAGAAAGTCAGCTGTTAGTTCCAAAGTTGGTACAGTAAACAACGGAACAAGTCCGTAAGATACGGGAAAAGATGAAGGTTGCAAGGGACAGGCAGAAGAGCTACGCTGACAAGAGGAGGAGGCCTTTGGAATTCCAAGATGGCGACCATGTTTTCATGAGATTTACCCCAACAGCTGGAGTGGTCAGGGCAATCAGATCCAGAAAGCTAACACCAAATTTCATAGGACCGTTTCAGATTCTTCGACGAATCGGCCCTGTAGCCTATCAAATAGCTTTGCCACCAAACCTTTCAAATCTTCATGACGTTTTTCATATCTCTCAACTCAGAAAATATCATCCCGATCCATCACACATGTTAGAGCCCGAATCAATTCAACTAAAAGAGAATCTGGAGTACGAAGCTTCACCTGTTCGGATCTTGGATTGAAGGATCAAGGAGCTACACGGTAAGCACATTCCGTTAGTCAAAGTGGAATGGAACCCAGTGACTAGTGACTCAATGTGGGAATGTGAGGCTTAGATGCGCCAGAGTCATCCCTATCTGTTCACAGGTATACGACGAAAATTTCGGGGATGAAATTTTCTATAAGGGGGTGGTAATGTAACATCCTGATTTTTCTATGAACTCTGACCGAGTTGGTTAATCTCGATTGGATCTTTGGATGGTTGTGTGAATTGTTGTGTGTTAGTTTTAGACCTAGTCTGGAGCTTAGGAATAGGCTTGAACAAGGTTGGAAGTGCCTAAGGCGTAAAACGAGTAACCGGGGAAGTTAGAAGCCTGGAGGTTCTTCTCTCGCTAAGCTTGAAGTTCAAGCATGAGAGAACTCCACGCTCAAATTTGAGATGCTTAAGCCTGGGAGAGGCCGACGCTTTAGCATGCTGAGTGCGCTGTGCAGCTGCTCTGAGTTTGGACGCGTGTGAGACACGTGTCAGGCCAGGGAGCAGGCGGAGTGGATGAGGTACGCTAGAGCGTGGTAACGCTTAAGCGTGCAGTGTCATGAATGCTTAAGCGTGGACAGCAGAAACCATAAGTGGAGCTTCCACTTTCATCTTCTCACTTGCACGAAGCTTGGTGAGTTTTCTAGGTTTAGTGAGAGAGGCTCTGAGGTTTTTAGAGAGAGAAAGCTTGCTTTCACGGCAATCGAAGTATCGGAATGCGATTTCGACTATACCACTGTGATCGCGGCTGAGTTATCTACAACTCTAACGGATTGGTTTTTCGATTCGCCAAAGGTAAACTCGGATCCCTAATACACGTTCTTCGTGTTCTTGGCGTTGTTAGAGTTTTTACCTTTTCCTTTAATCTTTTGAGCTTGCCCTAGGGCTAACACTATTGTGCATGTGTTGTGCTCGTGATTAGGGCAAAGTTCGTGCTTGCGGTGGTGCAAGGTTTGGAGCTTGAGGCCGCGGCTGTGAGGGGAAGTTCGTGGCTCTCTTGGGCTATTCTTGGAGAGAGGGCTGCGAGCTTGATGAAGGAGGAGCGAGCCGGTGATTGCCTAGATTCGCATGATGACTGTTCAGGTGGGGAGAAAGAGTACTGCTGCCGTCGGGAAGGCAAGAGTAATGTAGTTGTGATTTCTGCTATGTGTAGGGAAGCCCTAACCCTACTAGTGGTTGAGCCCTGATAAAGTGTCTAGACCCTAGGTTTAGCTTACTTTGGGCTATCGCCGTTAAGGTTGGAAACCCTAGGTTAGCGAACTGTTGATTGAGGATGCTTGCTGTCGTATGACTGAATGTGCCTATTATTATGGTTATTATCTGTCTAAATGCCTACGTGCTACTTGGTATATGTGATATGCTGTCTATATGCTGTTGTTGATATTACTGCTATCTTGTTGATGTTATTACTGCTGTTATTGTGCTGTATGCGGTAATAATGAAAGTTGTGGCGGAATGCGAAGAATAAGTTTGGCTGTGTGCCGTGTTGTTGTCGGGTTGATACCATGGATGGTGCCGTTGCTGTTATGCTGACTTCTTGAGGCTGTGGCCGTGTTTGTTTGAGCTGTGGCTCGTGGACGCGTGGCGTCGGGGCGGTGGTCGTGTGGATGCAGTGGCATCTGTTGTTTCTGATTAAGAGCTTCGGTGTGAGATCCGGTATCAAGCCCGTTGAGGATGCTTGCTGCATATCATCATCAGCTGCCAAGTGGCGAGGCTGTATGACAGGTAGTATGGGAAGCCAACGTCATACGAGGTTAGCGGTACCTGAGTGCGGGTACGAAGAGTAGATGGGGCGGTCAAGTGAGTGGCCTTGGGGATGTTGTCGGTCTCAGGAATAGTTTACAGTGACGGATGAGGTAGCTCCTATCCTATCGTGACGCCCGATCCAGTCCGGTTTGCCCGACTAATCCCAGAGCTTTCCAATTGTTCCAGGCTAACGTTCCGAGGCGACCGAGATACCCCGGTTCCAATGTGGAAGGGGGATGCACTCTTATTGGTCACGGCGAGCGGTTCGTTTTCTTGGACAAGATAACTTCTTTTCGACACAGAACCTGTTCCGGTGTGGACTTGTTCGGGTATGGAACCGTTCCAGTTGGGAACCTGCATAAGTGCGTTTTTCGGCCGACATGCTGCATGGGATAAGTATCCCGATCTAGAGGATTGATCTGAGTGTGAGACTCATGGGATGGATGTCTGTTGCATTTGTTGTCTCGAGAGATGTGTGCTGGAATGCAGTAAATGTTATAAATGTGATATCTGTTATATGCTACATGTTGTGTGTTTACTGCATTACTGTTGTTTTCCTACTTTATGACGCACTGTCTTTCTTATCTCCCTTCTGTTTTTCTTTGTTGTCTATTTTGTGATCGCTTGAAGACGACGACCCAGCGAAGATTCATCATGGATCCGAGACTTCACCCGTTCATCACGGGGGCACCACGTATGCCGGTGCTGGGTGATATTGAGATTATATACCATGATGAGAGGGGATGGCGGGTAGACCCCTCGACCTTTTTGACGGTCTACACAGGACTAGTCAGGCTGATTTTCCGGAGCGGTACACCTCCATATGTAGATATCATTCATCCTTATCACATCTACTAGTTCTTCCCCTTTCCGAGGATGTGGCGACCTCCGAGGCAGAGGGAGCAGGACTACACATGGGCGGCACCCCAGTCTTTGGTCGTGACCAGTAGGAGAAATTACGTCTACCGAGGCTAGCGCAAGAGGACTGAGCAGTACTTGAGGACCTACCGTAGGCGTAGGATCGTGCTATCCAGTTCTTCGTCAGAGTATGAGCCGATTATACGGTACAGGCGTACTCATGGCGAGGGTCATGGTAGCTCAGGGCATCCTCACCACATATGGTGAGAGCCTGCCAGTGTGTCCTAGGGAGTGTGAGCTGAGAGCTTTTGATGTATCTTTTGAGAGGGGGCGGGGTTGCTGATGAGCTACGAGTCTTTTCTTTTGCTCTTGATGTATTTTTTATTTCTACCCGACAGTATGTATATGTATGTACAGTGCCCTACTGATGGGGCTAGCTTATGCATGTTATTTTACAGTTATGTATATATTGCGCTTTTACTCTGATCATCGTTTTCTATGCTTGCCGTTCTTGTTTACGTTGTTTTGTTTCCGCAACGCTGCTTGTATAGCACGCTATTGCTTTATGTACGGCTAGGCATAGATAATAATAATAAGAGGTTGGGACTAATGGGATGATGATCTTAAATAGTCTTGGAGGTATCATGAGACGACCCTCCTCTCTACGAAGGATAATCCCACTAGTCCCAAACTCCTATTATTATTATCTATGCCTAGCTGCATGTAAAGCGATAGCGTGGTATACAAATAACGTTGCGGAAGTAAACAAACAATAACGGCAAGCATAGAAAAGCTATCAGAGTAAAAAGCTCAATATAAACATAACTATATGATGTCATACATAACTTAGCCCCATCGGTAGGGCACTGTACATACATATATATGCTGTCAAAATAAAACCAAAACTACATCAAAAGGCATAAGAAAACTCTCGGAGCTCACCAGCAACCCCCGACCCCTCTCAAAAAGGTACACGAAAAGCACTCAGCTCACTGCCTAGGACGCACTGGCAGGCTCTCACCATCAGTGGTGAGGATGCCTTGAGCTACCTTGACCCTTGCCATGAGTACGCCGCACTATAGGGTCGTACTCTGACGAAGAACTGGACACCACAATCCTATGCCTGCGGTAGGTCCTCAGATACTACTTGATCCTCCTGTGCTAGCCTTAGTGGACGCAACCTCTCCAGCTAGTCACAACCAAAGACTGGGGTGCCACCCACGTGTAATCTCGCTCCCTCTGCCTCGGAGGTCACCACATCCTCGAAAAAGGAAGAAGCTGGTACACGCGATAGGGGCCAATGATATCCATGTACGGAGGTGTGCCGCTCCAAAAAATTAGACTAACGAGTCTTGTGTAAACCACCAAAAAGGTAGAGGGGTCGACCCGCCATCCCCTCTCATCATGGTACACGATCTCAATATCGCCTAGCACCGGCATCCGCGGTGCCACCGTGATGAACGGGGGAAGTCTCGGGTCCATCCTGCTCCTCGACTGGCTCGTCGTCTTCATGCGAACCCAAAACAGAACAACAAAAACAGCAGTAGGGAGATAAGAAATGTAGTACTTTATAATGTCGGAAAACAATAGCAATGCAGTAAACACATATAGCAACTAGCATATAGCAGGTGTCGCAAATATCACAGTTACTGCATTCCAACACACGTCTCTCAAGACAACACATGCAACAAGCATCCATCTTCATGAGTCTCACACTCAGATCAATCCTCTAGACCGGGATACTAATCCCATGCAGTATGCCAGCCGAAAATGCTCAAAGCTGTTCCCACTGGAACGGTTCCACACTCGAACAAGTCCACACCGGAGCAGGTTCTATGTCGGAACGGAGTTAGCTTGTCCAAGAAACCGAACCGCTCACCGTGACCAATAAGAGTGCATCCCCCTTCCACACCAGAACAGGGGTATCTTGGTCGCCTCGAAATGTTAGCCTGGAACAAATGGAAAGCTCTAGGATTAGTCGGGCAAACCGGACTGGATCGGGCGTCACGACAGGATAGGAGCTACCTCATCCATCACTGTAAACTATTCCTGAGACCGGCAACATCCCCAAGGTCACTCACCTGACCGCGCCATCTACTCTCCGTACCTGCACTCAGGTACAACTTACCTTGTATGATGCTGGCAACCCATACTACCTGTCACACGGCCTCGCCACTTGGCAGTTGATGATGATATGCAACAAACATCCTCAACGGACTTGATACCGGATCTCACGCCTAAGCTCTCAATCAGAAACAACACGATGCCACTGCATCCACACGGGCATAGCCTCGACACCACACGTCCACGAGCCACAGCTCAAACAAACACGGCCACAACCTTAAGAAGTTAGAATTACAGCAACGACACCATCCACGGTATCAATCCGACAAAAACACGGCACACAGCCAAACTTAGCTCTACGGCATTCCGCCACAATGTTCAACATTACAGCATATAGCATAAAAACAGCAATAATAATACTAATAACAGCACATAGCAGCATATCACAAACCAAGTAGCATATAGGCACTTAGACAGATAGCAACAACAATCAGCTGCATACAGTCATACGAAGTCAAACATCCTTAATCAACAGTTTACTAGCCTAGGGTGTCCAACTTAATGGCGATAGCCCAAAGTAAGCTAAACCTAGGGTTTAGATACTTTATCGGGGCTCAACCACTAGTAGGGTTAGGACTTCCCTACACATAGCAGAAAAACATCCTACACTACTCTTGCTTTCCCGACGGCAGCAATACTCTCTCTCCCCACCTGAACAATCGTCACGCAAATCCACGCGATCACCGACTCGCTCCTCCAAGCTTGAGCTCACAACCCTCTTCAATGGCAGCTCCAAGAACAGCCGCAGTTTCAACTCCAAAACTCAGGCAATCACGAGCACAAACCTTGCCCTAATCACGAGGACAACATAAATACAACAGTGTTAGCCCTAGGGCAAGCTCAAAAATCAAAGAAAAAGGCAAAGACTCGAAGAACGCCACGAACACGTGTTAGGGACTCGAGTTTACCTTCGACGAATCGAGAAACCAATCCGTCAAAGTCGAAGATTACTTCGTCGCGATCATAACGGTGTAGTCGGAATCGCGTTCCGGTACTTCGATCGCCTTCAACCTCAAGCTTTCTCACTATAGAACACAGCTCCAACTCTCTCAAGTTGCAGAGAATTCTGGAGACTTCAAGAAATTTTTGTGCAAATGAGGGAGAGAAATGAAACTCCACTAACTTGAGCTGCTATGCATGCTTTAGCGTAGAAAACCAGCACGCTTGAGCATGCCCACGCTTGAGCGTGAGGTCCCCTCCACGCTTGAGCGTGGAACCTTGTCCGCTCCGCCTTGACCCTGGCCTGACACGTGTAGCACACACGTCAAAAAGCACACCAGCTGGTAAACGCACTCAGAACGCTTGAGCGTCCAACGTTACCAACGCTTGAGCGTTGTCACGCTAAGGCGTGCTACCTTCCCACGCTCGAGCATGTAGATCAGCTGGGAAAAGTCTTCCAAACTTCAAGCTTCCATAGTTACTTGTTTAACACCTTAGGCACCTCCAACCTTGTTGAAGCCTACGCCTAAGCTTCAAACTAGGTCTAAAACTAACACAAAATTATTCACACAATCATCCAAAGCCCAATCGAGATTAACTCACTAGATTAGAGTTACAGAAAAATCGGGATGTTACATATCAGGTTTGGAAAGGCTGACATGTGACCAGTTGGTAGCTCTTCTATGCCGTGGCGAATCCGAGCAATACACTGATATCCTCGACTAGATGTCGCACTTTTCATGTTTTGTGTAGAGTGTTTCCGTAAAAGCCAGATACGTAGACGTTACGAATGTTGTAGCATCTTGCCCAAGGCCAGCGTACACGAAACATGTCCTCCCATTCACTATCTCTGACGTTTTGTTAGCTCCATGGAGTAGGGGTCAGAGTTTTACCCTTATGGCATATGGCATTGAGTCGTGTACATCGCATTGCATTGCGTGACTATTGATGGATACATTTATATGTTATACACTATTATCATGTGTTGATGATGTCTTATACTGTTGATTGGATATTATGAGATGTATGATATGCATGACTATTATTTTATTGTCTTGTGTGTCGTACCGTTTTTACTTCTGCCATGTGTTATGCTGATCAATGGGAATCTCACCTCATTACTTTGTATTGCATCATTGTGTGCTTCTCTGGTTGTCTCCCGAGAAGGTCGTGTTACTGAGACTTCACCCGACATTTTGGATGCACCTCTCTGTTGAGCCTCCTAATGGTTACAGCGTTTTGACACCTAGTCATGATGGGCTTCTAGCGACGTACATGTGGAGAGCCGCACTTACCATCTGCAAGGGTTGTAGAGGAAGAGTTCTTGACTGCTCCACTGCTTGTCTTCATGTCATCTGCTGTAAAGGTTGTACTCGTAAGTGGAATGCTAGATGGACTTTTCCACCGATGTGTTCAATGCCTTCTCCCTCTATTAGGGATAGGCTGCTTGTTAGCAAAGTTGCTTCTAGGGCAACTCCTGCTATGTCTTCCATAGGAATACCAGCAGTAGTCCCTGCTAGGGTTCCTGTTAGGTCTCGTTTGACGGGTCCCGGCTGGAAGGCGATGAGTACAGAGACTAGGAGTGAGGTGATCTGTCTACACCCTCCTATCTCTTTTGGTTATCTCTCCGAAAAGGAGAAGTCAGAGGAAGTATTCAGGGTTGATCTGAGGGATGTCTTCCTGTGTAGTATGTTGTTGGCCCGTGTAGGGTGTCAGAGAGTCTGTACCTTTCTTTTATCTTTTGTGGAGCTGCGTCTCCAAGTATTTTATGTTTAGGAGCTACGTCTCCAATCTTTTATGATGAGTCTGTATCTTTCTTTTTTCTTTCTGTAGTCGGGTTGGGTTTTTATGTAAACCTTTATGAACTTATATTATGAAATGTTTCTATTTACCTTACACGCATGAATGGTTATAAATTTTACAGTTATGTCTTGTGAAAAGGAAACATTTACCCCATCTTTCTTAAATGATTTTAATTAACCCGTTTTTCGGCTTTATAGTTTTATAAAATGTCTGTTTTTGAGTTACAATTTGCCAAGACTGAAAATCAATGGGCTGATATCTTTACAAAACATTTAGCCGAAGATAAATTTAAGTATGTCAGAGATGATATCAACATGCATTTTATTGCTGAATGAAGCGTCTGATTGTCTTAATGTCTAAATACACATGCATACTTGAACACGTATGAACTTATCATGCGTCTTAAGGCATGACACGTAACTGAGACATCAAGTGCTACTTTTTATCTCTTCTAAAAAGATGGGTACTGTTGTTTTTTGAAATGACGAAGTTTTTCATTTTTAAAAAGGGGGAAACCCTTCTTTTATATATCTCTCACACTTTTTCAAATTACTTCAAACTGTTTCTCTCTCAAAAAGCTTTCTTTCCAGAAAACCTTCTGTTTTTCTCTCTCTCAAACCCTAAACCAACTCCTCATGGCACCCAGGTCTTCTAAGGGCAAAGGCACTCCCCGAGCACCCTCTATGTTTGTAGTCAGAACGGCTAAGTGGCTGAATATGGAAGAATCTCAGATTCTCAAGATTGTTCCTGGACGAGTGGTTGAGTTGGCAAAGATCATAAAAGGAGGTACGAACGTCTCTGAAGAACTAAACAATGCTGGATGGATGAAGTTCTTCTCTCACAACAAACAGGTTTTTCCCAGACCTCTATATATGTTTTGGGAAACCGCTTCGACAAAAGAAAGCAATCTGGATATGGAACTCAAAAGAACCGTCATGAACCGTCTCCTCTCAATTCGGTTAATGACGATTGCTAGAGCAACCGATTGTGCTTGTGAAGGCGCAACCTTTTTCTGAGAATTGGGAAGATACTGTTGGCCCTGAGACAGTCAACATCGCTCTGTATGGAAACCCTAACCCTCCATCTCTTAAGTCTTCCAAATTGATTCCAAAGGGAGGATTTCTGCATGTTCTCCTTATCAACTCTGTGATGCCAAGACATGGAGCACGAGATCATGTAAGCAAGATGGACAAGTTTGCTCTTTATCATTCGATTCACAGAATTAAGGTGGATTTAAATGAATTGATTTTGAAATATATGGTGAATAATGCTAAGGCTGGTGAACAGAAAAAGACTTTTGTTTATGGCATGTTATTGACAAAGGTCTTCACAAATCTAGGATTTGATTTGTATGATGGTGGGGACACCATGGGAACCCCCATTAATGTTAAGAATTTGTCTCAAATAGGGCTTAAGAAACTGGATAGGGAGACGCCTCTTGATGGACAGGAAGATAAGGCTCAAGAACCCCCAAATCAGGGTCCAACCTTTTTGCCCATTTCTGAATCGGAAGTATCAATAGACACCTCCACGAGCTTAAAATCGTCTAAACTGCTCATCAGACACAAACTGGTGATCTCCGATATGGATGAAGAACTTGCTTCAAAGCAGTCAAGAATGGAAGCATCTGTTGAGGGGGAGCCTAGTCTGTCAGAGACTATCCTCCTCTTAGACGATCAGGAAGGATCAAACCCTCTATCAGCTCCCAATCTCATGTCACAACCGCAGTCTCTTCTCCTCCCAAGGTATCCTCACCCTCTATCTTCTCAAAATTTACAAATTCATTCTCCTGCACATGCATCCTCACACCCAAAATCACCCAGATTACCATCACCACAAATACCATCGCCTTCACCATCACCATAGGAAGCTGAACCCACTGTTCCTTCCTCTGAAATACCCCCTGCTCTCAAAATTTCGATATCTGCAGAATTTCTTCGGAAACCACATGCTGGATTTCCCAAATCTGACCTTCCTCCATATAAACCTTGGTCCTTTGACCCAATACCCAAAGAACTTCTGGATCCATTTATCACTAATAGAGTGGATTTTATGAAGATTGGCTTTCTGGAATCTAAGCAATACTTGTCAAGACAAAATGCCGCGGTTAAGCACACCATTCATTGGATGCCTAATTTTCACATTGAAATGAAACCTGAGACCAAGATCTATCTCAAGGCAGACCTATTGGAACCCAAGCTTCGGAAAAGGAGTATCTCTATATATGTTGAATCAAAAGACTGTCTCATTGACACTGCTGACAGAAAACTGAAGTTTGAAAAGTGAACTGTGACACCCGCTACCCCGCATACGATAAAATTAAATAAAGCATGCAAGTTAAATAAAAACTTTAACATAAAAGGTAGAAAGTACCACATGATCCGAAAACATTTTAAACATAAATAATAACTTCTAAAAAACATAGCGTAAAACAAAACCCAGATCCCGATGTCACATAATCAGAGTTGGTAACCATTACCGATATTACATCAGAAAACAGCTAACATAACTAAACTATACTATGAGTAAGCGATCTCCTCGGGATCACTCCTCAGCTGGTAGCTCACCATCCTCTGCATAACCAAAAGTACATGCAAAACAACAACAATAACAACAATAACAACAGTAGGGAGTAAGGAACAGTACATATAAATATAAACGGTAATAAAGCAGTTTGCAAGATGGTCATGCAACATATAAACATCATAATACAACATACATGTTATAGCACATACCATCATCTCACAATATAAGCATGCTATGCGATGCATAACTACTCCATTACTCCATGTGCAATGTGGATCCCTCAACATTAACTTTGGAAAGACGATTAGGAGTACATATCCATGTTGACCATCTTGCATCAATGTTGGAACACTCACCAAACTATGGGTGACGTCCATGGATACTCTCAACTAATCCTGATAACATATTGTGGCTCGTCAGGGTAGTCAGGTTATCGATGGGACACTCTGGCAACAGGTTGCAAGTCCATGCCATATGAAACCTCCTTACCCAACTCTACCCTCATGGCCAGGATAACACCCATCATGGCCTCCACCATCGCGATTCATCGTTTGGTTTCTGCCCAAACTATCATCTCTATACAATGATGCATGCAATGTTTAACCAACATGCAAACACATGTCCAACCATCCATCATTAATACCATTACATGGCGGTCAACTTTGACCAATAAGCATCAAAGATGATTTATCAACATCAAACTTGACCAATAAGCATCAAGAATGATTTAACCAACAACATGGGTAACAGTACGTCATTACCCATAACATCACCTTCTCATTAATTAATCTCTTTATTAAGTCTCCATTATTACATCTTACCATATCGTTATCCTAGTTCATTAACTATCCTCAAGGTCATGTTTTATAAACTCTTATATCATACTTTTATTCCAAAAAGGGTATTAAATCTCTTTTTATTTAAAGGGAAAAGAACATCCAGCCCCCCTAAATTTTAGGGGGTTTGCAAATTGACAATTTTAACTATTGATTCTTCCTAATTAATCCTCAAACTTTAAGAAATAGTGAAATTGATCCTTCTATTAACCCAAGGTTAAATAACTAACTGTGATCAAATCTAACCATCCATTATTTTTATTTTTTATTTTTCTATTTTTATATGTGAACTGTCGATTATTTTTAATTTTTAATTTTATCTATTTTCAAACAAAAAAATAAATCTTTGTTCTTGGTTCTTCTCTTCGACGTCTCCTGTTGGTTGGTGCCTATTCTCAAAGAGTAGTAATACTGTGGATGCAGCAACTAGAAATAGGAGAGAGCACAAGGGTGAAGGTACCGATAAAGCCAACGATGACGTCACAAGAAACCCACACTCTACAAGGATCAAGTTTTCCTCGAAGAGAGCTTCAAAAAACACAACACTCTCAATTTTGTAACCTCATGCCCCATCTCTCTCTCTCTTCTTTACAATGTCTTTGGTCATTGCCGCAGGAAACAACTTTTCCATATTATGAAAATTTGAAAGAACGCTTTGTTTATTTCTTCTTTTTTTAAAAAAATTTGAAAATAAAAAAATAAAAAAAGACACCAAGAGATGTAAAAAGAAGAACCAGCACCGAAGATTTATTTTATTTTTTCAAAGAAAAAAATAAAAACAAACGACGATTCAGATTTAAGAAAAGGGATGATTAGATTTGTTCACAGTTAGTTATTTAACCATGGTTAACAAAAGGATCAATTTGACTAATTCTTGAAGTTTGAGGATTAATTAGGAAGAATCAGTACTAAAGTGTGTCTATTTGCAAACAACCTAAAGTTTAAGGGGGTTCTATGCTCTTTTCCCTTATTTAAAGCAGTGAAATTTTCTTAATTCTGACAGTGGCACGGCCTGAGCACGGGCGTGCTGGTCAACTGGCACGGGCGTGCTATGCGAGAGCACGAGCATGCTAAACAATGTCACTTTTCTCGTTTTTCCGACACGGGTGTGCTACTTAGAGCACGGGCGTGCTGGCTTTACTGGGTAAAGAGCACATGCATGCTTAACGCTGTTACAGCGTCTCAGTTCTGGGAACTTATCAGGTTTTCTAGATTTCAACCCTCCAAATCAATCCTAAGGTTCTAGACTAATCCATTGGTATTAATCTCACCCCTCATCAACATCTTTATATTATATGCACATCAATTAGACTAATCCTAGTTTTAGGCTTAGTGCTAACATCCCTATGTCTTTTATTAACATAGTTTTAACAGCAGTTCCAACATACCAACTCATACACTTATAACATATCATCATCATCATACACAACATCATAAACAACATCATAAACATCATGTCAAGATCATACAAACCATTTAAACAATTACAATATGTATAAACAGCCATAACAACTTCATGCAGCAACTAAGACATATAGCACACAAATAGGGTCATGGGTTAACCCTCATCTTATGTTACCCTAGAACCTATATGTTATACTATTCCTTCTCCCCATACCTGGCGTAACGATACTAGCCTACGAGCCAACAAGAATGAAGTCTATGCTTGACTCCTCCAAACGGGTTCAACAGGTTCAGCGAGCTTTGCCCAAGAGCGCCAAGGGAAAAGGACAAGCTAATTCCCCAAACAAGGAAAAGGAAAGGGAATTAACACAAGGTTTATGCACATACCTGGATGAGATCCTTGGGGAACTAATCTGCTAGTTACTGTTCACAGAACTGGCACACGAACAACGGAGTCTGGTTTGATAGGGACAAAACGATTCAACATCAAACTCAAAGGATCCAAAGAAAAGGATGAACTAGGTTGGTTACCTTACCTTAGAGTAACACTATGCTAGCAGCTTAACCCCAAACGCAATAGCAAACACCACAGGGATGTGTTCTTGATGAAGAACACTTGACAAGGATTGGAGAACGCTCAAGGATTCAATGGGAACCCATGAGAAAGGTAAAAGACAGCTATGCATTTTAGGTCGAGCAAAAGAGGAATAAAAGGGATTGGGGAGAAACGGGCTGACCGAAAGAGCCCAAAATGCGTTTCTGGTGCGTGCGAAGAGCACGGGCGTGCTGAACGGGAGCACGAGCTTGCCATCCTAACAGGATCACTTATAAGCTTGATCTAAGGTTTAACTAACTAAAACACGTCCCTAAACATCTAAGGCAAGCATAACAACACATTATATATATATATATATATATATATATATATATATATATATATATATATGTATGTATGTATGTATGTATGTATGTATGTATATAACGACATATATAACAAGCAAGCGAAAACCGGGGTGTTACATGAACTAACTCTACATGGTTTAAACCTTCTCCTGCAAGGTCTGTCAGAAAAATCAACTGCTGCTCTAGTCTATCAGTTAAAGGCAAGCTTCATATGCCTGTCCTGGGTCAAAGAGTGAGTTTCTATCAAATTCCATGGATTGGATATCCTGATAGAACCACAAAAAGGAAGCCTCACCAGCTGTACCCCTTCTACCCAACTCTTATTTGCTCCTCTTTTCTTAAAATTCTTTTTATTTTACCATTTCAAGTTTTTCCATTCTTAGGATATACTCCTCTTACTCATTTTCGTTTTCAATGGTTTTTAGATTTATTTGCTGTAAAAATTTCTAAACTTCATTTTCTCATTCATTTAAAACCTTCTATCTTAAAGAAATTTATTTTGCTTTTTCCTTTAATCCTTATGAACCATTGTTGCCTCTGTCTATTGCCCCTAGATTTCATAACCTTAAGTTTTTCTTCTCTTCTCCTCTTTTTTTTTGAAAACTTTCTCATCTCCATCTCTTCTCTGTTTTCTACCCCACATATTTTGGCTTTGCCATGGTACCTTGCTGTACCTTCTCCTCCTCCTTCTCCTCCTCATGACCCCCCTATTGTACAAATTCAGTATAATGACCATGAAGCTCGAAGGTTGCTCACTTAGCTGCTTACAGAGTTTCATAGTTTTCAAGCTATTGTTTTAGACTTTATGAATTGTTTTTCAGCAACACAATGATGTCAGTGATGTTCAACATACTGTATATGTACAATCATTACGTTGCTTCATATGTAAACACTCTACTATGTAATGATATTTCTATTATCTTCTCCTTGTTTCTCTTGTTATGCATCTTTTGCTATCATTACTTCTTATCTCATGCATTCCTTTTTGTTGATGCCAAAAGGGGGAGAACATTAAGAAAAGTATCATTATGTAAAAAGGGACATGCAAACACACAATGTTTATTCAATCTTTTATGATTATTTGTTATCTTTTTAAAAGGTTTATTAAAATCACAAAATGTTTGTCATCATCAAAAGGGGGAGATTGTTGAGTCTCCAAGCGTCTAATACTACTTTAAACCTTAACGTTTCGACGAACCCAAACATTTATAGAATGATTTAAATAAACCATGTGTTATCTTCTAATAATCTTATTAAAGTGTACAGATGTATCGTCAAATAAGACAGGACTCAAAGTTATATTCAAAGCATCTGCTTATCTACAACGTCTTATCTGAGACATCGCTATCATCTATTATCCGCGTATCAAGCATTATTGAAGAATAGGATCAAACAATCCTAAAAAGACAGACAAGTCTTCTCGTGTAGTTAAACATGTCTTTACTCTCTTCCTCAAGTAACAAATACGAATCTTTTTGAATTATGTTGAGAACATATTTAAAAAGCTTCACGATGACTCTTCTTTTACAAAGTCAATTGGAATAAAGCTATATATATCCTCTCAGTATTGTACCTGACGCCTTTACTCTTAGTACGCAATGAAGTCAGTTTACAATTGATAACTTTTAGCATGTACACTAAAGAAGAAAATTTGCACTGCAAAAATCCTGATCATCTGCTTTTCGCTCTGCTTTAAGATAAAATGTTGTACTTCAGTAGAAGAATACCGTCAACGTCTTGCAACACATTTAGTGCTTCATCACAATGACTCTCTTGCATTAATGGTTTCTCTGAAGACTTGAGATAAAGCAAGCATCAAAGACAAAATGTCTCACAATGGATTTATTGCTAAGAAGTCTATAAATAGAAAACTTTGAAGTTTTGAAGAAGAAGAAGAATACATCAAGAAAGATGAACATACTCTCATTTATTGTATAGATTTTAATTCTTCATTCCTTCATTTACATCTTAATCATTTGTAAATCCTAAGAGAAGTTATTGCGCAGTCATACCCTACATACTTCATATTCACTCTGTGAGTGTAATCTGGTTGACTTGCTCATTCAAGATTGAAGCTGCTGCTTCAAAAACAATTCATTTGTTTCGTTAAGGCCTAGAGAGGCTAACTGAAAATACTTGTTGAGCTTGAAGAGGCTAGGTGTGCAAACAATACTCGTTGATTAAGCCTGAAGAGGCTAGGTGTGCAAACAATACTTGAGCCTGGAGAGGTCAGGTGTGCAAAGAATACTTGTCTGTAATCTGATCAGTTATAGTGAAACTCTTGGTTCAGCCAAGGACTGGACATAGCTCAAAGTTGGAGTGAACCAGTATAAAATCGCTGAGTGTGATTCTTTCTCTCCTTCAACTCTTTATTATTATTGTTGAAATAACTGACTATATCTAATATGGGGTGAAAGTGTTTTGATCTTTAAAAAAACAAAGTTATAAAAAAGTTTCTGTTTAATCAAAACATTTTTAAGTAAACACCATTCAACCCCCTTCTTGTGTGTACTGAGTTTATTTCAAAATAAACACTAGAAAGGGGGTTGAGTAGTGGTTACTTAAAAGTTTTCGCAAACAGATTTCTTAAACAGATAATCTGACGCATGACTCGTCTAAATATATTCTTGATAAAACAAGTTATAAGTTTAAAAGACAGAGACATTTGTATATTAAAACTTATTCAATCCCCTGTTAGTTAAGGCAACAAATATAGAGAAATAAAACTCTTTCAAGACAATATAGATATTGCATATATAAAGAAAAATAGATTCAATCAAGTATAAAATAGATAGGGATGAGAAGACTGAACATAAACGATTTATCCTGGTTCACTCTTAAAAACCATGAGCAACGTCCAGTCCCCAACATTCATTGAGTTTTCTTTCATTATCAAATAGGATGACTACAACGAGTATTCTTTGTACACCCAGCCTCTCCAAGCTCAACAAGTATTGTTCATAACCGACCTCTTCACGTTGTTAAGTATTCATTTCACCTAGCCTCTCCAGGCTCAAAAAGTATTGTTCATGACGAACTCTTCAGGCCGTTGATTATTCTTTTCACCTAGCCTCTCCAGGCTCAACAAGTATTGTTCATGACCAACCTCTTCAGGTCGTTAAGTATTCTTTTCACCTAGCCTCTCCAGGCTCATTGAGTATTATTCTTAACTAATCTCTCCAGACTGTTGCAAGTATTGTATTCACCTAGCCTCTTCAGGCTTATTGAGTATTGTTCTTAACCAATCTCTCCAGACTTTTGCAAGTATTGTTTTCACCTAGCCTCTCCAGGCTCATTAAGTATTTTTCTTAACTAGCCTCTCCAGACTCTTACAAGTATTGTTTTCACCTAGCCTCTCTGGGCTCACTGAATGTTGATGAAGGTTACATAGAAATAATCTCACAACACTCACAAAGTGTGTTTACAATGAAGTACAGAGAAATGTTCTTCCTACACTCACACGAGTGGATTGGTAATGAGGTACATAAGAACAAAGGAAAATCTATAATGACACTCTACTTGAGTGAATATAGAATAGATATGCTTGAAGTTAGTTCCTATTGTAATGAAGATTACAATATCGTCATTTCTCATTTTATTGCAATGGTAGTGATACACACTAACTTGTGCATTTTTCAGTTTCTCAATTTTCTCATCTACCATGCTTCTTCCTTTTCATTTTCTCCCCTTTTGCTCCGATGTGTCACACACACATCTGTTTTTCATCTATCTCATATCTTCCTCTTCAGGTCTTCTATTTATACTCTTCTCAGAAATAGATCCATTGAAGTATTCTAGCTGTTAAGATGAAATAGATTCGTTGTGATAAACCATTAAATGGAGACAAACATTGGTCTCACTTTAAACAGAGGAGAAAGATATTCAGATCATAGAAGAGACCTTTTGTTTCAGATTGTTGAGACTTTTTGTCATTTTAGTGTAAGTCATAGGTGCCTCAAAGAAAGTCTCTTTGCAGACTTCTTAACCGAGCTAACTTCATTTCTGAATACTGAAAAGCAACTTTCACCATATTTTTGACTTTGAGCTTTGAGATGCTTTCCTTTAGATAAAGCCATTTTTGCCCTTGGACCTTTTTCTCAAGATACTCTTTAAAGATGCGTCTGTAAGAAGATCAGTTATGCTATGACGCATTGCCTTTAGACTTGATAGATGGATTGCTTCTATAGAATTTTTTGCTTTAAGATAGGCATCTTCAAGATCAGACAATGTAACTCATTATGACAAATGCTTGATGTTGGATAAGACAAAGTGCCTTAATCAGAGATTATTTTTGCATGCTTCTTCATAAGATGATTCCCGAATACGCAGGATAACGAACAAACGAGTAATTAAAGGAGGATCTTTCAAAGATATTTGTAGTCATCTGAGATCTTCAAAAGATGAATCTTTGTCTTGACTAAGTCACAGAACACAGATGCTTCTTGTTCTTTGAATAAGAATGTTCTTTAGATACAAAGTTGGCTTTGTTCTTTGATAGGAGCATCTAATAGACGTTTAGATAAAGTGATTGCTTCATTCTTTGATTTCAACAGAGCTTTGACTACCCTTTAGACACTTTGACTCTTGACTTTGATAGGACGCTTAGTCTCAAAGACGAGTCTTTGATCTTCTACATTACAAGACAGACGATTGATAATATAGATACTTTATCTTATTATCAGGAATCAAGTTCTTAGATAAAATAAATAATGTTGCACACTTAAACAAGATCATTAGCGATGTTCATAAGATTCATTTTAATCATATTTGTCTTGTTTGGATTCATCAAAACCTTAACAGAACTTTTAAGGAAAAACGGAGACTTAACAACTCTTATGCTAGGGTTTGGTTGTTTAAGGGATCAATGGTAAATTTTCCTCCATTCTCCTCCCACTTTCATTCAATTTCTTCAAATCCTCATGATCTTTTCTCCCCATTTCCATGGTATGAAATATCGAGAGCAAGAGAGGATACATCTTTCCGAAAACCTAGAGTTTTGAGCAATCTTGAGGTAAAGGCTAACCTTTGTGACACGTGTGAAACCCATTACCCTTGATATAATAATACATAAGTAAAATCATACATGCCTTTAAAATAATATATAATTAAAATAAAACATGGCCTCAAAGGTAATGTGCATCACATCAACATATAACTCATAAGAATCTGAATAAATCAAAATTCTTTAAACATCACAAAATACGGAAAACATAAAATATAAACCCAAATACCGATGTCACATGATTAGAGATGGTATCCCTAAACATACATCGAAATAAATAAACCGAAATACGTAAAACCATAAACCTAACTACTAAAGAGAGATCTCCACGAGATCACTCCTTATCAGCATGCTCGCCCTCCTTTGCATATACAACAACATATGCACAAGAACAATAGAAGAGAGGGGTAAGAAACACAATTATGAATACATGTAAACGACAAGGAATAGTTATTAAATGACATACAACATACATCAATCAAGAGATCCTAATAATAAATGTCAAGGTATGTATATAAGTGCAAGTGCAACTCCACTACTCCATGCATATATGGCCAAACTCTAACTCCGGATAGACGGCTAGGAGTACATATTCGGTTATCAACATGAATGACTCACCATACCTGATGTCATCCACCAAATACTCTCATCAGTCTTGTTAACATACTGTGGCTAGTCAGGGTACTCAGGCTGGGTTGAGTAGTCATTCCGGCCATAGGTAGCTAGCCCATGCCATGATGGAACTTCCAGACCTGAATCTACCCTCAAGGACGAGATAACACCCATTATGGCCTCCACCATCGCGATTCATTGTTTGCTTTCTGCCCATCATATCAACGTCAATGAATGATGCATGCTATGCTCAACAACATGCAAACACATGTCCAACCATCCACCATCATAATTAAGTACATTGATTATCAATCATGACCATCAACGATGATCACCAACAACAACTAGGCGTTAACCATCGTTACCTCCTTTATAAACATCGCTAATAATAATCCATCATTATTATTAGTATTAACGTTCCTTTTAGATTACTCACCTAAATTGTTATCTCATATTCCTTCCCTAATTACTCATACTAATTAGAATCCATAAACAATCTGGGCAGGAAAACCCAGATTCGCGACGCAAATCCTAGATCGCGAGGCGAGCCAGAGAGCTATAATAATAGGTTTTCTCATTCGCCTTGCGGGTCACAATCTGCTAGGCGAATCGCATCAGACCACGAATGATCTCTTTCTCTCGCCTCGCGAATTCCTATTCGCTAGGCGAATCATGACAGATCAGGTTCTTAAGAATTTCACTAAGTTTTCTTTATGCCAAATGTCCTATCTCTCAAGGATCATACTTATGTGTTCCAAACTAAAACAATATTCATCATTCTCACCTCTCATAGCAACTCATTCATTATGTGGTACCAATCAACCTAAAACTATGTTATTTCACTAATCTTGGTATCGTCGTCGTAAATACATCATCAACAATTCAGTTTTTGCCAATGTACCATGATCATAACATCTAATACATCATTATTAATTTAATCTCACGATGCACATAATAAATCCACAATACAAAACATATGAACACATCATAGCATTCAAACATATTATCTTAAATATCATAACATCAAACAACACACATAATTATGCTTGCTCGTATACAATACTGATAAGCATTCATAGCATTCAAAAGCACATACAAAGGCGTACATATATAGACATATACATAGGGGCTATGGGTTAACCCCTTCATCTTCATCTATCCTGAAACCCCCATATTCATGATCTATTTCTCCCTTCATACCTGGTATGACAATCACAAAGAGAAAGGGGAGAGGAAAGGATCCACTTGGGTCATGTCTCACGGATGCTTGATCTCTTGATAACGGTCCCAAAAGTCAGCGATCAAAGGTGAGAACCAACGACGAAGAGGATGCATAACAACAACGACGTTCTTTGTAACATCCCAATTTTCTGTAACTCAAATCGAGTTGGTTAATCTCGATTAGGGCTTTGGATGATTGTGTGAATTGTTATGTGCTAGTTTAAGACCTAGTTGGGAGTTCTTGCGTTCAAAACAAACTTAAGGGCAACGTACCCTACCGCAGAAGCAATATAGGACGGAAGTCTAGATATCATACCCAAGAGATTAATTTAGATAACTAATTGATAAAGCAAGTACTGGAATAAGGAAATCCTTATGCTATTTAGACTAATCAAGAACTTAGAAAATAAATAATAATAGAGCAGTTGCAAAAGATAATAAAATAAGAATAAAAAGAGAGTTTAGAAATCAAGAGGAAAAGAGCCTAGAACCGTGGTTTCACTTGTGCTTTCGATACCCCCCAAATCTTAATTCTATTCAATTTCGCAGTTGCTCTTCGAATTTCAATCCCTCTACGAAAACTATAAATTGTTTGTTAGGCAATTAATATTCTTTTCCCCAAATAAACCCAATGGTTATCAGGCAAAGAGTTTAAATGATTAGAAAACATTAAGCATAAAGAAGTTGAATGATTGAAAGGAATAAATCACGTTTTCGCAAATTTAGATACTAAAACCCGGTCGTCCTATAGGTCTACCAATTTAATTGGGCTTGATAGCCAAAATGTCAATCAAATTGATTAAAAGCATGCAAAGGGTAGCTAATCCTAAACATGAGATGAAGAACAACAGAATAACACGATTCAAATTGCAACCTTGAAACCAAATATAATTGAATTAAAGCTAAGACATTGCGAAAAGGGTTTCTACTGACACAAGATCCACCACAATTCTAGTGGTGAATTTAGCTACTCATAGTAATAGAGAAAACTAAAATCAGCATTGGAAAATGCATCCTGGATAGTTGAAGAGGGAGAAGTTGTCTCCAACTTAATTTCCAGGTGCCAAATCCTACTCTAGAAATCAAAACAACAACTAAAAACTAAAACAAGAGTATAGTACTCAAAGAAATAAAGAGATGAAAGAAAGTGCAAAAGATTCAAAGATGTTTCTAGAGTGGCACAGAGGGCCTCTATTTATAACACAAAATGCGTACTGGGCCTTGATTTTGGTCTTCTATTCCATTGGCATGGGCGTGCTCTTCACTTGGCATGGTCGTGCTCTTCACTTAGCATGGGTGTGCTCTTCAGCATATCATGTCGTGCTCAAATATGTCAGGGCTTACTGACTTCGTAGATCAACGTTCTAGTGCACGGGCTTCAGCACGGGCGTGCTCTTCATCTGGCATGACCGTGCTCTTTGCGATTGGGGCCGTGCTAACTTCTGTCAGGCCTTTCTTCACTGAGTCAACCCTTTCTTCAATGTGGCACGGCCGTGCTCTCGCATGGCATGGCCGTGCTAAGTCCCCAGAGGTCAGCTTTGACTATTTTTGTAAGGTTTTGTTTGGATGCACGAATTTGGAAGGTTGGCACGGGCATGCTCTTGCATAGGACGACCATGCTAACCTTAGAACTTCAGTATCCTGCCCGTTTTAGCTTTAAAACCTTCTCTTTTGTTCACAAGTCCATCAAACTGCCTCCGAACATCAATTCTGTCAAAACTTAAGTAAAAGGGTGAAATACAATAACAATTATCTTTAAAAGCATCAAAATTCGACCCAAATACCCCCTATAAAATGCAAAGAATTGAGGTGCATCAAACTTCCCACATTTAAACATTGCTTGCCCTGAAGCAATTATCTGGCTTACAATAATTTTCAAAAGAAGTTTCAGACTTTAAATCAAGGGAACCTGTAACATCCCAGTTTCGAAAACCTTAATTAAGATAGATGCCCAAGATTGAGTGTTTATATGTTTGTCGATAATTATTATCATGGCTTGAAAGAGTATTTAGAGAATAGGATTAAGAGTAAGAGTAGGAATGAATTGGTTAAGAAAACGATGAAGGACACGGGATCAGGGGCAGAATGCTCAAGCGTGGACCTTCTGACCAGTTGACTGGCAGTGATGGGACGAAAATGACACGTATCGGTTACGCGTTGTGGCTGGCACGTGATGGGCGGTGCCTTAGCGGTGAGGAAACGTCGACGCTCAAGCATTAGAACGCTAAAGCGTGGATATCCAGAACGCTAAAGCATTCTCAGCAGAGTTTTACCTCTATAAGTACTTGGTCATTTTCACCATGGACGAAGTTTTGGAAACTTCATACATCCTGAGAGTTTGAGGGAGACTAGAGACAGGTTTGAGAACTTCACTTCAGGTTTGTGATCCGTTCATTGATCCGATTCTAGTTCTGATCATGTTTTCGTGATTAGCGTGACTCCTATTCCAATTCTATCGGTTTGCTTTTGTAATTCGACGAGGGTAAGCCGAGGTTCAGTATCTACCTACATTGTACCTATACAATGTTCTCTTTTGGTTTAAGCTTCTTTTCACTATTTTAACTTCGTATTAGGGTTAATGCTATCGTCTACGTGTTATTTTCGTGATTAAGGCAAGTTTGGAAGTTACGTACGGAACCCTTTTGGAGCAAGTAGGATGCTGCTGTGGAGGCTTAGAAAGGGGCAGGAAAGTGCTCGTTGTGTTCGTGATTATCACCACTTTTGTTATCAGGTGGGGAGAAAGAGTTACACACGTCGGGGAGGCAAGAGTAGTCCATATATCTATATTGTATGTTTTGTGTGTGAGGGGGGAACCCTAAACCCTATGTGAGGTTAAGCCCTGACAAAGTACCTAAACCCTAGGTTTAGTCTACTTTGGGCTATCACTGTTATGTTAGATACCCTACGTTAGCAGAATTATGATGCATGGTAATATGTGCTATGTGATGAGATGTGCGTAACTGTTAATTATGATATTTGATATTTGCAAGAGATGCATGATGTATTGATGATGATGGCATGTTGGTATGTATGTTGTTTACTGCTTTATGAAGCGTATTGATAAATGATGAATTGTTGCATTATATCTGGAAATGCATATATGTATGAGATAGGGAGGTTTAGCATGATTACGGCTTTGACCTCGTTGTGGACGTTTGAGCTGATAGTTAAGATTTGAGGTTATAATGGAGCTTGGAGCTCGTAAAGTTATGATGGGAGCTTCGAGCTCGTATAGTTACAATGGAGCTTGGAGCTCATATAGTTACCTTTGGAGCTTGGAGCTCATGTTGCTAAGAGTAAGTTGCATGTGTTACTATATCAGCTCAAGAGAGATGGATGACATGCATAGCATATGCATATGATGCCAAGTGGCGAGCCGTATGCTGCGAGGCATATGAGGTTGGTGCAACGAGTGCGGGTGTGAAAAATGGAAGGGAAGCTCTGTGTGACCTCGGGGATATACTGGACATAGGTGTACCCACATGAGACTGGTATGGTAGCGCCTATCGTGTCCTGGCGGTCCTGAGCACGTCCTACTATCCCGACTAGACCCTGAGTCTTTCCAGTTGCTAGTGGATCTTTTGAGGAGGCCCTGTTAACCCTCTTTGTCTGGGACAGTTGAGCGGTGATGCACTCTTATGGGTCACGGCGAGCGGAACGGATTACCGGAACAAACCAACTTGTGTCCGATGTGCGGACGTGATGTTGCCCTTAGTAGGTTGTTTAGTACTGGCCAGCATGCATAGAAAGAGTATGTGTACATCTAGCTAGGGAACGACCTTAGTGTCATGGTATTGAGAGATGTTTGTATTTGCTATATGTTCTACATTGCATCATCCCTGTTATAGATGTGCTGTATATCTTATCTCCCTGTATCTCTTTGTATGTGAACGTTCGGTTTTGCGGACAGACGACAACTTAGCGGAGGACCAGGATGGACCCGAAGCTTCACCCGTTCATCACAGGGACACCGCGGATGCCGGTGCTGGGGGACATTGAGATAGTCTACCATGATGAGAGGGGATGGCAGGTGGACCCCTCGAACTTTTTGGCCGTCTACACCGGACCCGTCATCTTGATCTTCCGGAGTGGCATACCACTATATATGGACATCATAGGACCTTATCGCGCGTACCAGTTTCTTCCCTTCCCTCGGATGTGGCACCCTCCAAGGTGTAACACCCTGCTTTTTACCCCTATGTTTATATGTGTTAATCATTGCTTATATATATTGTATATATGTTGTTTATACTTGCTCTTGGTGCCTAAGTTCATAGTTGGGATAGTTCAGCCTTAAGGAATGGTCAATACATTTGAGTCCAAGAAACCTGTTTTACGGTTTTGTCCATATCTTGAGTTCTAGAAATCTGATTGAGGCGATCTTGGATGACTTAGAAAGCTTAGAGAATTATCTACAAGTCTTATTTCAGGTGTCAGGGCCAAATTCGGCTTCTATAGTTTCACGTCGTGAAGGGGCATTCGCCTCGCGAACTTGACAGCCAGATTCTTGCAACTCTCTGGTTCGCCTAGCGAATATACGCGCATCAAAAACGTGTTTTTCGGCTTCTTATCAGCCCATAATGACCCTAAATCATATTTACACCATAAGAGTCGACCTAAACCTATTTTATAAGTCGAATTACTCTTAGAAATTGCTCCTTTCTCTCCAAACAAGGATTTCAAAACCCTTTTCAAGGATTCTTGAAGGA
The DNA here is from genome assembly GCA_039655645.1 of Ammopiptanthus mongolicus. Taxonomy (NCBI): domain Eukaryota; kingdom Viridiplantae; phylum Streptophyta; class Magnoliopsida; order Fabales; family Fabaceae; genus Ammopiptanthus; species Ammopiptanthus mongolicus. Next base: position 31,106,655 of record CM077344.1, read on the forward strand.
GATTGCACCATTGTTCATCGTTCTTCGTCTCCTTCGCTTGAAGAGCATCACTGCCATCACAAGCCCTCTTCCTAGTTTCTGCTCTTAAACCTTTTGGGGTTGTGATCGTGAAGCCAAGCGTCGTGAGATCGAGCATTCGTGAGACACAACCTTTTCCGGACCTTTTCCCTTCCTTTGTTCATTATGATCGTCATACCAGGTATGGGGGGAAGAAATAGATCATGAGTATGTGGGTTTTGGGATAGGTTAAGATGAAGGGATTAACCCATGACCGCTATATGTTTGTCTATATGCGTTGTAAATGTCTATGTATATGCTATGAGTGTATCTATGTGTACGTTATGTATATGATATGTATATGCTAAGAATATGCCTATGTGAATATTATGTGTATATATGTATATGCCTATGGTGCTATGGCCATGATTGTTAGTGTTTGTATTGATGATATGATTGAAATATTATGAGGTGTGATGAATGGTATGTACATACATGCGTTATGCATTGATGAGATTATATGATGTGAATTGATAATGGTGACTTGATGATGATGTGCGTTACGATGACGAAAATAGGATTAGTGAAAAAACATAGCTTTAGGACGTTTGGCACCCCATAATGAATGAGTTGTTATGAGAGGTGAGATTGATAATATTGGATTAGTTTTGGAAACCCATAGGAATGATTCTTGAGAAATGGGATGATAGCCGTAGGGATAACTTAGAGAAATTCTTAAGATTCCCACATCTGTCATGATTCGCCTGGCGAATAGCCATTCGCGAGACGAGACAGAGAGACCATTCGCGAGGCGAATGAGAGAACCAGATATTGGGGCTCTCGGGCTCGCCTCGCGAGCCACGATTCGCCTAGCGAATCTGGGTTTCTCACCCAGATTCTGTTGTGAAGGAATAATGAATAGGGTAATGAGAAAAAGACCGTGAGATCACAATTCAAGTTTGATAATATAGAAAAGAATGTTAATACTAATAATGACGATATGATAATATTGGCAATGTTGATAAAGGCAATAACGAAGGTTAGCGCCTAGTTGTTTAATGATCATCGTTGATGGTTATTGTTGATAATCAATGTGATTGATTATGATGGTGGATGGTTGGACATGTGTTTGCATGTTGCTGAGCATAGCATGCATTATACATTGACGTTGATATATTGGATGGAAAGCAAATGATGAATCGCGATAGTGGAGGCCACGATGGGTGTTATCCCGACCTTGCGGGTACATTGGGTATGGAAGTTCCAGGTGACATGGGCTAGCTACCTATTGTCAGAATGACCTAATGAATAAGCTTGCGTACCCTGACTAGCCACTATACGTTATCAGGATTAGTGAGAGTGTTCGAGGATGGCCCATGGTCTGGCATATCATCCACGTTGATAACCGGACATGTACTCCTAATCGTTTTTCCAGAGTTAGAGTTGTTGGCCACATGCATACGGAGTAGTGATGTTGTATTCACATTGACATGCATCTTTGATATATATTGATTATATCTGTGGTGATTGATGAATGTTGTATGCCATCTTAATTACTATTCCATTCCATTTACATATATTCATGATTGTGTTTCTTACCCCGCTCTTTGTTATTCTTGTGCATATGTTGTGGTATATGCAGAGGAGGGTGAGCATGCTGATGAGGAGTGATCCCGAGGAGATCTCTCTCAGTAGTTAGGATTTATGTCTTATGTTATTCGGTTTTATTCCGATGTATTATCGGTATATGTATACCAGCTCTGATATGTGACATCGGGATCTGGGTTATGTTTATTATTTATGTTTTCCGCAGTTTGTTATATGTTAAAGGATTTTGATTATTTCAGATTCCTACGTTTTACGTCATAGATGATGTGATGCACATTACCCTTGAGGATATGCTTTTATTTTAATTGTTATATTATTTTTTAAAGGCATGTATGATTTTATTTATGTTTTATTATATGCGGGGTAGTGGGTGTCACACAAGGCAGCGAGAGCGAGACTACTTGTGGGTAGCACCCCAGTTCTCTATAGTATCCAGCAGGAGAGGCTTCGTCCACAGAGGTCAGCGCAGGCGTACAGAGCAGTACAAGAGGGCAGCTTAGAGTTTTAGGATCGTAGTGTCGAGTTCCTTATCCGAGTATGAGCCTATGTAGGTTTATATGCGCACTCATGGAGAGGGGCAGGGTAGCTCAGGGCATCCTCACCACTGAGGGTGAAAGCTAGCCAGTGCATCTCTAGGATTGTGTGGAAAGGTTTTAATGTACTTTGAGATTGGGCTGGGGAGAATGCTAGTGAGCCTTGAGAGTTTCTTTTTGGAGGTCCTTGGCTGTACCTTGTTTATGTTTTCAGTTTCTTTATGGACTTCCGTTTCTATAATTTTACTTAGCACTATTGATGGGGCCACCATGTATCTATCTGTACTGTATGTATTTTCGTTTATCCCGCTACGTTTACTCTGATGTTGTGCGCTTTTATATTGAATGCATGTTATCGTTGGTTTTAATAAGCGCATAATAATATCGCTAAGTTATAGCTAACAATATAAGTGAGTTCTAAAATAATGGGATTTCCTCGAGTGGGACTTGGGGACATCACATTAAGGTGGTATCAGAGTAGTTTGGTCCTATCCGGACCGTGGAAGTTGAGGACCAAGACTGTGGGGCATTCGGAAGTTGAACTAGCAGAATTTGTCGTTTCGGCGAGAGAGTGCTACTATGATAGAGGGGTAGAATGAGCGCGATTGATTGTTGTGATGATTGTATGAATGGTAAATAGATGTATGTATTTATTTTGCTTATCATGTTTGAACTCTAAGCTATGGTTACTTGAATCAGGAACCAATGGCTCGAGGTAGAGGTAGAACCGGACCCAATGGAGGTCAAGAGGCTGAAGCTTCACATACTGGAAACGGAGCTGAATCGCTTGAAACTCTCAGAACTATGAGGGATATGGCTGCTGCTATGCTACAGCAAACGCAACGTAATGCCCAACTCATCCAGTTAACCCTTGAGAATCAGCAACAACAACAAGAACAACGGAATGTTAGGAATGAGGATGCTGGTTTAGATGCCTTCATGAGGCGACAACCTCCTCAGTTCAATAGGGATGTCAATCCCGAGGGGGCGAAGCTGTGGATTCAGGAGCTGGAAAAGATCTTTGCAGCGACACACTGTAATGAAGTTCAGAAAGCTTCTTAGGCTTCTTTCATGTTGGTGGAAGGAGCAGAGATGAGGTGGAAACAGAAGCAGAGGTTGTTTGAAGCTGAAGGAAAAGACGTGACTTGGGGGCTGTTCCGAGAATGTTTCCTAGAAAAGTATTTTCCTCAGATGTCTAGGAGGGAAAAAGACAAGGAGTTCCAGAGTTTAAAGCAAGGCAACGTGACAATTGGAGAATATGCAGTAAGGTTCGAGGCGCTGCTCAAATTCTCAGAGTTTTATCAACGGTATCCAGACAAGGACTGGATGTGCCGCAGGTTTGAAGATGGTCTGAAATATGAGATTCAAAAGGCTATAGTGCCGTTGGGGATTACTGTATTCCCTAACATGCTGGATCGGTGTTTGGTAATTGAGAACATCGAAAGGAGAAGAGAGATGGCAACAAGGAGCGGAGGACCTATCCACAGTGACCAAAGGGGTAGAGGCAGAAGGTTTCAGAGTGGCCGAGGACCTTACCAAAGGCCAACCCAGAAGACAGACGATGGTGGGAATCAGAGGCCAAGTGCAACTCAGGGGTTGCAAGGTTGTTTCAAGTGTGGGGGACCAAATATGGCTCGAGACTATAGAAGTCAAGTACCCGGGTGGACCATGACTTGTTATACATGTGGAAGACAAGGACACATGGCCAGGGACTGCAGGCAAGGGAATGCACGACCGTCTGGTGTGACTGAATAGGCTGCGATACCACAAGCCACGGGAAGAGTGTTTGCCGTGAGGGGAGCTGAATCCTCTCAATGCCCAGATCTGATTCAAGGTAAGTGTTTAATTTCAGGCAAACTCTTATCTATGTTGTTTGATTCGGGGGCTACTCATTCGTTTATTTCTATGGAGTGCATGGATCATTTAGGGTTACCAGTTTCATCTTTACCATATGACCTTACTGTTTCCACACCCACAGTTGATTCATTGACTACCCTATTTGTATGCTTGAAATGCTCTATTACAATAGAAAACAGACACTCCATTGTTGACGTGGTCTGTCTGCCTATGTAGCAAATTGATGTTTTTTTAGGCATGGATTGGCTTTCGGCTAACCATGTGATACTGGACTGTTCAAATAAGACCCTTTGTTTTTCTAAGCAATCTGGATTGACACCTGCTAATGAAAGTATTCCGAAGGGTGTACGATCTGGAGAGTGTGTGGTGTTGTTCTCCTTGGAAGTGAAGGAAACTCCGAGTGTGGAAGCGCTGCCGATTGTGCGGGAATTTTCAGAAGTATTTCTACATAACGTTCCAAGGTTACCACCGGAGAGGGAGATCGAGTGTACCATAGACCTTGTACCAGGAACTGGACCTATTTCGATAACACCTTATCGAATGTCTCCAGCAGAGTTGGTGGAGTTGAAGAAACAGTTGGATGAGATGCTAGGCAAGGAATTTATCAGACCTAGTGCGAAGCCATGGGGAGCTCCGATACTGTTCGTCAAGAAGAAGGATGGGAGTTCAAGGTTATGTGTGGACTCGTCAGCTGAATAAAGTGATGATAAAGAACAAGTACCCGTTGCCGAGAATAGATGATTTGATGGATCAGTTGAGGGGAGCAACTGTGTTTTCCAAGATCGATCTGTGATCTGGTTATCATCAAACCAGAGTAAGGAAGGAGGATATAGCAAAGACTGCTTTTCGAAGTCGGTATGGGCATTACGAGTATTTGGTTATGCAGTTCGGTGTGACTAAAGCTCTGGCCGTGTTCATGGACTATATGAATAGGATATTCCGACCGTTCCTAGACGAGTTTGTTGTCGTGTTTATTGATGACATCCTTATTTACTCTCCGAGTAAAGAGGAACATCAAGAGCATCTTCGAGTGGTGCTGCAGGTGCAAAAGGATAGGCAGCTATATACGAAGCTATCTAAGTGTGAATTCTAGCTAGAGGAAGTACAGTTTTTAGGACACTTGATCAATAAGGATGGAATCATGGTAGATCCTGCTAAGGTGGAAACGGTGGTCAAATGGGAAAGCCCGAAGCCTGTGAGCAAGGTTCGTAGTTTTCTTGGTTTGGCGGCCTACTATAAGCGGTTTATCGAAGGATTCTCTAAGATTGCGTTGCCTATGACGCAATTGACCAAAAATCCAAAAATTTACTAAAAGTAGTAAAAACCAATTATCCATTTTTGGTAAAAACTCTAATCACCCTATTCTAGTTACATTAAGAGGCCATTCAGCCATCTCACCTTGGGAGGAGCCAGGATTAGCCTTCCATTCTTTCAAATCAAGTTTATGACACTAACCATAAATGGAAAAAGCTAATCCAACCTTAAATGGTTAATCTTGTCCTTAAGACTTTCATTAAGCAACAACTCACCACTTCTTTACATCTTAGCCCTCCATTGTCTTACAAATTTTATGACCAATTTTGAATAAAAATTTGGAGTCCACAAGAGGTGGCAGTTTCGGCCATTAAGGGGTAAAATACCCTAAGTTACATTATTCCATTCATTCCAACTTATCTCTCTTAAACACCAAAGTCCAAAACTTTCTCTCTTTTCTCACTTCCTCTAAGGTTCGGCCAAGCTTGGTGAGTACCCATAATCATCTTATTTCATCATTCTAACTTCATATTCTTGTTCATCTTACTCATCTAAACAACTTTCATCTTTGGAATTTCTTCATTTGAAGTTGTTTACCCAAAGTTATTTAAGAATCATTCAAGGAGGTTTCAAGCTTCTTGAAGTGGTTTTGTACTTTTTTAAGAGTAATTTTATAACCTTGTTCCTCCTACATTCTTACTCTTTACATGTACCTTTGTTTTACCTTGGTCATATTGATGAGAAATCAAAGTTCATGGTCTTGTTTTCCTTCTCTATAGGCCACAGTTTTGAGCTTGATTTTGGTGCCCAAGTTTCTCTTCATTTTTTTCTAAGGAGCTTCAAAGAGGTAATGGAGGAGTGAACCATATCATACCTTAATAGTGGTGATAAAGGCCTCCTAGTTTTGTTGAAGGAAAACCCTAGATCTAGGGTTTCCTTATAAAGTTCTTTACTTTGTAATCATATTGTGTTATGTTGTTGTGTTGGAATGATGACTGTGTTTGTATATGCTAGAATAAAATATTTGTAGCATGGTGAAAAACTATTCTTAGTGCCAAAGACCTAAGGATAGGATTTTAGAATGTTGAACTTGTTTATCTTCTAAGTTGCCTTGATAAGATGCTTATATGTTGGTATGATTTTCTAGCTACTTTGCATGTTGTTGAATGGTTTATTTTGGTTGAAAAAGAGTATGCAAGGTTCAGCCTTATGATGTTCAGGAGGGAAGCTAAAGCTTCTATGTTTAAGTAATGGTTCAATGAACTTAAAATGGTTCCAAGAAGACAAAACAAAACAATGAAACCTATCCTACTTCTATAGGGCATTCGGCCTTGTCATGGATAATAGGGTTAGGATCTTAAAATGTTAATACTAAGGGATTTAATGAGTTCATATTAAAGTATTAGAGTCATATAAATTGAAGAGGCTTCCAAAGAAATTCAGTTTTGGTTCCAAAGAACCATGTGTTGTGAAATAAATGTTTTGACTTCATGTGAAAATTATTTTAAGAATAGGTTGGTTTGATGTTGATCAACCATTTATTATAACAAGTTTTTGAAGAAAATATTTTCAAGAACCAAGAGTTTCATAGTTAGTCAAGATGATTTTCAACGATTTTTGGTTAGTAAGTCTCCTTTGAGAAGATAGGATTCTTGCAAAGCTTTTCTTTAAAAACAAGAGTTGTATACCACTATTACTTTTGAACTTTCCAATATTATATAAGTTATAGTTCATTTGAAAACAAAATGGTGATTTCAAATAAGAAGTGTATTTATTTTACACTAAGTAATAGAACTAGGACCAACTCAAAAGAGTTTTACACTAAATGAGACGCCTTATAGACAATTGAATAGAGTTTTTCAAACCTTAAAGGAGATTTCATCAACTACTTTACTATAAGGGATAGTACTTTGAAGCTTTTACTTTAATAGCGTAAACGCGCGTTATCTCCTAAAAGAATCTATTTGAGTTCCAAAATGGACTCACAAAGATTTAGTAAAAGACATCTACTAACATCTAGTGGTCATGACAAAATCATGTTCCACACCCTTGATGATTTAGGTCATCTAAGGAATCCATAACGTGTAATCACTAAGAGTTACTTATAAAGAATAAGTAATGTTCCTTTGATAGATAAGTGAAAAGATTGATGAAGGGGATCCTTGTGGATCCTATCCTCCATAATACATCTAGGTTATGGACTAATATATATATATCATAAGACATGAACATCGTGTTACGAACGACGAGGTGGTACGTGATTACAAGGAACGGAACCAAGGACGGGCGACTGATGGCAAGTTGTGTAAAAGTGGGTCCCGTAGGGGTGCCTTGTGGTTTATCAAGAGATAAACGAGGTACTACAGTGATGGAGTAGTACGTGTTGTATTGTGGCATTTTCTTGAACGTGCATATGCATCTGTACATGAGTTGGGCGTTGTGCCCGAGAGTTGAGCTTACAACTTTGTGCGGGTGCGATTGTTAGAGGTGATGATCGTGGAGATCTTGAGGACGTTGGGGTTGGAGAGACCACATGTGGCCAGAGACTAGCTCCTCTGTGTCGTGGGTGACCTGTCGAAAAATGCTGACGTCCTGATAGGACATCGGACAAAGCATGATTTGGGTAAAGAACGTCTAGCGTGAGCCATTAAAATGATTGCAATCTTTGGATGTGGCACAGTGGGCTGAGATAACGCAGACAATGTTCTCCCAATCACTCACTCTTGTTATGTTTAGCTCCATGGAGTAGGGGTCTGAGTCATGTTGCATTGGTGTCATTGCATACTTGAGTTGACATTTGACCCATATTATTGTTGATTGATATATTAGCTGTGATGCCATGTAATTAATTGTTATGCTGTGAAAGCCCATGCTCTATATGCCGATTGGGTGCGTGTGTGCGTGACTTTTATCACTACTGTTCTTGTTGTGCGATATGTGAAATCTCACCTCATTACTTTTGCTGTTACGCTGCTCGCGTGGTTTTTCATCTTGTTACGGTGAGTAGGCATGGCGAGCGATCCACCTTCCCGTTTGACCTTGGACTTGACACTTCACGATGGAGCCGACGCTTGGACAATCCATCCTGACGGACGTCGCACCTATACTGGAGCGGTGAGTCTCACAAGTAGGAGGGAGTTACTTTTCTCCATGACGAGCCTGTCCGAGAGAGTTTGCACCTTACGAATTAGTGATGAGGGTAGCTCAGGGATCACCCAGCCGCCACCACCACCTGCTGATCATCCGCGAATGCCTAGTACCCAACCTGCAGTTCATCGGGAGGAGCCCAGGGACATGTACAATGACCCTGCTTCCAGGCCACCTCCACCTACTGCACCGTCTACTTCCGTTGTACCTGTATCTGCTTCCGGCCCTTCTATCCCTGTTGTCCCACCCCCCGGGCCTACCTATGTGCCTTCCGAGCTACATCCTCAGATTCCTCGCCAGCGGGCGAATTGGAGGATGATTGCTCGCAAGAGCACACCGGCTCATACCAGGGTATCCTTTTCTACTCCCCTTATTATCCTTTCATCTGACGATGAGGAGATGGTGGAGGAGGAGGAATAGGAAGTACTCGAATACGTTCCGGAGGACGTTCCCGAGGTAGCCCCTGCCAGCGCGAGTCAAGATGCATGGTGGATGAGGACTGATGGGGAGATGCTCCGGTATGCGGAGCAGATCATGAGTGGATATGACATGCAGGCCTTGGAGGATGAGGAGGAGGAGGCCATGGAGGAGGATGAGGAGCAGGAGGAGGAGGACCCAGAGAAGTACTACTCTGATGAGTAGTGCAGTGTCAATTTTTGGCCAGTCTCTAGTGTTTTTCCCAACATCTGCACTTTTATGATGTACCCCTTTTCCCTTTATGTTGTGGAGCTGCATCTCCAAGTAGTGTAGGTTGTGTTATGTTTACGTTGGTTACTTTCTTTTGTAGTTAGATGTTGAAAACTGTGAGTTTTATATATATGTATTATGGGAAGCTTTTATTTGTTTCAATGTTGTTTATCATTACGTATATTTGTTCGTATGAGTAAAAACATCCTTATTTGTTTTCGAAACTTGAGTATAAAGGGAAAAAAAACCCATATTTTCTGTAAGCTCTTTATATGTAACATATTTTCTGCTTTTCGTTCGTCGTGTGTTAAATAATCGTGACCCCTAAAGTGGGGTGTTACAGATGGAAGCTTGTGAGCAGAGTTTCTTGGAGCTGAAGAGTCGGTTGACCACGTCGCTGGTGTTGGTTTTGCCAGATCCGTCAGGACGTTTTGACATGTACTGTGATGCGTCATATCAAGGATTGGTCTGTGTCCTCATGCAAGAAGGAAGAGTGGTGGCGTATGCCTCTAGGCAGCTGAGAGTGCATGAACGAAACATCCCGACTCATGATCTGGAGCTAGCTACGATAGTGTTTGCATCGAAGATATGGAGACACTATCTGTATGGTGCTAAATTCAGCATATTTAGCAACCATAAGAGCCTAAAGTATTTGTTCGACCAGAAGGAGTTGAACATGAGGCAGAGGAGGTGGATGGAATTCATCAAGGACTATGAATTCGATCTGCAATACCATCCAGGCAAGGCGAATGTTGTAGCGGATGCGCTCTGTAGGAAGTCCCTACATGTATCTGTGATGATGGTAAGAGAGCTTGAGTTGTTAGAGCGGTTTAGGGATCTGAATCTGGATGTGGATATCATCGAGGATAAGATGAATCTTGGAATGATCGAGATTACTAGCGACTTCTTGAATCTGCTTTGGAAAAGGCAAGCTGAGGATGAGTACCTTGAGAAGGTTAACCACTTTATCGAGGACGGTAAGACGTTTGAGTTTAAGAGAGGTTCGGATGGCCTCATCAAGTTTGGCGACAGAGTTTGTGTGCTTGACGATAGTGAAGTTAAGAATATGATTTCGGAGGAAGCGCACAAGAGCAAGTTGAGTTTTCACCGAGGAGCTACCAAGATGTATCAGGATCTGAAGAAGTTATTCTGGTGGTCAGGGATGAAAAAGGAAGTTGCAGCTTATGTCCTATCCTGTTTGGTGTGTCAAAAGGCGAAGGTTGAACACCAGAAGCCAGTAAGATTGTTGCAATCATTGGATGTTCCGGAATGGAAATGGGACAGTATTGCAATGAACTTTGTTTATGGGTTACCAAGAACTCGTAAGAGGTGTGATGCAATTTGGGTCATCATCGATAGGTTGACTGTGACACCCACTACCCCGCATATAATAAAACATGAATAAAATCATACATATCTTTTTAAAAAATAACAATTAAAATAAAAGCATATCCTCAAGGGTAATGTGCATCACATCATCTATAACGTAAAACATAGGAATCTGAAATAATCAAAATCCTTTAAAAACAATCTGCGAAAAACATAAATAATAAACATAACCCAAGTCCCGATGTCACATATCAGAGCTGGTATACATATACCAATAATACATCGGAATAAAACCGAATAACATAAATCATAAATCCTAACTACTGAGAGAGATCTCCTCGGGATCACTCCTCGCCAGCATGCTCACCCTCCGCTACATATACCACAACATATGCACAAGAATAACAAAGAGAGGGGTAAGAAACACAATCATCAATATATGTAAACGGAATGGAATAGTAATTAAGATGGCATACAACATACATCAATCAACATAGATATAAGCAATATATATCAAGGATGCATGCCAATGCGAATGCAACATCACTACTCCGTATGCATGTGGCCAACAACTCTCACTCTAGAAAGACGATTAGGAGTACATGTCCGGTTATCAACATGGATGTTATGCCAGACCATGGGCCATCCCCGAACACTCTCACTAATCCTGATAACGTATAGTGGCTAGTCAGGGTACTCAACCTTATTCATTAGGTCATCGACAATAGGTAGCTAGCCCATGTCACCTGGAACTTCCATACCCAATGTACCCGCAAGGCCGGGATAACACCATTCGTGGCCTCCACTATCGCGATTCATCGTTTGCTTTCCACCCAACATATCAACGTCAACGTATGATGCATGCTATGCTTAGCAACATGCAAACACATGTCCAACCATCCACCATCATAATCAATCACATTGATTATCAATAATGACCATCATCAATGATAATCAAACCACTAGGCGCTAACCATCGTTATTGCCTTTATCAACATTGCCAATATTATCATATGGTCATTATTAGTATTAACGTTCTTTTCTATATTATCAACCTTGAATTGTGATCTCACAGTCTTTTTCTCATTACTCTATTCATTATTCCTCCACAACAGAATCTGGGTGAGAAACCCAGATTTGCTAGGCGAATTGTGGCTCGCGAGAGCTCCTAAATAGGTTCTCAGATTTTCTAGGCGAATCCTGGCTCGCGAGGCGAGCCCGAGAGCCCCAATATCCGGTTCTCTCATTCGCCTCGCTGATTACAATCCGCTAGGCAAATCACGTCAGACCACGAATGTTCTCTCTGTCTCGCCTCGCGAATGGCTATTCGCCAGGCGAATCATGATAGATGTGGGAATCTTAAGAATTTCTCTAAGTGAACCCTATGCCTATCATCCCATCTCTCAAGAATCATTCCTATGGGTTTCCAAAACTAATCCAATATTATCAATCTCACCTCTCATAACAACTCATTCATTATGGGGTGCCAAACGTCCTAAAACTATGTTCTTTCACTAATCCTATTTTCGTCACCGTAACGCACATCATCATCAAGTCATCATTATCAATTCACATCATACAATCTCATCAATGCATAACGTATGTATGTACATACTATTCATCGTACCTCATAATATTTCAATCATATCATCAAGACAAACACCAACAATCATGGTCATAACACCATGAGCATATATATATACATAGGCACAATCTTAGCATATACATATCATATACATATCATATACATAACATACACATAGATACACTCATAGCATTTACATAGGCATTTACAATGCATATAGACAACCATATAAGGGTCATCGGTTAACCCCTTCATCTTAACCTATTCCAAAACCCACATACTCATGATGTATTTCTTCCCCCTATACCTAGTATGACGCTCACAATGAACAAAGGAAGAGAAAACAGTCCAGAAAGATTGCGTCTCACGAACACTCGATCTCACGACACTTGATTTCACGATCACAACCCCAAAAGGTTCAAGAGCAGAAACAAGGAAGAGGGATTTTGATGGCAGTGATGCTCCTCAAGCGAATGCGACGAAGAACGATTAACGAAAGTGAAGTCTCCTTCAAGAATCCTTAGGAAGAGTTTAGGAATCTTTGTCTAGAGAGAATGAGGCAGTTTCTAAGAGTATTTTGACTTAGAAAATAGGTTTAGGTCGAGTCTTATGGTATAAGTATGAGTTAGGGTCATTATGGCCTGATTAGAAGCCCAAAAACACGATTCTGTTGCGCGCAGATTCGCGAGACGAGCCAGACAGCCGCAAGAATCTGGCTGTCAGGTTCTGGCTGTCAGGTTCGCGAGACGAATTATCCTTCGCGACGCAAAACTATAGAAGCCGAATTTGTCCTACCACCTGAAATAAGACTTGTAGATAATCTTCTAAGCTTTCCAAAGCATCCAAGATCGCCTCAATCGGACATCTAGAACTCAAGATATGGCCAAAATCGTGAAATAGGTCGTAAGGCGATAAAGTGATTAAACTATTTTTAAAGGCTAAACTATCCCAAACATGAATCTAAACCTCATGAGCGAGCATAACCACATATATTGGTCAAGAATAATACATAATAATATGTATTAATATAAGGTGAAATTCGTGGTGTTACATTGACGAAATGTGCTCATTTCTTACCTATCAACTAGAACCATTCTCTGGAAAGGCTGACTTAGATTTACATCAGGGAGGTGGTGCGTTTGCACGGTGTGCCCTCGAGTATCATATCGGATCGAGACCCGAGGTTTACTTCGAGGTTCTAGAGAAGCATGAACGGAGCATTGGGAACTAAGTTAAGGTTGAGTTCTACTTATCATCCCCAAATGGATGGTCAATCAAAACAGACGATTCAGTCATTGGACGATGTGTTAAGAGCATGTGTGTTGGAACACATGGGAAATTGGGATGAATTTCTTCCTTTGATCGAGTTTACCTACAATAACAGTTATCACTCAAGTATTGGGATGGCGCCGTATGAAGCTTTGTACGGGAGAAAGTGAAGGACTCCCTTGTGTTGGTTTGAGACTGGAGAGAATCAGTTGTTAGGCCCTGAGTTAGTACAACAGACGACAAAACAGGTTAAGTTAATCCGGGAAAAGATGAAAGCCGCAAGGGATAGGCAGAAAAGCTACGCAGACAAGCGGAGGAGACCTTTAGAATTCAAGGAGGGAGATCATGTATTTATAAAAGTTACCCAAAGGACGAGTATTGGTAGGGCAATTCAATCCAGAAAGTTTACACCCAGATTCATAGGACCATTTCAAATTCTTCGCCGAATTGGTCAAGTAGCTTACTAGATAGCCTTACCACCTAACTTGTCAAGACTTCATGACGTTTTTCACATTTCTCAACTTAGAAAGTACTGCCTTGATCCATCGCATGTGTTAGAGCCCGAATCAATTATGCTAAGAGAGAACCCTGAATACGAGGCTTTACCTGCTCGGATAGTGGATAAAAGGATCAAGGAGCTTCGCGATAAACAAATTCCTTTGGTGAGAGTGTAATGGGACCTAGTGACCGGAGATTCAACATGGGAAAGAGAGGCTCAGATACGCCAACAGTATCCTCGTTGTTCACAGGTATGAACGAGGAATTTCAAGGACGAAATTCTCTTTAAGGGGGTGGTAATGTAACATCCTAGTTTCAGAAACCTTAATTGAGATAGATGGCCTAGATTGAGTGTTTATATGTTGGTCGATAATTATTATCATGGCTTGAAAGAGTGTTTAGAGAATAGGATTAAGAGTAAGAGTAGGAATGAATTGGTTTAGAAAAGAATGAAGGACACAGGATCAGGAGCAGAACGCTCAAGCGTGGACCAGTGGAACGCTCAAGCGTGCTAACGCTCTAGCATGGAAAGTTTTGGACGCTCAAGCGTGGACCTTTTGACCAGTTGATTGGCAGTGATAGGACATAAAGTGATAAGTGTCGGTTACGCGACCCGACTGGCACGTGATGGGCGGTGCCTTGGCGGTGAGGAAGCCAACGCCCAAGCGTTGGAACGCTAAAGCGTGGATATCCAGAACGCTAAAGCGTTCTCAACAGAGTTTTACCTCTATAAGTAATTTCTCAGTTTCACCATGGACGAAGTTTTGGTAACTTTATACGTCCAGAGAGTTTGAGAGAGACCAGAAACAAGTTTGAGAGCTTCAAATCAGGTTCGTCGTCCGTTCGTTCATCCGATTCCAGTTTCGATCATGTTTTTGAGATCTTCGCAACTCCTACTCCAATTCTATCGGTTTGCTTTTGTGATTCGACGAGGGTAAGCCGAGGTTCCTTATCTACCTACATTGTACCTATTCAATGTTCTCTTTTGGTTTAAGCTTCTTTTCACGGTTTTAACTTCGTATTAGGGTTAATGCTATAGTTTACGTGTTATTTTCGTGATTAGGGCAAGTTTGGAAGTTGTGTAACACCCCGATTTTCAAGTTTTTCCTAATTAAACAGTATTTATGAACTTATATTTTATTAAAAGCTCTGGTGAGCTAATAAAATATTCCGAGACCATAGTCATGCTCAACGATGTCGTAGGGAGCTACGATTAAGTTTTGAGTCAAAAACTCAAACGGAGCCCGGTCTGCATTTTTACACTGACAATATGATTTTACTGCTCAGCAAACCTCAGATGGATCCGTAAATGAGACAGTAAGTCTTAGAATGTAATTCTCTACGTTTTGGTTAAATTTCAAAAAAAGGAAAAACAAAAAAAAAAATCATTTCCTGACCTTCGTTCGAGCGAAATCCTCAATCGGGTGACGAATGAGCCGCATATGGATTTACCGGGACCGGACAACGGATAATCTTGATACCACATCATGTCAAATCACTTGGGAGAGCATGCCAAAGTCGTCATGACGTTCGGAAATATCGGGACGCAAAATGACCAAAATACTCCTAACTTAACCTGTTTTCACTTTTACCTTTTTACCCTTGAAACAAATGACCATTTTACCGTTAAGTGACTTGTTTAAAAAGATGGACAGCCCCTCCTCAGCCCTCATTCACATGCAAATCTGGTCTTCGAACACCAAGAACACATCTTCTTCTTCCTTGAGAAAAGCCACCATTGTTCCTTGAGAAAAACCTTGAAATCTTTGAAGAAAACTTTGAATCATTGATCAATCTTCATCCATTCTTAGGTAAGATCACTTTTATGATCTCCTAGCTTCTTGAATCTCTTTCAATCTCAAGATCAAATCTTGTTTTCATGAAAATCAATTTTATGATCCAAAACTTTCAAAATTCATAGGAAATTGTAGAAAAATCCTTTTAATGGGAAACCAATTTCTTTGAGCTCACTTTATCATCCTCTACCTAAACCCAAGATATCATGATCAAACTATCATCCTTTCTAATTTTCCACAAAGTGGCCCAAAACCTAGAAGAGATGATGAATAGTGTTTTTGATCAAATTTTTGATTTCTAACTCTTGATTGCATCCTTAACTTTCCTATTGTCCTTGAATCCAAGTGATGGAAAACCAAATCAATTCCTAGCCTAATTTTCCCAAAATGGCTGAGACCTTCATGTGTGTAGAACATGAGTCATGTTTCATATTTTTGAGTCATAGGACTTGTGTTGGTGTTAACCAAGCTTATGAACCAACCATCCAAAAGTTTGGAACCAAATGTGATCCCTAACCTTTTTTACGAAAAGTGGCTGAAACTTAGACCTTTTAGGGGAGGGAAAATTATGTTTTGATGTTGTATATTGATGTTGATTGTTGTTTGAATTGTATTGTGTTTAATTGTTTTAGGCGATGCGAACGAAACACGGAGTCGGAGCCGAGAACCGTTTGAGTTTGGATTAACCGACTTAGTGAGGTAAAGGGAGGTATTTCATTTTGAGTTTGGTAGCCTTACGACATATGATTGATTGGTGTGTTATGATTGAATTAAGACTCGATGTATATGTATACTTATATCCTGGATTGATTGGATGCTAAGTGTTGTGTATAATTGGTTACTTAATATAAACTGTGGCATGGATGCCTTGATAGAAGTATATGCTATTGTTGAATTGTTTTATACCTCTATATATATATGTCCTGGATGAGCATAGGACTGGCTATGTCTCGATAAAATATTAAAATACTCGAAAACCGAAATCAAAGTTTTGAAAATCGAGTTTTGAAATCAAAAAGGTGTTTTTGGGAAAACGTATTGCTTTTTCAAGAAAAGTTAAGTTTCCTTTTTGAGAAATTTGTGTCTTTTTGAAAAATAAAAGTGGTTTCGTGGAAAGTCGTGCAAAACGTGTTTTGTTTCAGAAAAACATTTTAAAAAGACGTGGAACCTTAGAAAAACGGTTTTTGTTAAAGAGAAAGTGTTTTTCCCGGAAAATGTTCTCTTGGACCAAGAAATGTTTTATTTCAAGAAAATAAAAGTGTGTTTTGTTTTCCAAAAGTTGTTTTGAGAAAATGGAACCAAGTGGAAAATTGATGGATCTTTTGAGATAAACCCAAACCTAGTGACCGAGACGTCGGACTAGTGTTTTGTGGATTGAGCACTCGGACTTCGTGTCATGTGTTCTTGGTTTGAACGGGCTTAGTGTCCTTTAAAACGAGTCGTGGGCTTTATGTCTCGAAAAATGAAAGAATGAACGAAAAAAGAAAACGGGAAATTTCTGTGTACATGCATGAACCGGCAGACGTGCCATTTGAAACCGAGCTACAACTTACGTAGTTGAGAATGCAGCCAGTTAAGACCACTAGGTCTATAGCGACATTCTGTGTTCGAGACTCCATAAGTGGCCAGTGGCGTATGGACCCCGTGCCATGGTAAATCGGCTACCAAACACGAATGGACTCAATCAGAGACTAGAGTATTCTGGATATGTTTATGACGTGGTACCCTGGAACAATTGGAGTTTGGACCTAAATTGAGAGGCCAACTCATGAGGACAATTGTGTTACGGGTGTTACTGCGGCCTATCGCTCGATGATGGGAAGTTAGAATCTCTGGAGTACATGAATTAGAAAGATGATATTGAAGTCTCATGCATTGTTATAACTTATGATAGTGTTTGAGATGTTATATTGTGTTATATAAATAACTGTTTCTATAACTGTATTTATCTGAGGATGTTTATATTGCTGTTGGTTGCCTGTGCGGCTATCGTGATAAACTTTTATATGAGTATCTCACCTTTGCCTGTACATGTTGGATACCCTGTTGTGTTTTTGGAACACATGTGCAGATGTTGATGGTAGGTCTCCGCGGATGCGCGAGGACTCGGATGACGGAGCCTTTTGAAGAACCCGACTCGAGGTTACACCCCAACGGTTACTTTTAGCCGACCAGCTTAGGAATTCTTTATTTTGTAGCAGTCTTTTATTAATTGCTGCACTTACGTTGAACTAATGTCTTGAGTCTGTAATAGTTTATATTAGACCTGAACCTATGTTATGATTATAATAGTTTGCATGTTAATTATTAATGCGTGTTATGGAGTTTATTCTTTTGTCTTGAGTTTGAATTGCCTATGCATGCAGAAAATTTTTAAGAACCACATTTTTTAACGTAGCTATTTAATTATATTATCTTTTTTCCGAAAGCAAATAGCGGTTATAGTTGATTATGTTTTCCGCATTTTGAGTTCGAGCACGTAGCACCCGAGGGGGGTGTTACATTAGTGGTATCAGCGCTGGTCGAGTCTTTCGGGAACTTGGGAAGTGGGTCTGTTGTGTTTATGTTGTGTGATCTCTGTTTTTCGCGAGGCTAGCTTTAGTTTGGCGTCGCGAGGCCGAGAGGCTGTGTTTTGCTTCTCAGGATGACCTTCTGGCTCGCGTGGCGAGCATGGGTTCGCCTGACGTGTAACATGTTTTCCCTTTTCCTTGGTTGTTTACGTTTCCTTGGTTGTTTACGTTTCCTTATTAAGGTATGATTGGTTTGCCTTGTAGGGAAACATGAATCTTCGAGGTGGACATGGTGGAGGTCGTGGCACTGCTAACAACAATGCTGATAACAACAACATCAACCGGGCTATCCAGGCCATGGCTGATATGGCGGCTTCTGTTGCTCAAGAAACAGCAACGATGGCTCAGCAGAATCAACATAACCAACAAAGAGCTGATCTTGCTGCTGATGCTAGAGGGTTAGTCAATTTTCGGCGTGATGATCCTCCGCAGTTCCATGTGCACTGTGACCCGAAAAAGGCTAACTTGTGGCTGCAAGAGATAGAGAAGATTTTTGCTATTCTGTATTTCCCCGAGAGGGTAAAGGTAGACTATGCTACATTCCTTTTTTTGGGTGATGCAGAGTATTGGTGGGAAGGAACCAGACAGCTGCTGGAAGCCAACAACCAAAAGATCACTTGGAGAGTATTTCACACCAAGTTTTTGGACAAGTACTTTCCCCAAAGTGCCAGAACCGAGAAGGAGCAGGAATTTCTGAGGCTGCAGCAGAGGGACATGACTGTTGGGGAATATGCGGCGAAGTTTGAATCACTCGCCAAGTATTTCTACCTTTTCCAAGCCCAACCTGACGAGGACTTGAAATGCGAGAGGTTTAAAGGCGGTCTATGCTTCGAGATCAAGGAATCTGTACTACCACTGGAGATTCATACCTTCCAAGCCTTAGTGGAAAAGTGCAGAAAAGTTGAGAAGATGCGCAAAGGAAGAGAGAACAGGAGCACTGCGGGAGGACCGTCTAGGTCCAGGAACCCGAACCAGTACCAGAACCAGAGAGGGAAGCAGTAGCAAAAGAAGCCATATTCCCGACCTCAAGGGAATAGTCAGAAACAACAACCTTATCATCCTGTCGCTTCTGCTTACGGTGGAAGGAGTGGAAACGACCAGAACCAAGGCCAAGCCCCGAGATGTTTTAAGTGTGGGCAACCCGGACACCCAGCTGATAGCTGCAAGCTGAAAGGAGTTCTAGGTTTCCAATGCGAGGAGATAGGACATTTCGCGAGGGAATGCACTACACCAAAACCCGAGCCGACTATCAACAATGTGCGGACTGCTAGACCAACAGCGAGGGGAAGGGTTTATACCATAAGTGGCGTTGATGCTTCCAAATATGATGATCTCATACAAGTTAGTTGCATCATAGCTGGTAATCTCCTAACTATACTATTTGATTCGGGTGCGACACATTCGTTCATCTTTTTGAATTGTGTGAGACTTTTGAACTTATCTGTTTCTTCGTTGTCTTTTGATTTGATTGTCATAACTCCAACTGCTAAACTTGTTACGGTAAATACAGTATGTTTGAATTGCCCTATTATTGTTCATGATAGGAACTTTCTTGTTGACTTTATATGTTTTCCTTTGACTCAATTGGATGTGATCCTAGGCATGGATTGGTTATCTTCCAACCATATCCTTTTAGACTGTGCACATAGCACCTTAGTTTTTCCTGACATGGAGATTTATGGATTTTTAAATGCCAACCACGTAAGAGCTTCTTTGGAAGAAGGAGCTCAGGGATACATGCTTCTATCCTGTTTAGAAATCGAGAGGGACATTGTCTTGAGCGATGTGCCGGTTGTGAAATATTTTCCGGAAGTTTTTGGAGAGGACGTTCCAGGTTTGCCACCTGTGAGGGACATCGAGTTTTCGATCGATCTAGTTCCAGGATGCGGTCCGATCTCTATAGCTCCATATAGGATGTCACCTACGGAGTTAGCCGAGCTAAAGACTCAACTAGAGGATCTGATGTCCAAGCCGTTCGTGAGACCACGTGTGTCCTCGTGGGGAGCACCGATGTTATTGGTGAAGAAGAAAGATGGGAGTTCGAGACTCTGGGTGGATTACCATCAACTCAACAAGATAATGATCAAGAACAAGTATCCTCTACCCCGCATCGACGACTTAATGGATCAACTTTAGGGAGGCGCTGTCTTTTTAAAGATCGACCTGAGATCTGGTTACCACCAGATTAGAGTGAAGAACGAGGACGTACCTAAGACTGCTTTTAGGACGCGTTAGGGTCATTATGAATACCTCGTGATGCCTTTTGGAGTGACGAACGCGCCTGCTATCTTTATGGATTATATGAACTGGATTTTCCGTCCGTTTCTAGATCAGTTTGTTGTCATGTTTATCGATGATATTCTCATTTACTCGAAGAATCCCGGGGAGCATGAGGAACACCTGCGACAAGTTTTGCAGATCCTTCACAAGGAAAAGTTGTACGTAAAGCTTCCCAAGTGTGAATTTTGGCTGGATGAAGTCAAATTCTTGGGACACGTGATTACGAAGGAAGGAATTGCCATCGATCCTACAAAAGTAGAAGCAGTACTTCTATGGGAGAGACCCAAGACCGTAACATAAATCAGCAGTTTCGTTGGACTGGCTGGTTATTATATAAGGTTCATCGAAGGATTTTCAAAGATTGTTACGCCGTTGACTCAACTGACGAGGAAGGACCAACCGTTCACATGGACTGACAAATGTGAGGAAAGTTTTCAGACGATGAAGGAACATTTGACAACCTCACCAGTGTTAGTATTACCTACACCAGACGAGCCATACGAAGTGTACCGTGATGCTTCGCATCAGGGTTCAGGATGTGTGCTTATGCAACATCGGAAGGTTGTAGCGTATGCTTCGTGCCAGTTGAAGACGCATGAGAGGAATTACCCGATGCACGACCTTGAATTAGCTATCGTGGTTTTTGCACTGAAGATTTGGAGACATTACTTGTTTGGATCCAAGTTCGATGTCTTCAGCAACCACAAGAGTTTGAAGTACCTGTTTGACCAGAAGGAACTTAGCATGAGGCAAAGACGTTGGATGGATTTTCTTAAGGATTACGACTTCACTTTGCTATACCACCTTGGGAAAGCAAATGTCGTTGCAGACGCTCTGATTCAGAATACCCTACACATCTTTGCAATGAATGTTAAAGAGCTAGAATTGATAGAACAGTTTCGTGATCTCAATCTAGCCGTGGAAGTGAACAACGAGAAGATTTGCTTGGGAATGATCAAGTTATCTAGTGGACTGATGGAGACAATCCGTGAACAACAAGCAACCGATGAGCACCTCCAAGAGAAAAAGGAGTTACTTGGACAAGAAAAGACTGCAGAGTTCAGCTTGGGAAGTGATTGCATCTTGAGATGCAATGGATGAGTTTGTGTACCAAGCAACCCGAAGATGAGGAAAATGATTCTGGACGAAGGGCACAAGAGCAAGCTGAGCATTCACCCTGGATCAACCAAAATGTACCAAGATTTGAAACAGAAGTTTTGGTGGCCAGGAATGAAGAAGCAAGTGGCTGAGTATGTAGCATCATGTTTGACTTGTCAGAAAGCGAAGGTAGAACATCAATGACCTGGAGGAATGCTTCAATCCTTGGATGTACCTGAATGGAAATGGGAGAGCATCTCA
This sequence comes from Ammopiptanthus mongolicus, assembly GCA_039655645.1. Lineage (NCBI taxonomy): Eukaryota > Viridiplantae > Streptophyta > Magnoliopsida > Fabales > Fabaceae > Ammopiptanthus > Ammopiptanthus mongolicus. The sequence goes on from CM077344.1 coordinate 31,128,424, forward strand.
ACGGATTTTGTGGTAGGATTGCCGAGAACTTCTAAGAGTTTTGATTCAATCTGGGTGATCGTTGATAGGTTAACGAAGTCAGCACACTTCTTACCTGTTAAGATCAACTACTCAGTGGGGAAGTTAACTGAGCTGTATATCAGAGAAGTAATCAGACTACATGGAGTGTTGTCAAGCATAGTCTCTGATAGAGACCCAAAGTTTACGTCACGTTTTTGGCAAAGCCTACATCAAGCTTTAGGAACGAAACTGAGGTTGAGTTCAGCTTATCACCCTCAAACTGATGGACAGACAGAAAGAACGATATAATCCTTGGAAGATTTGCTGTGAGCCTGTGTTCTAGACCATGGCGGAAGTTGGGATGATCTGTTGCATCTTATCGAATTTACCTACGACAAATATCATTCTAGCATAGGGATGGCACCCTATGAAGCCTTGTATGGACGAAAGTTCCAGACACCACTGTGTTGGTACCAGGATGGAGAGAATATGATTGTAGGCCCTAAACTTGTGCAACAAACAATAAAAAAGATTAAGCGAATTCGTGAAAAGATGAAGATAGCACAGAGCAGACAAAAGAGCTACTCAGATAAACGAAAAAGACCCCTCGAGTTTCAAGAAGGTGAACACGTGTTTCTGAGTCACACCCACGACTGGGGTAGGTAGAGCTATAAAGTCCAGAAAACTCACTCCCAAATTCATTGGACCTTACCAGTTGGTCCAGTAGCTTACCAGATTGCCTTACCACCTTTTCTGTCCAACATTCATAATGTTTTTCATGTCTCACAATTTCGGAAGTATATTCCAGATTTGTCCCATGTAATCGAACCTGATATAGTACATTTACGAGAAAACTTGTCTTAAGAGACATCGCCTGTGCGAGTCGTTGATACGAGGATCAAGCAACTCAAGGGAAAACAAGTCCCCTTAGTCAAAGTCTTTTGGAACGAAGCAACTGGAGACACGTGGGAGCTCGAGGACAAGATGAGATTACAATATCCTGATCTTTTTCAAGGTACGTAATTTCGAGGACGAAATTATTTTTTAGAGGGGTAGTAGTGTAACACCCCGATTTTCAAGTTTTTCCTAATTAAACAGTATTTATGAAATTGTATTTTATTGAAAGCTCTGGAGAGCAAAATAAAATATTCCGAGACCATAGTCATGCTCAACGATGTTGTAGGAAGCTACGATTAAGTTTTGAGTCGAAAACTCAAGCGGAGCCCGGTCTGCATTTTTACACTGACAGTATGATTTAACGGCTCAGGAGACCTCAGATGGACCCGTAAACAAGAAAGTAAGTCATAGAATGTAATTCTCTACGTTTTGGTTAAATTTCAAAAAAAAAAAAAAAAAATCATTTCCTGACCTTCGTTCGAGCGAAATCCTTAATTGGGTGCCGAACGGAGCCGCATATGGATTTTCCGGGACCCGACAATGGATAATCTTGATACCACTTCATGTCAAATCACTTGGGAGAGTATGCCAGAGTCGTCATGACGTTCGGAAATATCGGGACGCAAAATGACCAAAATACCCCTAACTTAACCTGTTTTCACTTTTATCTTTTTACCCTTGAAACAAATGACCATTTTACCCTTAAGTGACTTGTTTAGAAGGCTGGACAGCCCCTCTTCAGCCCTCATTCATGCCCAAATCTGGTCTTAGAACACCAAGAACACATCTTCTTCTTCCTTGAGAAAAGCCACTATTGTTCCTTGACAAAAACCTTGACATCTTTGAAGAAAACCTTGAATCTTTGATCAATCTTCATCAATTCTTAGGTAAGATAACTTCTATGATCTCCTAGCTTCTTGAATCTCTTTCAATATCAAGATCAAATCTTGTTTTCATGAAAATCAAGTTTATGATCCAAAACTTTCAAAATTCATAGGAAATTGTAGAAAAATCCTTTTAATGGGAAACCAATTTCTTTGAGCTCACATCATCATCCTCTACCTAAACCCAAGAGCTCATGATCAAACTCTCATCCTAGCTAAATTCCCCAAAGTGGCCGAAACCTAGAAGAGATAATGAATAGTGTTTTTGATCAAATTTTTTATTTCTAACTCTTTATCCCATCCTTAACTTTCCTACTATCCTTGAATCCAAGTGATGGAAAACCAAATCAATTCCTAGCCTAATTTTCCCAAAATGGCCGAGACCTTCATGTGTGTAGAACATGAGTCATGTTTCATATTTTTGAGTCATAGGACTTGTGTTGGTGTTAACCAAGCTTATGAACCAACCATCCAAAAGTTTGGAACCAAATGTGATCCCTAACCCTTTTTACCAAAAGTGGCCGAACCTTAGACCTTTTAGGGGAGGGAAAGTTATGTTTTGATGTTGTATATTGATGTTGATTGTTGTTTGAATTGTATTGTGTTTAATTGTTTTAGGCGACGCGAACGAAACCGGAGCCGGAGCCGAGAACCGTTCGAGTTTGGATTAACCAACTTAGTGAGGTAAAGGGAGGTATTTCATTTTGAGTTTGGTAGCCTCACGGCATATGATTGATTGTTGTGTTATGGTTGAATTAAGACTCGATGTATATGTATACTTATATCTTGGATTGATTGGATGCTAAATGTTGTGTATAATTGGTTACTTGATAGAAACTATGGCATGGATGCCTTGATTGAAGTATATGCTATTGTTGAAATGTTTGATACATACATACATATATATATATATATATATATATATATATATATATATATATCCTGAATGAGCATAGGACTAGCTATGTCTCGATAAAATAATTAAAATACTCGAAAACCGAAATCAAAATTTTGAAAACCGAGCTTTGAAATCAAAAAGGTGTTTTTGGGAAAACGTGTTGCTTTGTCGTGGAAAGTCTTGCAAAACGTGTTTTGTTTCAGAAAAACATTTTAAAAAGACATGGAACCTTAGAAAAACGGTTTTTGCTCACGAGAAAGTGTTTTTCCCGGAAAATGTTCTCTTTGGCCAAGAAATGTTTTATTTCAAGAAAATAAAAGTGTGTTTTGTTTTCCAAAAGTTGTTTTGAGAAAATGGAACCAAAAGGAAAATTGATGGATCTTTTGAGATGAACCCAAACCTAGTAACCTAGACGTCGGACTAGTGTTTTGTGGATTGAGCACTCGGATTTCGTGTCCTGTGTTCTTGGTTTGAACGGGCTTAGTGTCCTTTAAAACGAGTCGTGGGCTTTATGTCTCGAAAAATGAAAGAATGAACGAAAAAGAAAATTTCTATGTACATGCATGAACCGGCAGACGTGCCATTTGAAACCGAGCTACAACTTACGTAGTTGAGAATTCAGCCAGTTAAGACCACTAGGTCTATAGGGACATTCTGTGTTCGAGACTCCACAAGTGGCCGGTGGTGTAGCAACCCCGTGCCGTGGTAAATCGGCTGCCAAACATGAATGGACTCAATCAGAGAATGGAATATTCAGGATATGGTTATGACGTGGTACCTTAGAACAATTGGCGTTCGGACCTAAATTGAGAGGCCGACTCATGAGGACAATTGTATTACGGGTGTTACTGCAGCCTATCCCTCGATGATGGGAAGTTAGAATCACCGGAGTACATGAATTCGAAAGATGATATTGAAGTCCCATGCATTGTTATAACTCAGGATAGTGTTTGAGATGATATATTGTGTTATATAAAAAATTGTTTCTATAACTGTATTTATCTGAAGATGTTTATACTGCTGTTGGTCGCCTGTGCGGCTATCGTAATAAAATTTTATATGAGTATCTCACCTTTGCCTGTACATGTTGGACACCCTGTTGTGTTTTTGGAACACATGTACAGATGTTGATCGTAGGTCCCCGTAGACGCATGAGGACTCGGATGACGGAGCCTTTTGAAGAAGCCGACTTTGGGTTACACCCCAATGGTTACTTTTAGCCGACTAACTTAGGAGTTCTTTATTTTGTAGCAGTCTTATATTAATTGCTGAACGTACGTTGAACTTATGTCTTGAATCTGTAATAGTTTATATTAGACCTGAACCTATGTTATGATTATATTAGTATGCATGTTAATTATTAATGCGTGTTATGGACTTTATTATTTTGTCTTGAGTTTGAATTGCCTATGCATGCAGAAAATTTTTAAGAACCACATTTTTTAACGTACCTATTTAATTATATTTTTTTTCCAAAAGCAACCAGCTTTTTTAGTTGATTATGTTTTCCGCATTTTGAGTTCGAGTACATAGCACCCGGAGGGTGTTACAAGTTGCATGCAAAACCCTTTTGGAGGCTTAGAGAGGGGCAAGAAAGTGCTCATTGTGTTCGTGATTATCAGCACTTTTGCTATCAAGTGGGGAGAAAGAGTTACACACGTCGGGGAGACAATAGTAGTCCATATAGCTATATTGTATGTTTTGTGTGGGGGGGTGAACCCTAAACCCTACGTGGGGTTGAGCCTTGACAAAGTACCTAAACCCTAGGTTTAGTCTACTTTAGGCTATCACCATTATGTTTGATACCCTAGGCTAGCAGAATTGTGATGCATGATAATGTGTGCTATGTGATGAGATGTGCGTACCTGTTAATTATGATATCTGATATTTGCAAGTGATGCATAATGTATTGATGATGATGGCATGTATGTTGTTTACTGCTTTATGGAGCATGTTGATAAATGATGAATTCTTGCATTATATCTGGAAATGCATGTATGTATGAGATAAGGAGGTTTAGCATGATTAGGGCTTTGACCCCATTGTGGACATTTGAGCTGATAGTTAAGATTTGAGGTTATAACGGAGCTTGGAGCTCGTAAAGTTATGATGGGCGCTTGGAGCTCGTATAGTTACAGTGGAGCTTGGAGCTCATATGGTTACCTTTGGAGCTTGGAGCTCATGTTGCTAAGAGCTAGTTGCATGTTTTGCTATATCAACTCAAGAGAGATGGATGACATGCATAGCATATGCATATGATGCCAAGTGGTGAGCCGTATGCTGTGAGGCATACAAGGTTGGTGCACCGAGTGTGGGTGCGAAAAACGGAAGGGAAGGTCTGTGTGACCTCGGGAATATATTGGACACAGGTGTACCCACATGAGACCAGTATGGTAGCGCCTATCGTGTCATGGCGGTCCTTGGCATGTCCTACTATCCCGACTGGACCCTAAGTCTTTCCAGTTGCCCATGGATCTTCTGAGGAGGCCCTGTTAACCCTCTTTGTCTGGGACAGTGGAGCGATCATGCACTCTTATGGGTCACGGCGAGTGGAACGGATTACCGGAACAATTCAACTTGTGTCTGATGTGCAGACGTGAAGCTGCCCTTAGTAGGGTGTTTAGTACAGGTCGGCATGCATAGAAAGAGTATGTGTATATCTAGCTAGGGAACGACCGTAGTGTCGCTGTATTGAGAGATGGTTGTGTTTGCTATATGTTCTGCATTGCATCATCCCTCTTATAGATGTGTTGTATATCTTATCTCTTTGTATCTGTATGTTCGGTTTTGCGGACAGACGACGAGTTAGAGGAGAATTAGGATGCTCCCGGGGCTTCACCCGTTCATCATGGGGGCACCGCGGATGCCGGTGCTGGGGGACATTGAGATAGTCTACCATGATGAGAGGGTATGGCAAGTGGACCCCTCGACATTTTTGGCCATCTACACTGGACCTGTCAGCTTGATCTTTCGGAGCGGCACACCACCATATGTGGACATCATAGGACCTTATCGCATGTACCGGTTTCTCCCCTTCCCTCGGATGTGGCACCCTCCGAGGTAGCTAGAGCGAGACTACTTGTGGGTGGCGCCCCAGTCCTCTGTAGTATCCAGCAGGAGAGGCTTCGTCCACTGAGGTCAGTGCAGGCATATAGAGCGGTACCTGAGGGCAACTCAGAGGCGTAGGATCGTAGTGTCGAGTTCCTCATCCGAGTATGAGCCTATGCAGGTCTATAGGCGCACTCATGAAGAGGGGCAGGGTAGCTCAGGGCATCCTCACCACTAAGGGTTAGAGGCAGCCAATGCGTCTCTAGGATTGTGTGGAAAGGTTTTGATGTACTTTGAGAGTGGGCTAGGGAGAGTGCTGGTGAGCCTTGAGAGTTTCTTTTTGGAGGTCCTTTGATGTACCTTGTTTATGTTTTCAGTTTCTTTATGTACTTCCGTTTGTATATTTTTACTTAGCCCTACTAATGGGGCCACCATATATCTATCTATATTGTATGTATTTTCATTTATCGCGCTACGTTTACTCTGATGTTGTGCGCTTTTATATTGCTAAGTTATAGCTAACAGTATAAGTGAGTTCTAAAATAATGGAATTTCCTCGAGCGAGACTTGGGGACGTCACAGAACCCAAAAGAAAAAGAGTTTTCAAAATTGCACGGATAGTCAAACAAGTATAATTTTCAAAAGAAAGCCAAGAGATTACCCAATTGGAACTTTTAAATTCCTTGAAATCAAACTTTTTCAAAAGACCAAAGGTCGCTCTACTCACAATCTCTCAGTGTATTGGGCAAAGGCATAGAAGCACTCAAGATTCTCAAATAAATACTTTACCATAATCTTGTTCATCGATCAAATCTTCACAATATGAACCACATGCATATAGAAGAAGGTTGAGGTCTTTCATGGGTTGTAATGAAGCCAAGGCATTAATGTTAGGTGAGGTAGAGAAACAAAAGGGATAATCAAAGAGCTAAATCAATAAAACAAAGTAATGACCCCTAGAAGTATAAAAGAACATAAAGTGGATTGGCAACTTTTTCACAAAATATTTTAAGGATCTACTACTTTTTCTTCAACATTTCTTTTCTTTCCTTAACTATAAGCTCTTTTTTTTTCTTGTCTTCTCTCTAATCTTTTTCTATGTTCATATTTTTCTTTTCTTTTTCTTTTTCTTTTTCTTTTTGAGAAGAAGGAGGCAATATATTTTTCTTTTCACTGCTAGCCTATTTTTAACATTTTTTTTTATTATTTTTGGAAAGGGATCCATCACCGTACATTTCTTTTGTTGCTTCATTATACTTCCAAGTGGTCACCAAAAATAATTTTAATTTTAATTTTTCAAAATAGGGACCAAGAAAAGAATTTTCATAAAAGGCTCAAAATTGGGCAATTAAGGGAGAACTGTTTAAACAAAATATGGAGGCCAGAAAGAATACCTAAGAATGTCCCAACCAGAGTTTCACATGCATAAGTCAAATTTCCCTCGAGATGGTCTCAGGACAAGTTCTAGAATTTATATTACCTGAGAATCACACTCATCAAAGAAAAAGGGTTAATATTAGGATAGTTAACAATGTAACTTAACCCCATAAAAGCCCAAACCTCACTTTTAGAAGCTGAGTCTAAAGAAAAGTTTTTTAAGTCAAAGAATTTATCTGCAAATTATCAGTTTTCAAAAGACTAACTTTTTCAAACAAACTAATGAGATTATCAAAGCAATTTTTTTTTTTAAAAAATTTTATAAGGAGTTTTCTTAATTTTAAAAGAAAGATAAGCCAAATAATTGGATGCAGCAATATACAATATGAATATATTTTCACTTCCCACACTTAACTTAGGCAATGTCCTCAATGCAATATATTTTAATCATGAAATACAAGTGGAGAGGGAAAGGAGAAAAGAAATTTTTACAATGCAACCCTTGATACAATAGCACAGACGCTTAAAGTATCACAGCGGGGGATCACTGAGGTGGAGGCGGATAGTTGAAATGTCTCTGCATCATCTGCAGCATCTGAGTCAGCTGTTGGTCCTGACTATCGAACCTCTGATAGACATCCGCTGAAAACTGTTGGAAGTTTTGCTCCTAAGAATCCAGGTGAGCATACATTCCCATCTCTAATTGATCGAATCTAGCGGTGAGCCTCTGGTAATTATCCTCGTGAACTGGTGGGATAGGAGGAACAGGCGGGCCGTCTCTATGAATCTCGACATATGGGTCCGGGTCCTGATGTTAATCCTCCCATTCAGACTCTGAATCTGAATCCTCTATGGCCTCAACTCTAGCAAGTCTATGCTCTCCATGGGGGCCTCGGATCAGGATGTTCATCGATAGCAGCATCCTCTCATCAATCGCAGGCATCATGCCCAACTGTCTGGCCCGTGGGTGTAGTTGCTCCATGTTGCGAGACAGCTGAGAAAGGAATGACCGACTAAGATGAAGCCTCTCTGCCTTGATCTCAGACCGTCCCCTAAATGTAGGAACATCTGCATCAGTACATAGTCATCGTTCAACGGCTGGACCTGAACCATGCACCATAAGATAAAAAGATCAAATCAGGAGACCCCGCCAAGAGTGGAGAAATGACTGGTGACAGAAAGAGCTAACCACTGGTGCAGAATGTGAAGAGGGATCTCAATGAAAGCGGATGATTTTGCCAGACGTGAGTTATATGGCTCAGCTCTCCCTCCAGTGATCGAGGCTGAAAAATCCACTGGTGTAACACTCCGATTTTTGTGTTTTTCTTTTAATCAGTATTTATGAACTTATATTTTATTCGAGGTCTTAGAAAGGGATATAAAATATTCCGAGACCATAATCATGCTCAGCGATATCGTAGGAAGCTATGATTAAGTTTTGAGTCGAAAACTCAAACGGAGCCCGGTCTGCGTTTTTACACTGACAGTATGATTTTACTGCTCAGATGACCTCAGATGGACCCGTGAACGAGACAGTAAGTCTTAGAATTCGATTCTCTACGTTTTGGTTAAATTTCGTAAAAATTTCAAAAAAATCATTTCCTGACCTCCGTTCGAGCGAAATCTTCAATCGGGTGGAGAACGGAGCCGCGTATGGACTTACCAGGACCCGACAACGGATAATATGGATATCACATCATGTCAACTCACTTGGGAGAGCATGCCAGAGTCGTCATGACGATCGGAAATTTCGGGATGCGAAATTACCAAAATACCCCTAACTTAAGTCTTTTCACCTTTTACCATTTTACCCTTTGAACCAAATGACCTTTTTACCCTTAATGAACTCTTTAGAAGGCTGGAACAGCCCTCTCAGCCCCTCATTCCACGCAGCCCAGCCCCTCAAGAACACCAAGAACACTTCATCTTCCTTAGAGAAAAAACCTCCATTGAATCCTTGAGAAAATCTTGAAAGCTTGTTGAAATCACTTGATTTCTTGACCAATCTTCCTCCATTTTAAGGTAAGATCACTTCTATGGTCTCATATCTTCTTGAATCTCTTTCAATATCAAGATCAAAACTCCATTTTCATGAAACTCATTCTTAGATCCAAAACTTTGAAAATCCATAGGAAATTGTAGGAAAATCCTTTGGAGGTGAAACCAAGTTCTTTGAACTCACCTCATCACCCTCTATCTAAACCCAAGAGCTCATGATCCAAGTCTCATCCTAGCCCTACAACCCCAAAGTGGCCGAAACCTAAGAGTGATGATGAATAGTGTTTTTCATCAAATTTTTGATTTCTAACTCTTGATTCCATCCTTAGCTTTCCTAGTGTCCTTGAATCCAAGTGATGGAAAACCAAATCAATTCCTAGCCTAGATTGCCCTTTATGGCCGAGAGCTTCATGGGGAAAATCCATGAGTGTTGTTTCACATTTTTGAGTCATAGGACTTGAAATAGTGTTAACTAAGTTCATGAACCAACTAACCAAAAGTTTGGAACCAAATGAGATCCCTAACCCTTTTTACCTTTCATGGCCGAACCCTATACCTTTTAGGGGAAGGAAAACTTGTGTTCTTATGTTATAGATTGATGTTGAATTGTTGTTTGAATTGAATTGTGTTTGATTGTTTTAGGCGACGCAAACGAAACCGGAGCCGGAGCCGAGAATCGATCAAGTTTGGACTAAGCAAATTTGAGAGGTAAAGGGAGGTAGTCATTTAAGTTTGAGTAGCTTCATAGTGCATGTTTGATATATGTGTTATGATGTCTTGAGTGATGATTTAGAGATGAGTTTGAATGATGTATATGTATACTTATATCCTGGATTGATTGGATGTTAAATGTTGTGCATAATTGTCTATTTGATAATTTGTGGCATGGATGCCTTAGTTGATATTATGATGATGATTATGGATTGTTGATGTCTATATATATTTATACCCTGGATGAGCATAGGACTGGCTATGTCTCGATAATTTATTAAAAGACTCGAAATCCTAAATCTATGTTTTGAAAATCGTGTTTTTAAATCAAAAAGTGATTTTTGGGAAAACGTGTTGCTTTTTCAAGAAAAGTTGTCTTTCTTGTTGAAAAGTATTTTTTTTTTTGAAAAGTAAAGTGGTTTTGTGAAAAGTCGTGCAAATCGTGTTTCATTTCGGTAAAACGTTTTAGAAAGACGTGAAACCTTAGAAAAAGGTTTTTGTTTTCAAGAAAGGTGTTTTCACGGAAAGTTTTTGTTTTCAAGAAAGGTGTTTTCACGGAAAAATGTTCTCTTGATCAAAAAGGATGTTTTGTTTCGAGAAAACCAAAGTATGTTTTGTTTTCCAAAGTGTTTTGAGAAAATGAAACCAAAGGAAAAATGATGAACCTTTGAGACGAACCCGAACCTAGTGGCCGAGACGTCGGGGCTAGTGTTTTGTGGATTGAGCACTCGGACTTCGTGTCCTGTGTTTTTGATTTGAGTGGGCTTAATGCCTTTTTGAAACGAGTCGTGGACGTTATGTCTCGACATTTGAAAGAATGAACGCAAAGAAAACAGAAAACTTTCTGTGTACATGCATGAACCGGCAGACGTGCCATTTGGAACCGAGCTACAACTTTCGTAGTTGAGAATTCAGCCAGTTAAGACCACTGGGTCTATAGGGGCATTCTGTGTTCGAGATCCCACAAGTGGCCGGTGGCGTAGCAACCCCGTGCCGTGGTAAATCGGCTGCCAAACACGAATGAACTCGATCAGAGACTGGAGTATTCATGATATGGTGAGACGTGGTACCCTGGAACAATTGGAGTTCGGACCTAAATAGAGAGGCCGACTCATGAGAACAATTGTGTTACGGGTGTTACTACGGCCTATCGCTCGATGTTGGGAAGTTAGAATCTCCGGAGTACATGAATTAGAAAGATGATATTGAAGTCTCATGCATTATTATAACTGATGATAGTGTTTGGGATGTTGTACTGTATTACATAAATAACTGTTCATATAACTGTATTTATCTGTGGATGTTTATACTGCTGTTTGTCGCTTGTACGGCTATCGTGATAACTTTATATGAGTATCTCACCTTTGCCTGTACATGTTGGACACCTTGTTGTGTTTTTGGAACACATGTACAGATGTTGATCATAGGTCCCCGCGGAGACGTGAGAACTCGGACGATGGAAACTTTTGAAGGAGCCGACGTTGGGTTGTAGCCCAATGGCTACTTTTAGCCGACCAGCTTAGGAGTCTTTTGTTTTTGAGCAGGCTTATATTTTATTACTGCATATATGTCGCAATTACTTTCTAAGTCTGTAATATGATATATATATTAGACCAGGTTTTGCGTTATGTTTATGTTTTATGAACAGTGAATATCAATGTGTGATATGAAATGTATTCCTCCGTCTGGAGTTGTTTGCCTATGCATGCAGAAAATTTTTAGAATCGCGTTTTCGAACGTAGCTACTTAATTAAAGTACTTTCCGAAAGCAACCAGCGTGTTATTTTATTGTTTTATTTCCGCATTAGAGTCCGTGTATGTAGCACCCGCGAGGGGGGTGTTACATTAGTGGTATCAGAGCTGGTCGAGTCTTTCGGGAATCCTCGAGAAGTGAGTCTGTTATGTTTATGTTGTGTGATCTCTGTGAACCTTGTTTGAATTGTTTCTCTGTTGAAGCAATGTGTGTTGACACCACTAGTTTTGATTTATGTTTCCTTATTAAGGTATGTTTGGTTTGCCTTGTAGGGAGACATGAATCTTAGAGGTGGTCGTGGTGGAGGTCGCGGCACTGCTGACAACAATGTTGATGACAATAACATGAATCGGGCTATCCAGGCCATGGCTGATATGGCGGCTGCTGTTGCTCAACAGACGGCAACGATGGCTCAACAGAATCAACAGAACCAACAAAGAGCTGATCTTGCTGCTGGTGCCAGAGGGTTAGTCGATTTTCGGCGTCACGATCCTCCGCAGTTTCACGGAGACTGTGACCCGGAAAAGGCTGACCTGTGGCTGCAAGAGATAGAGAAGATTTTTGCTGTTCTACATTGTCCTGAGGGGGTGAAGGTGGACTATGCCACATTCCTGTTTCTGGGTGATGCAGAGTATTGGTGGGGAGGAACCAGACAACTGCTGGAAGCCAACAACCAAGAGATCACTTGGGGAGTATTTCGCACCAAGTTTCTGGACAAGTACTTTCCCCAAAGTGCTAGAACCGAGAAAGAGCAGGAATTTCTGAAGCTACAACAGAGGGATATGTCTGTCGGGGAATATGCGGCGAAGTTTGAATCACTCGCCAAATATTTCCGCTTTTTCCAAGCTCAGCCTGACGAGGACTGGAAATGCGAGAGGTTCGAAGGCGGTCTGCGCTTCGAGATCAAGGAGTCGGTGTTGCCACTAGAGATCCGTACCTTCCAAGCTCTGGTGGAGAAGTGCAGAAAAGTAGAAAAGATGAGAAGCGGAAGGGAGAACAAGGGTACTACAGGAGGACCGTCTAGGTCAAGGAACACGAACCAGTACCAGCACCAGAAAGGGAAGCAGTCCCAGAAGAAGCCGTATTCCCGACCTCAAGGGAATAGTCAGAAACAACAACCTTATCGTCCTGTTGCTTCTGCTTACGGTGGTGGGAACAGAAACGACCAGAACCAAGGCCGAGCCCAGAGATGTTTCAAGTGTGGGCGACCCGGACACCCAGCTGATAGCTGCAAGTTGAAAGGAGTTCTATGTTTCCAATGCGGAGAGATAGGACATTTCGCGAGGGAATGCCCTACACCAAAGCCCGAGCCGACTGTCAACAACATGCGGACTGCTAGACCCACGGCGAGGGGAAGGGTTTATACCATGAGCGGCGTTGATGCTTCCAAATCTGATGATCTCATACAAGGTAGTTGCATCATAGCTGGTAATCTCCTAACTGTACTATTTGATTCGGGTGCGACACATTCGTTTATCTCCTTGAATTGTGTGAGACAATTAGAGTTGCCTGTTTCTTCGCTGTCTTTTGATTTGATTGTCACAACCCCGACTGCTAAACCTGTTACTGTTAATACAGTATGTTTGAACTGTCCTATTACTGTTCATGATAGGAACTTTCTTGTTGACTTAATATGTTTGCCTTTGACTCAATTGGATGTGATCCTAGGCATGGATTGGTTATCTTCCAACCATATCCTTTTAGACTGTGCACATAGAACCCTAGTTTTTCCTGAACCTGAGATTTCTGGATTTATAACTGCCAACCAAGTAAGAGCTTCTTTGAAAGAAGGAGATCAGGGATACATGCTTCTATCCTGTTTAGAAATCGAGAGGGACGTTGTCTTGAGCGATGTGCCGGTTGTGAAAGATTTTCCGGAAGTTTTTCCAGAGGACGTACCAGGTTTGCCACCTGTGAGGGACATCGAGTTTGCGATCGACTTAGTTCCAGGATCCGGTCCGATCTCTATAGCTCCTTATAGGATGTCACCTACGGAGTTAGCCGAGTTGAAGACTCAACTAGAGGATTTGATGTCCAAGCGGTTTGTGAGACCAAGTGTGTCCCCGTGGGGAGCGCCAGTGTTGTTGGTGAAGAAGAAGGACGGGAGTTCAAGACTCTGTGTGGATTACCGTCAACTCAACAAGATAACGATCAAGAACAAGTATCCTCTACCCCGCATAGATGACTTGATGGATCAACTTCAAGGAGCCGCTGTCTTCTCAAAGATCGATCTAAGATCCGGTTATCACCAGATCAGAGTAAAGAACGAGGACGTACCCAAGACTGCTTTCAGGACTCGTTATGGTCACTATGAGTACCTCGTGATGCCTTTCGGAGTGACAAACGCGCCTGCTATCTTCATGGACTATATGAACAGGATTTTCCGTCCGTTTTTGGATCAGTTTGTTGTCGTGTTTATCGATGATATTCTCATCTACTCAAAAAGTTCTGAGGAACACGAGGAACACCTACGACAAGTTTTGCAGATCCTTCACAAGGAGAAGTTGTACGCAAAGCTACCCAAGTGTGAATTTTGGTTGGATGAAGTCAAATTCTTAGGACATGTGATTTCGAAGGAAGGAATTGCCGTCGATCCTACGAAAGTAGAAGCAGTACTTCTGTGGGAGAGACCCAAGACTGTGACAGAAATTCGCAGTTTCGTTGGACTAGCTGGTTATTACAGAAGGTTCATCGAAGGATTTTCGAAGATTGTTGCGCCGTTGACTCAACTTACGAGGAAGGACCAACCGTTTATGTGGACTGACAAGTGTGAAGAGAGTTTTCAGACGATGAAGGAACGTTTGACAACCTCACCAGTGTTAGTACTACCTAAGCCAGACGAACCGTACGAAGTGTACTGTGATGCTTCGCATCAGGGATTAGGATGTGTGCTTATGCAACATCGGAAGGTTGTAGCATATGCTTCGCGCCAGTTGAAGACTCATGAGAGGAATTACCCGACGCACGACCTTGAGTTAGCTGCTGTGGTTTTTGCACTAAAGATCTGGAGACACTACTTATATGGATCTAAGTTCGATGTCTTCAGTGACCACAAAAGTTTGAAGTACCTGTTCGACCAGAAGGAACTTAACATGAGGCAGAGACGTTGGATGGAGTTTCTTAAAGACTATGACTTCACTTTGCTGTACCACCCTGGGAAAGCAAATGTCGTTGCAGATGCTCTGAGTCGGAAGACCCTACACATCTCTGCAATGATGGTTAAAGAGCTAGAATTGATAGAACAGTTTCGTGATCTCAATCTGGCTGTGGAAGTGAACAATGAGAAGATTTGTTTGGGAATGATTAAGGTATCTAGTGGACTGATGGACACGATCCGTGAACAGCAAGCAACTGATGTATATCTCCAAGAGAAAAAGGAGTTACTTGGACAAGAGAAAGCTGCAGAGTTCAGTATGGGGACTGATGGTATCTTGAGATGCAATGGACGAGTTTGTGTGCCTAGCAACCCGGAGATGAGGAAAATGATTCTAGAAGAAGGACACAAGAGCAAGCTGAGTATTCACCCTGGATCAACCAAAATGTACCAAGATCTAAAACAAAAGTTTTGGTGGCCAGGAATGAAGAAGCAAGTGGCTGAGTATGTAGCATCATGTTTGACCTGTCAGAAAGCGAAGGTAGAACATCAACGACCTGGAGGGATGCTTCGATCCTTGGATGTACCCGAATGGAAATGGGAGAGCATTTCAATGGATTTTGTGGTAGGATTACCGAGAACTTCCAAAAGTTTTGATTCAATTCGGGTGATCGTTGATAGGTTAACGAAGTCAGCACACTTCTTACCTGTTAAGATCAACTACTCAGTGGAGAAGTTAACTGAGTTGTATATCAGAGAAGTAATCAGACTACATGGAGTGCCTTCGAGCATAGTCTCTGATAGAGACCCAAAGTTTACGTCACGTTTTTGGCAAAGTCTACATCAAGCTTTAGGAACAAAGTTAAGGCTAAGTTCAGCCTATCACCCTCAGACTGATGGACAAACAGAGAGAACGATACAGTCGTTGGAAGATTTGCTCCGAGCTTGTGTTCTAGACCATGGTGGAAGTTGGGATGATCTGTTGCCTCTTATAGAATTCACCTACAACAATAGCTACCATTCTAGCATAGGGATGGCACCCTATGAAGCATTGTATGGACGAAAGTGCCAGACACCGTTGTGTTGGTACCAGTATGGAGAGAACATGATCGTAGGCCCAGAACTTGTGCAACAAACAACGGAAAAGATTAAAAAGATCCGGGAAAAGATGAAAACGGCACAGAGCAGGCAGAAAAGCTATTCAGATAAGAGAAGACGACCCCTCGAGTTTCAAGAAGGTGAACACGTGTTCCTGAGAGTCACATCCACGACTGGGGTAGGTAGAGCGATTAAGTCCAGAAAACTCACTCCCAAATTTATTGGACCTTACCAAATTCTTCGGCGTATTGGTCCAGTAGCTTACCAGATTGCCTTACCACCTTTTCTGTCTAACATTCATAATGTTTTCCATGTCTCACAACTTCGAAAGTATATTCCTGATCCGTCTCATGTAATCGAACCTGATATAGTACATTTACGAGAAAACTTGTCTTATGAGACATCGCCTGTGCGAATCGTTGATATGAGGATCAAGCAACTCAGGGGAAAACAAGTTCCCTTAGTCAAAGTCGTTTGGAACGAAGCAACTGGAGACGCAACGTGGGAGCTCGAGGACAAGATGAAGTTACAGTATCCCAATCTTTTTCAAGGTACGTAATTTCGAGGACGAAATTTTTTTTAGAGGAGTAGTAATGTAACACCCCGATTTTTGTGTTTTTCTTTTAATCAGTATTTATGAACTTATATTTTATTCGAGGTCTTAGAAAGGGATATAAAATATTCCGAGACCATAATCATGCTCAGCGATATCGTAGGAAGCTACGATTAAGTTTTGAGTCGAAAACTCAAATGGAGCCCGGTCTGCGTTTTTACACTGACAGTATGATTTTACTGCTCAGATGACCTCAGATGGACCCGTGAACGAGACAGTAAGTCTTAGAATTCGATTCTCTACGTTTTGGTTAAATTTCGTAAAAATTTCAAAAAAATCATTTCCTGACCTCCGTTCGAGCGAAATCTTCAATCGGGTGGAGAACGGAGCCGCGTATGGACTTACCAGGACCCGACAACGGATAATATGGATATCACATCATGTCAACTCACTTGGGAGAGCATGCCAGAGTCGTCATGACGATCGGAAATTTCGGGATGCGAAATTACCAAAATACCCCTAACTTAAGTCTTTTCACCTTTTACCATTTTACCCTTTGAACCAAATGACCTTTTTACCCTTAATGAACTCTTTAGAAGGCTGGAACAGCCCTCTCAGCCCCTCATTCCACGCAGCCCAGCCCCTCAAGAACACCAAGAACACTTCATCTTCCTTAGAGAAAAAACCTCCATTGAATCCTTGAGAAAATCTTGAAAGCTTGTTGAAATCACTTGATTTCTTGACCAATCTTCCTCCATTTTAAGGTAAGATCACTTCTATGGTCTCATATCTTCTTGAATCTCTTTCAATATCAAGATCAAAACTCCATTTTCATGAAACTCATTCTTAGATCCAAAACTTTGAAAATCCATAGGAAATTGTAGGAAAATCCTTTGGAGGTGAAACCAAGTTCTTTGAACTCACCTCATCACCCTCTATCTAAACCCAAGAGCTCATGATCCAAGTCTCATCCTAGCCCTAAAACCCCAAAGTGGCCGAAACCTAAGAGTGATGATGAATAGTGTTTTTCATCAAATTTTTGATTTCTAACTCTTGATTCCATCCTTAGCTTTCCTAGTGTCCTTGAATCCAAGTGATGAAAAACCAAATCAATTCCTAGCCTAGATTGCCCTTTATGGCCGAGAGCTTCATGGGGAAAATCCATGAGTGTTGTTTCACATTTTTGAGTCATAGGACTTGAAATAGTGTTAACTAAGTTCATGAACCAACTAACCAAAAGTTTGGAACCAAATGAGATCCCTAACCCTTTTTACCTTTCATGGCCGAACCCTATACCTTTTAGGGGAAGGAAAACTTGTGTTCTTATGTTATAGATTGATGTTGAATTGTTGTTTGAATTGAATTGTGTTTGATTGTTTTAGGCGACGCAAACGAAACCGGAGCCGGAGCCGAGAATCGATCAAGTTTGGACTAAGCAAATTTGAGAGGTAAAGGGAGGTAGTCATTTAAGTTTGAGTAGCTTCATAGTGCATGTTTGATATATGTGTTATGATGTCTTGAGTGATGATTTAGAGATGAGTTTGAATGATGTATATGTATACTTATATCCTGGATTGATTGGATGTTAAATGTTGTGCATAATTGTCTATTTGATAATTTGTGGCATGGATGCCTTAGTTGATATTATGATGATGATTATGGATTGTTGATGTCTATATATATTTATACCCTGGATGAGCATAGGACTGGCTATGTCTCGATAATTTATTAAAAGACTCGAAATCCTAAATCTATGTTTTGAAAATCGTGTTTTTAAATCAAAAAGTGATTTTTGGGAAAACGTGTTGCTTTTTCAAGAAAAGTTGTCTTTCTTGTTGAAAAGTATTTTTGTTTTGAAAAGTAAAGTGGTTTTGTGAAAAGTCGTGCAAATCGTGTTTCATTTCGGTAAAACGTTTTAGAAAGACGTGAAACCTTAGAAAAAGGTTTTTGTTTTCAAGAAAGGTGTTTTCACGGAAAGTTTTTGTTTTCAAGAAAGGTGTTTTCACGGAAAAATGTTCTCTTGATCAAAAAGGATGTTTTGTTTCGAGAAAACCAAAGTATGTTTTGTTTTCCAAAGTGTTTTGAGAAAATGAAACCAAAGGAAAAATGATGAACCTTTGAGACGAACCCGAACCTAGTGGCCGAGACGTCGGGGCTAGTGTTTTGTGGATTGAGCACTCGGACTTCGTGTCCTGTGTTTTTGATTTGAGTGGGCTTAATGCCTTTTTGAAACGAGTCGTGGACGTTATGTCTCGACATTTGAAAGAATGAACGCAAAGAAAACAGAAAACTTTCTGTGTACATGCATGAACCGGCAGACGTGCCATTTGGAACCGAGCTACAACTTTCGTAGTTGAGAATTCAGCCAGTTAAGACCACTGGG
The DNA here is from genome assembly GCA_039655645.1 of Ammopiptanthus mongolicus. Classification (NCBI taxonomy): domain Eukaryota; kingdom Viridiplantae; phylum Streptophyta; class Magnoliopsida; order Fabales; family Fabaceae; genus Ammopiptanthus; species Ammopiptanthus mongolicus. Next base: position 31,147,118 of record CM077344.1, read on the forward strand.
TCTATAGGGGCATTCTGTGTTCGAGATCCCACAAGTGGCCGGTGGCGTAGCAACCCCGTGCCGTGGTAAATCGGCTGCCAAACACGAATGAACTCGATCAGAGACTGGAGTATTCATGATATGGTGAGACGTGGTACCCTGGAACAATTGGAGTTCGGACCTAAATAGAGAGGCCGACTCATGAGAACAATTGTGTTACGGGTGTTACTACGGCCTATCGCTCGATGTTGGGAAGTTAGAATCTCCGGAGTACATGAATTAGAAAGATGATATTGAAGTCTCATGCATTATTATAACTGATGATAGTGTTTGGGATGTTGTACTGTATTACATAAATAACTGTTCATATAACTGTATTTATCTGTGGATGTTTATACTGCTGTTTGTCGCTTGTGCGGCTATCGTGATAACTTTATATGAGTATCTCACCTTTGCCTGTACATGTTGGACACCTTGTTGTGTTTTTGAAACACATGTACAGATGTTGATCATAGGTCCCCGCGGAGACGTGAGAACTCGGACGATGGAAACTTTTGAAGGAGCCGACGTTGGGTTGTAGCCCAATGGCTACTTTTAGCCGACCAGCTTAGGAGTCTTTTGTTTTTGAGCAGGCTTATATTTTATTACTGCATATATGTCGCAATTACTTTCTAAGTCTGTAATATGATATATATATTAGACCAGGTTTTGCGTTATGTTTATGTTTTATGAACAGTGAATATCAATGTGTGATATGAAATGTATTCCTCCGTCTGGAGTTGTTTGCCTATGCATGCAGAAAATTTTTAGAACCGCGTTTTCGAACGTAGCTACTTAATTAAAGTACTTTCCGAAAGCAACCAGCGTGTTATTTTATTGTTTTATTTCCGCATTAGAGTCCGTGTATGTAGCACCCGCGAGGGGGGTGTTACAACTGGCATCTCCACCAGAGAGTTCTGATACCTCTCAGAGTGGACTGATTCCACTGTCTCGAACCCCAGGCAAACATTGAAGTCCACTAATGTCATCTGCCAGATGCGACCGTTCAGCTGAAAAGATACTCTGGGCTTTTTTACCTTAATATCAGAATCAAAATATCGGCAGGTGGAGAGGAACTCCAGAGTGGGCTCTTTATATGCTGGGCATCGAACTGCAGCGACTCACTCCCACCCGATGTTTTGAAGTAGGTGGTTGGCCCGGGGAGCGAGTCCATAGATAGCCAGGGTGTCCATGTCTATGTATCTCTGGGATAGAATCTCGTAAGAACCCAGATGAGAAAATCGGGCCTGATTGCTAGCATCCATGAATGTCAGCAGCTCGTTCTCCAAAGGCCGAGAAGAACTTTCAGGCTCTGTACGGCTTCTGTTAGGTGCCATAGTCTTGTATAAGCAAAGAATCAACCATTAATATCAAGAATAATCATAAAGATATGCAAAACATAAGCATCAACATAGATATAGGACAAATGGATTAAATCACCAGACGAAATAATTCAATTTAAGCATTCTGGGTTTGGCACGGCCGTGCGCATGAGTGGCACGGCCGTGCTAACATGGAGCACGGCCTTGCTGAGTGCAATTTCCAGAATTTAACAATATACAAACAGCACGGTCGTGCTAGTGCCCATGCACATACAAAAACCTAGAAATATGATCAGCACGGCCTGTTCTTGGAATAGCACGGCCGTGTTATTGCTTGTGCCACACGCAGAACTCAATATGCCCCATAAAACACAGCCAAAACATGCAGAATATCTATACTAACACTAAACTAACAGTCCCTAAAAGCATTCATTACTAAAAAGCAACAAAACAGCAGCTAATATGCATAAAATCAAAAAGGGAAAAATCAACCCTAACGTAACCTATCCTAACACCAAACCAAACAAATTAAAGGAGAAGAAAGTGAGATTGCACCTATAGAAAATTTGATAAGCAGGGAAGGAGGCAGCAATTTTGAAGTTTATGTGCCACTAGGGGGAGCACAGGGTGAGCAAGGGCAGTGCTCTGCCCGTGCTCTGCTCCCCCTTTTTATTCTGAATCAGTTCACGCAAATGGCACGGCCATGCCAACTTGGAGCACGGTCCTGCTCTCCTAATTTTCCAGATTTAAACTTCAGTTTCAAAAATAGGGAACACTTTTTAACTTGCAAACCTTCCCATACTTATTTCACTCACTGATTTTTAATTATCTAAAAATAAAAACTACTAAAAACACGCAACTAAAAGGAAAATTAATAAATAAATAAAATCAAAACAAAAGAATAAAAAAATAAAAAAAAAAGTGAAAAATGCAGGTTGCCTGCTGTACAGCGCTTTGTTTAATGTCACGAGCTTGACGACCTATTATCTTAGATTATTGCTCAATCAGGGGGCTCTCCAAGTGCAAACTTAGCTTGGAAGGCATTGCCCCTTCTTAGTTTTTTGACCATGTGGTTTAAATTATTTCTCCTTTTTCCTTTTGGTGGATGAGCTTCAACAGATGTTGATATTTTTGCTTTCTTACCATCCACCAATATGTTAGGATCTTGCAAGACACAGTTTTTGAGACGACCCACCGTCCCATTAAAGAACCTAAGATATTAACTAAGCCTTAAACTGTATTATAAACGTTAGTGCGCTTTATTAAGACGAAGCGAAGCGAAAAGATTAAAACTGTAAACAAGACTATGCCAAAGCACGCATACATCAGAGTAACACAGTTCGAAGATAAAGGATACATACATGCATCGGTTGTCCCATCAATAGGGCTACAATAGTAATGTATACATACGGAGTACATCGGTACAGACTATAAGCAAAAGTACTTCAAAAGATAGATAAGAAAACTCTCCCGCTAGCCGCACTTCTGGTACAAAACTCAAAACCCCTTGAGATTCGGGTTCGTGAATCGTCCACTGGCGATAGGCTCGTAAGGAGTGTCATCTAACTCCTCAGCAACTAGTTCCTCCACAGGGTCTTACCATAAAATAAAAGAAACACACAGAGAAAAGACAGGGGGATAAGAAACATGCATCATCAAACATGGGAGAGGGGCAATATTACAGCATATATATGCATGTAGCATACAACACAGAGAAAACATACAACACACCAACAACCATTTCTTGAGTCATATATCACAACCATCTCAAAAGTCATTTTCTCAGATCAAACCTCTACGAGGGATACTAATCCCTATAATGCATGTCAGCATCCCTATATGCATATTGGCCGATTTCTTCACGTCCCCAATTGGACATCCTCATAAGGATCAATAACATCACGTCCCCAATTGGACACCCCGCCTCGGGATGGATGGTACACATCTCGCCCCCAGTTGGGCATCCCCCATAGGGATAAAATATGCTATGATATGCAACAAACATCCATCACAGGTTGATACTGGAACCTCAAACCTAAGCACTCGGCCACAACCACGATGCATTGGAACCACATCGACATCAACATCAACATCAACATCGCGATGCCTTGCGTCCACGAGTCATAGCACCGTGGTCAGGACCACAACTGTATCAATCCGAACAGCATCGTAACCTCACCATACTCTCATCAACAATCATCCAGCCAATCACAAGAATAAAATATCACAACAATAAGTATGCCAATATAGATATCATCACGTTGATAGATAAATAGATAATCACATAGGCAGTTCAACATAACAGATCAACAGATAATCACATAGGCAGTTCAACATATCAACCTCAACAATCACGTCGTCTAGCTTAGAGTATCATTTTAGCGGTGATAGCCCAAAGGTACCTACACCTAGGGGACTCAACCTCTAGTACGGTTTAAGGTTTCCCTACACATGTATACATTCTATACTACAATTGCCTTCCCAACGATAACAGTTCTTTCTCCCCACCTGAAAAGTTTCCTGTGCGCTTTCCCGTGCAACACTGACTGTGGCTCCACAACCAACAACCATACACGCTTGGAATGATCCAACACAGTCTGATCCTTCACAACAAATCAAAGTGTAATGTAACATCCCAGTTTTTCTGTGAACTCTGATCAAGTTGGATAATCTCGATTGGAGCTTTGGATGATTGTGTGAATTGTTGTGTGTTAGTTTTAGACCTAGTTGGAAGCATAGGAATAGGCTTGAACAAGGTTGGAGGTGCCTAAGACGTTAAATGAGTAACTGTGGAGGTTAGAAGTTCTTCTCTCGCTGAGCTGACGCTCAACCATGTGAGAATTCAACGCTCAAGCGTTACGATGCTTAAGCGTAGGAGGAGTTGGACGCCTCAGCGTGCTGAGTGCGCTAAGCAGTTGTTCTGCGTTTGGACGCGTGTGAGACACGTGTCAGGCAAGGGAGCAGGCGGAGTGGACGAGGTCCCACGCTCAAGCGTGGAGAGAACCCAATCCTAGAGCGTGATAACACTCAAGCGTGCAAATTGATGAACGCTTAAGCGTGCATAGCAGATCAAGTTAGTGGAGTTTTCTCTTCTTTCTCATTTTGCACGAAAATCACTAAGTGTTTTGCAACTAGTGAGAGAAGCTCTGAGTTTCTAGAGTGAGAAAGCTTGAGGTTGAAGGTGATCGAAGTACCGGAACGCGATTCCGACTACACCATTGTGATCGCAGCTAAGTTTCCTACAACTCTGACGGATTGGTTTTTCGATTCGCCTAAGGTAAACTCGAATCCCTAACACGTGTTCTTCATGTTCTCGGCGTTCTTCGAGTCCTTACCTTTTCTTTGATCTTTTGGGCTTGCCCTAGGGCTAACACTGTTGTATATGTGTTGTGCTTGTTATTAGGGCAAAGTGTGTGCTCGTGATTTCCGCAAATTGAGGACTAAGGCCGCGGCTGCCAAGGAGATTAGGGCTGTTCTTGGAGTTGCCATTGAAGGGGGCTGCAAGCTTGAGGAAGGAGGAGTGAGCCGGTGATCGCGTGGATTTGCATGCCGACAGTTCAAGTGGGGAAAAAGAGTTTTGCTGCCGTCGGGAAGGCAAGAGTAATGTAGTTGTGATTTCTGCTATGTGTAGGGAAGCCCTAACCCTACTTGTGGTTGAGCCCTAATAAAGTATCTAGACCCTAGGTTTAGCTTACTTTGGGCTATAGCCGTTAAGTTTGGAAACCCTAGGTTAGAGAACTGTTAATCGAGGATGTTTGCTGACGTATGACTGTATGATGTTGGTTGTTGTTGTTGCTATCTGTTTGCCTATATGCTACTTGGTGTATGTGATATGCTGCTAGCTGCTTATATGCTGTTGTTGATGTTACTACTACTATGATGTCATTGCTGTTGCTATACTGTATGCTGTAATATTGAGAGTTATGGCGGAATGACGTAGAATAAGTTTGGCTGTGTGTCGTGTTGTTATCGGGTTGATATCGTGGATGGTGCCGTTGCTGCTATGCTGACTTCTTGAGGCTATATGCCGTGTTGTTTGAGCTGTGGATCGTGGACGCGTGGCATCAAGGCTGTGGCCACGTGGATGCAGTGGCATCGTGGTGTTTTGATTTAGTTGAGAGCTTAGGCGTGAGATCCGATATCAAGCCCTTTGAGGATGTTTGCCGCATATCATTTTTAGCTGCCAAGTGGCGAGGCCGTGTGACAGGTAGTATGGGCTGCCCGCGTCATACGAGGTTAGCGGTACCTGAGTGCGGGTACGGAAAGTAGATGGGGCGGTCAAGTGAGTGGCCTTGGGGATGTTGCCGGTCTTGGGAATAGTTTACAGTGACGGATGAGGTAGCTCCTATCCTGTCGTGACGCCCGATCCAATCCGTTTTGCCCGACTAATCCCAGAGCTTTCCAGTTGTTCCATGCTATCGTTCCAAGGCGACCAAGATACCTCGGTTCCGGTAAGGAAGGGGGATGCACTCTTATTGGTCACGGCAAGTGGTTCGGTTTCTTGGACAGGCTAACTCCGTTCTGACACAGAACCTGTTCCGGTGTGGACTTGTTCGGGTGTGGAACCGTTCCAGTTGGGAACCTGCATAAGTGCGTTTCTCGGCCGACATGTTGCATGGGATTTGTATCCCGGTCTAGAGGATTGATCTGAGTGTGAGAATCATGAGATGGATGTCTGTTGCAATTGTTGTCTCGAGAGATGTGTGCTAGAATGCAGTAAATGTTGTAAATGTGATATCTGTTATATGCTACCTGTTGTGTGTTTACTGCATTACTGTTGTTTTCCGACCTTATAAGGTGTTGTATTTCTTATCTCCCTTCTGTTTTCCTTGTTATCCGGTATGGATTCGTTTGAAGACGACGAGCTAGCTGAGGCGTATCATGGACCCGAGACTTCACCCGTTCATCACGGGGGCACTGCGGATGCCGGTGCTGGGAGACATTGAGATTATCTACACTGATGAGAGGGGATGGCGGGTAGACCACTCTACCTTTTTGATGGTCTAAACAGGACCAGTCAACCTGATGTTCCGGAGCGGTACACCTCCATATGTAGATATTATCGGTCCCTATCGTATCTACCAGTTCCTTCCCTTTCCGAGGATCTGGCGCCCTCCGAGGCAGAGGGAGCAGGACTACACTTGGGCAGCACCCCAGTCATTGGTCGTGACCAGCAGGAGAGGTTACGTCTACCGAGGCCAGCGCAGGAGGACCGAGCATTACTTGAGGACCTACCGCAGGCGGAGGATCGTAGTGTCCAGTTCTTTGTTTGAGTATGAGCCGATTGTGCTGTACCGGCGTACTCATGGCGAGGGTCAGGGTAGCTCAGAGCATCCTCACAACTGATGGTGAGAGCCTGCCAGTGCGTCCTAGGGAGTGAGCTGAGCGCTTTTTCATGTATTTTGAAAGGGGATGGGGGTTGCTGGTGAGCTTCGAGTGTTTTTCTTTGGACTTTTGATGTATTTTTTGTTTTCTACCCGACAGTATGTATATCTATCTACAGTGCCCTATTGATGGGGCTAACTTATGCATGTTATTGTACCATTATGTATATATATTTTGCACTTTATACTCTGATCATCGTTTTCTATACTTGTCGTTCTTGTTTACGTCGTTTTGTTTCCGCAACGCGGTTTGTTTTACCACGCTATCGCTTTATATACGGCTGGGCATAGTTAATAATAATAATAAGAGGATGGGACTAATGGGATTATCCTTCTTAGAGTGGAGGGTCTTCTCATTATTATGGTATCAGAGCAGTTCGATTCTAAATCGAACTGTGAAGGTTAAGTGTATTGGCTTTGACGGCTGATGACCGAGTCGTATGAACTGTGTCGAGTTTTGGGTAGAGTGTCCGATGCGCGAGTTATCGAAGTGTGATAACTGTTTTCATTCATAAGGCATATGTTATGTTTAACTATTAAGTGCTATTATATGTCTTATGAATCGGCACTGATGGCTCCTTTTTACAGGAAGCTAAATGGCACAGGGAAGAGGAAGGCCGGCAACTAGACATAATGATGATAACAATAATGGTGACCACTCGGGGATAGGGAGTGGTGGTGACACCTCTGAAGCTGTGAGGGTCATGAGGGACTTGGCTACCGCCATGATGCAGTAGACTCAATAGACTGCCCAGTATATGCAAAGGCAGGAAGAGAGGGAAGCCAGGCAGGATCAGCTGCATACTGTAAGAGAGAATGAGATGGTGGACACTGGTCTTAATGCTTTCATAAAGGGAAATCCTCCCCAATTCCATGGAGAGTATAATCCTGTGGCTGCAAGAGATAGAGAAGGTGTTCATGGCCACACACTACAGAGAAGATAGGAAGGTTACCTATGCTGCCTTCATGTTGGTGGGAGCAGTAGAAGCTTGGTGGAGAACCAAAACTAGGTCGTTAGAGACCGTAGGAAGAGTACTGACATGGCAACTGTTCCGGGAGTGCTTTTTGGAGAAGTACTTCCCGAGAAGTATTTGGCAGGAAAAAGAAAAGGAGTTCCTGAGTCTGAAACAGGAACAGCTATCCGTGGGTGAGTACGCGATGAGGTTTGAAGCGCTACTCAAATTCTCTCAGTTCTATCAAATCCATCCGGATGAAGAATGGGTCTACAGGAGGTTCGAGGATGGGCTGAGGCCTGAGTTGAAGCGAGCAATGCTGCCTTTGAGTATTGGATCTTTTCCCGAGTTGGTGGAGAAATGCACAGTGGTTGAGGGACATGACCGAGCAGGGACTGTCGCGCAACAAAAGACAAGTGGTGGACCTGTTCGGAGCAGTCAAAGTGGCAAAAGCAGCAAGTTCCAAAGGAGAGGAGGGTCGTATGATCGCCCGGCTCGATTCAATGTTAACCATGGAATGAGCGGCTCCAGTCAAACTCAGCAAGAGGTCAAGACTTATTTTCGGTGCAGGGGACCGCATCTGGTGAAGATTTGTCCTAGGACCCAACACATAAGATGCTACAATTGAAACCAGATGGGGCACTATGCATCAGACTGCAAGCCTAGAGTCAGCAGAAGGGCTCAGTTTCAACAGCAAAGCGGTAGAGCTCAGAGCAGTGGAGTAAGATCAGTTGTGGCAAGTCAGCAGAGCAGGCCACAGACGACCGGAAGGGTTTTTGCCGTGCGAGGTTCCGAAGCATCCCAAAGTCCTGATCTGATCCAAGGTAAGTGCTTAGTTTCCGGTAAGCTTTTGTTGGTTCTGTTTGATTCAGGGGCTATGCATTCTTTCATATCAGTAGAGTGCATGGATTATTTAGGGTTGCCTGTTTCTACCTTACCTTATGACTTAACCATTTCAATACCTACTGGTGATTCCTTAACTACCTTGTCTATATGCCATAATTGCCCTGTTATGGTAGACAACCGTCATTTTCTTGTTGACCTTATCTGTTTTCCTATGCAATAGATAGATGTTATCCTTGGCATGGACTGGCTTTCGGCCAACCATGTGATGCTAGACTGTTCAAATAAAACTCTCAGTTTTTCCGAGCAATCTGGATTGATGCCTGCCAACGAGAGTACTCTGACAGGTAAATGATCGGACGAGTATATGGTGCTGTTCTCTTTGGAAGTGAAGGAGACTCCAAGTGTTGAAGCTTTATCTGTCGTGCAAGAGTTTCCGGATGTGTTTCCCGATGACGTTCCTGGATTACTACCAGAGAGAGAGGTGGAGTTTGCCATAGACCTGGTAACGGGAACTGGACCTATATCGATAGCACCGTATCGGATGTCTCTAGGGGAGCCGGTGGAGTTAAAGAAGTAGTTGGACAGGATGCTAGACAAGGAGTTTATCAGACCTAATGCATCTCCATGGGGGAGCTCCGGTGTTGTTTGTGAAGAAGAAAGACGGAAGCTCGAGGCTGTGCGTGGACTATCGTCAGCTGAACAAAGTGACGATAAAGAACAAGTATCCGTTACAACGGATAGATGATTTGATGGATCAGCTGAAAGGGGTAGCTGTGTTTTCTAATATTGACCTGCGATCTGGATACCATCAAATTTTGGTTAAGAAGGAGGATGTGCCAAAGACTGCTTTTTGGAGTCAGTATGGTCACTACGAGTACTTGGTTATGCCGTTTGGTGTGACTAATGCTCCGAATGTGTTCATGGACTATATGAACAGGATCTTCCGACAGTTACTTGACAAGTTTGTTGTTGTGTTTATCAACGACATCCTTGTATACTCTTTGAGTATAGAGGAACACGTAGAGCATCTAAGGGCGGTGTTGCAATTGCTAAAGGACCGGAGGTTGTATGCTAAAATGTCGAAGTGTGAATTTCGGTTAGAGGAAGTTCAGTTCCTAGGCCATGTGATCAGTAAGGATGGAATCGCAGTGGACCCTGCGAAAGTTGAGGCCGTAGTAAGTTGGGAAAGCCCTAAATCTGTAAACGAAGTAAGAAGTTTTCTTGGTTTAGCAGGCTACTATCGGAGGTTTATAGAAGGATTCTCTAAGATTGTGTTGCTTATGACGCAGTTGACGAGAAAAGGGAAAACGTTTGAGTGGTCAGAGGCTTGCGAGCAGAGTTTCCAGGAGCTGAAAGGAAGATTGACCACGTCACCTGTGTTGGTATTACCAGATCCTTTAGGACGATTCGATATATACTGTGATGCATCTTATCAAGGCTTGGGATGTGTGCTCATGCAAGACAGTAAAGTGGTGGCTTATGCCTCCAGGCAGTTAAGAGTAAATGAGCAGAACTACCCAACGCATGATCTGGAATTGGCTGCGGTAGTGTTTGCATTAAAGATATGGAGACACTATCTCTATGGCACTAAATTCAGTGTGTTTAGCGACCATAAGAGCCTGCAGTATCTGTTCGACCAGAAAGAGTTGAACATGAGGCAGAGAAGGTGGATGGAATTCATAAAGGACTACGAATTCGACCTGCAAAACCATCCAGGTAAGGCGAATGTTGTGGCGGATTCGCTCAGTAGAAAATCCCTACACGTATCTGCTATGATGGTAAAGGAGCTAGAGATTTTAGAGATCTGAACGTGGAAGCGAAAATCGTTGAGGATAAGCTGAATATGGGGATGGTTAGGGTAACTAGTGATTTCTTGAATTTTTTATGGAAGAAGCAAGCGGAGGATAAGTACCTCGAGAGCGTAAACCAGTTGATAGAGGAAGGTAAGACTTCGGAATTCAGAAGAGGTACAAATGGTTTGCTTAGGTATGGTGATCGAATTTGTGTGCCGGCCGATAGAGAAGTTAAGAATATGATCTTGGAGGAAGCGCACAAGAGCAAGATGAGTTCCCATCCGGGGGCTACCAAGATGTATCATGATCTGAAGAAGCTGTTCTGGTGGCCGGGGATGAAAAAAGACGTAGCAGCTTATGTCCAAACATGCTTGGTGTGTCAGAAAGCAAAGATTGAACACTAGAAGCCAGTAGGATTGTTGCAATCGCTGGATGTCCCAGAATGGAAATGGGATAGTATTGCTATGGACTTTGTTTCTGGGTTACCGAGAACTCAGAAAAGGTGTGATGTAGTCTGGGTAATTATTGACCGATTGACGAAGTGTGCTCACTTCTTACCAATCAACCAGAGTTACTCTCTGGAGCGATTAATTCATATTTACATCAAGGAAGTTGTAAGGCTGCATGGGGTACCTTCGAGTATCATCTCGGATCGTGATCCAAGGTTTACCTCAAGGTTTTGGAGGAGCTTACACAGTGCAATGGGAACTAAGTTAAGTATGAGTTCTGCTTATCATCCTCAAACGGATGGTCAGTCGGAACAAACAATTCAGTCATTGGAGGATCTCTTAAGAGCATACGTGTTGGAAAACATGGGAAGTTGGGACGAATTTCTTCCATTGATCGAGTTTACTTACAATAACAGTTTCCATTCAAGTATTGGGATGGCGCCGTACGAAGCATTGTATGGACGAAAGTGTAGGACTCCATTATGCTGGTTTGAGACGGGAGAAAGTCAGCTTTTGGATCCAGAGTTGGTAAAGCAGATGACGGAACAAGTCCGTAAGATAAGGGAAAAGATGAAGGTTTCAAGGGACAAGAAGAAGAGCTACGCTGACTGGAGGAGGAGGCCTTTGGAATTTCAAGAGGGCGACCATGTCTTTATGAGAGTAATCCCAAGAGCTAGAGTGGGCAGGGCAATTAAATCCAGAAAGCTAACACCTAAATTAATAGGACCGTTTCAGATTCTTCGACGAATTGGTCCTGTAGCCTACCAGTTAGCTTTGCCTCCAAGTCTATCGAATCTTCATGACATCTTTCACGTCTCTCAGCTCAGAAAATATTATCCCGATCCATCACACGTGTTAGAGCCCGAATCAATTCAACTGAAAGAGAACCTGGAGTACGAAGCTGCACCTGTTCGGATCATAGACCGAAGGACCAAGGAGCTACGTGGTAAGCGTATTCCGTTAGTAAGAGTGGAATGGAACCCAGTGACTGGTGATTCAACGTGGGAACGTGAAGCTGAGATGCGCCAGAATCATCCCTATCGTTTTACAGGTATACGACGAAAATTTCGGGGATGAAATTTTCTGTAGGGGGTGATAATGTAACATCCCGGTTTTTCTGTGAACTTTGACCGAGTTGGATAATCTCGATTGGAGCTTTGGATGATTGTGAGAATTGTTGTGTGTTAGTTTTAGACCTAGTTGGAAGCTTAGGAATAGGCTTGAACAAGGTTGGAGGTGCCTAAGACATTAAATGAGTAACTGTGGAGGCTAGAAGTTCTTCTCTCGCTGAGCTAACGCTCAAGCGTGTGAGAATTCAACGCTCAAGCGTTACGACGCTTAAGCGTGGGAGGTGTTGGACGCCTTAGCATGCTGAGTACGCTGAGCAGCTGTTCTGCTTTTGGACGCATGTGAGACACGTGTCAGGCCAGGGAGCAGACGGAGTGGACGAGGTCCCACGCTCAAACGTGGGGAGAACCCAACGCTAGAGCGTGGCAACGCTCAAGCGTGCAAATTGATGAACGCTTAAGCATGCACAACAGATCAAGTTAGCGGAGTTTTCTCTTCTTCCTCATTTTGCAAGAAAATCACTAAGTGTTCTGCAACTAGTGAGAGAAACTCTGAGTTTCTAGAGTGAGAAAGCTCGAGGTTTAAGGTGATCGAAGTACCGGAATGTGATTCCGACTACACCGTTGTGATCGCGGCTGAGTTACCTACAACTCTGACGGATTGGTTTTTCGATTCGCCTTAAGTAAACTCGAATCCCTAACATGTGTTCTTTGTGTTCTTGGCGTTCTTAGAGTCCTTACCTTTTCTTCGATCTTTTGGGCTTGCCCTAGGGCTAACACTGTTGTATATGTGTTATGCTCGTTATTAGGGCAAAGTGCGTGCTCGTGATTTCCCGCAAATTGAGGACTAAGGCCGTGGCTACCAAGGAGATTGGGGCTGCTCTTGGAGCTGCCATTGAAGGGCACTGCGAGCTTGAGGAAGCAGAAGTGAGCCGGTGACTGTGGATTTGCGTGCCGACTGTTCAAGTGGGGAGAAGGAGTTTTGTTGCCGTCGGGAAGGCAAGAGTTTCTTTTTATTTTATTTTTTTTAAACAAAAGACACAGTAGAGGCCTCATTAAAACCTTATGGCACAAAACCCTCCTTAGGGATAAAAGCACCAAAAAGGAAAGAGTACCCCTAATGCTACCTCAATTTTATTAAAAGGATAAAAATAGATACAAGGAAAGCATGAGGGGACATAAGACCAAAACTCATGCAAAGAAAGAAAAAGTTATTTAAACCTATAGGTAGGGAGACCTAACCAATTCCTAAAAAAATCACTGGTATTGGAAAAAGGAAAATTCCCCCACCACCCAAAACCAGAAATTGAGAAGCCCAAATTAGCAAGCTTATCAGCACAAGCATTGCCCTCTCTATAAATGTGAGACACCCCAAACCAATGAAACCTCCTAGTTAAAGCTAAACAATTGAGCCATCGGTTACTTAACCTTCAAGGAACCAAGCTAGAGTTTTTGAAAGTAGAAACCACCAACTGAGAATCACATTCAAGCCATAACCTTAGCCAACCCTTTTTAAAAGCCAACTCAATGGCTAGCATGGCAGCAATAAGTTCTGCTTGAAAAGCAGTAGACACCCCAAGATTTTCAGCAAAACATCCCATAAGAGCCGCTCTACTATCTCGGAATAAGCCTCCACAAGCAGCAAGACCAGGACATCCTATTGCAGCTCCATCTATGTTGTATTTGACAGTGTTACAAAGAGGAGGATGCCATTTAACCTCCTTGATGACAAGAGCAGAAGGAGGATGAGGGACAACCTTAAGATTCCTCCAAATCAACAAATCCTGGATTGAATTAGTCATGCAATTAGTAGTATAAGTGCCTGAAAGAGAAACAAAGGAAGAGATTTGGGAGATAGCTGCATGGAGACTGCAACCCTTATCTTCAAACCTTAACTTATTCCTACAAGACCATATCATGCATATCGAGTGAACAATGCAAGCAACAACAACATCCAAAAGTTGAGGACTCCAAGATCTTTTGCAGACAGATAGCAGGCTATAAAAGTCATTAGTATCCAAACTGCAACCAATGCAAGAGCCCAACCAGTGCCAGATTTGTTTAGGAAAGGAACATTTCAAGAACAAGTGTAAAGTAGTTTCTGCCGCACATCCACTTATGTTGCACATAGAGACCATTATGCAACCTCTCCTCCACAATATATCATCAGTTGGCATAGAGTTATGCAGGATTCTCCAAACAACAAAAGATTTAGAAGGTGGAATGCATTGTCTCCAAAGAAACTTAGACCAGTAAACAGCAGGCCCAAGGGGAGCATGATGCAAATAAACAGTCTTAAAAGAGAGCAGACCATCATTGCTAGAAGTCCAATTCAGCTGATCCTCAGAAATACTGTCAGTGATGATTATGGAATCAATTTCATTCCGCAAGGCAGGACAGTGAGCCAGAAGAGCAGCAGGAATGGACCAACAACCATCCATAATGAAATCACTAACTTTTGCATCCAAACAATCATATAGATCCTTAGGAATTGACAAAAAATTAGCTACAGCTTTAGACAACCATTTATGAGTCCAGAAGTTAATGTTAGCCTCATTGGCCACATTCCAAGTTGAATTATCCATCACCATGGACACACATCCCTTTATACCATGCCAAATAGATGAAACCACATGATAAGAGATAGGCTTTGTCTGTTTAAGAACTCTAATTCTTAAAAGAGTATACCACTGATTGGAGGAAGTGATAAACTCCCAGGTTAACTTAAGCATACCAGCTTTATTAATATCCCTGATAGACCTTAAACCAAGACCACCTTCGGGCTCAAGTTTACAAACCTTATGCCAAGAGACAGTAGCAACCTTATGAGTAGTGACATCAGCAGACCAAATAAAATTCCTAATCCACTTATTAAGACAGTAACTGTGGAGGCTAGAAGTTCTTCTCTCACTGAGCTAACGCTCAAGCGTGTGAGAATTCAACGCTCAAGCGTTACGACGCTTAAGCGTGGGAGGTGTTGTACGCCTCAGCATGCTGAGTACGCTGAGCAGCTGTTCTGCGTTTGGACGCATGTGAGACACGTGTCAGGCCAGGGAGCAGGCGGAGTGGACGAGGTCCCACGCTCAAACGTGGGGAGAACCCAACGCTAGAGCGTGGCAACGCTCAAGTGTGCAAATTGATGAACGCTTAAGCATGCACAACAGATCAAGTTAGCGGAGTTTTCTCTTCTTCCTTATTTTGCAAGAAAATCACTAAGTGTTCTGCAACTAGTGAGAGAAGCTCTGAGTTTCGAGAGTGAGAAAGCTCGAGGTTTATGGTGATCGAAGTACCGGAATGCGATTCCGACTACACCGTTGTGATCGCAACTGAGTTACCTACAACTCTGACGGATTGGTTTTTCGATTCACCTTAAGTAAACTCGAATCCCTAACATGTGTTCTTTGTGTTCTTGGCGATCTTCGAGTCCTTACCTTTTCTTCGATCTTTTGGGCTTGCCCTAGGGCTAACACTGTTGTATATGTGTTATGCTCGTTATTAGGGCAAAGTGCGTGCTCGTGACTTCCCGCAAATTGAGGACTAAGGCCGCGGCTACCAAGGAGATTGGGGCTGCTCTTGGAGCTGCCATTGAAGGGCACTGCGAGCTTGAGGAAGGAGATGTGAGCTGGTGACTGTGGATTTGCGTGCCGACAATTCAAGTGGGGAGAAAGAGTTTTGCTGCCGTCGGGAAGGCAAGAGATTTTTTTTTTTTTTTAAACAAAAGACACAGTAGAGGCCTCATTAAAACCTTATGGTGCAAAACCCTCCTTAGGGATAAAAGCACCAAAAAGGAAAGAGTACCCCTAATGCTACCTCAATTTTATTAAAAAGATAAAAATAGAGACAAGGAAAGCATGAGGGGACATAAGACCAAAACTCATGCAAAGAAAGAAAAAGTTATTTAAACCTATAGGTAGGGAGACCTAACCAATTCCTAAAAAAATCACTGGTATTGGAAAAAGGAAAATTCCCCCACCACCCAAAACCAGAAATTGAGAAGCCCAAATTAGCAAGCTTATCAGCACAAGCATTGCCCTCTCTATAATTGTGAGACACCCCAAACCAATGAAACCTCCTAGTTAAAAGTAAGCAATTGAGCCATCGGTTACTTAACCTTCAAGGAACCAAGCTAGAGTTTTTGAAAGTAGAAACCACCAACTGAGAATCACATTCAAGCCATAACCTTAGCCAACCCTTTTTAAAAGCCAACTCAATGGCTAGCATGGCAGCAATAAGTTTTGCTTGAAAAGCAGTAGACACCCCAAGATTTTCAGCAAAACATCCCATAAGAGCAGCTCTACTATCTCGGAATAAGCCTCCACAAGCAGCAAGACCAGGACATCCTCTTGCCGCTCCATCTATGTTGCATTTGACAGTGTTACAAAGAGGAGGATGCCATTTAACCTCCTTGATGACAAGAGCAGAAGGAGGATGAGGGACAACCTTAAGATTCTTCCAAATCAACAAATCCTGGATTGAATTAGTCATGCAATTAGTAGTATAAGTGCCTGAAAGAGAAACAAAGGAAGAGATTTGGGAGATAGCTGCATGGAGAATGCAACCCTTATCATCAAACCTTAACTTATTCCTACAAGATCATATCATGCATATCGAGTGAACAATGCAAGCAACAACAACATCCAAAAGTTGAGGACTCCAAGATCTTTTGCTGACAGATAGCAGGCTATAAAAGTCATCAGTATCCAAACTGCAACCAATGCAAGAGCCCAACCAGTGCCAGATTTGTTTAGCAAAGGAACATTTCAAGAACAAGTGTAAAGTAGTTTCTGCCACACATCCACATAGGCTGCACATAGAGACCATTATGCAACCTCTCCTCCACAATATGTCATCAGTTGGCATAGAGTTATGCAGGATTCTCCAAACAACAAAAGATTTAGAAGGTGGAATGCATTGTCTCCAAAGAAACTTAGACCAGTAAACAGCAGGCCCAGGAGGAGCATGATGCAAATAAGCAGTCTTAAAAGAGAGCAGACCATCATTGCTAGAAGTCCAATTTAGCTGATCCTCAGAAATACTGTCAGTGATGATTATGGAATCATTTTCATTCCGCAAGGCAGGACAGTGAGCCAGAAGAGCAGCAGGAATGGACCAACAACCATCCACAATGAAATCACTAACTTTTGCATCCAAACAATCATATAGATCCTTAGGAATTGACAAAAAATTAGCTACAGCTTTAGACAACCATTTATGAGACCAGAAGTTAATGTTAGCCTCATTGGCCACATTTCAAGTTGAATTATCCATCACCATGGACACACATCCCTTTATACCATGCCAAATAGATGAAACCGCATGATAAGAGATAGGCTTTGTCTGTTCAAGAACTCTACTTCTTAAAAGAGTATACCACCACTGATTGGAGGAAGTGATAAACTCCCAGGTTAACTTAAGCATACCAGCTTTATTAATATCCCTGATAGACCTTAAACCAAGACCACCTTCGGGCTTAGATTTACAAACCTTATGCCAAGAGACAGTAGCAACCTTATGAGTAGTGACATCAGCAGACCAAATAAAATTCCTAATCCACTTACTAAGACAGTAACTGTGGAGGCTAGAAGTTCTTCTCTCGCTGAGCTAACGCTCAAGCGTGTGAGAATTCAACACTCAAGCGTTACGACGCTTAAGCGTGGGAGGTGTTGGATGCCTCAGCATGCTGAGTGCGCTGAGCAGCTGTTCTGCGTTTTGACGCATGTGAGACACGTGTCAGGCCAGGGAGCAGGCGGAGTGGACGAGGTCCCACGCTCAAACGTGGGGAGAACCCAACGCTAGAGCGTGGCAACGCTCAAGCGTGCAAATTGATGAACGCTTAAGCATGCACTTACAGATCAAGTTAGCGCAGTTTTCTCTTCTTCCTCATTTTTAAAGAAAATCACTAAGTGTTCTGCAACTAGTGAGAGAAGCTCTGAGTTTCTAGAGTGAGAAAGCTCGAGGTTTAAGGTGATCGAAGTATCCGAATGCGATTCCGACTACACCGTTGTGATCGCGGCTGAGTTACCTACAACTCTGACGGATTGGTTTTTCGATTCGCCTGAAGTAAACTCGAATCCCTAACATGTGTTCTTCGTGTTCTTCGTGTACTTGGCGATCTTCGAGTCCTTACCTTTTCTTCGATCTTTTGGGCTTGCCCTAGGGCTAACACTGTTGTATATGTGTTATGCTCGTTATCAGGGCAAAGTGCGTGCTCGTGATTTCTCGCAAATTGAGGACTAAGGCCGCGGCTACCAAGGAGATTGGGGCTGTTCTTGGAGCTGCCATTGAAGGGTGCTGCGATCTTGAGGAAGGAGAAGTGAGCCGGTGACTGCGTGGATTTGCGAGCTGGAAGTTCAAGTGGGGAGAAAGAGTTTTGCTGCCGTTGGGAAGGCAAGAGTTTTTTTTTTTTTTTAAACAAAAGACACAGTAGAGGCCTCATTAAAACCTTATGGTGAAAAACCCTCCCTAGGGATAAAAGCACCAAAAAGGAAAGAGTACCCCTAATGCTACCTCAATTTTATTAAAAAGATAAACGTAGATACAAGGAAAGCATGAGGGGACATAAGACCAAAACTCATGCAAAGAAAGAAAAAGTTATTTAAACCTATAGGTAGGGAGACCTAACCAATTCCTAAAAAAATCAGTGGTATTGGAAAAAGGAAAATTCCCCCACCACCCAAAACCAGAAATTGAGAAGCCCAAATTAGCAAGCTTATCAGCACAAGCATTGCCCTCTCTATAAATGTGAGACACCCCAAACCAATGAAACCTCCTAGTTAAAGCTAAACAATTGAGCCATCGGTTACTTAACCTTCAAGGAACCAAGCTAGGGTTTTTGAAAGTAGAAACCACCAACTGAGAATCACATTCAAGCCATAACCTTAGCCAACCCTTTTTAAAATCCAACTCAATGGCTAGCATGGCAGCAATAAGTTCTGCTTGAAAAGCAGTAGACACCCCAAGATTTTCAGCAAAACATCCCATAAGAACAGCTCTACTATCTCGGAATAAGCCTCCACAAGCAGAAAGACCAGGACATCCTCTTGCAGCTCCATCTATGTTGCATTTGACAGTGTTACAAAGAGGAGGATGCCATTTAACCTCCTTGATGACAAGAGCAGAAGGAGGATGAGGGACAACCTTAAGATTCTTCAAATCAACAAATCCTGGATTGAATTAGTCATGCAATTAGTAGTATAGGTGCCTGAAAGAGAAACAAAGGAAGAGATTTGGGAGATAGCTGCATGGAGACTGCAACCCTTATCTTCAAACCTTAACTTATTCCTACTAGACCATATCATGCATATCGAGTGAACAATGCAAGCAACAACAACATCCAAAAGTTGAGGACTCCAAGATCTTTTGCAGACAAATAGCAGGCTATAAAAGTCATCAGTATCCAAACTGCAACTAATGCAAGAGCCCAACCAGTGCCAGATTTGTTTGGCAAAGGAACATTCCAAGAACAAGTGTAAAGTAGTTTCTGCCGCACATCCACATAGGCTGCACATAAAGACCATTATGCAACCTCTCCTCCACAATATAGTCATCAGTTGGCATAGAGTTATGCAGGATTCTCCAAACAACAAACGATTTAGAAGGTGGAATGCATTGTCTCCAAAGAAACTTAGACCAGTAAACAGCAGGCCCAGGAGGAGCATGATGCAAATAAGTAGTCTTAAAAGAGAGCAGACCATCATTGCTAGAAGTCCAATTCAGCTGATCCTCAGAAATACTGTCAGTGATGATTATGGAATCAATTTCATTCCGCAAGGCAGGACAGTGAGCCAGAAGAGCAGCAGGAATGGACAACAACCATCCACAATGAAATCACTAACTTTTGCATCCAAACAATCATATAGATCCGTAGGAATTGACAAAAAATTAGCTACAGCTTTAGACAACCATTTATGAGTCCAGAAGTTAATTTTAGCCTCATTGGCCACATTCCAAGTTGAATTATCCATCACCATGGACACACATCCCTTTATACCATGCCAAATAGATGAAACCATATGATAAGAGATAGGCTTTGTCTGTTTAAGAACTCTACGTCTTAAAAGACTGATTGGAGGAAGCGATAAACTCCCAGGTTAACTTAAGCATACCAGCTTTATTAATATCCCTGATAGACCTTAAACCAAGACCACCTTCGGGCTTAGGTTTACAAACCTTATGCCAAGAGACAGTAGCAACCTTATGAGTAGTGACATCAGCAGACCAAATAAAATTCCTAATCCACTTATTAAGACAGTAACTGTGGAGGCTAGAAGTTCTTCTCTCGCTGAGCTAACGCTCAAGCGTGTGAGAATTCAATGCTCAAGCGTTACGACGCTTAAGCGTGGGAGGTGTTGGATGCCTCAGCATGCTGAGTGCGCTGAGCAGCTGTTCTGCGTTTGGACGCATGTGAGACACGTGTCAGGCCAGGGAGCAGGCGGAGTGGACGAGGTCCCACGCTCAAACGTGGGGAGAACCCAACGCTAGAGCGTGGCAACGCTCAAGCGTGCAAATTGATGAACGCTTAAGCATGCACAACAGATCAAGTTAGCGCAGTTTTCTCTTCTTCCTCATTTTTAAAGAAAATCACTAAGTGTTCTGCAACTAGTGAGAGAAGCTCTGAGTTTCTAGAGTGAGAAAGCTCGAGGTTTAAGGTGATCGAAGTATCGGAATGCGATTCTGACTACACCGTTGTGATCGCGGCTGAGTTACCTACAACTCTGACGGATTGGTTTTTCGATTCGCCTTATGTTCTTCGTGTTCTTGGCGATCTTCGAGTCCTTACCTTTTCTTCGATCTTTTGGGCTTGCCCTAGGTCTAACACTGTTGTATATGTGTTATGCTCGTTACTAGGGCAATGTGCATGCTCGTGATTTCCCGCAAATTGAGGACTAAGGCCGCGGCTACCAAGGAGATTGGGGCTGTTCTTGGAGCTGCCATTGAAGGGCGCTGTGATCTTGAGGAAGGAGAAGTGAGCCGGTGACTGCGTGGATTTGCGTGCCGACAGTTCAAGTGGGGAGAAAGAGTTTTGCTGCCGTCGGGAAGGCAAGAGTTTTTTTTTTTTTTAAACAAAAGACACAGTAGAGGCCTCATTAAAACCTTATGGTGCAATACCCTCCTTAGGGATAAAAGCACCAAAAAGGAAAGAGTACCCCTAATGCTACCTCAATTTTATTAAAAAGATAAAAATAGATACAAGGAAAGCATGAGGGGACATAAGACCAAGACTCATGCAAAGAAAGAAAAAGTTATTTAAACCTATAGGTAGGGAGACCTAACCAATTCCTAAAAAAATCACTGGCATTGGAAAAAGGAAAATTCCCCACCACCCAAAACCAGAAATTAAGAAGCCCAAATTAGCAAGCTTATCAGCACAAGCATTGCCCTCTCTATAAATGTGAGACACCCCAAACCAATGAAACCTCCTAGTTAAAGCTAAACAATTGAGCCATCGGTTACTTAACCTTCAAGGAACCAAGCTAGAGTTTTTGAAAGTAGAAACCACCAACTGAGAATCACATTCAAGCCATAACCTTAGCCAACCCTTTTTAAAAGCCAACTCAATGGCTAGCATGGCAGCAATAAGTTCTGCTTGAAAAGCAGTAGACACCCTGAGATTTTCAGCAAAGCATCCCATAAGAACAGCTCTACTATCTCGGAATAAGCCTCCACAAGCAGCAAGACCAGGACATCCTCTTGCCGCTCCATCTATGTTGCATTTGACAGTGTTACAAAGAGGAGGATGCCATTTAACCTCCTTGATGACAAGAGCAGAAGGAGGATGAGGGACAACCTTAAGATTCTTCCAAATCAACAAATCCTGGATTGAATTAGTCATGCAATTAGTAATATAGATGCCTGAAAGAGAAACAAAGGAAGAGATTTGGGAGATAGCTGCATGGAGACTGCAACCCTTATCTTCAAACCTTAACTTATTCCTACAAGACCATATCATGCATATTGAGTGAACAATGCAAGCAACAACAACATCCAAAAGTTGAGGACTCCAAGATCTTTTGCAGACAGATAGCAGGCAATAAAAGTCATTAGTATCCAAACTGCAACCAATGCAAGAGCCCAACCAGTGCCAGATTTGTTTAGCAAAGGAACATTCCAAGAACAAGTGTAAAGTAGTTTCTGCCGCATATCCAGAAAGGCTGCAAATAGAGACCATTATGCAACCTCTCCTCCACAATATGTCATCAGTTGGCATAGAGTTATGCACGATTCTCCAAACAACAAAAGATTTAGAAGGTGGAATGCATTGTCTCCAAAGAAACTTAGACCAGTAAACAACAGGCCCAGGAGGAGCATGATGCAAATAAGCAGTCTTAAAAGAGAGCAGACCATCATTGCTAGAAGTCCAATTCAGCTGATCCTCAGAAATACTGTCAGTGATGATTATGGAATCAATTTCATTCTGCAAGGCAGGACAGTGAGCCAGAAGAGCAGCAGGAATGGAGCAACAACCATCCACAATGAAATCACTAACTTTTGCATCCAAACAATCATATAGATCCTTAGGAATTGACAAAAAATTAGCTACAGCTTTAGACAACCATTTATGAGTCCAGAAGTTAATGTTAGCCTCATTGGCCACATTCCAAGTTGAATTATCCATCACCATGGACACACATCCCTTTATACCATGCCAAATAGATGAAACCACATGATAAGAGATAGGCTTTGTCTGTTTAAGAACTCAACTTCTTAAAAGAGCACACCTCTGATTGGAGGAAGTGTTAAACCCCCAAAGTTAACTTAAGCATACCAGCTTTATTAATATCCCTGATAGACCTTAAACCAAGACCACCTTCGGGCTTAGGTTTACAAACCTTATGCCAAGAGACAGTAGCAACCTTATGAGTAGTGACATCAGCAGACCAAATAAAATTCCTAATCCACTTATTAAGACAGTAACTGTGGAGGCTAGAAGTTCTTCTCTCGCTGAGCTAACGCTCAAGCGTGTGAGAATTCAATGCTCAAGCGTTACGACGCTTAAGCGTGGGAGGTGTTGGATGCCTCAGCATGCTGAGTGCGCTGAGCAGCTGTTCTGCGTTTGGACGCATGTGAGACACGTGTCAGGCCAGGGAGCAGGCGGAGTGGACGAGGTCCCACGCTCAAACGTGGGGAGAACCCAACGCTAGAGCGTGGCAACGCTCAAGCGTGCAAATTGATGAACGCTTAAGCATGCACTACAGATCAAGTTAGCGCAGTTTTCTCTTCTTCCTCATTTTTAAAGAAAATTACTAAGTGTTCTGCAACTAGTGAGAGAAGCTCTGAGTTTCTAGAGTGAGAAAGCTCGAGGTTTAAGGTGATCGAAGTATCGGAATGCGATTCCGACTACACCGTTGTGATCGCGGCTGAGTTACCTACAACTCTGACGGATTGGTTTTTCGATTCGCCTGAAGTAAACTCGAATTCCTAACATGTGTTCTTCGTGTACTTGGCGATCTTCGAGTCCTTACCTTTTCTTCGATCTTTTGGGCTTGCCCTAAGGCTAACACTGTTGTATATGTGTTATGCTCGTTATTAGGGCAAAGTGCGTGCTCGTGATTTCTCGCAAATTGAGGACTAAGGCCGCGGCTACCAAGGAGATTGGGGCTGTTCTTGGAGCTGCCATTGAAGGGTGCTGCGATCTTGAGGAAGGAGAAGTGAGCCGGTGACTGCGTGGATTTGCGTGCCGACAGTTCAAGTGGGGAGAAAGAGTTTTGCTGCCGTCGGGAAGGCAAGAGTTTTTTTTTTTTTTTAAACAAAAGGCACAGTAGAGGCCTCATTAAAACCTTATGGTGAAAAACCCTCCCTAGGGATAAAAGCACCAAAAAGGAAAGAGTACCCCTAATGCTACCTCAATTTTATTAAAAAGATAAACGTAGATACAAGGAAAGCATGAGGGGACATAAGACCAAAACTCATGCAAAGAAAGAAAAAGTTATTTAAACCTATAGGTAGGGAGACCTAACCAATTCCTAAAAAAATCAGTGGTATTGGAAAAAGGAAAATTCCCCCACCACCCAAAACCAGAAATTGAGAAGCCCAAATTAGCAAGCTTATCAGCACAAGCATTGCCCTCTCTATAAATGTGAGACACCCCAAACCAATGAAACCTCCTAGTTAAAGCTAAACAATTGAGCCATCGGTTACTTAACCTTCAAGGAACCAAGCTAGGGTTTTTGAAAGTAGAAACCACCAACTGAGAATCACATTCAAGCCATAACCTTAGCCAACTCGTTTTAAAATCCAACTCAATGGCTAGCATGGCAGCAATAAGTTCTGCTTGAAAAGCAGTAGACACCCCAAGATTTTCAGCAAAACATCCCATAAGAACAGCTCTACTATCTCGGAATAAGCCTCCACAAGCAGAAAGACCAGGACATCCTCTTGCAGCTCCATCTATGTTGCATTTGACAGTGTTACAAAGAGGAGGATGCCATTTAACCTCCTTGATGACAAGAGCAGAAGGAGGATGAGGGACAACCTTAAGATTCTTCAAAATCAACAAATCCTGGATTGAATTAGTCATGCAATTAGTAGTATAGGTGCCTGAAAGAGAAACAAAGGAAGAGATTTGGGAGATAGCTGCATGGAGACTGCAACCCTTATCTTCAAACCTTAACATATTCCTACTAGACCATATCATGCATATTGAGTGAACAATGCAAGCAACAACAACATCCAAAAGTTGAGGACTCCAAGATCTTTTGCAGACAGATAGCAGGCTATAAAAGTCATGAGTATCCAAACTGCAACCAATGCAAGAGCCCAACCAGTGCCAGATTTGTTTGGCAAAGGAACATTCCAAGAACAAGTGTAAAGTAGTTTCTGCCGCACATCCACATAGGCTGCACATAGAGACCATTATGCAACCTCTCCTCCACAATATGTCATCAGTTGGCATAGAGTTATGCAGGATTCTCCAAACAACAAACGATTTAGAAGGTGGAATGCATTGTCTCCAAAGAAACTGAGACCAGTAAACAGCAGGCCCAGGAGGAGCATGATGCAAATAAGTAGTCTTAAAAGAGAGCAGACCATCACTGCTAGAAGTCCAATTCAGCTGATCCTCAGAAATACTGTCAGTGATGATTATGGAATCAATTTCATTCCGCAAGGCAGGACAGTGAGCCAGAAGAGTAGCAGGAATGGACCAACAACCATCCACAATGAAATCACTAACTTTTGCATCCAAACAATCATATAGATCCGTAGGAATTGACAAAAAATTAGCTACAGCTTTAGACAACCATTTATGAGTCCAGAAGTTAATTTTAGCCTCATTGGCCACATTCCAAGTTGAATTATCCATCACCATGGACACACATCCCTTTATACCATGCCAAATAGATGAGACCATATGATAAGAGATAGGCTTTGTCTGTTTAAGAACTCTATGTCTTAAAAGACTGATTGGAGGAAGCGATAAACTCCCAGGTTAACTTAAGCATACCAGCTTTATTAATATCCCTGATAGACCTTAAACCAAGACCACCTTCGGGCTTAGGTTTACAAACCTTATGCCAAGAGACAGTAGCAACCTTATGAGTAGTGACATCAGCAGACCAAATAAAATTCCTAATCCACTTATTAAGACAGTAACTGTGGAGGCTAGAAGTTCTTCTCTCGCTGAGCTAACGCTCAAGCGTGTGAGAATTCAACGCTCAAGCGTTACGACGCTTAAGCGTGGGAGGTGTTGGATGCCTCAGCATGCTGAGTGCGCTGAGCAGCTGTTCTGCGTTTGGACGCATGTGAGACACCTGTCAGGCCAGGGAGCAGGCGGAGTGGACGAGGTCCCACGCTCAAACGTGGGGAGAACCCAACGCTAGAGCGTGGCAACGCTCAAGCGTGCAAATTGATGAACGCTTAAGCATGCACAACAGATCAAGTTAGCGCAGTTTTCTCTTCTTCCTCATTTTTAAAGAAAATCACTAAGTGTTCTGCAACTAGTGAGAGAAGCTCTGAGTTTCTAGAGTGAGAAAGCTCGAGGTTTAAGGTGATCGAAGTACCGGAATGCGATTCTGACTACACCGTTGTGATCGCGGCTGAGTTACCTACAACTCTGACGGATTGGTTTTTCGATTCGCCTTATGTTCTTCGTGTTCTTGGCGATCTTCGAGTCCTTACCTTTTCTTCGATCTTTTGGGCTTGCCCTAGGTCTAACACTGTTGTATATGTGTTATGCTCGTTACTAGGGCAATGTGCGTGCTCGTGATTTCCCGCAAATTGAGGACTAAGGCCGCGGCTACTAAGGAGATTGGGGCTGTTCTTGGAGATGCCATTGAAGGGCGCTGTGAGCTTGAGGAAGGAGAAGTGAGCCGGTGACTGCGTGGATTTGCGTGCCGACAGTTCAAGTGGGGAGAAAGAGTTTTGCTGCCGTCGGGAAGGCAAGAGTTTTTTTTTTTTTTTTTTAAACAAAAGACACAGTAGAGGCCTCATTAAAACCTTATGGTGCAATACCCTCCTTAGGGATAAAAGCACCAAAAAGGAAAGAGTACTCCTAATGCTACCTCAATTTTATTAAAAAGATAAAAATAGATACAAGGAAAGCATGAGGGGACATAAGACCAAAACTCATGCAAAGAAAGAAAAAGTTATTTAAACCTATAGGTAGGGAGACCTAACCAATTCCTAAAAAAATCACTGGTATTGGAAAAAGGAAAATTCCCCACCACCCAAAACCAGAAATTAAGAAGCCCAAATTAGCAAGCTTATCAGCACAAGCATTGCCCTCTCTATAAATGTGAGACACCCCAAACCAATGAAACCTCCTAGTTAAAGCTAAACAATTGAGCCATCGGTTACTTAACCTTCAAGGAACCAAGCTAGAGTTTTTGAAAGTAGAAACCACCAACTGAGAATCACATTCAAGCCATAACCTTAGCCAACCCTTTTTAAAAGCCAACTCAATGGCTAGCATGGCAGCAATAAGTTCTGCTTGAAAAGCAGTAGACACCCCAAGATTTTCAGCAAAACATCCCGTAAGAGCAGCTCTACTATCTCGGAATAAGCCTCCACAAGCAGCAAGACCAGGACATCCTCTTGCCGCTCCATCTATGTTGCATTTGACAGTGTTACAAAGAGGAGGATGCCATTTAACCTCCTTGATGACAAGAGCAGAAGGAGGATGAGGGACAACCTTAAGATTCTTCCAAATCAACAAATCCTGGATTGAATTAGTCATGCAATTAGTAGTATCGATGCCTGAAAGAGAAACAAAGGAAGAGATTTGGGAGATAGCTGCATGGAGACTGCAACCCTTATCTTCAAACCTTAACTTATTCCTACAAGACCATATCATGCATATCGAGTGAACAATGCAAGCAACAACAACATCCAAAAGTTGAGGACTCCAAGATCTTTTGCAGACAGATAGCAGGCAATAAAAGTCATTAGTATCCAAACTGCAACCAATGCAAGAGCCCAACCAGTGCCAGATTTGTTTAGCAAAGGAACATTCCAAGAACAAGTGTAAAGTAGTTTCTGCCGCACATCCAGATAGGCTGCACATAGAGACCATTATGCAACCTCTCCTCCACAATATGTCATCAGTTGGCATAGAGTTATGCAGGATTCTCCAAACAACAAGAGATTTAGAAGGTGGAATGCATTGTCTCCAAAGAAACTTAGACCAGTAAACAGCAGGCCCAGGAGGAGCATGATGCAAATAAGCAGTCTTAAAAGAGAGCAGGCCATCATTGCTAGAAGTCCAATTCAGCTGATCCTCAGAAATACTGTCAGTGATGATTATGGAATCAATTTCATTCCGCAAGGCAGGACAGTGAGCCAAAAGAGCAGCAGGAATGGACCAACAACCATCCACAATGAAATCACTAACTTTTGCATCCAAACAATCATATAGATCCTTAGGAATGGACAAAAAATTAGCTACAGCTTTAGACAACCATTTATGAGTGCAGAAGTTAATGTTAGCCTCATTGGCCACATTCCAAGTTGAATTATCCATCACCATGGACACACATCCCTTTATACCATGCCAAATAGATGAAACCACATGATAAGAGATAGGCTTTGTCTGTTTAAGAACTCTACTTCTTGAAAGACCACACCACTGATTGGAGGAAGTGATAAACTCCCAAGGTAACTTAAGCATACCAGCTTTATTAATATCCCTGATAGACCTTAAACCAAGACGACCTTCGGGCTTAGGTTTACAAACCTTATGCCAAGAGACAGTAGCAACCTTATGAGTAGTGACATCAGCAGACCAAATAAAATTCCTAATCCACTTATTAAGACAGTAACTGTGGAGGCTAGAAGTTCTTCTCTCGCTGAGCTAAAGCTCAAGCGTGTGATAATTCAACGCTCAAGCGTTGCGACGCTTAAGCGTGGGAGGTGTTGGATGCCTCAGCATGCTGAGTGCGCTGAGCAGCTGTTCTGCGTTTGGACGCATGTGAGACACGTGTCAGGCCAGGGAGCAGGCAGAGTGGACGAGGTCCCACGCTCAAACGTGGGGAGAACCCAACGCTAGAGCGTGGCAACGCTCAAGCGTGCAAATTGATGAACGCTTAAGCATGCACAATAGATCAAGTTAGCGCAGTTTTCTCTTCTTCCTCATTTTGCAAGAAAATCACTAAGTGTTCTGCGACTAGTGAGAGAAGCTCTGAGTTTCTAGAGTGAGAAAGCTCGAGGTTTAAGGTGATCGAAGTACCGGAATGCGATTCCGACTACACCGTTGTGATCGCGGCTGAGTTACCTACAACTCTGACGGATTGGTTTTCGATTCGCCTGAAGTAAACTCGAATCCCTAACATGTGTTCTTCGTGTTCTTAGCGATCTTCGAGTCCTTACCTTTTCTTCGATCTTTGGGGCTTGCCCTAGGGCTAACACTGTTGTATATGTGTTATGCTCGTTATTAGGGCAAACTGCGAGCTCATGATTGCCCGCAAATTCAAGGCTAAGGCCGCGGCTACCAAGGAGATTGGGGCTATTCTTGGAGCAGCCATTGAAGGGCGCTGCGAGCTTGAGGAAGGAGAAGTGAGCCGGTGACTGCGTGGATTTGCGTGCCGACAGTTCAAGTGGGGAGAAAGAGTTTTGCTGCCGTCGGGAAGGCAAGAGTTTTTTTTTTTTTTTTTTTAAACAAAAGACACAGTAGAGGCCTCATTAAAACCTTATGGTGCAAAACCCTCCTTAGGGATAAAAGCCCCAAAAAGGAAAGAGTACCCCTAATGCTACCTCAATTTTATTAAAAAGATAAAAATAGATACAAGGAAAGCATGAGGGGACATAAGACCAAAACTCATGCAAAGAAAGAAAAAGTTATTTAAACCTATAGGTAAGGAGACCTAACCAATTCCTAAAAAAATCACTGGTATTGGAAAAGGGAAAATTCCCCCACCACCCAAAACCAGAAATTAAGAAGCCCAAATTAGCAAGCTTATCAGCACAAGCATTGCCCTCTCTATAAATGTGAGACACCCCAAACCAATGAAACCTCCTAGTTAAAGCTAAACAATTGAGCCATCGGTTACTTAACCTTCAAGGAACCAAGCTAGAGTTTTTGAAAGTAGAAACCACCAACTGAGAATCACATTCAAGCCATAACCTTAGCCAACCCTTTTTAGAAGCCAACTCAATGGCTAGCATGGCAGCAATAAGTTCTGCTTGAAAAGCAGTAGACACCCCAAGATTTTCAGCAAAACATCCCATAAGAGCAGCTCTACTATCTCGGAATAAGCCTCCACAAGCAGCAAGACCAGGACATCCTCTTGCAGCTCCATCTATGTTGCATTTGACAGTGTTACAAAGAGGAGGATGCCATTTAACCTCCTTGATGACAAGAGCAGAAGGAGGATGAGGGACAACCTTTAGATTCTTCAAAATCAACAAATCCTGGATTGAATTAGTCATGCAATTAGTAGTATAGGTGCCTGAAAGAGAAACCAAGGAAGAGATTTGGGAGATAGCTGCATGGAGACTGCAATCCTTATCTTCATACCTTAACTTATTCCTACAAGACCATATCATGCATATCGAGTGAATAATGCAAGCAACAACAACATCCAAAAGTTGAGGACTCCAAGATCTTTTGCAGACAGATAGCAGGCTATAAAAGTCATTAGTATCCAAACTGCAACCAATGCAAGAGCCCAACCAGTGCCAGATTTGTTTAGCAAAGGAACATTCCAAGAACAAGTGTAAAGTAGTTTCTGCCGCACATCCACATAGGCTGCACATATAGACCATTATGCAACCTCTCCTCCACAATATGTCATCAGTTGGCATAGAGTTATGCAGGATTCTCCAAACGACAAAAGATTTAGAAGGTGGAATGCATTGTCTCCAAAGAAACTTAGACCAGTAAACAGCAGGCCCAGGAGGAGCATGATGCAAATAAGCAGTCTTAAAAGAGAGCAGAACATCACTGCTAGAAGTCCAATTCAGCTGATCCTCAGAAATACTGTCAGTGATGATTATGGAATCAATTTCATTCCGCAAGGCAGGACAGTGAGCCAGAAGAGCAGCAGGAATGGACCAACAACCATCCACAACGAAATCACTAACTTTTGCATCCAAACAATCATATAGATCCTTAGGAATTGACAAAAAATTAGCTACAGCTTTAGACAACCATTTATGAGTCCAGAAGTTAATGTTAGCCTCATTGGCCACATTCCAAGTTGAATTATCCATCACCATGGACACACATCCCTTTATACCATGCCAAATAGATGAGACCACATGATAAGAGAGTACACCACTGATTGGAGGAAGTGATAAACTCCCAGGTTAACTTAAGCATACCAGCTTTATTAATATCCCTGATAGACCTTAAACCAAGACCACCTTCGGGCTTAGGTTTACAAACCTTATGCCAAGAGACAGTAGCAACCTTATGAGTAGTGACATCAGCAGACCAAATAAAATTCCTAATCCACTTATTAAGACAGTAACTGTGGAGGCTAGAAGTTCTTCTCTCGCTGAGCTAACGCTCAAGCGTGTGAGAATTCAACGCTCAAGCGTTACGACGCTTAAGCGTGGGAGGTGTTGGATGCCTCAGCATGCTGAGTGCGCTGAGTAGCTGTTCTGCGTTTGGACGCATGTGAGACACGTGTCAAGCCAGGGAGCAGGCGGAGTGGACGAGGTCCCACGCTCAAACGTGGGGAGAACCCAACGCTAGAGCGTGGCAACGCTCAAGCGTGCAAATTGATGAACGCTTAAGCATGCACAACAGATCAAGTTAGCGCAGTTTTCTCTTCTTCCTCATTTTGCAAGAAAATCACTAAGTGTTCTGCAACTAGTGAGAGAAGCTCTGAGTTTCTAGAGTGAGAAAGCTCGAGGTTTAAGGTGATCGAAGTACCGGAATGCGATTCCGACTACACCGTTGTGATCGCGGCTGAGTTACCTACAACTCTGACGGATTGGTTTTTCGATTCGCCTGAAGTAAACTCGAATCCCTAACATGTGTTCTTCGTGTTCTTGGCGATCTTCGAGTCCTTACCTTTTCTTCGATCTTTTGGGCTTGCCCTAGGGCTAACACTATTGTATATGTGTTATGCTCGTTATTAGGGCAAAGTGCGTGCTCGTGATTTGCAACACCCTTTCCCGAGTGCCAC
This sequence comes from Ammopiptanthus mongolicus, assembly GCA_039655645.1. Taxonomy (NCBI): domain Eukaryota; kingdom Viridiplantae; phylum Streptophyta; class Magnoliopsida; order Fabales; family Fabaceae; genus Ammopiptanthus; species Ammopiptanthus mongolicus. Next base: position 31,178,515 of record CM077344.1, read on the forward strand.
ATTCCCGAACGTTTATAAGGCCGAAAATATTCATTAATGCGGAAAATACGGTTTTCTTTTTTTTTTTTTCTTTTCACAAGATGCAATGGGATTTATCAAAGGTAAATAATACTAATAACGAACTTAGGTTCGCCATACATTTCTAGAACAATATGCATAATAAATACTGGGACATAAACAGAAAAAGGAATAATACTATATACAGACATAAGTCTAATGTATAACTGATACAATAAGTACTAGGAGTCGTAGCTCCCAAAAGGTACTACAAAAACTAACATAGTCTGGCCGACAACAAAACTAAACCACAAAAAGAGTCCTCCTCCGGCTCAAAGGAACTACTGGACTGGACTATCGTCACGTCCATCTGTTCAACAGCAACAGCAAGTACCAACAGAAAACATACAGATATGGGTGAGATTCCCGTTCATCAACACAGCAAAACAACAATAGTAAAAACGGGACGACTCACCGGGTAACAGCGTACCCAACATGCTTACAAGAATTCTCAATGTCAAACATATTAAGCAGTTGACAGCATAATATCATGTTAAGCAGTTAACAGCATAAAATAAGGTATTCTTAAATAGTACAACGATGTATAACAGAAAATGTAAACATCAATAGCCATGCAATGCAATGCAATATATATGACTCAATGTCAATGTCACTGGGTACTACTCTGACCCCTACTCCATGGAGCTAACAAAACATTCGGAGAGAGTGAATGGGAGGACATGTTCCGTGCACGCCAGCCTTGGGCAAGATGCTACAACATTCGTAACGTGCACGTATCTGGCTTTTACGGAAACACTCTCTACCAAACATGAAAAGTACGGCATCTAGTAGAGGATATCAGTGTATTGCACGGATTCGCCACGACACAGAAGAGCTACCAACTGGTCACATGTCAGCCCTTCCAACCCTGATACCTCCAAAAAGACCATTGAAGATCGTCACCGTAAGATTCGCACCCGCATCAAGGTGTAAGCTCAACTCCTAGGCTCAAGGCCTTACGACTATGCAAATGAAATGCCAATGCTTACACAAAGCAGATGCGATCAAGCAATGTCTATCCCCCGGATAAACCTCGAAGTCTACTAAGGTTCTCTTCCTTAGGAACTATACGTGTCTTTTTGAAAACAAAACCTTTATCCACCGGATAAATCTCGTGATCCCTCCGGGATCGAGTCATCACAAGACTGAAACAATTGAACGACTGATCGGGGTCCGAATCACCGGTCCGTCATCGAACTACTGTTTCAAAACCCAAAACGTTTCATGTTTGTGTTTATGGCTTATGAAGTCATTGATGTATTAAGTCATTAATGGTATAGCATGTGGTCTTGTTCCACTACATACCATACTTAATTATCTCTTGTTTTCAACTCTAAGTCAATTACTTAACTTAGGTTTTTAAAATGTAAAACTTTACAGTTTGAGTTGAAAAACAATCATCATAAACAAACCATTTCTCGCGAGGCGAAGGTCTATGTCGCGACGCAAGGCTGAGAAGTTATCTTTACTGCTTGGAAAGTCCTTATGCTTCGCGAGGCGAGGATTGTATCGCGACGCGAGGCAGAGAAGTGATCTTTTCTATTCAGACAGTCTTTCTACTCCGTGAGGCGAGGATTATATCATGACGCGAGGCAGAGAAACTGCATCTTCACTATTGAGGCGGTTCGCGGGGCGAGAACTGCTTCGCTACGCGAGGCCGAGAAGTTGCATCTTTGCTACTTAGGCGGTTCGCGAGGCGAGACGACTTCGCGACGCGAGGCCGAGAAATTCCATCTTTGTTGCTCGGGCTAGTCCACTGTCTCGCGAGGCGAGGAAATGTTAGCCTGGCGAATGCCTTATCTTCCCTCTGTCTCGCGAGGCGAGACGGGGTTCGCTGGGCGAGTGCCCTGTTTCTCCTTTTCCTAACTCCTTCATTAATTCTTCTTTTGAAAAACTTAGTTTGATTAAAAGACCTATGGCTAAAGAAAAGACATTTTCCTACTTTGATGATACCCTTTAAAGGTTAAAACTTCATTTGATCTTTGGATCAAAAATCACTTTTGTTTCTCTTTGAATTCCTAGGTTATGAAATCATGTTTTGTTGCATCAAAACTTTGCCAAAACAAGAACAACATATGTTCTTATATTTTCCTCTTACTAAGGCCACAAGCCTACTCCAATGAAAAATGGAGACTTTACTTCACCAACAAGGTAAATGTAGCACAAAAGCTCACACAATTATGGTAAACCACAATACACATTACTACATCATAATCAAACATATCCATCACACATCATGGTCTCATAATCAAACAATAAAAGTCCATACTTGATCTAGTGATCATAGTAGGTTTTTCAACATACATGGAAATGATTTTCATTCAATCATACCTTCATAAACATACACTAAAGCACACTACAACATACTCAAGCATAAACTCATCATGACAATCTTGTTCTCCAAGAGAACTTAACAAAACTTAACATATAAAAGTGAACCCAAACTAAAGGGTTTCACCCACACATAAAATTAAACAACCATTCTCACTACCACCATCTTGGTGTGATGAGGTTCTTCTCCCCATACCTGTTGATGAGCAGATTCCCGGATCAAAGTCGATTGATCGGTTTGTGAACCTCCTGATAATCGTCAACAACTACAACAACACAACAACCAACATTAAACAACAATCAAAACCAATCTCAACTATCCTAACAAAGAGGATTTCGGCCACCCTAGGTTAAAAAGGTTAGGCATTGGTTTTGGTTTTCCATTTCATGGATTCAAAGGCATTAGGAAAGCTAAGGATGAAATCAAGTGTTAAAAATCAAAAATTGATGAAAACACTATCCATCATCATCCAAAAGGGTTCGGCCAAAAATGCTTTTTGAGCTATGATGAGAGTTGAATCATAAGCTCTTAGGTTTAGGTAGAGATTGATGATGTGAGTTCAAAGAACTTGGTCTTACCTCAAAAGGATTTTTCTACAATTTCCTATGGATTTTCAAAGTTTTGGATCTAAGAAATTCTTTTCATGAAAATGAAGATTGATCTTGAAATAAAGAAAGATTCAAGAAGCTAAGAGATCATAGAAGTGATCTTACCTTGAAACGAAGAAGGATTGCTCAAGGAATCAAGTGAATCCAACAAAAACTCAAGCTTTTCTAGGTGAAAATGGAGTTTTCTCTCAAGAACAACTATGGAGCTTCTAAGGATGAGGGGCTGTGCGAAAATGATGAAGTGAGGGGCTGAGTTCAGCCTCTTAAAAGTTCACTTAAGGGTAAAAAGGTCATTTGCCAAAAGGGTATAATGGTAGAAGTGTAAAAGACTAAGGTTAGGGGCATTTTGGTCATTTTGCGTCCAGATATTTCCAAACGTCATGACGACTCTGGCATACTCTCCCAAGTGTCTTGGGATGATGTGATATCAAGATTATCTATTGGCGAGTCCCGGTAAATCCATATGTGGCTCCGTTCGTCACCCGATTGAGGATTCCGCCCGAACGAAGGTCAGGAAGTGATTTTTCTGAAATTTTTATGAAATTTAACCAAAACGTAGATAATCGAAATCTAAGACTTACTGTCTCGTTCACGGGTCCATCTAAGGTCTTTTGAGCAGTAAAATCATACTGTCAGTGTAAAAACGCAGACCGGACTCCGTTTGAGTTTTTGACTCAAAACTTAATCGTAGCTTCCTACGATATCGTCGAGCATGACTATGGTCTCGGAATATTTTATTTCTATTCCTAAGACCTCGAATAAAATAAGGACATTAAAATACTAAAGAATTAGAAAGCATGAAAATCGGGGCGTTACATGATTTCCCGCAAATTGAGGACTAAGGCCGCAGCTACCAAGGAGATTGGGGCTACTCTTGGAGCTGCCATTGAAGGGCGCTGCGAGCTTGAGGAAGGAGAAGTCAGCCGGTGACTGCATGGATTTGCGTGCCGACAGTTCAAGTGGGGAGAAAAAGTTTTGCTGCCGTCGGGAAGGCAAGAGTTTTTTTTTTTTTTTAAACAAAAGATACAGTAGAGGCCTCATTAAAACCTTATGGTGCAAAACCCTCCTTAGGGATAAAAGCACCAAAAAGGAAAGAGTACCCCTAATCCAACCTCAATTTTATTAAAAAGATAAAAATAGATACAAGGAAAGCATGAGGGGACATAAGACCAAAACTCATGCAGAGAAAGAAAAAGTTATTTAAACCTATAGGTTGAGAGACCTAACCAATTCCTAAAAAAATCACTGGTAATGGAAAAAGGAAAATTCCCCCACCACCCAAAACCAGAAATTAAGAAGCCCAAATTAGCAAGCTTATCAGCACAAGCATTGCCCTCTCTATAAATGTGAGACACCCCAAACCAATGAAACCTCCTAGTTAAAGCTAAACAATTGAGCCATCGGTTACTTAACCTTCAAGGAACCAAGCTAGAGTTTTTGAAAGTAGAAACCACCAACTGAGAATCACATTCAAGCCATAACCTTAGCCAACCCTTTTTAAAAGCCAACTCAATGGCTAGCATGGCAGCAATAAGTTCTGCTTGAAAAGCAGTAGACACCCCAAGATTTTCAGCAAAACATCCCATAAGAGCAGCTCTACTATCTCGGAATAAGCCTCCACAAGCAGCAAGACCAGGACATCCTCTTGCAGCTCCATCTATGTTGCATTTGACAGTGTTACAAAGAGGAGGATGCCATTTAACCTCCTTGATGACAAGAGCAGAAGGAGGATGAGGGACAATCTTAAGATTCTTCAAAATCAACAAATCCTGGATTGAATTAGTCATGCAATTAGTAGCATTGGTGCCTGAAAGAGAAACAAAGGAAGAGATTTGGGAGATAGCTGCATGGAGACTGCAACCCTTATCTTCAAACCTTAACTTATTCCTACAAGACCATATCATGCATATCGAGTGAACAATGCAAGCAACAACAACATCCAAAAGTTGAGGACTCCAAGATCTTTTGCAGACAGATAGCAGGCAATAAAAGTCATTAGTATCCAAACTGCAACCAATGCAAGAGCCCAACCAGTGCCAGATTTGTTTAGCAAAGGAACATTCCAAGAACAAGTGTAAAGTAGTTTCTGCCGCATATCCAGAAAGGCTGCAAATAGAGACCATTATGCAACCTCTCCTCCACAATATGTCATCAGTTGGCATAGAGTTATGCAGGATTCTCCAAACAACAAAAGATTTAGAAGGTGGAATGCATTGTCTCCAAAGAAACTTAGACCAGTAAACAGCAGGCCCAGGAGGAGCATGATGCAAATAAGCAGTCTTAAAAGAGAGCAGACCATCACTGCTAGAAGTCCAATTCAGCTGATCCTCAGAAATACTGTCAGTGATGATTATGGAATCAATTTCATTCCGCAAGGCAGGACAGTGAGCTAGAAGAGCAGCAGGAATGGACCAACAACCATCCACAATGAAATCACTAACTTTTGCATCCAAACAATCATATAGATCCTTAGGAATTGACAAAAAATTAGCTACAGCTTTAGACAACCATTTATGAGTCCAGAAGTTAATGTTAGCCTCATTGGCCACATTCCAAGTTGAATTATCCATCACCATGGACACACATCCCTTTATACCTTGCCAAATAGATGAAACCACATGATAAGAGATAGGCTTTGTCTGTTTAAGAACTCTACTTCTTAAAAGAGTACACCACTGATTGGAGGAAGTGATAAACTCCCAGGTTAACTTAAGCATACCAGCTTTATTAATATCCTTGATAGACCTTAAACCAAGACCACCTTCGGGCTTAGGTTTACAAACCTTATGCCAAGAGACAGTAGCAACCTTATGAGGAGTGACATCAGCAGACCAAATAAAATTCCTAATCCACTTATTAAGATTATTTAGAAGAGAGATAGGCCAAGCATAAATTCTAAAGCTGTAAATAAGCATTCCATAAATGATAGACTGCACCAGCTGAGTTCTACCCATTATAGATAACAGGGAACCTTGCCAAGAAGACAATTTCAACTTAATCTTGTCAGCAATAGGCATAAGATGAAGAGCTTTAGGTTTACCTTTAAAGATAGGCACACCTAAATAGACAAAAGGGAGCCTACCCTCAGAAAAACCAAGCAAATTGGCTATATGAGTTGTCCTAGCTGCTGAAATGGAGCCAACATAGAATTTCGATTTGTCTTGACTAATAACCTGACCAGAAGCTTGCTCGTAAGCTTCAAAAAGGTTCACAAGATTCTGCATACTTCTGGTAGAGGCCCTGCAGAAAAGCATTACATCATCGGCATACAAGATGTGACTTGGCATAACAACCCCTGTAGGACCTGACATTAATTGGAGCTTACCATCTTGAACAAGTTTGGAAATACCTCGACTCAGAACCTCCTCAGCAAGATAAAAAAGAAGTGGAGACAATGGGTCTCCTTGCCTAACTCCTCTCTTGCAGTTGAAGTAGCCAACAGCATGACCATTAACAGAAATAGATAATTTTGCAGAATGAAGGATGATTTTGATCCAGTCTCTAAATTTGGAATCAAAGCCAAAAGCAACTAGAACTTTCAGTAAAAAATTCCAATCCATGGTATCAAAAGCTTTTTTGATGTCAAGTTTCATTGCCAAATGACCACCAAAAGCACTCTTGTGGAGCAAGTTAACAGATTCAGAGTCTAAACAGATGCAGTCAGAGATATTCCTACCCTTTATAAATCCTCTTTGATTCTCAGAAATGATTTTAGGAGCCACCATTGCTAACCTGTCTGCAAGGACTTTGGATATAATCTTGAACTGGAAATTGGCCATAGTAATAGGCCTGTACTGATCAATTGAGTTTGCCTCTTTAGTCTTAGGAATTAACACCACAATATTGGAATTAAGATTAGGAGGCAACCAACTATGCTGAAAGAAATGAAGGACTGCATTAAAAACATCCTCAGCAATGATATCCCAATAAGTATGATAAAATAAACCCCCAAAGCCATCTGGACTAGGAGCACTGTTAGCATTAAGGGAAAAAACAGCATTTCTAACTTCCTCTTGTGAAGGCAGATTTGTAAGCATGCTATTGTCAGAATTGGACACTAAAGAAGGGATCACGGCATCAATAAGAGCAGAATCTATACAATTATTGTCAGAAGCAAACAAGTTCTGATAGTATTGGAGAATATGACCTTCAATATCTGCACCATTATCAATAAACTGATCACCATTTTTAAGAAAAGTAATTGATGGAGTTTTGGATTTAATCTTGGCCACCTTGTGGAAAAACGCAGTATTTCTATCTCCATGGATATACCAATTCAATCTGGATCTTTCAAGCCAGAAATCTTCTTCAGAAATTAAAGCAAGTTGAAGAAGAACTTGAGCATCTTTTTCCTTCTGTAATAATTCATCAGATCCTCCCATATTGCTGATAGCAGTTTGAACAGAATCAACAGTAGCCAATGCCTGCTTGACTTTAAGATGGACATCACCAAAAACATTCCAATTCCAGTCCTTAAGCTTAGCCTTTAGGAGTTTGAGCTTCTGAGAAAGAACAAAAGTAGGATTTCCCAGAACACTATCCTGCCAAACTTCAGAAACAATTTTGCTGCAATCGGGATGTCTAGCCCACATTTTCATAAATTTAAAAGAAGAACCATACTGTCTAACCTCTTTTTGAAAATTAAGCAACAGAGGAGAGTGATCCGACTTGCTCCTTGTCAAGGTGCAACAAGCAACAGAAGACCAGTAAGTGACCCAATCTTCATTACAAACAGATCTATCAAGCCGCTTTTCAGTAAAATGCTGTCTTTTTCGACCATTAGCCCAAGTAAACTTATTGCCCCTAGTATCAATGTGAATCAATTGATTCAAATTAGTCCAGGTTTGAAAATCTTCACAAGACTGCTTATGAGGCAGACATTTACCCTTATGCTCATGAGCTCCCAAAACACTGTTAAAATCACCTATATAAAACACCAAGGCCCTTGATTATCCTGATACAGATGATGCAACTCCAACCATAACTGCCTTCTCACAATATAATCAGTAGAAGCATAGATTGCAGAAATAAAAATATCTTGACCACCCATATTAAGAGCCAATGAAACAGACTGCTTAGACGAGGCAATAAGTGAAGGAGACAAATGATCAGCACATAGGCACCAGAGGTTAGGCATTGAGTTAGGCCTACTATTCTCAGCAAATAACTTTAGATTTAAACTACTTAAAAAGGATTTCGGCAGAGCAGCTGAAGCAATCTAAGGCTCAGCAATAAAAACAAAATCAGGTTTATGCAAATGAACAAATTTCTTTAGGACTAACCTTGAGTCAAGGTTGCCTATGCCTCTGATATTCCAATAAATTACCTTCATTGATGAGATTGTAGTGGTCCTGCTCGAGACCTAGTAATCCTGCCACCATCATTATCATTCAAAATAGCAGCCTTAGCTGCTTGTTTGTCTATTTTCTTTTGCTTTTTTTTTTTTTTCTGAGACTTAGAGGTAACCTTTGTAAGGCCAGAATTCTGATCATTACCGACAACAGCAGCATCTTCTGCCAGATGACATTGATCATTATCTTGATCCACTTCATCAGCCCACAATCTACCTTTTATTGCATGAAGGTTTCTATTGACAACAGAATTTGGATGAACTGCAGGAGTTTCAAGACCAGAGGAAATAGTCCTCACATCACCAGACTCTAGAGGAGAACCATATTGAGATCCTCTCCTATTAACTTCAATACCACTTCCACAAACTGGAGAACCACCTGGAAGGTTATCAATTTCTTCCAACATATAAGGAACCTCGCTGGACAAGAAAGGTCCACAATTGCCAACAACTTGTTCTCTGTCTTCAGAATCATTGCCATCATGATAATCATCATCATTAATGGACTCACGCAATAAAGAAGCATCATTAATTGCAGGAATATGACCCTCATGAATTTCTTTATCAGAGGTATCAAGACCCGAGACAACAGGATCAAGCACTTTTTCCTTGGAGGCTTCGTGAGAGGCATCCTTGCTCATTTTTTGATTTTCCACCTGCTGAGACGGAATAGGAGCTCCTGCAACATTGCCATCATTACTAGAACTCGTACCTTCATTAAAAGGAATAGAAACTTCAGAATTTGCTTTAAAAGAATCTTCAATTATGTCTTCTAAAGGCTTTTCCATGCCTTTCCTTTTGGGGACAAATTTCTGGACAACCTTTAGAATGTTATGAGTGCTAATAACATTGGGATCTTTGTGTAAAACAAATGTAGGAGAAGATTTCCTTCGACAATCAACCAATGAATGACCAATGTTTTGGCATAAAGAGAAAAATTCTTGCAAATCCTCATAAGTAACACCAACAAAAAAACCGTAACCCTCTCTTTCCACAAGAATTTGGTTAAAAAATTTCCCATTCATATCTATCTCAACAAGAACACGGGCATAATGACCATAAGTTCTATCTTCCATGCACTTGTTCGTAGCAGCATCAAGGCAAACTGGAACACCTAAACTACCAGCAATGCAAAACAAGATTTTAGAATACCAATATTCTTGAGGCAAACTATCAAGCCTGACCCAACACTGAACATTGGTTTGCCTAGGGAGACTAGGATTAAAATCTGCCGTACACGCAAAAAGCCTCAAGATACCAGGCTTCATGTTCCATGAACTCAAGGAACGCACTCCACGAAGGTCTTCAATCGAGGAGAAGGAGAACTCATAGTAACCCTTCCCCAAAGAAACCATCCCCCATTTAGATAAGGGTTTCCATAATAACGATAACTTGGACCGTAAGTCTTGATATTTTAAGGGGGCAACCCCCTTCGCAAGAATCAAACGTCCGTGTAAATGGTGCTTACAACTTTCAAGACCAGCCTTATACTCGTCTTCTGGATTCTTGACCGAGACTTCATCACCTTTAATTCAAGGTTTAGGATGATCAGTGTAGCGAATATCACAAGCATTTTTGAGGGCTTGTGCAAAGGTTTTTCTTTGTGAAGACGGTAGAGAAACAGGTTGAGGGGTGATTGGAGATGTAGAAGATGTATCAGAGAGTGGTACCATGAAAAGCCATGGACAAACGGAGGTGGAGGAAGTAGCGGCCGCCATTGGACGTGCATGAAAAAACCTAAGGAAACATGCAAACCCTAGCCCAAAAATTCCAGAGCTTCTCTTTCTCTTCTACTTTGTCTATTTGGTCCAAGGCAAGAGTAATGTAGTTGTGATTTCTGCTATGTGTAGGGAAGCCCTAACCCTACTAGTGGTTGAGCCCTAATAAAGTATCTAGACCCTAGGTTTAGCTTACTTTGGGCTATCGCTGTTAAGTTTGGAAACCCTAGGTTAGAGAACTGTTAATCGAGGATGTTTGCTAACGTATGACTGTATGATGTAGGAAGTTGTTGTTGCTATCTTTTTGCCTATATGCTACTTGGTGTATGTGATATGCTGCTAGTTGTTTATATGCTGTTGTTGATGTTACTGCTACTATGATGTTATTGCTATTGCTATACTGTATGCTGTAATATTGAGAGTTGTGGCTGGTGCCGTGTTGTTGTCGGGTTGATACCGTGGATGGTGCCGTTGCTGCGATGCTGACTTCTTGAGGCTGTGTGCCGTGTTGTTTGAGCTGTGGCTCGTGGACGCGTGGCGTCGAAGCTGTGGCCGTGTGGATGCAGTGGCATCTTGATGTTTTGACTTGGTTGAGAGCTTAGGCGTGAGATCCGGTATCAAGCCCGTTGAGGATGTTTGCTGCATATCATTTTCAGCTGCCAAGTGGCGAGGCCGTGTGACAGGTAGTATGGGCTACTAGCGTCATACGAGGTTAGCGGTACCTGAGTACGGGTACTGAAAGTAGATGGGGCGGTCAAGTGAGTGGCCTTAGGGATGTTGCTGGTCTCGGGAATATTTTATAGTGACGGATGAGGTAGCTCCTATCCTGTCGTGACGCCCGATCCAGTCCGGTTTGCCCGACTAAGCCCAGAGCTTTCTAGTTGTTCCAGGCTAACATTTCGAGGTGACCAAGATACCCGGTTTCGGTATGGAAGGGGGATGCACTCTTATTGGTCACGGCGAGCGGTTCGGTTTCTTGGACAGGCTAACTCCGTTCCGACACAGAACTTGTTCAGGTGTGGACTTGTTCGGGTGTGGAACCGTTCCAGTTGGGAACATGCATAAGTAAGTTTTTCGGCCGACATGCTGCATGGGATTAGTATCCCGGTCTAGAGGATTGATCTGAGTGTGAGAATCATGGGATGGATGTCTGTTGCAATTGTTGTCTCGAGAGATGTGTGCTGGAATGAAGTAAATGTTATAAATGTGATATCTGTTATATACTACCTGTTGTGTGTTTACTGCATTATTGTTGTTTTCCGACCTTATAAGGCGCTGTATTTCTTATCTCCCTTATGTTTTCCTTGTTATCCGGTATGGATTCGTTTGAAGACGACGAACCAGCTGAGGCGTATCATAGACCAGAGACTTCACCCGTTCATCACGGGGGCACCGCGGATGCCGGTGCTGGGAGACATTGAGATTATTTACCATGATGAGACGGGATGGCGGGTAGACCCCTCTACCTTTTTGATGGTCTACACAGGACTAGTCAGCTTGATGTTCCGGAGCGGTATACCTCCGTATGTAGATATTATCGGTCCCTATCGTATCTACCAGTTCCTTCCCTTTCGGAGGATGTGGCGCCCTCAGAGGCAGAGGGAGCAGGACTACAATTAGGCAGCACCCCAGTCATCGGTCGTCACCAGCAGGAGAGGTTATGTATACCGAGGCCAGCGCAGGAGGACCGAGCATTACTTGAGGACCTACCGTAGGCGGAGGATCGTAGTGTCCAGTTCTTCGTCTATGTATGAGCCGATTGTATGGTACCAGCGTACTCATGGTGAGGGTCAGGGTAGCTCAGGGCATCCTCACCACTGATGGTGAGAGCCTGCCAGTGCGTCCTAGGGAGTGAGCTGAGTGCTTTTTCATGTGTTTTGAGAGGGGACGGGGGTTGCTGGTGAGGTTCGAGTGTTTTTCTTTGGACTCTTGATGTATTTTTGGTTTTCTACCCGACAGTATGTATATCTATGTAAAGTGCCCTACTGATAGGGCTAACTTATGCATGCTATTGTACAGTTATGTATATATATTTTGCGCTTTATACTCTGATCATCATTTGCTATGCTTGCTGTTCTTGTTTACGTCATTTTGTTTCCGCAACGCGGTTTGTTTTACCTCGCTCTCGCTTTATATACTGCAAGTTATAGTTAAAAATAATAATATGAGGTTGTGACTAATGGGATTATCCTTCTAAGAGAGGAGGGTCATCTCATCTAACATTAACAAACTACCCTTCCTTGCATCAGAAGGTATAGGTTCGGCCAAGAGGACCTAAAAAGGCTAGAGATGTCTAAAAATTTCTAACTCTTGGATGAATGATCCTCAAGTATATACAACACTAAATCAAGTTACAATACACAAAAATTTGAAGCAAAACCCTTGGTTTTCAAGGATGGTGGTTTCGGCCACTCATAGTAAAAATGGCTAGACATGTCATTTGATTACATGCTTTTGGATAATGATAGAGGATGATAAGACTAGATCATAGAAATTGATTTCACATTAAAAGGATTTTTCTATGATTTTCTAGAGATTTTTGAATCTACCGTCCTTCTTCTTAACGAACAACACAGGTGCTGCCCACGGTGACACACTTGGTCTTATAAACTGGTTCTTTAGCATGTCGTTCATTTGCTTCTTCAGCTCTGCCAACTCTGTTGGGGACATTCGATAGGGTGTTATCGAAATCGGTCCGACTCCAGGTACAAGATCGATCGCGAACTCTATCTTCCTCTTGGGTGGCAATCCTGGCACATCATCTGGGAAAACATATGGAAACTCACGCACTACCGGCAAAGCATCTAGACTCGGAGTCTCCTTGGCTTCCAAAGAAAACAGCACCATGCACTCTCCTGATTGTACACCTCCCGACACACCATCACTGGCAGGCAATGATCCAGATTTCTCGAAATAACGGAGGGTCTTATTTGAACGGTCTAGTACCACGTGGTTGGCCGAAAGCCAGTCCATGCCTAGCATAACATCAATCTGCTGCATAGGCAGACAGACTAGATCTATAAGGAATATAACGACCAGGCATTGTAAACAGACAAATAGGGTCATCAGGGAATCACCCGTAGGTGTAGAAATAGTCAAATCATATGGTAAGGATAAAACAGGAAAATTCAAATGATCCATACATGCTAATGATATAAAAGAGTGTGTAGACCCTAAATCAAATAAAACAGATAAGAGTCTCCCAGCTACTCGGCACTTACCTTGGATCAGATCGGGACATTGAGAGGCTTCAGATCCTCTCACGGCGAAACACCCTTCTCGTCGTCTGTGGCCTGCTCTGTTGACTTGCCACTTGTTGTCTCGCTCCCGCATTCTGAGACTCTCACCTCGCCATTAAACATGACTTCTTCCAGTACCTCCTTACTGACATTCAATGACATAGTGGCCCAGCTTGCCATAACGGAAACAGTTATCACACAAGATAACTCGCGTATCGGACATTCTACCCAACTTTTAACTAAAGTAGGCATCCGAAGGGGATCCAACTAACAATGCCAGTACACTTCCTAAACCTCATTCCATTTTAGAACCAAACTACTCTGATACCATTAAATGAGACGACTCGCCGTCCCATTAAAGAACCTAACATATTAAACCGTATTATAAATGTTAGTGCGCTTTATTAAGACGAAGCGGAGCGGAAAGATTAAAAACGTATACAAGACTATGCCAAAGCACGCATACATCAGAGTAACACAGTTCGAACATAAAGGATACATATATGCATCGGTTGCCCCGTCAGTAGGGCTACAGTAGTAATGTATACATACAGAGTACATCGGTACAGACTATAAGCAAAAGTACTTCAAAAGATAAGAAAACTCTCATGCTAGCCATGCTTTTGGTACAAAACTCAAAACCCCTGGAGATTAGGGTTCGTGGCTCGTCCATCGACGTCAGGCTCGTAAGGAGTGTCATCCAACTCCTCAGCAACTGGTTCCTCCATAAGGTCTTACCATAAAATAAAAGAAACACACAGAGAAAAGATAGGGAGATAAGAAACATGAATCATCAAACATGGGAGAGAGGCAATAGTACAACATATATATACATGTAGCACACAACACATAGAAAACATACAACACACCAACAACCATCTCTTGAGTCATACATCACAACCATCTCAAAAGTCATCCTCTCATATCAAACCTCTACGAGGGATAGTAATCCCTATATGCATGTCAGCATCCCTATATGCATCTTGGCCGATTTCATCACATCCCCAGTAAGACATCCCCGTCGGGATTAATAACATCACATCCCCAATTGGACATCCTCATAAGGATCAATAACATCACTTCCCCAATTGGACATCTCGCCCCCATTTGGGCATCCCCCATTGGGATCAAATATGCTATGATATGCAACAAACATCCATCACAGGTTGATAATGGAACCTCACACCTAAGCACTCGGCCACAGCCATGATGCATTGCGTCCACATCGACATCAGCATCAACATCACGACGCCTTGCATCCACGAGTCACAGATCCACGGTAAGGACGACAATGGTATCGATCTGAACAACATCGCAACCTCACCATACTCTCATCAACAATCATCCAGCCAATCACAAGAATAAAATATCACAACAATAAGTATGCCAATATAGATATCATCACGTTGACAAATCAATAGATAATCACATAGGCAGTTCAACATATCAACCTCAATAATCACGTCGTCTAGCCTAGAGTATCATCTTAGTGGTGATAGCCCAAAGGTACCTACACCTAGGGTCCAGGTACTTTGTCCAGGGCTCAACCTCTAGTAGGGTTTAAGGTTTCCCTACACATGTATACATTCTATACTACGCTTGCCTTCTTGAGGATAACAATTCTTTCTCCCCACCTGAACAGTTTCCTACGCGCTTTCTCGTGCAACATTGACTGCAGTTCCACAACCGGCAATCGTACACGCTTGAAACGATCCAACACAGCCTGATCCTTCACAACAAATCAAAGTCTAACATTAATAAACTACCCATCCTTGCATCACAAGGTATAGGTTCGGCCAAGAGGACCAAAAAAGGGTAGAGATGTCTAAAAATTTCTAACTCTTGGATGAATGATCCTCAAGTATACACAACACTAAATCAAGTTATATTACACAAAAATTTGAAGCAAAACCCTAGGTTTTCAAGGATGGTGGTTTCGGCCACTCATAGTAAAAATGGCTAGACATGTCATTTGATTACATGCTTTTAGATAGTGATAGAGGATGATAAGACTAGATCATAGAAATTGATTTCACATTAAAAGGATTTTTTTAGGATTTTCTAGAGATTTTTGAACCTATAACTTTGAAACTTTAAACATGTTAATCATAGCTTGAAAACAAGAAATGAATGAATATGAAGCTCATGGATCAAAGAGAGTAAGTCATACCTCTTGGATGATGAAAATGGGCAAGAATCCAACACTTTTATTCACAAAATTTGCTAAGTTTCACTTTGAAGAAATGATGAAAGCTGAGAGAATATGAAGTTTGTGAGAAAGAAAATGGGTAATGGCCTCATGAATGGTTGTTTTGGCGTGGAGAATGGGAGGGACCAAAGGGTCCAAAATTGTTTACTTAAAGGGCAAAAGAGTCATTTCACCTAGGGGCAAAAATGGAATTAAAATAAAAGACTAGGGACATAATTGTCCCACCACCTCCAAAGTCACAAAATATCTAGATATTTTGTTGGACGTCATGATGATGGTCATGAGGGGAAAATGTAATTTTGTCAGTTCCTAGGGGCAAAACGGTCTTTTCTCGCCCTAAATATCTTAGTTATTTGTAGAATCCTAATGATGACGTGGTGAGTCATGGTGGCAACTCACCTTGTGACTCACCCTGCTCAGGCGACTCGCATCCCTCATCTGGTGTCCGGTTTTGTCCCTGCACACCCGTTCTCGACTCCGTCGATTTCTCGATTTAGGTTTTACACCTGAATAAAGCGTAAGAACTTATTTATTTTGAAAATTTTCAAAATCGCCAATATTTTTGGAAATGAGGTATAAAACCTAATTGTTTTGTTCATGAGTCGAAATTAGGTTTTCTGATCAGTAAAATCTTACTGTCAGTGAAAATGCAGACCGGGTTTCGTCTGAATTTTCAACCCAAAATTTAACCGTAGCTCTCTACGATAATGTAGAGTATAAATATGATATTGGTTTATTCAAAATCATTTTCTAAATCTCGGATAAAAATATAATCTTATTTACATAAATTACCGACCTTAGAAAGCAGTAAAAATCGGGGTGTTACAGTTTTCTTTCATAGATCCCTGTGGCTTTACATAATCAAAATTGTTATAAATAATCACATCATCAGCAGAAGCAGAATAAATAAAAGTATAAAAATATTGAGAGGGATCTTTAGTAGATTTTAACATTTTTAAAACGCTCTCTTCAGTTCCACTATTTAATGTTACCTTCCCTTTTCTAACCTCAATTTCAACACTACCAATGGTTAAGAGGATTTTTTCTGGCTTCATGTTGATTTTTATCGTTTTTGGCTCACCGGAAGTCGTGCACGGACGTGCTTCGGCTGTTACACAGCCATGCATGCTCACCTACTGCTATGCTTTCATCCTCTTGTTTAAGCTTAGCTTCAGAGGTAAGGGATCCTTGGAATTGTTGAGATACCAATGCCACAAGAGCAGATATTTGTGTTGCCAAGTCTTGGAATCTGTGATTCGTATGCTCCATGAACTTCATCAATGTAACAAGGTTGGAGAATTGAGTCTCCAAAATCTCGAATTGATTATCGGTCCACTCAATAACTCTAACCAAAGTGTCTTCAATATCTGGTTATTGTTCCTCATAATCAGCCCAAGGATTTAGAATGACCTCCAGTCCAGATTCCCACGCAGCGTTGGTTAAACAATCCCTAAGAGTTCTCCTCTCTCCCATGGTTCTTCTAGCTCCCCCAACTGTAAAATAAGATCAACTAGAAGAACATTGTGGGGAAGACATTAATATTTAGGGGAAGAGTAAAATAAAACAAAATAAAAAATAAAAAAATGTCTAAAGTAACTAGGATTTCTTTTCATCCAATATCACTAAAATCACGAAATATCAAAAATTAATCCTCGGCAATGGCGCCAAAAACTTGTTGTGTTCAAAACACACTTAAGGGCAGTGTACCCTGTCGCAGAAGTAATATAGGACGGAAGTCCAGATATCGTACCCAAGAGATTAATTTAGATAACTAAGTGATAAAGCAAGTACTGGAATAGGGAAATCCTTATGCTATTTAGACTAATCAAGAACTTAGAAAATAAATAATAATAGAGTAGCAGCAAAAGATAATAAAAGAAGAATAAAAAGTGAGTTTAGAAATCAACAGTAAAAGAGCCCAGAGCCGTGGTTTCACTTGTGCTTTCGATACCCCCTAAATCCTAATTCTATTCAATTTCGCAGTTGCTCTTCGAATATCAATCCCTCTACGAAAAATATTAATTGTTTGTTAAGAAATTAATATTCTTTTCCCCAAATAAACCCCAATGCTTGTTAGGCAAAGAGTTTAAATGAATAGAAAGCATTAAGCATAAAGAAATTGAATGATTGAAAAGAATAAATTACGTTTTTACAAATCTAGATATTAAACCCCGGTTATCATATAGGTCTACAAAAGTTATCATATAGGTCTACCAATTTAATTAGGCTTGATAGCCAAAATGTCAATCAATTGATTAAGAGCATGCAAAGGGTAGCTAATTCTAAACATGGGGTGAAGAACAACAGAATAACATTATTCAATTGCCAACTTCAAACCAAATAGAGTTGAATTAAAGCTAAGACATAGCGAAAAGGGTTTCTACTAACACAAGATCCACCACAACTCTAGTGGTGAATTTAGCTACTCATAGTAATAGAGAAAACTAAAATCAATATTGGAAAACACATCTTGGATAATTGAAGAGGGAGAAGTTGTCTCCAACTTAAATTCGAGGTGCCAAATCCTACTCTAGAAATCAAAACAACAACTAAAAACTAAAACAAGAGTATAGTACTCAAAGCAATAAAGAGATGAAAGAAAGTGCAAAAGATTCAAAGATTTCTCTAGAGTGACACAGAGGACCTCTGTTTATAACACAAAATGCGGACCGAGCCTTGATTCTGGTCTTCTATTCATTGGCACGGGCGTGCTCTTCACTTAGCATAGGTGTGCTCTTCAGCATATCAGGTCGTCCTCAAATATGTCAGGGCTTACTGACTTCGTAGATCAATGTTCTAGTGCATGGGCTTCATCAAGGGAGTGCTCTTCATCTAGCACGGTCGTGCTCTTTGCGATTGGGGTCGTGCTAACTTCTGTCAAGCCTTTCTTCACTGAGTCCGCCTTTTCTTCAATGTGGCACGGCCGTGCTAAGTCCCCAGAGGTCAGCTTTGAATATTTTTGTAAGGCTTTGTTTGGATGCACGAATTTGGAAGGTTGGCACGGGCATGCTCTCACATGGCACGACCGTGCTAACCTCAGAACTTTAGTATTCTGCCCGTTTTAGCATTAAAACCTTCTCTTTTCTTCAAAACTCCATCAAACTGCCTCCGAACGTCAATTCTGTCAAAACTTAAGTAAAAGGGTGAAATACAATAACATTTATCTTTAAAAGCATCAAAATTCGACCCAAATACCCCCTATAAAATGCAGAGAATTAAGGTTCATCAGGAGCTTAGGAACAGGCTTCAACGAGGTTGGAGGTGCCTAAGGTGTTAAACGAGAAACTGTGGAAGTCAGAAGTTGGGGAGGCTCCTCCCAGGTGAGTGGCACACTCAAGCGTGGGAAGGGAGCACGCCCTAGCGTGCCAACGCTCAAGCGTTGGCATGTTGCACACTCAAGCGTGCTGCGTGTGTTTGCCAACTTGTGTGCTTTTTGACGCGTGTGCTACATGTGTCAGGCCCGGGTGAAGGCGGAGTGGATAAGGCTTGACGCTCAAGCGTGGAGGGAACTCCATGCTCAAGCGTGGGCACGCTCAAGCATGCTGGATGTCCATGCTAAAGCATACTCAACAAAACAAGATGGACGAGTTTCTTTCTCTTCTCCATTTCTTGCACGAAACTTGGAGAATCCAGAGAGTTTTTCTTGCGTTCTAAAGAGAGAGACTGAGATTTTAGAGTGAGAAAGCAAGGTTTCAAGGCGATTGAGGTACCAAAAAGCGATTCCGACTGCACGGTTGTGATCGCGGCTATGTTTCTACAACTTTGATGGATTACTTTCTCGATTCGCCGAAGGTAAACTCGAATCCCTAACACGTGTTCTTCGTGGTTCTTCGAGTCTTTACCTTTTTCCTTCGATCCTTGAGCTTGCCCTAGGGCTAACATTGTTGCATATGTGTTGTGCTCGTGATTAGGGCAAAGTCCACGTTCACGATTGCTCGTGGTTTGGGGCTTGAAGTTGCGGCTGTGAGGGAGGTTCGTGGCTGTTCTTCGTGTTAGAGGATGCGAGCTTGGTGAGCCAGTGATCGTGTTGATCTTTGTGCTAACTGTTCAGGTGGGGAGAAAGAGTACTGCTGTCGTCAGGAAGGCAAGAGTAGTGTAGTGTGTTTTCGCTGTGTGTAGGGGAGCCCTAACCCTACTAGTGGCTAAGTCCCAACATAGTACCTAAACCCTAGGTTTAGCTTACTTTGGGCTATCGCCGTTAAGTTTGGAAACCCGAGGTTAGCGAACTATTGATTGAGGATGATCTGTTTTGTATGACTGTTGTGTTATGGAATTGTGTTGTTGCTATCTGTCTAAGTGCCTATATGCTACTTGGTATGTGATATGTTGCTATGTGCTGTTGTTGATATTGCTACTGTTGATGTCATTACTGGTGATGAAATTGTTGTTGCTATTATACTGTGGTGGTAATTATTGTATGGTGGCAGAATGCCATAGAGTTAAGTTTGTCTGTGTGCCGTGTTGTTATCGGGTTGTTACCATAGATGGTGCCGTTGCTGTTCCGGTGGTTTCTTGACGCTGTGGCCGTGATGTTTGAGTTGTGGCACATGGACGTGTGGCGTCGAGGCCGTGGTCATGTGGATGCAGTGGCATCGTATTGTTTTGATGTGCGAAATCCACAAGTGTACGGTTTCGTCGTCAAGTAATAAAAAGATCGAATCCACAGGGACTATGTCTGTGAATACCAATCAATTAAATAATTCAATTATTTTAAACAAAGGAGAAATAATTGTCGAGTGATAAGAACGTTGTAACCAAACAATTAAATAAAATAAATATTAAAATGCAAGAGATCAAGAACAAGAACAACAAGCTTTAAGAAAAGGTTTTCAAATGTCAAGAAAGCTTCCAGGATTGGGGGTAACCACAATGATACAAGATGAGTCTTAATTGACAACCCTTTTATTAAAATTGAAATTCAATTGAAGGTGAATTACCCTAAATTTTCTAATGTTCTCTCTCGGTCCCCAAAAACCGTGCCCAATTAAATCAATTCCTACTCTCATGGTAATTGAATTTAAATTGAACCCTTATAAGCTTTATGGCAATTCATTAAGTCCTCGAAAGGCTAAACCTACTCTCGTTATTTGGACCTTAAGTTCAATTCTTATGGTTCCAATACCCAAGTTCACCTCTCAGTACGTCCCTAGATATCTACGAGATGCAAATATGTGGCCAGCAAATTCACATGAATAAGCGTTATAAGGATTGAATCAAAGAACATTCACAAATTAATAAAAAGGATAAACAAAGTCAATTAATTATCATCAATGTACCAAAGGGCATTGCCCAATCCTAAAACAAGAATACTACTCAAGCATTGTCATTGTAACATCCTTGATCAAAGAAAACATGGAAAAATACCCAAATAGAAATAAGGAAAAGATGAGGAAAGAATCCCATAACCTCAATCCTCAACTCCAACCAGCAATAGCCAAGATCCCCCTCTAATTTTGAGCCTAAGTATCCTTATATACCTTAGGTCAAAAAGATTACAAAGCCCACATCAAAAAATAACCCAAATCCGGATTTAAACATGCCACGACCGTGTCACGAGTCACGACTAAGCCGTGGCTACGCCACTGCACAAACATTTGAAATAAGGTGATATGTCACGACCATGTCATGTGTCACGGCCATGCCGTGATCCTTTTTGAACCTCTAGCATCCTTCTCTTCATCTAGGTCACGGCCTTGTTAGGTGTCAAACCCAGGTCGTGATCCTTTCGGAACCTCAAAGACTGATTTCCTTCAAGCTTTTCTGATCCTGGTCGTGGCACACCAAGTTTTGCTCCTTTTTTACTTCTTTCAAGCTCCAAACTTCATGCAAGCTCCAATACGGGTTAATCCAAGCTTTTAATCAATAATCCTACACCAAAACACCAAGACCACTGCAATAATCCATTCTAAATAGAAAACTAACAAAATATCAATTAAAATGCCTAGACTGACATGAAAATGCTTGCAAAATGACCATGAAATGTGATGTGAAATCATACACATCAAACTACCCCAAGCTTAAGATTTTGCTTGTCCTCAAGATTATCAATCAATACAAAGATAATGAATCAAGAACCCGAGAATCAACAAATCCAAGCAATAGGCAATTGCAATTCAAACAACTAAGAGATGATCCAATTCAAGTATAATTAGAGGCTTAGATTCTCTAAATCCTTGTTTCTCACCAATTGGGGGCACTCTTTTAACCACACTCAAAGTGTTTAAGGGTAACAGACAATGCGCTCAACTCCCTTCAAAGAAAGTGCCATACCATAAGCTTGATTATCAACCAAAATCTCTACTTTGTTATATTTTGAAAACACACTCAAATCAAAAGGTCTTTCGTAGGGTTGTAATGAGGCCATGGGAATAAATCATTAGGTAGGAAAATCAAAGGAAGGGAAATTCAAAAGGCTAGCATAATGACAAACATGTATGGCAACCTCCTAGAATACCCATAGGACTTTACTTAACACTTTTCCACCCCTTGTTTTTTTTTTTTTCTCTTGTTCTCTTCTCCAAATTTACATATATTTTCTTTTCTTTTTTTAAGGACATACAGGAGAATAGAACAGTCAAGAAGAGGGATTTTCCCCTCATTTTATTTTATTTTATTTTATTTACTACCACATCACCCTATTCCAATACTCTAGAAGGCACCATACAGAATTTATCTACAATAAATACCAGGTACCAAGAAATGCATTTTACTTTATTAGGCTCAAAATGGGCAGCTAAGGGTACCATTCAATCAATCAAAGCTCAGAAGGCCAGAAAAATACCTAATTGCCTCAATCCTTTTCAACTGTGTCAACAAAATTTTTATGCTTCAATATGGTATCAAGTCAGGTTCTAGAGAGCACAATCAAGAGTGAACAACACTTAATCACAAAAAAAAGGGGGGCATTTTTAGCACATAACCCCTTTTTAGGCTCAAATCTCACATTTAAAAGGTCAATAATCAATGAGAAACACAAATAAAGAACCTTATGCTAATCATCAACTATTCAAGGATCAACTCTTTAGAAAATAGCCTTATCACAAGAATAAGAAATTGGGTTCCAAATTCACCATCTCATACAAATTGGCACAAAGTTCAAACAAGAAGATGCAAAATCAAAACAGGGGCAACTCAATGGTGTGATCATGCAAGGAATGCAATATGCATCCTAAAATTTTCTAAATGCAATGCAACATGAAAAGAATAAAAATATATGCCCCAAAATACCCCAAGCTTAAAAACTTACATTGTCCCCAATGTAAATAAATAAGTTGGAATAGGGGAAAAATAAAATGAAATAGTTCACTGTGGTGGTTGGTGCTGGCTCAGATGCCAATCATATACTGCTCGGATCATGCCTTCCATATGTTGGCCTTGCTGCTCAAGTCGCTCAATCTTGGCCGTATGCCGGGCCTGCTCCTCCATAATGCGCTCCCGGTTCACTAGAATAGTATCAAAGGTGGATGAGAACCACACATATGGATCCTCAGATGATACACCTGCAGAGGAAGAGGAAAAAGGACGACCAGATGGCCTAGCCGGCGGTGGCGGTCGAATATGCCTCTGAACCTCTATAGACTAGAAAAGAGGGGGTGAAACATTTTAATTTTTTGGCAAAAATCGCGTCATGGCCGTGACTGATTCTGACTCTGCCCTTTTTTTTGGTCAATCAAAAACAAATAGAAAGGGAAGAAAACTTGGGTTGCCTCCCAAGAAGCGCTTGTTTAAAGTCATTAGCTCGACTCCTTTCACATTAACCCGGATCAACAGGGCTTGGGAGGGAATTTATGACTCCCTTCTCACAAGTTCCATCTAAGATACCATCCTCTAATCTTGGCCTATTGCGCCACCGCTTTGCCCGCTTCCACTTAAGCTTCTCGGCCCTAGCTTCATGAGGTGAAAACTCAAGAATTTTATGTTTTTCCACCTCATCCTCATCAACCTCGGTGGTATCATTGGCTAAGCAAACTTTAGGAGGGTCGTTAGCTCTAGACTCCTCTTTCTCCATCGGATGCAATAAATCAATCCTACACAAAGAGTTCTCAAGAGAGGGTTATTTAATAGGATTAGTCAGATCAAAATCTATCCTCTCCTCCCCAACATTCAAAGAAAGCTTCCCTTTTTTAACATCTATAATGGCCCCAACAGTGGCCAAGAAAGGCCTTCCTAGAATGATGGGAAATTTGGAATTCCCCTTCATATCTAATACCATGAAGTCAATAGGAATACAAAAATTTTCTACCTTAATGGGGACATTCTCTATGATGCCAAGAGGTTTCTCAATCGAACTATCCGCAAACTGTAAAGAGACGTTAGTTGGTCTCAATTCACCTATCCCCAATCTCTCAAAAATAGACAAAGGCATAAGACTCATAGCAGCACCCAAATCACACAAAGCATCATCAACACTTCATCACCAATTGAGCAAGGAATAGAGAAAAGACCTGGATCTTTGAGCTTCGGAGGCAATTTATTGTTAATTATAGCACTACACTTCTCAGTTAAAGCTACGGTCTCGCATTCCTCTACCTTCCTCCTATTAGACAAAATGTCCTTAAGAAATTTAGCATAGTTAGGCATTTGTTTTAACGCCTCAGTTAAGGGTACATTTATGTACAATTTCTTAAGGACCTCTAGAAACTTCCCAAATTGCTTATCGAGCTTAGCCTTGGCGAACCTTTGAGGGAAGGGAAGCAGGGGTTGGTAAGGTTTAGAGGGTACATACTTAGACACTTTTTCATTAGTTTCCTCTTCTTCTAAGTTTTGTGTCTTAGTTGTCTCTTTTTCCTCATTCCCCTCAACTTTGGGATCCTCTAAAGTCTTACCACCTCTTAAGATTACAGCATTACAGTGTTTATTACTTGGTTC
This sequence comes from Ammopiptanthus mongolicus, assembly GCA_039655645.1. Lineage (NCBI taxonomy): Eukaryota > Viridiplantae > Streptophyta > Magnoliopsida > Fabales > Fabaceae > Ammopiptanthus > Ammopiptanthus mongolicus. The sequence continues at coordinate 31,202,896 of CM077344.1, forward strand.
ATCTCATGTTGTCTGGGAAACTTGCCCGGTTGCCTATTTGAAGCTCCCGCTTGTTGGGCAATTTGAGTTTCTAACATCTTATTATGGATGGCTAGATTGTCAACTTTAGCCAACAATTCTCTAATGGCTTCAGTTACAACCTTACCATGTTGCCTAAACTCCTCATTCTGCTTAGATTGACTCTCAACAAAGTTGTCAAGGAGAGATTCAAGTTTAGATTTTTGTACCTGAGGATACCCTAATGCGGGTTTCATATTGGCTCTCCTGAAATTCATGGTTCAAAGTGTTATTGTTGTTCCGCCAATTGAGGTAAGAGTTGTTCTTCCTTCCTTGATTGTAAGAATTTTGGGGAACATAGTTTGGCAACTTCGGGTTCATGTCATAAAAATTGTGACATGAATTTACCTGCTCACCCAAAGCACCTAATCCAGGAGCACCACCCTGTGGGCACTTCGCAAAGTCATTTCCCTGCACTCCACAAATCTTAGTAGCACCTATTGAACTCACATTTGCTTTTTCAATCTTATCAAAGCGCTTACTCAGTGAATCAAACTTAGACAAAATCAAATTAGTATTATCAACTTCAAACTTACCTCCTGAAAGCTTTTTCGGGTTATTACCTCTTTCTGAACCCCATCGATGATAGTTGGTGGCTATATTTTCAATGACATCAAATGCTTCAGTTAATGGTCTATTCATCAATGCCCCACCAGCTGCGGAGTCAAGTGATACCTTCGAAGAGTAATCCAATCCATTGTAGAAGGTATGCACTACTAGCCACTTCTCGATCCCATGATATGGGCAAGACTCTAGCAATCCTTTATAACGATCCCAAGCTTCAGATAGGCATTCACCGTCCTTTTGGAAGAAACCGATGATCTGAGTCCATAAGTAAGCGGTCTTCGAGGGTGTAAAGAATTTTTCCAAGAATGCCTGCTCCACTTGGTCCCATGTTGACAAAGTATTAGCAGACATTGATTTCAACCAACTCTTGCCCTTCCAGTCAAGGAGGAGGGGAATAACCTTAAGCGGATAGCATCAACAGGGGCACCTTGAATTCTTATTGCACCACAGAACTCCAAGAATGTCTCCACAAGATTGGTTGGGTCTTCTGAGGTTAATCCTCCAAACTGGTGTTGTCTAGTCATGCTAATTAAGTGGGGCGGTATAGTGAAGTTCTCCGCCTCAATTTCTGGCCTAGCAATCCCAGTTCGCAAACCCCCAGCATTTGGGGCTACATAGTCCTTCAGTGGCCATTATCTGACAGTATAGCCATGACAAGTATTGGGTCAACTATTTCTCCTGCTCTTTGCCTTTGTTGTCTTCTCCTTCTACGAAAAGTTCTTTCTATTTCAGGATCTGCTTCAATAAGAGTCTCGGAATGTCTAGTACTTCGCATAAACTAGAGAAATTACCTGCAGTGAGCCAAAGAGAAAACAAGAACGTAATAATATGATAATAAAAAAACTGTTCAAAATAATTAAATTAAAATTAAATTGATACTCAAGAAAAACACAGTCCCCGGCAACGGCGCCAAAAACTTGATGTGTGAAAACCACAAGTGTACAGTTTTGTCGTCAAGTAATAAAAAGATCGAATCCACAGGGGCTATGTCTATGAATACCAATCAATTAAATAATTCAATTATTTTAAACAAAGGGGAACTAATTGTAGAGTGATAAGAGCGTAGTAAACAAACAATTAAATAAATAAATATTAAAATGCAAGAGATCAAGAACAAGAACAACAAGCTTTAAGAAAAGGTTTTCAAATGTCAAGAAAGCTTCCAGGATTGGGGGGGTAACCACAATGATACAAGATGAGTCTTAATTGACAACCCTTTTATTAAAATTGAAATTCAATTGAAGGTGAATTACCCTAAATTTTTTAATGTTCTCTCTCGAGATACAAAAACCGTGCCCAATTAAATCAATTCCTACTCTCGTGGTAATTGAATTTAAATTGAACCCTTTTAAGCTTTATGGCAATTCATTAAGTCCTCGAAAGGCTAAACCTACTCTCGTTATTTGGACCTTAAGTTCAATTCTTATGGTTCCAATACCCAAGTTCACCTCTCAGTACGTCCCTAGATATCTACGAGATGCAAATATGTGGCCAGCAAATTCACATGAATAAGTGCTATAAGGATTGAATCAAAGAACATTCACAAATTAATAAAAAGGATAAACAAAGTCAATTAATCATCATCAACGTACCAAAGGGCATTGGCCAATCGTAGAAACAAGAAGACTACTCAAGCATTGTCATTGTAACATCCTTGATCAAAGAAAACATGGAAAAATACCCAAATTGAAATAAGGAAAAGATGAGAAAAGAATCCCAAAACCTCAATCCTCAACTCCAACCAGCAATAGCCAAGATCCCCCTCTAATTTCGAGCCTAAGTATCCTTATATAACTTAGGTCAAAAAGATGACAAATCCCACATCAAAAAATAACCCAAATCAGGATTTAAAGTCACAGCCAGGCCGTGGCTATGCCACTGCACGAACATTTGAAATAAGGTGATATGTCGCGGCCGTAGCATGTGTCACAGCTAGGTCGTGATCCTTTCTGAACCTCCAGCTTCCTTCTCTTCATCTAGGTTACGGCCGTTTCAGGTGTCTCACCTAGGCCGTGATCCTTTTTGAACCTCAAAGACTGATTTCCTTCAAGCTTTTCTGGTCATGGTCGTGGCAGGAGTCATGGCTAGGCCGTGGCACACCAAGTTTTGCTCCTTTTTTACTTCTTTCAAGATCCAAACTTCATGCAAGCTCCAATAGGGGTTAATCCAAGCTTTTAATCAATAATCCTGCACCAAAACACCAAGACCACTGCAATAATCCATTCTAAACAGAAAACTAGCAAAATATCAATTAAAATGCCTAGACTAACATGAAAATGCATTCAAAATGACTATGAAATGTGATGTGAAATCACACACATCATATTTCTGATTGAGCATTTAGGCTTGAGATCCGGTATCAAGCCCGTTGAGGATGTTTATTGCATATCATCAGTTGCTAAGAGGCGAAGCCGTATGATTGGCAATATGGGCTGCCAGTGTCATACCAGGTTAGTTGTACCTGAGTGCCGGTACGAAAAGTAGATGGGGTGGTCAAGTGAGTGACCTTGGGGATGTTGCCGGTCTCGGGAATAGTTTACTGTGACGGATGAGGTAGCTCCTATCCTGTCGTGACGCCCGATCCAGTCCGATTTGCCTGACTAATCCCAAAGCTTTCCATGTTCCAGGGTAACGTTCCGAGGTAACCGAGATATCCTGGTTCCGGTGTGGATGAGGATGCACTCTTATTGGTCACGGCGAGCGGTTCGGTTTCTCCGACACAGAACCTGTTCCGATGTGGACTTGTTCGGGTGTGGAACCGTTCCGGTGTGGAACCAGCTTTGTGAGTTTTCGGCCGATATGCTGCATGGGATTGGTATCCCGGTCTAGAGGATTGATCTGAGTGTGAGGCTCATGGAGATGGATGCTTGTTGCATGTGTTGTCTTAGGAGATGTATGTTTGAGTACAGTATCTGCCGTACTTGCTGTAACTACTACTTGCGATATGATACTTGTTTACTGCACTGCTTTTGTTATTTCCGACATTGCTATGCGCTGTGTTTCTTATCTCCCTACAGGTTTTTGTATGTCTATTTTGTTCTTGGTTCACGTGAAGATGAGGAGCCAGCTGATGGATCTGAGGGTGCACCCTTTCATCACATTGACACTGAGGATGCCGGTGTTGGGCCTGATCGAGATCATCTATCATGATAATCGGGGGTGGCGTGTAGACCCCTCGACTTTTTTTAAGGTATACACAGGGCCGGTGAGCATACTGTTCCGAGGAGGGGCATCGCATAGGGAGGACATCATGGGAACCTTCAAAGTCATGCAGTTCCTACCTTTCCCACGTATGTGGTTGTCGCCGAGGCGTCATGAGCGGGACTACACCTAGGTCGAGCCAGCATCTTCGCAAGCGACCAGCAAGAGAGGCTATGTCTACCAAGGCCAGCGCCGGAGGACAGAGCAGTATTTGAGGACCTACCGTCGGCGTAGGGTTGTTGTGTCCAGCTCGTCATCGGAGTATGAGCCTTTGGTGCGGTATAGGAGTACTAATGGCGAGGGCCAGGCTAGTTCAAGGCATCCTCACCACTGATGGTGGGAGCCTGCCAGTGCGTCCTAGGCTGTGAGCTGAGAGCTTTTCATGTATTTTTGAGTGGGGACAGGTAGTGTTGGTGAGTTGCGAGGGTTTCTGTCTTCTGCTTTTGGATGTACCTTTTGTTTCTTTTGGTTTTGTTTCAAACAGTTTGTATATGTATGTACAGTGCCCTATTGATGGGGCTACAGTTATTGATGGTATCTGTATAGTAATTTTATCTGCGTCTACTCTGATGTTTCTCTATGCTTTCCGTCTGTTGTATGTTTTAAATGCGCGTGTTTCTGCTACGTTCTTTGAATACCATGCTATTGCTATAATATGGTAAGGCATAATTAATAATCATAGGAGTTTGGGACCAATGGGATGATTTCATATTTATATGGGGTCGACTCATTGTTGACAAGTGACTCCAAACACAAGAGGGGGTGAATTGTGTGTAAGGTGTATTTTTAAAAACTTTTTGCACAGTAGAGCACTTTAGAAAATAAATAACTTGAATTTAAAGTGCGTTGAATAAATTACAATAAAATAAAAGACTTGCATTTAAAATGCGTTAAATAAATTGTAATAAAATAAATGACTTGTATTTAAAGAGCGTTAAGTAAATTGCAGTAAAATAAAGAGCAAGAAAAGAAATGAAAGATTCTCAGTTTTATCCTGGTTCGGCTACCTAATACCCCAGTAGCCTACGTCCAGTCCCCAAGGTCAACTACCAAGGATTTTCACTCAATAACTAGCTTTTAAATCAGGTTCAGCTAGAAACCTTCACAAATAAGAGCACTCTTCACAGACCAGGGATATCACCTCCCCCAGTGACAGAGTCTCAAGAGAAAAACCTTCTCTTAAACAACTATGGGATTCACACCCAAAAATAAGAACAACAAAAAGCGAGAGATTTAGCACTCAAAAGTGCAGATAAGAAATTACAACTTGAAGCACAATTACAATCTCACTTATATGGAGTATAAAGCTCTCTCTCAATATATGTATGATCAAAGTGTAATATTGGTGAGATTATTTGAAAAAGATTTTGGCAGAGTTTTTGCGCAATAAGAAAATAGGGCAGTCGATTGTTGTTTCTGAAACGCATCCCAAGGCATTCTATTTATAGGAAAAGAATTAGGCCTATGGGAATTAGGTTAAGCCCATTTTTACTATTTGTGGTTCGCGCTAAATAATCGATTATTTTAATTTAATAATCGATTATTCCCTTTTAATCCAAAAACACGCTGAGAGACAATAGCATCATAATCGATTATGATAATCGATTATGGGTTCTCAGTTTCAAAGGCTTTTACAATGCGTAGGAGCATAATCGATTGAAGAATCGATTATGTAAAACATCGATTAAATAATCGATTAATCGTAATATAAAGATCGGTTATGGAATCGATTAAGTCAATAATCGATTAAAGTAATCAATTGCACCTTCACTGTTTCGAGCTGTTTCTTTTCAAATATTGATAATCGATTATGATTATCTTATAATCGATTATGATCATTTGTAAACCAGCTGAATTTAAACTTAACGGCCAAAATTGATTTTACCAATCAAAGAACTTACGGCTTATTAAGTTTATTATTTTTACTCTTTCAATTATGTGTGTGTGTGATTGATTTTAGATTGAGAGAGCTGTACCACCATGTACAACAGAATCTACAACACATAATACAAATATGAAAATCCCTTCACCCCTTTTGAAAGACTTGATCATCTGAGATAATTGTTTCCGCTTTTTGCAATCTAGTCCTTCTGGGTCGTTTCGTTTTGTCATCCATCAAAACTTTAACTAATCCTGTCAAGGCATATATTCACATTCTCCCCCTTTTTGATGATGACAAACGTCTCAAGGAGGGATTTTCTGAAGAACCGAGTTAGAGCATTTAATATTTAATAATCTCAGGGTGATGCGCAGATAATATATGCTCTACTCCCCTTCACTTTATGCAATAAAAAAATCACTCCCCCTGAATTATGCAATACATATAACTCTCCCCCTTTTGGCATTATCAAAAAGCGGGAAAGAAATCAAGAAGATCAAGGCATATATTCAGAAAAGTAGCATAGAGGTACATACCCTCCATAATCGATTATTGTAATCAATTGTTGGTCTTCTGACTTCTAATAATTTTCTGCATTGCGTGCGTAATCGATTATGCTGATTGATTATGGTTCTTCTGACTTATATAATTGATTATAGGATCATGTTTTCTTATCCAAACTTAATACACAGATTAGTAGAACAGGATAAGATGTGTATTTTAGTCAATGCATGACTGATTTAATATCCCTAATTCAATTCTTATGAAAGAGAAGCTTTCCTTAGGTAATGGTTTTGTAAAGATATCTGTGAGTTGTTTAGATGTTTCAACAAACTCAATCATGCAATCACCTTTTTGAACTTGATCCCTAAGGAAATGGTGTCGAATCTCAATGTTCTTGGTCCTAGAATGATAAAATGGATTTTTCATGAAATTTATGGCACTAGTGTTATCACATTTAATACGAACAGTTTCTAGATTAATTCCATAGTCATTTAACTGTTGTTTCATCCAAATTATTTGTGCACAACAACTGCCTGCTGCAATGTATTCAGCTTTGGCGGTGGACAAGGCCACACTTGTTTATTTCTTACTATGCCAAGAGACTAAGGCATTTCCTAGTAAGTGACATGTACCACTAGTACTTTTTCGGTCCATTTTGCATGCCGCAAAATTTGAATCTGAGTATCCCACTAGGGTGCAGTCACCCCCCTTAGGATACCATAACCCCATATTTTGTGTGCCAATGAGATATCTCATAATGCGTTTTACTACGATGAGATGTGATTCCTTAGGGTTTGATTGAAAACGTTCCCACATGCATACACTAAACATAATATCGGGATGACTAGTAGTAAGATAAAGGAGAGATCCTATCATACCTCTATACTTACTCATGTCAACCGATTTTCCAGTTTCATCTTTGTCTAGATAACATGATGTGATCATGGGAGTAGATATGTCTTTAGAATTGTTCATCCCAAATTTCTTGAGCAGCTCCTTGTAGTACTTGGATTGGTTGATGAATGTGCCTTCCTTTGTTTGTTTAATTTGTAGACCAAGGAAGTAGTTGAGTTCACCCGTCATTGACATTTCAAATTCTCTTTGCATAATGTTAGAGAAATCCTTGCACAAAGCCTCATTAGTAGCACCAAAAATTATGTCATCCACATAAATTTGAACAAGTAGAATGTCATGCTTTTTGTTTTTGATGAAAAGAGTAGTATCAACCTTTCCTCTTTGAAAACCGTTTTCAAGCAAGAATTTACTTAAAAGTTCATACCAAGCTCTAGGAGCTTGCTTTAGACCATATAAAGCCTTTTTCAATTTGAACACATGATTTGGAAATTCAAAGTTTGAAAAACCTGGGGATTGATCTACATAGACTTCTTCTTGTATAAGGCCGTTTAGAAAGGCGCTTTTTACATCCATTTGAAACAGTTTGAAATCCATAATGCATGCAAAAGAGAGAATCATGCGAATGGCCTCTAATCTAGCTACGGGAGCATAGGTTTCATCAAAATCTATTCCTTCTTGTTGGTTGTAACCTTTGTCTACAAGCCTTGCTTTATTACGTGTGATTATCCCATTTTCATCAAGTTTGTTATGAAAAACCCATTTAGTTCCAATGATTAAATGGTCCTTAGGTTTGGGGACAAGTTCCCACACATTGTTTCTTTCAAATTGATTTAATTCATCTTGCATGGCAAGAGTCCAATGTTCATCCACTATAGCCTCATCCACATTTTTAGGTTCAATTTGAGATACAAAAGCCATATAGTGGCATAATGTTTTAGAGAGTTTTGAGTTGTTACCCCTTTTTCGATATCACCTATAATGTTGTCAAGAGGATGATCTCTTGATGATCTCCATTCTTTTGGAAGATCCGAATGAGGTGATCCTTCCATTTTGAAGTGCTTGATCTCCATGGCCTTGTGATTTTCCAAGGTGATTATGGCTCAAGATTTCTGCAGATCATCATCACTTTCGTCTACCACAGATTTGGGGTTATATTAGTCAAAAGTAACATGTACAAATTCTTCAATAGTCATAGTTCTTTTATTATAAATTCTAAAAGATTTACTAGAGCTTGAATATCCAAGAAATATACCTTCATCAGCTTTGGCATCAAACTTGCCAAGGTTATCTTTACCATTATTCAAAACAAAGCACTTAGATCCGAATACGTGAAAATGGGAGATGTTGGGATTCATTCCTTTGTAAATTTCATTGGGCATTTGTTTTAGAATAGGTCTTATGAGGACTCTATTCATTACATAGCATGCGGTGCTTACCGCATCTGCCCAAAAATACTTGGGAAGGTTGGTCTCATTTAGCATAGTCCTTGCTAATTCCTCAAGAGACCGGTTTTTCCTTTCCACCACCCCATTTTGTTGGGGAGTCCTTGGTGAAGAAAAATTATGCTCAATTCCATTTTCAGTACAAAAGGCCTCAAATGCCTCATTTTGGAACTCACCACCATGATCACTTCGGATGGATACAATGTTTAAACTCTTCTCATATTGAATAACCTTAGCAAGTTTTTGAAAGGCAACAAAAGCGTCATTTTTATGAGAAATAAACAAGGTCCATGTAAAGCGAGAATAATCATCCACAATAACAAGTGCATAGTAATTACCATCAAAGCTCATAGTTCTAGATGGACCAAACAAGTCCATATGTAAAAGCTGTAAAGGCCGTTTTGTAGAAACAACATTTTTAGACTTAAAAGAGGCCTTTACTTGTTTTCCTTTTTGACAAGCGTCACACAACTTGTCTTTTTCAAAACGCAATTTTGGTAGTCCAATTAATAGGTCCTTGCTAACCAACTTATTTAGATGGTCCATGTGAATGTGTGCCATTCTATGCCATAATCAAGTTTCATCCTCTTTACTAATGAGATAGCATGCATCATTTGAAGGTAGATTATACAAGTTAACCATATAAATATTTCCAATTCTTTGTCCAAGTAACTTAATTTGTTTGTTTTTAGAATCTATAACCATGCACTTTGACGTATCAAAAATTACATCAAAACCTTTGTCAGAGAGTTGGCTTATACTTAGCAAATTATGTTTCAATGCCTCAGCATACAACACATTTTCAATAATGGGATTGAGACTCTTACCAACCGTTCCAATTCTCAAGATTCTACCTTTGTTATTATCACCGTAGAAGACATAGCCACTCTTTTTAGGTGTGAAGGATGAGAACTTATTTTTGTCTCCCGTCATGTGCTTGGAGCATCCACTATCAGGATACCAGTTCGAGTCCTTTGCTTTCAAGCACACCTACAAAACAGTTTTAAGTTTTAACTTTTGGTACCCAAATCATGTTGGGTCCTTGAGGGTTAGTTTTGGACTCTTTGCCCTTTGGTACCCATACCTTCTTACCAGTTATGTTCTTTCTCTTTCTAGCATTGCATATAGAAGCAGTGTGCCCTTTTCTATCACAATAAAAACATTTAACAAAAGGACTGCTAGACGTATTTGTTGGACTAAAGAATTTCTTAAAGGATTTTTCATGCAATTTAGGGTGATAGCCCAGACCAGCTTTGTCATACATCCCCTTTTGATTTCCTAAGAGTACATTTAGGTTATCTCTTCCACTAGTGAACTTTGCAAGCGTGTTGTATAAATCTTCAATTTTAGTTTTCAAAACGTTGCATTCACTACATTTTGAAATTTCATTTCTTTTGTTTTCACAATAAGAGCATGATGAGGTTTCTCTTGAAGCAGTTAGTTTCTCTCCCATGATATCCATCTTAGTATTCAAAAGATCAATTTTAGGTTCAAGACTAGAGATGGTTTTCTTTGATGACAAAACAATTATTTTTAAGGCGCATAGTTTCATCATCTAATTCTTCACATGCAACAAGTAAATCATTATATGACAATCCGATTGCAAGTTCAAAATCATTTACCTCATCTTTCTCATGATTGGCCATGAGGCACAGATTTGCCTCCTCGTTGTCTGATTCGTCTGATGAGCTCATATCATTGTCTTCCCATGCAATGTAAGCTCTTCTTCCTTTTCTATCCTTTTGTGGCTTCTTTTCGTCCTTCTCATACTTCTTTTGTCCTTGAGGACAATCGAGTTTAATGTGGCCCTTTTTGCCACAATTGAAGAAGGTTGGATTGTAAGAACTTCCTTCTCCCTCATTTTTCCTTTGAGGAGTAGGGAATTGTTCTTCCTTGCCTTTGTACCTTAGAAACTTTTTGAACTTGAGTACCATCAAGCTTATATTTCCTCATTTTCATTTAGGCTGTCATAATCATCAAAATCAGTCTCTTCTTCTCTTTCACTAATACTTGCTTTAAGTGCAAGTCCTTTCTTTTTCTTGTCACTTTCTTCACTTTCAGTGACTCGATTTAATTTGAGCTCATGTTCCTGTAATTTTCCAAATAGAGTTGCCAAAGTCATAGTGGATAAATCTCTAGATTCAGCTATAGCAGTTACTTTGGGTTGCCATCTTCTATTTAAACATCTAAGCACTTTATTAATCAAATCTTCATTACTAAAGGATTTCTCAAGAGCCCTAAGATGATTAATAATGTGGGTAAAGCATTTCTGCATATCTTGTATGCTTTCACCCTTATTCATCCTAAATAGCTCATATTCATGGGTTAATGTGTTCATTCAAGCCCTTTTGACCTCAGTAGTACCTTCATGGGTCCGTTGAAGGGTGTCCCACATTTCTTAGCAGTCTTCCAATTTGAGACCCTGTAGAATGTAACATCCCTATTTTTTGTAACCCTAATTAAGGTGGATGAGCTTGATCGGGTATTCGTATGGTTATGTGATTGCTTGTGTGTTATTTTGGTACCTAGTTGGAAGTTTAGGAATATGCTTGAACAAGATTGGAAGTGCCCAAGGTGTAACACGAGAAACTGGGGAGGTTAGGATGCTGGAAGTTGTTCTCTCGCTAAGCTTGACGCTCAAGCGTGAGAGAACTCCACGCTCAAACGTTGAGACGCTTAAGCGTTGGAGTAGTTGGACGCTTCAGCGTGCTGAGTGTGCTGTGCAGCTGCTATGAGTTTGGACGCGTGTGAGACATGTGTCAGGCCAGCGAGCAGGCAGAGTGGACGAGGTTCCACGCTCGAGCGTGGAGAGATCCCACACTAGCGCGTGGCAACGCGCAAGTGTGCAAAGTGATGGACGCTTAAGCGTGGACAACAGAAACCATAAGTGGAGCTTCCACTTTCATCTTCTCATTCTGCACGAATTGGAGAGAGATTCTGCGAGTTTGAGAGAGAAACTCTAGGTTTCAGAGTGAGAAAGCTTGAGGTTAAAGGTGATCGAGCCGCCGGAATGCGATTCCGACTACACCGTTGTGATCGCAACGAAGTTATCTCCGACTCCAGTGGATTAGTTTCTCGATTCACTAAAAGTAAACTCGGATCCCTAACACGTGTTCTTGGCGTTCTTCGAGTCTTTACCTTTTCTTTGATCTTTCGGGCTTGCCCCAGGGCTAACACTATTGCGTATGTGTTGCGCTCGTGATTAGGGCAAAGTCTGTGCTCGTGATTGCTCGTGATTCTGAGCTTGAGGCCGCGGTTGAGGGGCTGTTTGGAGCTGCCATTGAAGGGGGCTGCGAGCTTGAGGAAGGAGGAGCAGCCGGTGATTGCCTAGATTTGCGTGCTGATTGTTTAGATGGGGAGAAAGAGTTACACACGTCGGAGAGGCAAGCGTAGACTATATAGTTTTGTTGTTTGTGTGTGTGTAGGGGAACCCTAAACCCTACGTGAGGTTGAGCCCCGACGAAGTACCTAGACCCTAGGTTTAGTCTACTTCAGGCTAGCGCCGCTATGTTGATACCCTAAGTTAGCAGATTATGTTGACTGACGTGATGTATGTATGGCTGCTTTGTGAGTATCTGTTTATCAGCTGACTGTTGTATGTAGTATATCTGTACCATATGATGGCAAGTTGTTGTATGAGATATTTTACTACTGCATTGAACATGCTGATATTAATGAATTGTTGTATGTATCTCGAAATGCGTGTATGCATGAGAATTGTAGGTTTAGTCCGATTAGGGCTTTGATCCCGTGGTGGATGTTTGAGCTGATAGTTGAGATTGAGGTTATAGTTGGAGCTGGAAGCTCGTAAGTTATGACGGGAGCTTGGAGCTCGTATGGTACAGTGGGAGCTTGAAGCTCGTATGGTACAGTGGAAGCTTGGAGCTCGTATGGTACAGAGGGAGCTTGGAGCTCATATGGTATAGTTGGAGCTTGGAGCTCGTGTTGCTGAGAGCAAAGTTGCATGTGTTGTTATATCAGCTCAAGGAAGATGGATGACATGCATAGCATATGCATTTGATGCCAAGTGGCGAGACATATGCTGTCAGGCATACGAGGTTGGTGCACCCAGTGCGGGTGCGAAAAACGGAAGGGAAGGTTTGTGTGACCTTGAGGATATACTGGATACAGGTGTACTCACAAGAGACAGATGAGGTGGCCCCTATCGTGTCGTGGAAGTCCTGGACATGTCCTACTATCCCGACTGGACCCTGAGTCTTTCCAATTGCTGGTGGATCTTCAGAGGAGGCCCAGATAGCCCTCTTTGTCCGGGACAGTTGAGCGGTGATGCACTCTTATGGGTCACAGCGAGCGGAACGGATTACCGGAACAAACCAACTTATGGTCCGTTGAGCGGACGAGATGTTGCCCTTAGTAGGGTGCTAGTACCAGCCGGCATGCATAGAAAGAGTATGTGTCACTTCTAGCTAGGGAACGACCATGGTGTTGAGACAATGAGAGATGATTGTGTTTGCTATATAGGCTGCATTGCATCATCTTTTCTTTGTATATGTATGCTCGTTCTATGATCAGATGAGGAGCTAGCAGTACTAGAGGATGGACCCAAGGAGACACCCGTTTATCATTGGAGCATCGAGGATGTCAGTGCTAGGGGATATTGAGATCGTGTACCACGACGAGAGGGGATGGCGGGTGGACCCCTCGACCTTTTTGGTTGTATATACATGACCAGTTAGCTTGATCTTTCGGAGAGGTACTCCGCCGTATGCAGACATCATTGGACCCTATCGTGTTTACTAGTTCCTTCCCTTTCCACGGATGTGGCGACAACCAAGCTAGAGAGAGCAAGACTACCGATGGGTGGCACCAGACATCAGTTATGTCCAGCAGGAGGGGCTTCGTGCATAGAGGCCAGAGGAGATGTTCAAATCGGTACATGAGGGTGGCCCTTAGGAGCCGCATAGTAGTGTCGAGTTCCTCCTCCAAGTACGAGCCTGCGCGGGTTTATAGGCGTACACACGGAGAGGGATAGGGTAACTCAGGTCATCCCTACCACCGATGGTAAGGGTTAGCCAGTGCGTCTTCTTCTAGGACTAAATGGAGAGGCTGATGTATTTTGAGTGCAGGGCTGACGAGCGCTGGTGAGGATGTCTGAGAGCTTTTCTTCTCTTTTCGGAGTCCTGTTGTACATGTTTTATCTTTCAGTTTCAGTTGTATAGTGATGTATGTATTACAGTAGCCCTACTGATGGGGCAACCACGTAAATACTTATATAATGCATGCATATGTTTTATCTTTCCCGTTGTGCTTTACTCTGATGCATGCTTTTATATACGTGTTTATCATGTATGCTTTACCATGTTGCCATTTGTTTAATAAGCACGTAATAATATTACCAGGTTATAGTTAATAATAACTTAGTAGGCGGGTTCTCAACCTAATGGGATTATCCTACGTAAGTGGGGTCGTCTTATTATTATGATATCAGAGCAGTTTGATTCTAAATCGGACTGCAGGTGTTAGTAAGTTGAACTGGCTAAGTTGGTCGTCTCTACAAAGGGAGTACGACTGTATCTGGAAGGGTAGGAGGAGTGCGATCGATTGTAATGTTGTATGAATGATAAGTGGATATATGTATTTATGTTGCTTATCATGTTTGTACTCTGAGCTAACGGTTACTTGAATCAAGAACCAATGCCTCGCGGAAGAGGTAGAGGTAGAGGTAGAGGCGGAGGTAGAACAGGTTCGAATGGAGGTCCGGAAGCTGCTGCTTCACATACGGGCAATGGAGCTGAATCCTTGGAAACCCTCAGGACTATGAGGGACATGGCCGCTGCGATGTTAAAGCAAACCCTACAGAATGCTCAGTTTATTCAGTTGACTCGAGAGAATCAAAAGCAACAACAGCGAAATGCTCAGAATGATGATGCTGGTTTGGATGCCTTCATGAGGTAACAACCACCTCAGTTCAATGGGGATTACAATCCCGAGGGGGCAGAACTATGGGTTCAGGAGGTTTCCTATGCTTCTTTCATGCTAGTAGGAAGGGCGGAGATGTGGTGGAAGGGAAAGCATAGATTGTTTGAGACAGAAGGAAGAGCAGTAACCTGGGAGCTTTTTAGGGAATGTTTCCTCGAGAAATATTTTCCTAGAATGACCAGAAGAGATAAGGAATTCCAGAGCCTGAAGCAGGGTAACATGTCAATGGGGGAATATGCAGCAAGGTTCGAGGCACTGCTCAAGTTTTCTGAGTTTTATCAGCGGTATCCAGATAAGGAGTGGATGTGCCGTAGGTTTGAGGTCGGGCTGAAGTATGAGATCCAGAAGGCTATTGTACCATTGGGGATTTCCAAATTCCCTGATATGTTGGATCGGTGTTCTGCGATCGAGAACATCGAAAGGAGGAGAGAGTTGACCTCGCGAAGTGGAGGACCCATCCGCAGTAATCAGAGAGGTAGGGACAGAAGGTTTCAGTCAAGTCGAGGACCGTATCAAAGGCCCAACCAGAGGTCGGAGAGGCCGGAGGGCAAAGGCCGAGTGCAACTCAAGGGTTGCAAGGATGTTTTAAGTGTGGAGGACCACACATGGCTCGAGATTGCAAGAGCCAATCGCCAGGGGGAACAATGACTTGTTATGCGTGTGGAAAGCCGGGACACATGGCAAGGGATTGCAGGCATGGGAATGCCAGGCCAACCGGAGTGACGGGGCAGACTGCGAGACCACAAGCTACAAGGAGAGTGTTTGCCATACGGGGAGCTGAATCCTCTAGATGCCCGGATCTGATTCAAGGTAAGTGTTTAGTTTCAGGCAATTTTTATCTATTTTATTTGATTCGAGGGCCTACCTACTCGTTTATTTCTATGGAATGCATGGTTCGCTTAGGGTTACCGGTTTTGTCTTTACCATATGATCTTACCGTATCCACACCTACGAGAGATTCTCTGACTACCCTGTCTGTGTGCCTAAAATGCCCTACAACCATAGAAAGCAGACATTTCTTTGTGGACCAGGTCTGTTTGCCTATGCAGCAGATCGATGTTATCCTCGGCATAGACTGGCTTTCGGCCAACCATGTGGTGTTTGATTGCGCCAAGAAAACCCTTTGTTTTTCTGAGCTATCTGGATTGACGCCTGCTAACTAAGGTGTTTCGAAGGGTGTACGATCTGAAGAGTATGTGGTACTATTTTCTTTGGAAGCGAGGGAAACTCCGAGTGCGGGAGCGCTACCTGTTGTGCGGGATTTTCTGGAGGTGTTTCCAGATGACGTTCCAAGGTTGCCACCAGAGAGGGAGGTCGAGTTCGCTATAGATCTTGTACCGGGGATAGGGCCTATATCAGTAGCGTCGTATCGGATGTCTCCAGTTGAGTTGATGGAGCTAAAGGAACATTTGGACGAGATGCTAGGCAAGGAGTTCATCAAACCTAGTGCATCTCCGTGGGGAGCACCGATACTGTTTGTGAAGAAGAAGGACGGAATCTCAAGGTTATGTGTGGACTATCGTCAGCTGAATGAGCTGACGATAAAGAATAAGTATCCGTTACCCAGGATCGATGATTTGATGGACCAGCTGAGGGGAGCGACTGTGTTTTCTAAGATAGATCTGCAACCTGGTTATCATCAAATCATGGTGAAGAAGGAGGATATACCAAATACTGCTTTTCGGAGTCGGTATAGGCATTACGAGTATTTGGTTATGCCGTTCGGTGTGACTAATGCTCCAGCCATGTTCATGGATTACATGAACAGGATATTTCGACTGTTCCTAGATAGGTTTTGTAACACCCCGATTTTCACGTTTTCTAATTCTTCAGTATTTTAATGTCTTTATTTTATTCGAGGTCTTAGGAATGGAAATAAAATATTCCGAGACCATAGTCATGCTCGACGATATCGTAGGAAGCTACGATTAAGTTTTGAGTCAAAAACTCAAACGGAGTCCGGTCTGCGTTTTTACACTGACAGTATGATTTTACTGCTCAGAAGACCTCAGATGGACCCGTGAACGAGACAATAAGTCTTCGAATTCGATGCTCTACGTTTTGGTTAAAATCACTTCCTGACGAACGGAGCCACATATGGACTTACCGAGACTCGCCAACAGATAATCTTGATATCACAACATCCCAGGACACTTGGGAGAGTATGCCAGAGTCGTCAAGACGATTGGGAAAATCTAGACGCGAAATGACCAAAATGCCCCTAACCTTAGTCTTTTGCACTTTTACCATTTTACCCTTTTGGCAAATGACCATTTTGCCCTTAAGTGACTTGTTTTAAGGCTGAACTCAGCCCCTCACACTCTCATTTTCGCACAGCCCTCTCAAAAAGAGAAGAACACCATAGTTACTCTTGAAGAAGCACCATTGTTGTTCTTGAAAAAGCTTGGTTTCTTGTTAGAATCACTTGATTCCTTGAGCAATCTTCCTTCATTTCAAGGTAAGATCACTTCTATGATCTCTTAGCTCCTTGAATATCTCTTTATTTCAAGATCAATCTTCATTTTCATGAAAATTATTTCTTAGATCCAAAAGTTTGAAAATCCATAGGAAATTGTAGAAAAATCATTTTGATGTGAGACCAATTTCTTTGAACTCACCTCATCATTCTCTACCTAAACCCAAGAGCTTGTGATTCAACTCTCATCATAGCTCAAAAAGCACATTAGGGCCGAACCCTTCTTGATGATGATGAATAGTGTTTTCATCAATTTTTGATTTCTAACACTTGATTTCATTCTTAGCTTTCCTAATGCCTTTGAATCCATGAAATAGAAAACCAAGATCAATTCCTAGCTTTATTCTCCTTAGGGTGGCCGAAACCCTCTTTGTGAGAATTGTTGAGTTTAGTTTGATTGTTGTTTAATGATTGATTGTTTGGTTGTTTGTAGTTGGTGACAATTATCAGGAGGTTCACAAACCGATCAACCGACTTTGATCTGGCAATCTGCTCTTCAACAGGTATGGGGAGAAGAACCTCATCACACCAAGATGGTGGTGGTGAAGATGGTTGTTTATTTTATGTGTGGGTGAAACCCTTTAGTTTGGGTTCACTTTTAATTGTTATGTTTGGTTAAGTTCTCTTCAAGAACAAGGTTGTCTTGATGAGTGTATGCTTTAGTATGTTGTAGTGTGCTTTAGCATATGTTGATGATGATATGATTGAATAAAAATCATTTTCATGTATGTTGGAAAACCTACTTTGATCACTAGATCAAGTATGGACTTTTATGCTTGATTATGAGACCATGATGTGTGATGGACTTGTATGTTTTGGTTATGATGTAATAAGGTGTAATTGTGGTTTGTCATAATTGGTGTGAGCTTTTGAGCTATATTTGCTTTGTTGGTGAAGCAAAGTCTCATGTGTTGTAGTAGGCTTTTGAGCTATATTTTCATTGGTGGCCTTAGTAAGAGGAAATATAAGAACATGTGTTGTTCTTGGTCTAGCAAGGTTTTGAAGTAAGAAAAACATGAAAACATGATTTCATAACCTATGTTTTCAAAGAGAAACAAAAGTGATTTTGATCCAAAGATCAAAAGAAGTTTTAACCTTTTAAGTGTGTCACCAAAGTGGAAAATGTCTTTTCTTTAGCCATAGGTTTGTTAATCAAACTAAGTGTTTCAAAAGAGAATTAATGAAGACAGGGCACTCGCCCAGCGAACCCCGTCTCGCCTCGCGAGACAGAGGGAAGATAAGGCATTCGCCAGGCTAACATTGCCTCGCCTCGCGAGACAGTGGACTAGCCCGAGCAGCAAAGATGCAGCTTCTCTGCCTCGCGTAGTGAAGTAGTTCTCACCCCACGAACCGCCTAAGCAATGAAGAATTGCAGCTCTGCCTCGCGACGCGAGACAATTATCGCCTCGCGATGCAGAAGGTCGGTTTGAAATACAGTTCTCTGCCTCGCGACACGAGACAATATTCGCCTCGCGATACAAAGGATTTTTATAAGGAGCAAATACAGCTTTTAGCCTCGCGACGCAAAACTTCTATTTTCCCCGCGAGAGAGGAATTTCAAATGAGGTATCACTGCCTTATTTTAGCTAAGCGAATGTACTCTCGCTAAGCGAATTTCATGTTTTAGAAAATGCTAGAAGTGAAGTAAGTAGTTCAAATGTTGTTTCAAATCAAATGAGTTTTCAATCCTAAAAGTTGTTTGGTTTACAAAAGGAGTTTTCTAACTCAATCGTAAAGTTTTACGCGTGAAAAATCTAAGTTAAGTAATTAACTTAGAGTTGAAGACAAGGGTTAATTAAGTATGGTATGTGGTGGAACAAGACCATGTACTATACCATTGATGACTTAGTGCATCAATGAGTTCATAAGACTTAAGTGAAATCAACACTTGTTTCCTTAATTGAAAGACAAGGGATTAATATCTTAGAAAGGCTTAAAGACTTATCTAAGAGGATTCTCAATCCTTATTCATAATGCTTAGGACTTGAGACATAATTCATAAGACATAAACACAAAAATGTAACGTTTTGGGTTTTGAAACAATAGTTCGATGACGGACCGATGATTCGGATCTAGGTTAATCGTTCAATTGTTTCTGTCTTGTGATAACTGGAATGAGAGAGATCCTGAGGCTGTGCAGGTATGGGACTTTACAGTGGAAGGAATCCTGAGGCTATGCAGGTATGGGACTATATAGTTAAGGGAAGGCATATAAGAATTGATTGGTACTACCCATACCAACAAGATTTATCTTCTTTTCGGGAGCTTAGAACATAAGAACTTTATAGTTAAGCGTGCTTGACTTAGAGTAATTATGGGATGGGTGACCATCTGGGGAGTTTCCTAGAAAGCGTGTGAGTGAGGACAAAACACGCTGAAAAGACTTGTGTTGGTTTGTGGGGATAGTCGGCGATTCTGAAACCAGTCTGGATCATTCCAAAGGAATCACGAGATATCTATCCGATGGATAAATGTTTTATAAAACAAAGATGTGTGTAGTTTCTAAGGAAGAGAACCTTAGTGAACCTTGAGGTCTATCCAATGGATAGACATTGCCTTATCGCATCTGCTTTGTGTAAGCATTGGCATTTCATGTGCATAGTTGTAAGGCCTTGAGCCTAGGAGTTGAGCTTACACCTTGATGCGGGTGCGAATCTTACGGTGACGATCTTCAATGGTCTTTTTAGAGGTATCAGGGTTGGAAGGGCTGACATGTGACCAGCTGGTGATTCTTCTGTGTCGTGGCGAATCCGTGCAATACACTGATATCCTCTACTAGATGCCGTACTTTTCATGTTTGGTCGAGAGTGTTACCGTAAAGCCAGATACGTGCACGTTACGAATGTTGTAGTATCTTGCTCATGGCTGGCAGAAACCAGAACATGTCCTCCCATTCACTCTCTCCGAATGTTTTGTTAGCTCCATGGAGTAGGGGTCAGAGTAGTACCCAGTGACATTGACATTGAGTCATATACATTGCATTGCATTGCATGGCTATTGATGTTTATGGCTATTGATGTTTACATTTACTGTTATACATCGTTGTTCTATTTAAGAATGCATTATATTGTACTGTTATTGTACTGTTAACTGTTTAACATGATTTATATTGAGAGTTTTAGTATATTGTTTAACTGCTTAACATGTTGGGTACGCTGTTACCTGGTGAGTCGTCCCGTTTTTACTACTGCTATTTTGTTGTGTTGATGAACGGGAATCTCACCCATATTTGTATGTTTTCTGCTGGTACTTGCTGTTGATGCTTGAACAGATGGACGCGATGATGGTTCGGTTCCGCAGTCCTTTTGAGTTCGGAGGTGGACTCTTTTTCTGTTTTAGTTTTGTTGTCGGCCAGACTATGTCAGTTTTTGTAGTACCTTTTGGGAGCGATGACTCCTAGTACTTATTGTATTTCTTATGTCAGTCATACATTAGACTTATGTCTATATATAGTAATGTTGTTATTTCTGTTTTCTGTTTTCTGTATTATAATACTGTATGTATGCCCTAGTAATTCATGGTGAACCTAAGTTCACTTATTAGTAATATTTATTACCTTTACTAATCCCATTGCATCTTTATGAAAATAAAAGAAAAAGAAAAATCATATTTTCCGCATTAATAAATATTTTCGGCCTTATAAACGTTCGGGAGTGTGATACTCGGGAAAGGGTGTTGCATTATTTGGTATCAGAGCTGGCCGAGTCTTTTTGGGGTTTGTAGGTTATGGTCTGTCTTGTTTGTGTTGTGTTTTCTCTGATTGTTTTCTGTGTTATTGTTTCTGAGAGAAAACAATGTTGGAGAGGATGATGACTTCGGTCTATCCTTTTGTATTGTTTGTTCTCTGTGTTGTGTTTCTGTGAAGAAGACAACAATTGTTTGTTATTCTCTGCATTATTGTTTCTGAAGAGGAATGATATTGGGCAGGAGAGTAATGTTTTGCTTTCTTGTAAGTTGTCACTCGCAGAGTTCTTCAGAACGAGTGCTTTTCCGATGAGTTGAAAGACATGGAGTTCCTGCAGCTACGTCAAGGAGGAATGTCTGTCAAAGAATATGCTGATCGTTTTGAGTCCCTGCTGAAGTCTTCGAGGTATTTCCATCTTCATCCCGATGAGGAGTGGAAGTGCACAAAGTTCGAAGAAGGTTTAAGGGACCAGATTCGAGGAGAGGTGCTACCTCTTGAGGTCAAAGAGTTCTCGGTTATGGTAGATGAATGCTTCATAATCGAAGATCTGATGAAGACTCGTGGAGGAAGGAAACGTAACTCTGGACCGACTAGGTTCCATAAAGGCACCAATGGTCGTGATGATAGATCTCGATGGAAACCATATTCGAAACAGCAAGGTCAACAACAACGTTCTGTAGGAGGAAGCAGTGGGAGTATTAGTCAATCTGGAAGCGCCCCAAAGAAGTGCATGAAGTGTGGCAAGAACAATCATGTCACCAGAGAATGCTTAATCAAGGGGATCATATGCTTCAAGTGTGGGAAGCCAGGATATACTTCACGCGATTGTGTGCAATCAAAAGCTAGACATTCTGTCAACAATGTGCAAGCAGCGAAGCCTAAGGCAATGAGTGGAGTTTATACTGGGGATGATGCTGAGACTTCTCAAAAGGAAGATTTGATTCACGGTCAGATCGTCGTGGAAGGTAAAACCTTATCTGTATCTTTCCTTACCCTTAGATTTGGTAATTTTTGCACTTTCTGCAAAGCCTGTTATAACTACGAAAGTTTGTTTGAACTGTTCTATTTCTGTAAAAGATAGAACGTTTTTGATTGATTTAATCTGTTTGCCTCTTTCGCAAATGGATTTGATCATAGGGATGGATTGGTTATCTTGTAACTATATCCTATTAGACGGTGCTAACAAAACCTTAGTTTTCCCTGTTTCGGATAATTCTGGATTTGGACTGCCAACCAAGTAAACGTTTCTTTGAGAGGAGGAGCACAACGAATACATGTTACTAACGAGTTTCCGGAAGTCTTTCTTGAAGACATACCAGGTTTACCGCCAGTTCGAGACATCGAGTTGTGATCGATCTTGTACCAGGAACAGGACCAGCGTCTATGGCACCTTATCATATGACACCTGCTGAGTTGGAAACCTTGAAGGAACAGTTGGTGGACTTATTTGGAAGACAGTTCGTTAGACCAGTGTGTCGCTGTAGGGAAACGCCTGTGCTGTTGGTGAGAAGGAAAGACGAAACATCTTGCTTATGTGTGGATTAGCGCCAGTTGAACAAAGTTACCATTAAGAACAAGTATTATCTTCTGAGGATAAATGACTTGATGGATCAGTTGAGGGGAGCAGCAGTTTTCTCCGAGATTGATTTGCGATCGGGTTATCACCAGATTCGTGTGAAGACAGAAGATATACCGAAGACAGCGTTTCAAACACGCTATGGGCACTACAAGTACCTTGTAATGCCGTTTGGTATGGTGAATACTCCTCTATATTCATGGATTACATGAATAGGATCTTTCGTCCATACCTAGATAAGTTTGTCGTTGTCTTCATAGACGACATACTCATCTATTCGCGAAACCAGGAAGTACACGCTGAATATCTTAGTGTGATTCTTCAGGTTCTGAAGGAGAAACAGCTGTATGCAAAGTTGTCCAAGTGTGAGATTTGGCTCGACGAAGTAAAGTTTTTGGGTCATGTGATTTCAAAGGAAGGATGAAGCGTTTGAATGGACTGAAGCCTGTGAGGAAAGTTTGCAAGGATTAGAGAGAAGGTTGACTACTTCACCTGTGTTAGTGCTGCCTGATCTCAAGGGAACATTTGTGTTCACACTCCAACGTATTCCTCAATGTATTAGACAATTGAGTGAATTGGTAATATGGTGTCCATTGGTCTGGACATTTTCGTATTACTTCACTGAAAGTTTTGTTATGACTATTTCTTGAGTTATAACATAAACAACTTCTTGATACTGGAAGTTTCTTGATGAAACTTAGTCTAATCACTTTTACTTTTGGTGAAGGTGATCCGGTTTGATTTTGCCAGACTGTTTATCTTTTGATTCCAAAGTTTCTTGGAAGGTTCTTATGAAAGAAGGAACTTTATTAGAGTCATGGATGTAAACATGTATTAGCTATGAATTTTTACACTCACGAACCTACTGAAGAATCTTTTTGCATACCGGATATTCCTATATTCATTCCAGATTGGTAAAATTCTTTTGTATACGTTCTTACTTTCTTCTGAGACCAAGACCAAGAAAAATTTCCTTTGTTGAAAATTTCTTTCCTTAATCTTCAGCGACCGAGTAGGTTTAGTTTTAAGTCACGGAATTTCGAGGACGAAATTTTTTTAAGAGGGGTAGGAATGTAACACCCCGATTTTCACGTTTTCTAATTCTTCAGTATTTTAATGTCTTTATTTTATTCGAGGTCTTAGGAATGGAAATAAAATATTCCGAGACCATAGTCATGCTCGACGATATCGTAGGAAGCTACGATTAAGTTTTGAGTCAAAAACTCAAACGGAGTCCGGTCTGCGTTTTTACACTGACAGTATGATTTTACTACTCAGAAGACCTCAGATGGACCCGTGAAAGAGACAATAAGTCTTAGAATTCGATGCTCTACGTTTTGGTTAAATTTCGTAAAAATTTCAGAAAAATCACTTCCTGACCTTCGTTCGAGCGGAATTCTCAATCGGGTGACGAACGGAGCCACATATGGACTTACCGAGGCTCGCCAACAGATAATCTTGATATCACAACATCCCAGGACACTTGGGAGAGTATGCCAGAGTCGTCATGACGATCGGGAAAATCTAGACGCGAAATGACCAAAATGCCCCTAACCTTAGTCTTTTGCACTTTTACCATTTTACCCTTTTGGCAAATGACCATTTTGCCCTTAAGTGACTTGTTTTAAGGCTGAACTCAGCCCCTCACACTCTCATTTTCGCACAGCCCTCTCAAAAAGAGAAGAACACCATAGTTACTCTTGAAGAAGCACCATTGTTGTTCTTGAAAAAGCTTGGTTTCTTGTTAGAATCACTTGATTCCTTGAGCAATCTTCCTTCATTTCAAGGTAAGATCACTTCTATGATCTCTTAGCTCCTTGAATATCTCTTTATTTCAAGATCAATCTTCATTTTCATGAAAATTATTTCTTAGATCCAAAAGTTTGAAAATCCATAGGAAATTGTAGAAAAATCATTTTGATGTGAGACCAATTTCTTTGAACTCACCTCATCATTCTCTACCTGAACCCAAGAGCTTGTGATTCAACTCTCATCATAGCTCAAAAAGCACATTAGGGCCGAACCCTTCTTGATGATGATGAATAGTGTTTTCATCAATTTTTGATTTCTAACACTTGATTTCATTCTTAGCTTTCCTAATGCCTTTGAATCCATGAAATGGAAAACTAAGATCAATTCCTAGCTTTATTCTCTTTAGGGTGGCCGAAACCCTCTTTGTGAGAATTGTTGAGTTTAGTTTGATTGTTGTTTAATGATTGATTGTTTGGTTGTTTGTAGTTGGTGACAATTATCAGGAGGTTCACAAACCGATCAACCGACTTTGATCCGGCAATCTGCTCTTCAACAGGTATGGGGAGAAGAACCTCATCACACCAAGATGGTGGTGGTGAAGATGGTTGTTTACTTTATGTGTGGGTGAAACCCTTTAGTTTGGGTTCACTTTTAATTGTTATGTTTGGTTAAGTTCTCTTCAAGAACAAGGTTGTCTTGATGAGTGTATGCTTTAGTATGTTGTAGTGTGCTTTAGCATATGTTGATGATGATATGATTGAATAAAAATCATTTTCATGTATGTTGGAAAACCTACTTTGATCACTAGATCAAGTATGGACTTCTATGCTTGATTATGAGACCATGATGTGTGATGGACTTGTATGTTTTGGTTATGATGTAATAAGGTGTAATTGTGGTTTGTCATAATTGGTGTGAGCTTTTGAGCTATATTTGCTTTGTTGGTGAAGCAAAGTCTCATGTGTTGTAGTAGGCTTTTGAGCTATAATTTCATTGGTGGCCTTAGTAAGAGGAAATATAAGAACATGTGTTGTTCTTGGTCTAGCAAGGTTTTGAAGTAAGAAAAACATGAAAACATGATTTCATAACCTATGTTTTCAAAGAGAAACAAAAGTGATTTTGATCCAAAGATAAAAAGAAGTTTTAACCTTTTAAGTGTGTCACCAAAGTGGAAAATGTCTTTTCTTTAGCCATAGGTTTGTTAATCAAACTAAGTGTTTCAAAAGAGAATTAATGAAGAAGTTAAGGAAAAGTGAAAACAGGGCACTCGTCCAGCGAACCCCGTCTCGCCTTGCGAGACAGAGGGAAGATAAGGCATTCGCCAGGCTAACATTGCCTCGCCTCGCGAGACAGTGGACTAGCCCGAGCAGCAAAGATGCAGCTTCTCTGCCTCGCGTAGCGAAGTAGTTCTCGCCCCGCGAACCGCCTAAGCAATGAAGAATTGCTGCTCTGCCTCGCGACGCGAGACAATTATCGCCTCGCGATGCAGAAGGTCGATTTGAAATACAGTTCTCTGCCTCGCGACGCGAGACAATATTCGCCTCGCGATACAAAGGATTTGTATAAGGAGCAAATACAGCTTTCAGCCTCGCGACGCGAAACTTCTATTCGCCCCGCGAGAGAGGAATTTCAAATGAGGTATCACTGCCTTAATTTAGCTAAGCGAATGTACTCTCGCTAAGCGAATTTCATGTTTTAGAAAATGCTAGAAGTGAAGTAAGTAGTTCAAATGTTGTTTCAAATCAAATGAGTTTTCAATCGTAAAAGTTGTTTGGTTTACAAAAGCAGTTTTCTAACTCAATCGTAAAGTTTTACGCGTGAAAAATCTAAGTTAAGTAATTAACTTAGAGTTGAAGACAAGGGTTAATTAAGTATGGTATGTGGTGGAACAAGACCATGTACTATACCATTGATGACTTAGTGCATCAATGAGTTCATAAGACTTAAGTGAAATCAACACTTGTTTCCTTAATTGAAAGACAAGGGATTAATATCTTAGAAAGGCTTAAAGACTTATCTAAGAGGATTCTCAATCCTTATTCATAATGCTTAGGACTTGAGACATAATTCATAAGACATAAACACAAACATGTAACGTTTTGGGTTTTGAAACAATAGTTCGATGACGGACCGATGATTCGGATCTAGGTTAATCGTTCAATTGTTTCTGTCTTGTGATAACTGGAATGAGAGAGATCCTGAGGCTGTGCAGGTATGGGACTGTACAGTGGAAGGAATCCTGAGGCTATGCAGGTATGGGACTATATAGTTAAGGGAAGGCATATAAGAATTGATTGGTACTACCCATACCAACAAGATTTATCTTCTTTTCGGGAGCTTAGAACATAAGAACTTTATAGTTAAGCGTGCTTGACTTAGAGTAATTATGGGATGGGTGACCTTCTGAGGAGTTTCCTAGAAAGCGTGTGAGTGAGGACAAAACACGCTGAAAAGACTTGTGTTGGTTTGTGGGGACAGTCGGCGATTCTGAAAGCAGTCTGGATCATTCCAAAGGAATCACGAGATATCTATCCGATGGATAAATGTTTTATAAAACAAAGATGTGTGTAGTTTCTAAGGAAGAGAACCTTAGTGAACCTTGAGGTCTATCCAATGGATAGACATTGCCTTATCGCATCTGCTTTGTGTAAGCATTGGCATTTCATGTGCATAGTTGTAAGGCCTTGAGCCTAGGAGTTGAGCTTACACCTTGATGCGGGTGCGAATCTTACGGTGACGATCTTCAATGGTCTTTTTGGAGGTATCAGGGTTGGAAAGGCTGACATGTGACCAGTTGGTGATTCTTCTGTGTTGTGGCGAATCCGTGCAATACACTGATATCCTCTACTAGATGCCGTACTTTTCATGTTTGGTCGAGAGTGTTACCGTAAAGCCAGATACGTGCACGTTACGAATGTTGTAGCATCTTGCTCATGGCTGGCAGAAACCGGAACATGTCCTCCCATTCACTCTCTCCGAATGTTTTGTTAGTTCCATGGAGTAGGGGTCAGAGTAGTACCCAGTGACATTGACATTGAGTCATATACATTGCATTGCATTGCATGGCTATTGATGTTTATGGCTATTGATGTTTACATTTACTGTTATACATCGCTGTTCTATTTAAGAATGCATTATATTGTACTGTTATTGTAACATGATTTATATTGAGAGTTTTAGTATGTTGTTTAACTGCTTAACATGTTGGGTACGCTGTTACCTGGTGAGTCATCCCGTTTTTACTACTGCTATTTTGTTGTGTTGATGAACGGGAATCTCACCCATATCTGTATGTTTTCTGCTGGTACTTGCTGTTGATGCTTGAACAGATGGACGCGACGATGGTTCGGTTCCGCAGTCCTTTTGAGTTCGGAGGTGGACTCTTTTTCTGTTTTAGTTTTGTTGTCGGCCAGACTATGTCAGTTTTTGTAGTACCTTTTGGGAGCGATGACTCCTAGTACTTATTGTATTTCTTATGTCAGTCATACATTAGACTTATGTCTATATATAGTAATGTTGTTATTTCTGTTTTCTATTTTCTGTATTATAATACTGTATGTATGCCCTAGTAATGCATGGTGAACCTAAGTTCACTTATTAGTAATATTTATTACCTTTACTAATCCCATTACATCTTTATGAAAATAAAAGAAAAAGAAAAATCGTATTTTCCGCATTAATAAATATTTTCGGCCTTATAAACGTTCGAAAGTGTGACACTCGGGAAAGGGTGTTGCAGGTTTATTGTCATGTTTATCGACGACATCTTTATTTACTCGTCGAGTAAGGAGCAACACCAAGAGCATCTTCGAGTGGTGCTGCAAGTGCTGAAGGACAAGCAGTTGTATGCGAAGTTGTCCAAGTGTGAGTTTTGGTTGGAAGAGGTTCAGTTTCTAGGCCACATGATCAACAAGAATGGAATCGCAGTGGATCCTGCAAAAGTTGAAGCCGTAGTGAGTTGGGAGAGCCCTAAGTCTGTAAGCGAGGTGAGAAGTTTTTTGAGTTTAGCGGGCTACTACAGGCGGTTTATCGAGGGATTCTCTAAGATTGCGTTACCCATGACGCAGTTAACGAGAAAGGGAAAGACGTTTGGGTGGTTAGAAGCGTGTGAGCAGAGTTTTTCAGAGTTAAAGCTGAGGTTAACCACGTCGCTAATGTTGGTTTTACCGGATCCATTAGGACGTTTTGACGTATTCTGTGATGCGTCATACCAAGGATTGGGTTGTGTCCTCATGCAAGAAGGGAGAGTGGTGGCGTATGCCTCCAGGCAGTTGAGAGTGCATGAACGGAACTACCCGACTCATGATCTGGAGTTGGCTGCGATAGTGTTTGCATTGGAGATATGAAGACACTATCTCTATGGTGCTAAATTCAGCATATTTAGTGATCATAAGAGCTTGAAGTATCTATTCGACCAGAAGGAGTTGAACGTGAGGCAGAGAAGGTGGATGGAATTCATAAAGGATTATGAATTCGACCTGCAATACCATCCAGGTAAGGCGAATGTAGTAGCGAATGCGCTCAGTAGGAAGTCCCTACACGTATCGGTCATAATGGTACGAGAGCTCGAGTTGTTAGAGCAGTTTAGAGATTTGAATCTAGATGTGGAAATCGTCAAGGATAAGATGAATCTAGGGATGATAGAGGTGACTAGCGATTTCCTGAATCTGCTTTGGAGAAGGCAAGCGGAGGATGAGTACCTTTAACCGGTTGATCGAGGAGTGTGAAATGTCAGAGTTTAGGAGAGGAATGGATGGCCTCATTAGGTTAAGTGACGGAGTTTGTGTGCCTGCGGATAGCGAAGTTAAGAATATGATCTTGGAAGAAGCACACAAGAGAAAGTTGAGCTTTCATCCAGGGGCTACTAAGATGTACCAAGATTTGAAGAAGCTATTTTGGTGGCCAGGGATGAAGAAAGATGTGGTAGCTTATGTCCTATCCTGCTTGGTGTGTCAGAAGGCGAAGGTTGAACACCAGAAGCCAGCAGGGTTGTTGCAATCGCTAGATGTTCTGGAGTGGAAGTGGGATAGCATTGCAATGGACTTTGTTTCTGGGATACCAAGAACTCAGAAGAGGTGTGATGCAATTTGGGTCATCAAAGATAGATTGACGAAATGTGCTCATTTCCTACCTATCAACTTGAATTACTCTCTGGAAAGATTGACTCAGATCTACATCAGGGAGGTGGTGAAGCTACATGGCGTACCTTCAAGTATTATCTCAGACCGAGGTCCGAGGTTTCCTTCTAGGTTTTGGAGAAGCTTTAACGGGGCGTTGGGAACTAAGTTAAGGTTGAGTTCTGCGTATCATCCGCAAATGGATGGTCAGTCAGAACGGACGATTCAATCGCTGGAAGATCTGTTAAGAGCATGTGTGTTGGAACACACAGGGAGTTGGGACGATTTTCTTCCTTTGATTGAGTTTGCCTACAACAATAGTTACCACACAAAGTATCGGGATGGCGCCGTATGAAGCTTTGTATAGGAGGAAGTGCAGAATTTCGTTGTGCTGGTTCGAGACGGGAGAGAATCATTTGTTAGGTTCGGAGTTGGTGCAACGAACGACGGAACAGGTTAAGTTAATCCGGGAAAAGATGAAAGCTACAAGGGATAGGCAGAAGAGCTATGCTGACAAACGGAGAAGACCCCTAGAGTTCCAGGAGGGCGATCATGTATTTCTAAGAGTTACTCCAAGGGAGGGAGTTGGCAGGGCAATTCGATCCCGAAAGCTTACACCCAGATTCGTAGGACCATTTCAGATTCTTCGCCGAATTGGTCCAGTAGCTTACTAGATAGCCTTACCGCCAAACTTGTCAAACCTTCATGACGTCTTTCACGTCTCTCAGCTTAGAAAGTACTACCCCGATCCATCGCATGTGTTAGAGCCCGAATCAATCCACTTAAGAGAGAACCTTGAATACGAGGCTTTACCTACTCGGATAGTGGATAGAAAGATCAAGGAGCTTCGCGGTAAACAGATTCCTCTAGTATGGGTTGAATGGGACCCAAGAACCGGAGATTCAACATAGGAACGAGAAGCACAGAAGCGCCAGCTGTATCCGTCTTTGTTTACAGGTATGAACAGGGAATTTCGACGACGAAATTCTCTTTAAGGGGGGTGGTAATGTAACATCCCTGTTTTTCGTAACCCTAATTAAGGTGGATGACCTTGATTAGGTATTCGTATGGTTGTGTGATTGCTTGTGTGTTAGTTTGGTACCTAGTTGGAAGTTTAGGAATAGGTTTGAACAAGGTTGGAAGTGCCTAAGGTGTAACATGAGAAACTGGGGAGGTTAGAGCGTGAGAGAACCCCACGCTCAAACGTTGAGACGCTTAAGCGTGGGAGTAGTTGGACGCTTCAGCTTGTTGAGTGCGCTGTGCAGCTGCTCTGAGTTTGGACGCGTGTGAGACACGTGTCAGGCCAAGGAGCAGGTGGAGTGGACGAGGTTTCATGCTCGAGCGTGGAGAGATCCCACGCTAGAGCGTGGCAACGCTAGCTCAAGCGTGCAAAGTGATGGACGCTTAAGCGTGGACAGCAGAAACCATAAGTGAAGCTTCTACTTTCATCTTCTCATTCTGTACGAATTGGAGAGAGATTCTACGAGTTTGGGAGAGAAACTCCGGGTTTTAGAGTGAGAAAGCTTGAGGTTAGAGGTGATCGAGCCGCCGGAACGCGATTCCGACTACACCGTTGTGATCGTGGCGAAGTTATCTCCGACTCCAGCGGATTCGTTTCTCGATTCGCCACAGGTAAACTCGGATCCCTAACACGTGTTCTTCGTGTTCTTGGCGTTCTTCGAGTCTTTACCTTCTCTTTGATCTTTTGGGCCTGCCCCAGGGCTACCACTATTGCGTATGTGTTGCGCTCGTGATTAGGGCAAAGTCCGTGCTCATGATTGCTTATGATTCTGAGCTTGAGGCCACGGTTGAGGGGCTATTTGGAGCTGCCGTGGAAGGGGGCTGTGAGCTTGAGGAAGGAGGAGCAGCCGGTGATTGCCTAGATTTGCGTGTCGATTGTTCAGGTGGGGAGAAAGAGATACACATGTCGGGGAAGCAAGCGTAGACTATATAGTTTTTTTGTTTGTGTGTGTGTGTAGGGGAACCCTAAGCCCTACGTGAGGTTGAGCCCTGACGAAGAACCTAGACCCTGGGTTAAGTCTACTTCGGGCTAGCGCCGCTATGTTGATTCCCTAGGTTAGCAGATTATGTTGACTGACGTGATGTATGTACGGCTACTTTGTGAGTATCTGTTTATCTGCTAACTATGGTATGTAGTGTATCTGTATCATAAAATTGCAAGTTGTTGTATGAGATATTTTACTGTTGCATTGAACATGCCAATATTGATGAAATGCTGTATGTATCTCGAAATGCGTGTATGCATGAGAATTGGAGGTTTAGGCCGATTAGGTCTTTGACCCCGTGGTGGACGTTTGAGGTGGTAGTTGAGATTGAGGTTATAGTTGGAGCTGGAAGCTTGTAAGTTATGGCGGGAGCTTGGAGCTCGTATGGTACAGAGCGAGCTTGGAGCTCATATGGTACAGTTGGAGCTTGGAGCTCGTGTTGCTAAGAGCAAAGTTGCATATGTCGTTATATCAGCTCAAGGAAGATGGATGACATGCATAGCAAATGCATTTGATGCCAAGTGGCAAGCCGTATGCTGTGAGGCATACGAGGTTGGTGCAGCGAGTGCGGGTGCGGAAAACGGAAGGGAAGGTCTATGTGACCTCGGGGATATACTGGACACAGGTGTACTCACAAGAGATCGATGAGGTAGCCTCTATCGTGTCGTGCCGGTCCTGGACATGTCCTACTATCCCAACTAGACCCTGAGCCTTTCCAGTTGCCGGTGGATCTTCCGAGGAGGCCGAGATAGCCCTCCTTGTCCGGGACAATTGAGCGGTGACACACTCTTATGGGTCACGACGAGCGGAACGGATTATCGAAACAAACCAACTTATGGTCCGTTGAGCGGACGAGATGTTGCCCTTAGTAGGGTGCTAGTACCGGTCGGCATGCATAGAAAGAGTATGTGTCACATCTAGCTAGGGAACGACCGTGGTGTCGAGACACTGAGAGATGATTGTGTTTGCTATATAGGCTGCATTGCATCATCCCTATATTTGATATGTTGTATATCTTATCTCCCTGCTTCTTTTCTTTGTATTTGTATGCTCATTCTATGAGTAAACGAGGAGCTAGCAGTACCAGAGGATGGACCTAAGGAGACACTCGTTGCACCGAGGATGCCGGTGCTAGGGGATATTGAGATTGTATACCACGACGATAGAGGATGGTGGGTGGACCCCTCGACCTTTTTGGTTGTATATACAGGACCAGTTAGCTTGATCTTCCGAAATGGTACTCCACCGTATGCAGACATCATTGGACCCTATCATGTTTACCAGTTCCTTCCCTTTCCAAGGATATGGCGACCACCGAGCCAGAGAGAGCAGGACTACAGATGGGTGGCACCAAAGACTTCAGCTGTGTCCATCAGGAGGGGCTTCGTGCATAGAGGCCAGAGGAGACGTTCAGATAGGTACATGAGGGCGGCCCTGAGGCGCCGCATAGTAGTGTCGAGTTCCTCCTCCGAGTACGAGCCTGTGCGGGTTTATAGGCTTACACACGGAGAGGGACAGGGTAGCTCAAGTCATCCCTACCACTGATGGTGAGGGTTAGCCAGTGCGTTTTCTTCTAGGACTGAGTGGAGAGGCTGATGTATTTTGAGTGTAGGGCTGGGGAGCGCTGGTGAGGATGTCTGAGAGCTTTTCTTCTCTTTTTGGAGTCCTGTTGTACATGTTTTATCTTTCAGTTTCAGTTGTACAATGATGTATGTATTACAGTAGCCCTACTAAGGGGGCAACCACGTAAATACTTATATAATGCATGTATATGTTTTATCTTTCCCTTTGTGCTTTACTCTGATGCATGCTTTTATATACGTGCTTATCGTGTATGCTTTACCTTGTTGCCTTTCGTTTAATAAGCGCGTAATAACATCACCAGGTTATAGTTAATAATAACTTAGTAGGCGAGTTCTGAACCTAATAGGATTATCCTATGTAAGTGGAGTCGTCTCATAGAACTCATCGCAGCTTAAAGCTGAAGTGATTATGTTCCTTGCCCTCAAATTGTATTGGACCCTTTTTCTTTCCTCGTCAGTCCAGAGACTTCTTTGTTTTTTCCACCACTGCATTATTGACAAAATGGGTGGGGACAAATGGACCATTTTCCACAGCATCCTAAACTTCGAGGTCCACAGCCTCAAGAAAGATTTGCATTCTTTCTCTCCAATAACCATACCCTTCACCATTGAAAGATGGGGGTCTAATGGAATGTCCCTTAAATTTGTTTGAAGTCATGTTACCTCTTGAGGCGGTTAGGCCTATAAGCAAGAGTTAAGCTCTGATGCCACTTGTTGACAAGTGACTCCAAACATAAGAATGGGGTGAATTGTGTGTAAGGTGTATTTTTAAAAACTTTTTGCATAGCAGAGCACTTTAGAAAATAAATAACTTGAATTTAAAGTGCGTTGAATAAATTGCAATAAAATAAATGACTTGTATTTAAAATGCGTTAAATAAATTACAATAAAATAAATGACTTGTATTTAAAGAGCGTTAAGTAAATTGCCGTAAAATAAAAAGCAAGAAATGAAATGAAAGACTTGCAGTTTTATCTTGGTTCGGCTACCGAATACCCCAGTAGCCTACGTCCAGTCCCCAAGGTCAACCACCAAGGGTTTTCACTCAATAACTAGCTTTTAAATCAGGTTCAGCTAGAAACCTTCACAAATAAGAGTACTCTTCACAGACCAGGGATATCATCTCCCCCAGTGACAGAGTCTCAAGAGAAAAACCTTCTCTTAAACAACTATGGGATTCACACCCAAAAATAAGAACAATAAAAAGCGAGAGATGTAGCACTCAAAAGTGCAGATAAGAAATCACAACTTGAAGCAAAATTACAATCTCACTTATATGGAGTATAAAGCTCTCTCTCAATATGTGTATGATCAAAGTGTAATATTGGTGAGATTATTTGAAAAAGATTTTGGCAGAGTTTTAGCGCAATAAGAAAATAGGGCAGTCGATTGTTGTTTCTGAAACGCATCCCAAGGCATTCCATTTATAGGAAAAGAATTAGGCCCATGGGAATTAGGTTAAGCCCATTTTTACTATTTGTGGTTCGAGCTAAATAATCGATTATTTTAATTTAATAATCGATTATTCCCTTTTAATCCAAAAACGCACTGAGAGACAGTAGCATCATAATCATTATG
Organism: Ammopiptanthus mongolicus; assembly: GCA_039655645.1. Lineage (NCBI taxonomy): Eukaryota > Viridiplantae > Streptophyta > Magnoliopsida > Fabales > Fabaceae > Ammopiptanthus > Ammopiptanthus mongolicus. The sequence continues at coordinate 31,237,114 of CM077344.1, forward strand.
ATAATCGCTTATGGGTTCTCTGTCTCAGAGTCTTTTACAATGCGTATATAAAACATCGATTAAATAATCGAATAATCATAATATAAACATCGATTATGGAATCGATTAAGTCAATAATCGATTATAGTAATCGATTACCTTCACTGTTTCGAGCTGTTTCTTTTCAGATATTGATAATCGATTATGATTATCTTATAATTGATTATGATCATTTGTAAGCCAGTTGAATTTAAACTTAACGGTTGAAATTGATTTTACCAATCAAAGAACTTACGGCCTATTAAGTTTATTATAGTTACTCTTTCGATTATGTGTGTGTGTGATTGATTTTAGATTGAGATAGCTTTACCACCATGTACAACAGAATCTACAACACACAATACAAATATGAAAATCCCTTCACCCCTTTTGAAAGACTTGATCATCTGAGATAATTGTTTCCGCTTTTTGCAATCTAGTCCTTCTGGGTCGTTTCGTTTTGTCATCCATCAAAACTTTAACTAATCCTGTCAAGGCATATATTCACACTCATTTGTATCAGAGCAGTTTGGTTCTACAATGGACTATGGAAGTCTGGAACAGTTGCTGCGAGTCTGGAAAGTGTACTGGCTTTAACGGTTGATACTCGAGTTGTACCAACTAAGTTTGGATTGGGTAGAGTGTCCGATGCGCTAATTATTGTAACACCCTTTCCGGAGGCATCACATTTGCAGGACATTTTATAAAACTATAAGGTCGAAAGACGGGTTAATTAAAATCACTTAGGAAAGTTGGGGTAAATTTTCTTTTTCGCAAGGCATAAATGTAAAAGCTCGTGATTATATACCTGTATGTGTAAATAAAGCAAATGAGACGGTTCATAATGTAAGGTCATAAGGTTGTAAGAGAATTACATTAAATCCAACCCCACTACTGAAAACAATTACAAGATACGGACCCAACATAAAGATTTGCAGATGCAGCTCCTAAAATAAAGTACTTGGAGATGCAGCTCCGTTAAAGATAAAACAAGACATAGACGCACTAAGCTGGCGAAAAGACACTGAACAGAAGAGTCATTTACCGACACAACCCCTAGATCCCCATTCTAGTCCCTCCTTAAATGACGATAGAATGAATCAGATAGGGGTAACACGGTAAACTACTATATCCTTTCGCCTTCCCATAAAACACGAGGGGAAAGGCTCGGGATTATCCGGAGCATTAGACTACCCAATAGCTCACGAACCATCGGCAGACACTCTCGATTCCAAGAGAAGAAAAACAGACAAAGCATGCATGTCATAGCCTTGAACCATCTGGAACGTGAGAACGACACCTCCAAGAGACTCCACTGGTCCACTCTCAAGCCCAAGCATTCGTCCCTCCGGTTGATCAGTCGGGATAGCGGGGATATATGCTAGGAGCGTCAACAACATCTCAACACAGCAATCTTATGAAACAACAAGGATACATAGCAAGAGAATATAAAGTAATGGGTGAGATTCCCAATCACCAACACAGTCATACAGCAAATGAAGATAGCGCGACACACATATCATCATGAATCATCAATACACAACAATACAGTTAAGCCAATTAACAGAATCATCAAATCCATGTCATGTTACGCGATGTTCATGATGCATTCACTATGCAAATGGGTATGACTCTCCTACTCCATGGAGCTAACAAAACGTCGGAGAGAGTGAATGGGAGGACTTGTTCCTTATATGCCAGCCATGGGCAAGATGCTATAATATTCGTAACGTGCACGTATCAAGCTTTTATGAAACATTATACACCAAACATGAAATGTACGGCATCTAGTCGAGGATATCAGTGTATTGCTGGGATTCGCCACGATGCAGAAAAGCTACCAACTGTTCACATGTTAGCCTTTCCAACCCTGATACCTCCAAGACCATTTAAGACGTCACCGTAACATTCACACTTGCATCAAGGTGTAAGCTCAACTCCTAGGCTCGAAGCCTTACAGACTCATGCAACATAATGCCAATGCTTACACAAAGCAGATGCGATAAAATGTCTATACATCATATAAACCTCGTGATTCCACAGGAATCTTCTCATATAGGTCTTTCACCATTAAAGTGCTTTATAACATTTATCCATCGGATAACTTCAAGATTCACCAAGGTTCTCTTCCTTAGGAACTTCGCACATTTCAAGTGTTTTAAAATTTTATCCGCTGGAAAAATCTCGTGATCCCTCCGGGATCGAGTCATCACAAGATTATACAGTTAGACGGTATTCTCGAGTCCGACTCATCGGCCCGTGATCGAACTACTGTTTTACCACAAAACGATTCGGGTTTGTGTACACGTCTTATGATATCATTTGTCGAGTCCTAAATGAGTTATGTAATAGGATTGAGAAAATCCATTTATTAATTACTTAGATCTTTTCTAATTTACGAGGTCACTTGTTTCTTAAGCAACTAAACAATTCTTGATTCATTTAAGCCTTATGAATCCATTGATGGGTAAATCATCAATAGTATAGTATATGGTCTTGCTTCACCATAAACCACACCTTATATCTCTTTTATTTTGAGTTAAGTGTTTAGTTTAAGAAAATCCATTTGACTTGAACTCATTTGTTCTCAACTAAAAGTCAAGGGTTGAAAATGCTTAAAATAGTTTGAAATAGGTTTTTCCTTTCACAAATTATTCCTTAACTAAAAATCACCATTACTTAGGTACACTAGTACCAAATCATTTAGCAAAATACTTTAAAATCCTTAGAGGATTTAAATGGAATAACTCCTCTATTCCCACTTGTTTTAAGTCAAATGCCCAATAAGTTTCAAGTGTGATTTTCTATATCAAAATCCGTATCCATCTAAGTTTTCAAATGTTAAATCTTATATTACAAAAACACTAAGTTGAGACTTCATGAGTAATCTCACTCAAAGTCCAAAAATTGGTTAAAAGCTCTCTAAGTTCGAAAATAGAAGTTTCCCTTTTTTTATAAACTTGAAATCAAATAAGTTGATAAGTCATTTTTGAAGTCATAAAACATCAAGTCAAGGTTTTAAAAACATTTTCACATCTAAGAGGCCAATATGACCTAATCCAACCGTGGTAAATTAAGTTAGGTTTTATTCTTCAAAAACGTAGTTCCATTTGATTTTTGAAACACATTTAGGTTACCTTAAACCATTAGTTGAAGGTTAAAATATTTTTCGTTTAATGAATATTTTGATCTCTGCAAATAGGACAAGATTTGGTTTTAGTCCCTCTAAAATTTTTTCATAGGTTTTGGTCCCTAAACATTTTAAAACTTTGAAATTTGTCCCTGCTATTAGGGAACCTCCGTTGAGTGATGACGTGGCAGACGGAGTGCCACGTCATTAGTGCCACATGTACAAAATATTAATTTTTAATTCCATAAAAAAATTTAATAACTTTTTAGTCCTTGCAAAGTTTACCAATTTTGGTTTTAGTCCCTGTAAAAAAATATTCTTAGGATTTCGTCCTTATAATCTCAATTTTTTTGTAAATAGTCCTTACCTTATGGAATGCGTATCTTCCTCTATACTTTTTCGAATTGAGTGAAACCATATTAGAATTAAAGCTAATATCTGAAAGTGAAACAGGGAAACACAAGAAGGGGGGTTGAATTGTGTTTCTTAACCGATTTTTGAAAACCCTCTTTTTTAGGCAAACGTTTAAGGCAGGTAAGATGAAAGAACACACCAAAACGATTATAAGCGTTTAAGATACTTTGTTTTCAATCCCCAAGTTAGTAATATATAAAAAATTAACAAGATAGGGATAGAGAGATTCACACAGAGATATATCCTGGTTCACTCTTTCAAATCAAAGAGCTACGTCCAGTCTCTTCCCTCAGAAGGTTTATCCACTAAAACTCTTAGCACTTTTCACAAGTTGTTTCCAAGTCTCTCCAAGACTACGACTCCAAGTATTCTACACCTCTCCAGGCTATAAGTATTCTTTTACAGACAAGCCTCTTTAGGCTCAACAAATCCTAAGATTTGAGAGGGGTTTTTCTGAGCTTTTTACAAACTCACTACAGTGAGAGTTTTACACGATATAGCTCTTTAACAATCTGTTTGCAACTTTACAATGAAAGAATGAGAAGGTTTACAGATTAATTACTAGAGAGTGAAAGCTTTGAGGCTTTTGTTTGCATAATGAATTCCCTTGAATATTTTCTTGCTCGTGTGTTCTCTATTTTGCTTCTTCAGAGGAGGGTCTTCTTATAGCTTTGTCTTGATCTTCTGATTTCAAAACAGTGGGAAAACTTTTTCGTTTAGACACATTCAAATATCTGCTAGGCACAGAATCATTTGCTAGTTGTTCTCCGTTGTGTATTTGTCCTTTTAGAATGAGGAGGTAGTAACATCTTGAATGGTAGCAGACTGATTTTGCTTTTATGGCCGACAAGCATTTTGCTCTACGTGATTCTTTGCTCTACGTGGTTTGCTTTGTACGACGTTCGTACCTTCTTTTGTCTTATGTGAAAAAGATATTTCCTTATAACCAATTAAGACTTTTGAATAAGAGAGAGCCACGTCATCTGCAGAATGAAGTTAGTGGACGCACAGGCATATATAAAAAGTTGGACGCACAATTTATATAGACAGTTGGACGCATAAGTAGTGTAGACAATTGGACGCACAATATGTATAAACATTTGGACGCAAAAACAGTGTAAACAATTGGACACACAATATAGACAATTGGACGCACAATACTATATGATCATGTTTTGTACGTAAAGCTTTACCACTATAGTCCAACAGATTATTTGGACGAACCATGTAGTTTCTTTGGACGAAGATATTGCAGTGAGCTTTTTGTCCTTTAAGAGCAAGGTGAAACTTTGGTTTTTAGATAACTATCTGAAGTCAGAAACATACAAAGGTGTTTTGACCTTATTGATTAGCATAAACTTGACTTTGAGTAAATTCAACAATCATATAATAATTTTGTTAATCATTAAAACTTTTAGGGGTCATTAGCCATTACTGTTTTGGTTCTAACAATCTCCCCCTTTTTTATGATGACAAACATTATTATGAAGCATGTTTTTGAGATAGTATAAACAATATTTCTTATGTATAAAAGCTCCCCCTGAGATTATGCATTTGCATATTGAAGACATAATTCAGAACATAAGTTTTATGAAAGCATAAAAACAAGACATATAACCAAACTTTCAAATTCTACTTTCATTTCATATTTATTCACACATTTCATTTCATATATTCTCCCCATGTTTGTCATCATACAAAAGGAAAGAAGGGAAGATGCACATCATTGTCAACAAAAAAAATGAAAAGATTCTAAGGAGATGGAGGAGGAAAGTCAGGAAAGATGCGATGAAGGTAGGAGAACATCTGATCCATCTTTCGATCCAACTCTTGAGTGACCCTTGCTGAGATCCGATCTACCAAGAAGTCAGCAACTTTAGGAGACAGACCAGGGGATAGAGAGGGAGCCGAATCTTGAGCAGGGCGGGCTTCTTTAGCTGTAGAAGAGTTGACATCTTCCTCATCTAGATGTAGTTCCACAGTGTCTCCAGACAAGGTGGAATTAGCATCAAGACATTCAGTGTGCTGAACTGAGCTGGCTTCCGCTTGGGAATAAGGAACAGCAACAGCTTCACAGTTTGCATCTTTGAGTGGACCAGAAGACTCAGCACAATAGGCATTTGCTTGGGTCTCAGGTGCAGGCAAAGACACAGGAGAAGTATCCATTGGAACCTCTGAAGATGTGGCCTTTTCATGAGAGTACCATGGAAGCAAAAGAACAGGAGGAGGAGAAGATAATTCCGGGACCTGTGATGGTGGTACAGAGGGTGAAGCATCTTGAGCTCCTTGGTGTTCATCTGAGGATAGGATGACAGGTGAGAGAGGTGGAGATGGGAGTGGGGAAACAGGTTGTTATGTGGAGGGGGTGGAGGTTGAGGAGTCTGGGGTGAGGATTTTGGGTCTAGGTGGTTGTTGGGCTACAGTTTTGATTCGCATTGGTTTAGGTTGAAGAGGGATGGACACAGATAGTTTAGGATTGGGGTGAAGGGTAGAAGATGGTTCTTCAGAAGGAGTGGAGGGTACAGAAGAAACAGACGGGTTGGGTAAGGTTGAGGGTGATGGAGATACCTTATTTTTCTTAGTAAGAATGAGGGCAATCGGAACATCATCCTCATCATCTTCTTCATCGTCTTCGTCCACTAGAAGCTTCCTCTTTCTGTAATTAGGTTTAGAGGAACCAGCTTCTAGACCAGCTTGAGATGATACAAGAGCCTGCTGCTTTGAGCCTAAGTCAACTTTAAGCAAAGGACCATGTATCTCTTCAACAAAAGGAACAAACACACCACTAAGCTTGATGAACTTTTCTCCATGGATGGTGTAAGCAATACCTTCCATCATTGAGGCAAACTCCAGACTCGGCTTTTCTTCCAACTCTTCAAAAACGTTTTGAGTCTGAGCTTGAGTGGACGAATCAGAGAAGACAAGAGGAGGATTGGAAACGTTTTGAGTCTGATGCTTCCTTCTCTGACAGCTTTGAGGATCGTCCATATGTTGAGCTTGAGCAGTAATGGACTGAGCTTGATCAAAAGCCACCACTGATTTGAGTTGCATTTTGGAGAGGTTCGCCTTTCCAAGCACAGGGCAGCTTACAGTTTGATAGGAGGTTCTGATGCTAGGATGAACCTTGTTGAGCATGTGATGAATCCCTTGATTTTCAAAGATGCGGGAGAGAAGGATTGCATATGTAATGGTTTTAATAGAAAGGACATCAATGCAATTTTCTTTGAAACGGTCAAAGAGAAGAGAGGGAAGATTAACCTTTATACCATACAGCAGATGGGTGAGTAGAAAACAATGCATCTCATAGATGGATTCTTTGGACCCAGCTTTGTGGAGAACGGCCTTTTTCAAAATTTGATTAAGAACTCTGGCTTCGTCCTTCATGATAGCAGCACGAAAGAGTGTATTTGGCTGAGCATCGGGATTTCTCAGGAAGTTAAAGACGTTGTCTTTTCCTCCAAACTTGTTGTGCCAAGTTTTGAAATAGGTGGCACCGAGAGATAGACACCCAATAGCAGAAGCTATAGAAACTTTGGAGACTTCAACCTTCTATGTCCCCAGAACAAACCTAGAAATGAGACCTTCTTTTTCTAGGTGAGCGGTCTTCCAAAACTCAGTTAGAAGTCTTGGATAGACTTCTGGATAGTTGATGAAGAAATGATCCCATCCAGCACCAATGATGTAGATCCTGAAGTTTACTCCCAATCTGGCTAGCATGTTCAAGTCGATCTGGTGCTCAATGTTGATCTGGCAGTTGTCTGGAATCTCGCGAGTTGGATGTCCAAAAGGTGAGATAGTCTCTTGAGGAATGCTGCTTCCTTCTCCAGATGAACGCAGATTTCTCCCCATATTTTTCAGACGAGTGAAGAGAGTGAAGATAAACAGTTGAGAGTGAGAGAGAGAGAAAGAGGAGATTTCAAAGAGAGGACGGTTGGTAAGGTTTGAGCTCACGGGTTGAGGTTAATATAGAGAAGAGAAAAGTAACCGAGATGGCAGAGAAAGTAACTGTGGTTATAGAACCATGATGACTAGCGTTTACCGAGGGAGGCTACTTAAGAGTGAAGTATCAGACGCACGCTGTTTGACGTGACCCGAGAGTGCTGCCTCAGCATAGAAGTTATGTGCAGGACAAATAAAGAGTTTTTAACAAAAAAATAATTATGACATATAATAAATATCACAATATAATGACGTAAGCTGATAGAAAGCAATAAATGGACGCAGTCATTTAATGCGCATGCTTTTCTGACACAAGCGTTTATTGTACGCAAGGTCATTCAACATAGAGCATGTTGAGCTGTTTTCTTATTGAAGAAAATCTATCATCTGCAAGAGGTTTTGTGAATATATCTGCCCACTGGTGGTCAGTATCCACAAATTTTTATCAAACACACCTTTTTCAATGTAATCACTAATAAAGTGATGTTTGATTTCTATATGCTTAGCCCTCGAATGCAATATAGGATTTTTCAATAAATTTATTGCAGTAGTATTATCACAATAAATTGGAATCTTACTTTCATGAATATTGTAATCTTCCAGTTGATGCTTAATCCATTAAAGCTGTGAGCAACAACTAGCCGCAGAGATATATTCAGCTTCAGCAGTTGATAAGGCTATGGTGCTTTGTCTTTTACTGGACCATCCATGAGATGGGATTATTTCCAAGATAATGACATCCACCACTTGTACTTTTTCGTTCAATTCTATTTCCAGCATAGTCAGCATGATAATATCCCATTAATCTGTACTCATTGGTTTTCTCATAAAATAAACTCAGATTAGAAGTACCTTTTAGATATCTAAAAATTCTTTTGACAGCAGTTAAATGATTTTCACATGGATCAGCTTGAAAACGTGCACAAAGACATACATTAAACATTATATTTGTTCAGGACGCAGTGAGATATAAAAGAGATCCGATCATACCTCTGTAAACCTTTTGATCTACATTTTGAACTTTGTTGTCTTTGGTCAGAATGAACGTTGGGTGCATAAGTTTACTCATTGGCTTGCTATCATCCATTTGAAATTTCTTCAAGAGATCTTTAGTGTACTTGGTCTGGTGAATGTATACACCCTTTGAGGTTTGTCTTACTTGCAGACCCTAAAAGAATTTGAGCTCTCCCATCATGCTCATTTCGAATTCTTTCATCATAAGATCAGAAAATTCCTTACAAAGAGAATCATTAGTAGATCCAAAAATAATGTCATCAACATAGATTTGAATTATTACAAAATTATCTTTATTTGTTTTCTTAAACAAATTCGTATCTACCTTTCCCATACAAAAGCCATTTTCCATGGGAAAGGAGCTGAGTTTCTCATACCAAGCTCTAGGAGCTTGTTTGAGTCCATATAAAGCTTTCTGAAGCTTATATTCATACTAAGGATGGGAATGATCTTCAAACCCACGGGGTTGCATTACATAGACTTCTTCATTAATTAATCCATTCAGAAAAGCACTTTTAACATCCATTTGATATAAGGTTATGTTATGATGAGCAGCAAAAGATAGTAAGATATGTATAGCTTCTATTCTAGCAACAGGAGCGAAGGTTTCAGTGTAATCAATACCTTCTTCTTCAGAATAACCTTGTGCTACTAACCTTGCTTTGTTTCTCACAACCTTTCCATTTTCATTCATCTTATTTCTAAATACCCACTTTGTTCCAATAATGGATTTATCTTTAAGTTCTTGAACCAATGTCCAAACTTTGTTTCTCTCAAACTGATTGAGTTCTTCTTGCATAGCCAAGATCCATCCATTATCCTAGAGAGCTTCATCCACAGTTTTTGGTTCTAACTCAGAGATGAAAGCTGAATCAGCTTGATTTCTGAAGGTTGACCTTGTTCTTACTTTGTCACTGGGTTGACCAAGAATTTGATCTTCAGGATGGTAAACTTTGAATTGCCAAGTTTTCTGGCTATCACTAGACAAGTGAGGATTGTGATTATCAGCTTTGACATCATCGAAGATTTCCTTTCCATTGTTAGTTGGACGATGATCATTAAGATCCAGATCTTTAGGAGATTCATCCAGCTTTGATAATGTCTTATCAAGCTTCTTATCATCAAATTTAACATGAATAGATTCTTCGACAATTAATGATCTACAATTATAAATTCTGAAAGCTTTAGATGTTTCAGAGTATCCTTAGAAAATACTATTATCAACTTTAGCATCAAATTTTCCTAGATTATCTTTAGTGTTTAATATAAAACAGACACATCCAAAAGTACGAAAGTATGATATGTTGGGTTTTCGTCCTTTCCACAGTTCATATGGAGTCTTTTTCAGTATTGGTCTTATGTATACTCTATTTTGAATATAGCATGTTGTGTTAACAGCCTCAGCCCAAAAGTTCTTAGAGACAGAGTTATCATTGAGTAATGTTCTTGCCATCTCTTGAAGAGACCTATTCTTTCTCTTAACGACCCCATTTTGTTGAGGTGTTCTAGGGGCAGAGAAATTATGAAGAATACCATTTTCTTCACAGAATAGTTGGAAGTTTACATTCTCAAACTCTCCTCCATGATCACTTTGGACTGAATTGATACATATACCTTTCTCATTCTGAATCCTTTTACAGAATATTGAGAATACCTCAAAAGACTCGTCTTTGTGAGCTAGGAACATTACCCATGTCCATCTAGAATAATCATCAATAATGACAAGTCCATATTTCTTTCCACTTAGAGAGGCAATCCTTGTTGGACCAAACAAATCTAATTGTAGCAATTCTAAACGTCTGGATGTTGAAACAATATTCTTTGAATTAAAAGAATTTTTAACTTGTTTCCCCTTTTGACAGGCATCACAGAGAGCATCTGATTTATAGGCCACCTTTGGTAATCCTCTTACGAGGTTATGCTTTTGTAGCTTTGAGATTAATCTCAGGCTTGCATGACCAAGTTTCTTGTGCCAAATCCATTGCTCATCATTCACAAACATTAGACAGGATACATTTTGATTGGAGAGGTCCTCCAAGTCAATTTTATATACATTGTTTTGCCTCTTAGCAGTAAATAGAGTGGACTCATCAGCATATTTGACTATACATTTATCTTTGTTGAAAGACACTACAAACCCGCTGTCACACAGTTGGCTTATGTTAAGTAGATTGTGTTTTAGCCCTTCAACTAACAACACATTATTTATTGAGGGAGAGTTATTCTTACCAATCTTACCAATACCTACTATCTTTCCCTTTTGATTGCCACCGAAAACAACTGATCCCTCAGACTTTGGCTTTAGGTCTAGGAACATAGTCCTTTCTCCCGTCATGTGTCATGAGCATCCACTGTCCAGGTACCATGATTGGTGTTTTCTTTCTGTTGTCAAGCAAGTTTGCAACAGAGATTATTTTACTTTTAGGTACCCAGATAGACTTCGGTCCTTTTTGGTTAGTTGCAGGTGACTTATAAGTTCTAGCTTTTCTTTTGTGTAAGCATCTGGACGCAGAGTGTCCATTTTTACCACAAATAGAACAAATACATTACTCTTTTTGTCTCAGAAATTTTTGGATTTTATTTTTCATATCCAATGCCAGATTTATCATAGGGAGATCTATATCTAAGAATTAGATTGAGATTCTTAGATCCATCAGTGAATTTAGATAGACTATCAGTTAAGTAAGTAACTCGACGCTCAAGTTTCTCAACTTCACAGGATGTACTGGACTTAGAGCTTGAGATTTCAGTTAGGCTGATTATCTCATCTCTCAGTTCTCCATTCTCAATTTTGACTTTGTCAAAGTCTTTATTGAGTTTGAAAATGAAGAGCCTTATATTCAGAATAAATAGTGCATGATTCATTTAATAGCTCTTCATATGCATCTTTAGAATAGTCAGATATATTTACCTCATCTTCTTCAATTTCTGTCTCAGAGGAAATACTTGCTACGAGACACATATCTGCTGTTGGGGATGCAGGTGGAGATCTCTCAAGATTATCCATTAGAATAATCATTCCCCAAGCAGTTGTCTCTTCAGCCAGGACATCTCTTCTTGCTCCGTGTACACTCTGAAACAGGAAGGCCCTTGCCTCACAGTCAAGATCAACTCTTCTTCTTTCCTCAAAGGTGCAAAGATCTAGAGGTTTCATCATATATTCTCCATTGATGATGATGATGGGACAGAAGGTTTCGTCAGTGAGAGTTTTCCAGTGTTCTTCTGATCCTTCAACAAAGGATTTGAAGTTATCTTTCCAAGCTTCATATTCTGATTCTGATGATTGATAAATAGGTGGTCCTTCAGAAAAAGCATGTCTCCTTCTCATAAAAAAGGCATCTAGCATGTCAAGCACTCTTTTCGCGATATTGCAATACATCACCATGTTGACAGTTCTTGAGTCCAAGGCACATGTAAGAGTGTAGACAGCTCTAGTATTGATTCTCACTCTTCTTTCTTCTTCTTCAGAACATTCAGCTCTTAATTTGACTATGCGTTCACCATTGATAACAATGGTAGGACAAAAGTTATCATCGGTGTAAGCTCTCCATAGGTCATCAACATTTTGTTCCAAGCTGAATCTCATGAATAGTTCTCTCCATATGGCATAGTCACCAGTTATATAGAACATAGGTGGTCTATTTATAGAGAGGTTACTGAATTCTCTTAATGACTCAGACTCAGGAGATGAGATGATTGAAGAGGTAGATTGTTCCTCCTCTTCAGAAGAATCTTCAGGGAAATGATTTTGGGACCAAAGACATAGGTTGGCCTCTTTTTCATTTTCCTCTTCTTCAGAGGAGTCAAGATCTTCCCATGTTGCCATGGGATTCTTGCTTTTCTTTTTGAAGAACTTTTTCTTATCTTTCAGCTGAGGGCACTCAGCCTTGAAGTGGCCTGGTTTCTTGCACTCATAGCAAACCCTTGGATTTTTACCTTGGTTTCACCATGGTCTTTGACATTTTTCTTTGTAAATGGTCATCTTCTCATATTTTTCTTTTTCAAAATACGTTCAAGTTTCTTTGATATGAGAGACAGCTCATCATCAGATTCTTCTTCTTCATCTTGATTATTTTCATCGCTGGAATCATTAGCTTTGCGATCTTTCGAGCTGCTGGATTTTTGACTCTTTAAGGCAATAGTCTTGCCTTTCATTGTAGGGTTGTCCTGGTTGAGCTCCTACTCATGAACTTGAAGGGTTCCCATAAGATCCTCTAAAGTCAAGGTTGACAAATACTTGGCTTGCGTGATTGCAGTGATGAGTGGTCTCCATTCCTTATGTAAACTCCTGAGGATCTTCGTAACATTTTCTTTTGTAGTATAGACCTTTCCAAGAGAGTTGAGATCGTTGATGATAGTTTGGAAACAACCTATCGTATCAAAGATGGTTTCTCCATTTTCCATAGTGAACATTTCATATTGGCTCATAAGAATAATGATCTTTGAGTCCTTTACTTTGGATGTTCCTTCATGAACATTTGATAGAGTATCCCAGATTTGTTTTGCTGACTCACATGCATGAATCTTTTGGAACTCGTCTGGACAAAGAGCACACATGAGTGCGTATCTAGCTTTGTAGCTCTACTCCATCCTTCTTCTCTCATCATCAGTCCACTGAGACTCATCTTTCTCAATGCCATCAGGATTGTTGACGATATGAGGACCGTTCATGATTAATGGCCACAGCGCAGAGCTGGTACTTAAGACGAATCCTTTGAATCTTTCTTTCCAGTAGAGGTAGTAAGTGCCATTGAAAAAAAGGCGGTCTAGTCATTTGCCAGTTGTTCTCCATTGTGTATTTGTCCTTTCAGAATGAGGAGGTAGTAGCAGCTTGAAAGGTAGCGGACTGATTTTGCTTTTATGGCCGAAAAGCATTTTGCTCTACGTGATTCTTTGCTCTACGTGGTTTGTTTTGTATGATGTTCATACCTTCTTTTGTCTTATGTGAAAAAGATATTTCCTTATAACCAATTAAGACTTTGGAATAAGAGAGAGCCACGTCATCTGCAGAATGAAGTTAGTGGACACACAGGCATATATAAAAAGTTGAACGCACAATTTATATAGACAGTTGGACGCACAAGTAGTGTAGACAATTGGACACACAATATAGACAATTGGACGCACAATATGTATAAACAGTTGGACGCAAAAATAGTGTAAACAATTGGACGCACAATATAGACAATTGGACGCACAATATGTATAAACAGTTGGACGCAAAAATAGTGTAAACAATTGGACGCACAATATAGACAATTGGACGCACAATGCTATATGATCATGTTTTGTACGTAAACCTTTACCACTATAGTCCAACAGATTATTTGGACAGACCATGTAGTTTCTTTGGACGAAGATACTGCAGTGAGCTTTTTGTCTTTTAGGAGCTAGGAGAAACTTTGGTTTTTGGAGAACTATATGAAGTTAGAAACATACAAAGGTCTTTTGACCTTATGGATTAGCGTAAACTTGACTTTGAGTAAATTCAACAATCATATAATAATTTTGTTAATCATTAAAACTTTTAGGGGTCATTAGCCATTTCTGTTTTGGTTCTAACAATATCCTCATCTAAGTCTAGTAAAATTATTAGAAATTTTAGATGCACAAATTGTTCCCAATAACAACTAGAATACTGCTAGATTTCTATAGAATTTGGTTGCTAACAACCTGTAAATTGTATCTCATAACTTTCAGTATATATGTCCAAATTGAGCGAAACTATTACAACACTTAATTTTTGTACGTGGCATGGTTGACATGGTGTTCCGTTTGTCATGTCAGCAATTAACAGCGAAAGGTGATGGTAGGGAATATTTACAAAAAATTTGAGATTACAATGACAAAATTCTATGAAAAGATTTTACAGGGACTAAAACCAAAATTGATGAACTTTGCAAGGACCAAAAGCTAGTTTAAAAAATTCTGTGGAATTAAAAATTAATATTTTTTACACGTGGCACTCCATCTGCCACGTCATCACTTAACGGAGGTACCCTAACGGTAGGGACGAATTTCAATGTTTTAAAACGTTGAGGGACCAAAACCTAAGAAACTTTTTTCGAGGGACTAAAACCAAATCTCACCCTATTTACAGGGACCAAAATATTCATTAAACCATTATTTTTAAGTGTAAAAACATCATCATGGCTGAACTGCACATGATGGTTTTTAAGTTAACATTGTTCATTGTTGTTTTTAGATTCTATGATCATTTCAAAAGTTGAAGTTCACTTCCTCAATTAACCACTCATGGCCAAATTGCAAACAAGCAAAGGGATGAAGTTTTACCACACCCAAATATTTCAAAATCAAGTATGAACAATATAGCATGATAATCAACAACATAATAAACATTCTAAATATTCACCATCAAAATCCATACTTTGACTAAGAATCAAACTAGGGTTTTCACCAACCAACCCATTTTCTATCATGCCACCCACATAATAATCACACAAACACTACAAATGAATTATTACAACCAAATGAACATCAACAACCGTAAATTAAATAGGAGAACCCAAAATACTTAGGATTTCCATAACCAACCAAGAGAAACCATCTTCATCCACCATATGGTGTGATGAGGTTCACTCCCCATTACCTTAAATGAAGTTTCTTTGATCAGCAAACTCCAAGCATCAAATCCAAGAGGTGGCCAAAGGTGGCGTGGACGTCTCGGGTTCCTTTGGAGCTTCCTAACACGTGCAAGCAACTCCACAACAGCTCCAAGAATGCATATCCAGCTCCCCCAAGTAAGCATAGCCACAACCAAAAACCAATAGATAGCATCCAAGCATATTCAACATCCAAACAACATAACGATCAATTAAGCATCATTAAAAACATAATCTAATGGATTTAAATATTTTATTTAATTAAAAAAGAATTGATTTTCCAATAAAATCAATTTGGGAAAAATAGGGTCCATCAACACAGTTTGGGAAAAACCAATTTGGTCATAGGAAATATGAAATTAACGTAGGGAATCACTAATTAACAACTCTAATTGCACTAAAACAGAATTAATTTCATGATTAGAGTAAGATAAAAATTTGGGTTTCAGTGAAATTGGGGGAATCCGAATTTAAGAAAGAATTTGAGCAATTAGCATAGGGAATTTGAAATTGACATACTCAATTGCAAAAAAATAGAATCAATTTCACATTTAAAGCATGAAATCAAAACATTAGGGTTAGGGTTTCAAATTGGGGATTTAGGGTTAGGGTTCCTCACGAAACCAGAAGTCAAGAGAAGGAAAAAAAGTGAATGAAAGATTCTT
Organism: Ammopiptanthus mongolicus; assembly: GCA_039655645.1. NCBI lineage: Eukaryota > Viridiplantae > Streptophyta > Magnoliopsida > Fabales > Fabaceae > Ammopiptanthus > Ammopiptanthus mongolicus. The sequence continues at coordinate 31,252,917 of CM077344.1, forward strand.
AACAAGGAGGAAGAAAGGGTGTGAACAGCGGTTCTGGCTGTGGCGCACGGCGATGCTTGGTCCAAAATGTAGAGGAAAATGCAGCCTTCCACGTGGTTCGTTCGATTGCAGTAGGGGAGACTAAACGATGGCCAGAAAAGCCAAGAACAATGGCGGCTTTGCAGTGGCTCTGCCGTGGCTATTGTCATTTGCAAAAATATTCGGTTAAAAATGTAGAGGGGAAGGTGAGGAGTATTTCTATGGTCTTTGTTTTGTGAGAGGTGGCCGGACGCTGGCCGAAATTAGAGAGAAGGAGGAGATAAAAAATTGGAGTTAGAGAGAGGGTTCCAGGAAAGGAAAGAAAAGGGAAAAGAAGGAGAAATGGGGGTGGGGGCCAGCGCTGGTGAGTGAGGGAATTTGGAGAGTTTTCCTCTTTTTGTTCTTTTAGTTGTGGTAGGTGGGAAAAGAAGTAGTTGTGATTGACTCTAGAAAACGAGAAAATTTTGACCCTTGGATCTAAAAATAAAGAGGAAAAAATCTCAAATTTTAAATTTGAAATAGGGTAGAGATTGATGGTTGAATTTATCAACCTAGGGAATCAGTGATCCAAAATAAATTTTTGATTAAATCCAAACCACTTTATTTTCAAATCTAAAATTAAATAGATTAAATAAAAATAAATAAATTTCTTTCAACCATATTATTTAAATAATACTTTTCTAAACAAATAATAATAATAACAATAGCACAATATTTTTGGCTTGCAAGAGTGTATAAACTATGATAACGCACCCAATAAAATAAAAAAAATAATTTAAGCAAATATAATTAATTATTAACATATATAAGATTTTCGGGGTGTTACAATACTACTCCACTAAAAGGAATTTCGTCCCCGAAATTCACTTATCTAAAAACAAACATGGATATAGTTACTCACCTCGTGCTCTAGATGTTTGACGTCTCCGTTTCTGAGGCTCGCCACCAAATGTCTCATAGACTAAGGTTCCTTCTTACTTATATTGTATCGACTTGACTACACGGAAAGATCATCAAGGTAAATGCATGCAATTCCATAATTCAAAACATGTCATGAAGATTTAAAGTAACAGCGAATGAAGACTTTAGATATTGGACAAATTCCAACCCAATCAATAGAGAACTATATTCCCCATTCCTATGGCAGTCCAAACACGCCTTTCGGAAAAACGATTCTGGACAAGAAGGAAACATTCTCAAGAGTGTAGAATTAGAGTCAAATCTACTCTCGATCTTCTAAAAGATATCAAAGCAAGTTAAGTTCCTTCACTCGAGGGATCTCTTACTCAACTGGCAAGAATAAACAGCCAGAAACATCAAATATTGAGGAGTTTAAAAGTTCTTGCCTATAACGGCTAATAGGGTATGATTAAGAATAAATCAATCCCTTTTAAGAATTACGCTCATTTGCGAAAGAAGCAAACGAATCGAGTTCACTAAAATGTTAGTTCTTGTCAATGATAGAGAATCTAAACAAGCTTGAAAATGATCGGTTCACCAAAGAATTTAAGTAATCAAATTAGAATAAAATGAAGAAAATGATAATTTTGGAATAGCTTCATCCAAATCACATAGGTATAGGTAGAAGTGATCAAATCAATTCTAATTAATTCAAACTAGTCTGGAAAAGTTTGGATTTAACCCAAATCAATAGGGCAAATAAAGATATAGGAAATCCAGAAATTTTTCAATTATCATATTCGACCGAAAAGAAACGTGTCTGAATCAAACAGTATAGTTAAAGGTTCACCTACTATGGTACACTATTCGTGGATGTGATCATCAGGTTGTGAAACTTCAACTCCATATGTTGCAAAGATTCCCTTCACTAATGATTGCTTGGTAGCATGTACCCTGTTGACTACAGATTCCACTTTGTCTTGACCACACATTCTCAAAACAAGCTCCGGCTTCCTACATCCGAAAAGATGTCGCCTTTGATGACATGATAATCTGCTTTGCAGTTACTTTCACACTTGTTACATCGTGATGAAGAAGTGACAGGTTGGCAAGATCCACTGCTCCCTCTAGAAGGTTGTCGCTTGCAAACGCGCATGACATTACCTGGTATTCCTTATTGGGAATAGACGATTTATTTTTGGATTGCAATCATTGGTTGCGTAGCTTCTACAACATCTCTTGCATCGTGGCATAACAACTACATGTTTTACAGGTTCACAGCTCCTTTCGAAAGGTTTTTGCCTGTACTCACTTATAGCGTGATCTAGTTTCCCACATCTGGAGCAGACGATTCCCTTGTAGACACGGCTCTAGATGTGAGATCTTCCCCATACAGGTACCTTGGAAAAGGTACCATGTAATGGTGAACTCTCTTGTAGTCCTCTTCACGATATCGGTGTTACTGCATTTGGTTCCTTGCTGACTAGTACAGGACTGTTGCTGGAACCTGGTGTCGTCTCTTCTCTTGGACCTAGACGGTCCAAGGTAACATTGATCCTCTTCGTAAGTTGTCTTTAGATCCTTGATTAGAAATCAGTTGCTCTTCAACGCAAATGACTCTCTAATCTTCAAGGGTAGCATGACTTCTTTGATCTCGCCCTGTAAACTTTCTGCAAACATCATGCACTTCCACTCTTCATTGGGATGAAGTTGGAAATACCTGAAGAATGTTAACAGGGACCCAAAACAATCGTCATACTCTCCAATAGACATTCTTTCCTGGCGTAGCTGTAGAAACTCCATTCCTTTCAACGTGTCTTCCACCTATTAGAAGGATACTCGTCCAAAGCATGTTCCTAAGAGCTTCCCAAGAGATAGATAGTTGCTCGTCACCAAAACCCAGAACGATAGCAGCTTAGAAGAAAACAAGGCAACATTATTTTGTCCAGGATCATTTCACCTCAGAAGCGATAATGCACAGAATACCAAACATTGTTGTTTCCCTTCGGAAACAGTATCATAAGGAACAAACAACACCACAAGAATAGACCGAAGTCGTCATACTTCGGAATATTGTCTCCTTCCGGAAACAATATAACTGAAAACAATCATAGAAAACACAACACAAACAAGACAAACCAAACTCCAAGCCCGAACAGACTCGGCCAGCTCTGATAACAAATAATTTAACACCCTTTCCGGAGGCATAACATTTACGGAACATTTTATAAAACTATAAAAGACAGGTTAATTAAAATCATTTAGGAAAGTTGGGGTAAATTTTCTTTTTTGCAAGGCATAAATATAAAAGCTCATGATTATATACATGTAAGTGTAAATAAAGTAAATGAGACGGTTCGTAATGTAAGGTCATAAGTTCGTAAGAGATTTACATAAAACCGAACCGGACTACTGAAAACAATTACAAGATACAGACCCAATATAAAGATTTGCAGACGCAGCTCCTAAACTAAAGTACTTTGAGACGCAACTCTGTTAAAGATAAATCAAGACATAGACGGACTAAGCTGGCCAAAAGACACTAAACAGAAAAGTCATTTACCGATACAACCCCTAGGTCCCCATTCTAGTCTCCTCAAATGAGGATAGAATGAATCAGATAGGGATAACTCGATAAACTACACTATACTGTCACCTTCCCATAAACCACGAGGGGAAAGGCTCGAGATTATCCGGAGCATTAGACAACCCAATAGCTCACGAACCATCGGCAGACACTCTCGATTCCAAGAGAAGAAAAACAGACAAAGCATCCATGTCATAACCTTGGACCATCTGGAATGTGAGAACGACACTTCCAAGAGACTCCACTGGTCCACTCTCGAGCCTAAGCATTCATCCCTCCAGTTGATCAGTCAGGATAGCGAGGATATATGCCGGGAGCGTCAACAACATCTCAACACAGCAATCTTCTCAAACAACAAGGATACATAGCAAGAGAATATAAAGTAATGGGTGAGATTCCCAATCACCAACACAGTCATACAGCAAATGAAGATAGCGAGACACACAAATAATCATAACATTAAGCATATCATCATGAATCATCAATACAAAACAATATAGTTAAGCCAATTAACAGAATCATCAAATCCACGTCATGTTACGCTATGTTCATGATGCATTCGCTATGCAAATGGGCATGACTCAGGTCCTACTCCATGGAGCTAACAAAACGTCGAAAAGAGTGAATGGGAGGACATGTTCCATATACGCCATCCATGGGCAAGATGCTACAACATTCGTAACATGCACGTATCTGGCTTTTACGGAAACACTCTACAACAAACATGAAATGTACGACATCTAGTCGAGGATATCAGTGTATTGCTCGGCTTCGCCACGACATTTCAAGTGTTTTAAAATTTTATCCACTGGATAAATCTCGTGATCCCACCTGGATCGAGTCATCACAAAACTATACAGTTAGACGATATTCCCGGGTGTGACTCACCGGCCCATGATCGAACTATTGTTTTACCACAAAACGATTCGGGTTTGTGTACACGTCTTATGATATCATTTGTCGAGTCCTAAATGAGTTATGTAATAGGATTGAGAAAATCCATTTATTAATTACTTAGATTTTTTCTAATTTACGAGGTTACTTGTTTCTCAAGCAACTAAACAATTCTTGATTCATTTAAGTCTTATGAAAACATTGATGAGTAAATCATCAATAGTATAGTATATGGTGTTGCTTCACCATAAACCACATCTTATATCTCTTTTATTTTGAGTCAAGTTTTTAGCTTAAGAAAATCCATTTGACTTGAACTCATTTGTTCTCAACTAAAAGTCAAGTGTTGGAAATGCTTAAAATAGTTTCAAAGAGGTTTTTCCTTTCACAAATTATTCCTTAACTAAAAATCACCATTACTTAGGTACACTAGTACCAAATCATTTAGCAAAATACTTTAAAATCCTTAGAGGATTTAAATGGAATAACTCCTCTATTCCCACTTGTTTTAAGTCAAATACCCTATAAGTTTCAAGTTTGATTTTCTATACCAAAATCCTTATCCATCTAAGTTTTCAAATGTTAAATCTTACATTGCAAAAACACTGAGTTGAGAGTTCATGAGTAATCTCACTCAAAGTCCAAAAATTGGTTAAAAGCTCTCAAAGTTCGAAAATAGAAGTTTCCTTTTTTTTTAAAACTTGAAATCAAATAAGTTGATAACTCATTTTTGAAGTCATAAAACTTCAAGTCAAGGTTTTAAAAACATTTTCACATCTAAGAGGCCAATATGACCGAATCCAACCATGGTAAATTAGGTTAGGTTTTATTCTTCAAAAACATAGTTCCATTTGATTTTCAAAACACATTTAGTATACCTTAAACCATTTGTTGAAGGTTAAATATTTTTAAGTGTAAAAACATCATCATGGCCGAACTGCATATAGAGTTATTCAGGTTAACATTGTTCATTGTTGTTCTATGATCATTTAAACCACTTAATAATCGCTTAAGAGTCTCAATTTCAAAAGTTGAAGTTCACTTCCTCACTTAACCACTCATGGCCGAATTGCACACAAGCAAAAGGATGAAGTTTTACTACACCCAAATATCTCAAAATCAAGTATGAACAATATAGCATGATAATCAACAACATAATAAACATTCTAAATATTCACCATCAAATCCATACTTTGACTAAGAATCAAACTAGGGTTTTCACCAACCAAACCATTTTCTATCATGCCATCCACATAATAATCACACAAACACTACAAATGAATTATTACAACCAAATGAACATTAAAAACCGTAAATTAAATAGGAGAACCCAAAATACTTAGGATTTCCAAAACCAAAGGAGAGAAACCATCTTCATCCACCGTATGGTGTGATGAGGTTCACTCCCCTTTACCTTAAATGAAGTTTCTTTGATGAGCAAACTCCAAGCATCAAATCCAAGAGGTGGCCGAAGGTGGCGTTGACGTCTCGGGTTCCTTTGGCGCTTCCCAACACGTGCAAGCAACTCCACAACAGCTCCAAGAATACATATCTAGCTCCCCCAAGTAAGCATTGCCACAACCAAAAACCAAGAGATAGCATCCAAGCACATTCAACATCCAAACAACATAACAATCAATTAAGCATCATTAAAAACATAATCTAATGGATTTAAATATTTTATTGAATTAAAAACAGAATTGATTTTCGAATAAAATCAATTTGGGGAAAATAGGGCTCATCAACACAGTTTGGGGAAAACCAATTTGGTCATAGAAATATGAAATTAACTTAGGGAATCACTAATTAACAACTCTAATTGCACTAAAACAGAATTAATTTCATGATTAGAGTAAGTAAAAATTAGGGTTTCAGTGAAATTGGGGGAATCTGAATTTAAGAAAGGGTTTGAGCAATTAGCATAGGGAATTTGAAATTGACATACTCAATTGCATAAAAACATAATCAATTTCACAATTAAAGCATGAAATCAAAACATTTGGGTTAGGGTTTCAAATTAGGGATTTAGGGTTAGGGTTCCTCATGAAACCAGAAGCCAAGAGAAGGAAAAGAAGTAAATGAAAGATTCTTACCAAGGAGGAAGAAAGGGTGTGAACAGCAGCTCCGACAGTGACGCACGGTGGCGGCGCACGGCGGTTTCGGCGGTGGCAGTGGCGGTGCTTGGTACAAAACTTGGAGGAAGATGCGGCCTTTCGCGTGGTTGGTTCGGTTGCGATAGGGGAGACCAAACGGTTGTCGGAAAGCCAAGAACAATGGTGGCTTTACAGTGGCTCCGCCGTCGATGCTATCGCTTTGCAAAAATATTCTGTTAGAAATGTAGAGGGGATGGTGGGGAGTATTTCTATGGTCTTTGTTTTGTGAGAGGTGACTGGAGGTGGCCGGAAAACACCTGAAACTGGCGGCGCTGGCGGAGCACGGTGGCCCAACGGAAAACTTATCGGACCATCAGAGAGAGGGAGTTGAGAGGTGTTTGGATCTGGTCTCCATTTTGTCAATATTAGTGGTCGAACGCTGGCCGGATCTAAAGAGAATGAGGAGGAAAAAAATTGCAGTTAGAGAGAGGGAGAGATAAACATTTCAGGAGAGGAAAGAAAAGGAAAAAGAAGGAGAAATGAGGGTGGGGGTTAGCGCTGGTGAGTGAGGGAATTTGGAGAGTTTTCCCCTTTTTGTTCTTTTAGTTGTGGTAGATGGGAAAAGGAGTGGTTGACATTGAGTCTAGAAAAAGAGAAAATTTTGACCCTTGGATCTTAAAATAAAGAGGGGAAAATCTCAAATTTCAAAATTTGAAATAGATTAGAGATTGATGATTGAATTTATCAACCTAGGGAATCAATGATCCAAAATAAATTTTTGATTAAATCCAAACCACTTTATTTTCATATCTAGAATTAAATAGATTAAATAAGAAAATAAATTTCTTTCAACCATATTATTTAAATAATACTTTCCTAAACAAATAATAAAAATAATAACAATAGCACAATATTTTTGGCATGCAAGAGTGTATAAACTATGATAACGCACCTAATAAAATAATTTAAGCAAATAAAATTAATTATTAACATATATAAGATTTTCGGGGTGTTGCAGTTATCGAAGTGTGATAATTGTTTTCATTCATAATAAGGCATATGGTATGTTTAACTATTAAGTGCTATTATATGTCTTATGAATTTGAACTGATTGCTCCTTTTACAGGAAGCTAGATGGCATGTGGAAGAGGAAAAGGTGGAAGGCCGACTGCGACCGGAGGCAATGATAACAATAACAATAACAATAACAATGGTGACCACTCTGGGACAGGAAGTGGTGGTGACACCTCTGAAGCAATGCGGGCCATGCGGGACTTGGCTACCGCGATTATGCAACAAACCCAGTAGACTGGCTAGTATATGCAGAGGCAGGAAGAGAGGGAAGCGAGACAGGATCAGTTACACACGGTAAGAGGAGGCGAGGCGGTGGACATTGGTCTCAATACGTTCATGAAAGGAAATCCTCCTCATTTCCACTGGGAGTACAACCCTGAAGCTGCGGAGATGTGGTTGTAAGAGATCGAGAAGATATTCATGGCCACACACTGCAGAGAGGACAGAAAAGTGACATATGCTGCTTTCATGTTGGTTGGAGCATCGGAAGCTTGGTGGAGGACCAAGGCCAGACTATTAGAGGCCAGACGAAGGATTTTGACATGGCAACTATTCTGGGAGAGCTTCTTAGATACTTTCCAAGAAGCATTCGGCAAGAAAAGGAGAAAGAGTTCCTGAGTCTGAAACAAGAACAGCTTTCAGTTGGTGAGTACGTGATGAGATTCGAGGCGCTACTCAAATTCTCACAGTTCTATCTTATCCACCCAGACGAAGAATGGGTCTGCCGAAGGTTTGAAGACGGGTTGAGGCCCGAGTTGAAGTGAGCAATGTTACCTCTTAGTATCAGTTCTTTCCCTGAGTTAGTAGAGAAATGCACGGTGGTGGAAGGGCATGACTGAGCAGGGGCTGTCCCACAGCAAGTGAAAAGTGGTGGGCCTGTTCGGAGCAAACAGAGAGGTAGAAGTGGCAAGCCCCAACAAAGGGCGAGACTGTATGATCGCCCGGCTCAGTTTAACGTCAACCATGGAGGGAGCGGCTCCAGTCAGGGGCAACAAGAGATCAAGACCTATTTTTGATGTGAGGGACCGCATCTAGTCAAGAACTGCTCGAGGACCCAACACATCAGATGCTTCAACTGCAACCAGATGGGTCACTATGCATTAGATTTCAAGCCTGGAGTTAGCAGAAGGGCTCAGTTTCAACAGCCGAGCGGTACAGCTCAGAGTGGCAGAGCAAGATTAGCAGTGGCAAGTCAGCAAAGTAGGCCACAGACGATCGAAATGGTGTTTGCTGTGAGGGGATCTGAAGCCTCTCGAAGCCCCGACCTGATTCAATGTAAATGCTTAGTCTCTGGTAAACTTTTGTCAGTTTTATTCGATTCGGGGGCTACTCATTCTTTCATATCATTAGAGTGCATGGATCATTTAGGGTTGCCTATTTCTGTATTACCCTACAATTTGACTGTCTCAACGACTACTGGCGAATCTCTGACGACCCTATCTGTATGCCTTAAGTGTCCTATCACGATAGAGAACCGTCATTTTCTTGTTGACCTTATCTGTTTGACTATACAACAGATAGATGTAATCCTATGCATGGACTGGCTTTCGACCATCCATGTGATGCTAGACTATTCAAATAGGACCCTTCTTTTCTCAGAACAATCTGGATTAATGCTTGACAATAAGAGTAATTCGACGGGTGGACGATCAGACGAGTACGTGGTGTTATTCTCTTTGGAAGCGAAGGAGACTCCTAATGTCGGAGCTTTACCTATCGTGCGAGAGTTTCTGGAGGTGTTTCCCGATGATATTCCCAAATTGCCACTAGAGAGAGGGGTGGAGTTTGCTATAGATCTTGAACCAGAGGCTAGGCCTATATCGATAGCGTCGTATCGGATGTCTCTAGTTGAGCTGAAGGAGCTGAAGAAACAGTTGGACGAGATGATAGGCAAAGAGTCCATCAGACCTAGTGCATCTCCGAGGTGAGCGTCGGTGCTGTTTGTGAAGAAAAAGGACGGAAGCTCGAGGCTATGCATAGACAATCGTCAACTGAACAAAGTGACGATAAAGAACAAGTATTCGTTACTACGGATAAATGATTTGATGGATTAGCTGAAGGGAGCGGTTGTGTTTTCTACGATCGATCTGCGATCTGGATACCATAAGATCTGGGCTAAGAAGGAGGATGTGCCAAAGACTGCTTTTCGGAGTCGGTATGGTCACTACGAGTACTTGGTTATGCCATTTGGTGTGACTGATGCTCCAGCTGTGTCCATGGACTATATGAACAGGATCTTCTGACCATTCCTTAACAAGTTTGTTGTTGTGTTTATCGATGACATCCTTGTATACTTTTTTTAAGTAGAGAAGAACACCAAGAGCATCTAAGGGCGGTGTTTCAAGTGATAACGGATCAGCAGTTGTATGCTAAGCTGTCGAAGTGCGAGTTTTGGCTAGAGGAATTTTAGTTTCTAGGCCATGTGATCAGTAAGGATGGAATCGCAGTGGATCCTACGAAAGTTGAGGCTGTAGTCAGTTGGGAAAGCCCTAAGTCTGTAAGCGAGGTGAGAAGCTTTCTTGGTTTAGCGGGCTACTATCGGAGGTTTATGGAAGGATTCTCTAAGATTGCGTTACTTATAATGCAGTTAACGAGAAAGGGGATGACATTTGAGTGGTCAGAGGCTTACGAGCAAAGTTTCCAGGAGTTGAAGAGAAGACTGACCACATCACCAGTGTTGGTGCTACCAGATCTATTAGGACGATTTGATGTATGCTGTGATGCATCTTATTAAGGCTTGGGATGTGTGCTCATGCAAGAAAGAAAAGTGGTGTCGTATGCCTCGAGGTAGTTGAGAGTGCATGAGCGGAACTACCCAACACATGATCTGGAGTTGGCTGCGATAGTGTTTGCATTGAAGATATGGAGACACTATCTTTATGGTGCTAAATTCAATGTGTTTATTGACCATAAGAGCCTGAAGTATCTGTTCGACCAGATAGAGTTGAATATGCGGCAACGAAGGTGGATGGAATTCATAAAGAACTATGAATTCGACCTACAATACCATCCAGGTAAGGCGAATGTAGTAGCAAATGCGCTCAGTATGAAATCCCTACACGTATGATGGTAAAGGAGCTGTAGCTGTTAGAGGCATTTAGAGATCTGAATCTGGAAGTGGAAATCGTCGAGGATAAGCTGAATCTGGGGATGGTTAGAGTAACTAGCGATTTCCTGAAACTTTTATGGAAGAAGCAAGCTGAGGATAAGTACCTTGAGGGCGTGAATCAGTTCATAGAGGAAGGTAAGACTTCGGAATTCAGAAGAGGTACTGATAGTCTGCTTAGGTATGGTGATCGGGTTTGTGTGCTAGCGGATAGAGAAGTTAAGGACATGATCTTGGAGGAAGCACACAAGAGCAAGCTGAGTTTCCATCCGGGGGCTACCAAGATGTATCGAGACTTAAAGAAGCTGTTCTGGTGGCTGCTGATGAAGAAAGAGGTTGCGACGTATATCCTAACCTGCTTGGTGTGTCAAAAAGTGAAGATTGAACACCAGAAGCCAACAGGGTTGTTGCAATCGCTAGATGTCCCATAATGGAAGTAGGATAGCATTGTCGTGGACTTTTATTTCTAGGTTGCCGATCATTGACAGATTGACGAAGTGTGCTCACTTCTTACCTATCAACCAGAGTTACTCTCTGGAGCGATTGACTCAGATTTACATCAAGGAGGTTGTAAGGCTGCGTGGGGTACCTTCAAGCATTGTTTCAGATCGTGATCCAAGGTTTACCTCAAGGTTTTGGAGGAGCTTACACAGTGCAATGGGAACGAAGCTAAGTATGAGTTCTGCTAATCATCCTCAAACGGATGGTCAGTTTGAACGAACAATTCAGTCGTTGGAGGATCTCTTAAGAGCGTACATGTTGGAGAACACGGGAAGTTGGGACAAGTTCCTTCCATTGATCGAGTTTACTTATAACAACAGTTTCCATTCAAGTATTGGCATGGCGCCATACAAGGAACTGTATGAACGTAAGTGTAGGACTCCATTGTGTTGGTTTGAGACTAGAGAAAATCAGCTGTCAGGTCCGGAGCTGGTACAACCAATAACGGAACAAGTCCGTAAGATACGAGAGAAGATGAAGATCGCAAGGGATAGGAAGAAGAGCTACGTCGACAAGAGGAGGAGACACTTGGAATTTCAAGAGGGCGACCATGTCTTTACGAGAGTTACCCCAAGAGCTGGAGTGGGCAGGGCAATCAAATCTAGAAAGCTGACACCTAAATTCATAGGATCGTTTCAGATTCTTCGACGAATCGGCCTTATAGCCTATTTGATAGCTTTGCCACCAAATCCGTCAAATCTTCACGACATCTTTCATGTCTCTCAACTTAGAAAGTACCACCCTGATCCATCACACGTGCTAGAGCCCGAATCCATCCAACTGAAAGAGAACCTTGAGTACGAGGCTTCACCTGTTCGGATTGTGGATAGAACGATCAAGGAACTGCACGGCAAGCACATTCCGTTAGTCGGAGTGGAGTGGAACCCAGTGACTAGTGATTCAACATGGGAGCGTGAAGCTGAGATATGCTAGAGTAATCCTTATCTGTTCACAAGTATGCCGTTAGGAAGGCAAGAGTAGTGTAGTGTGTAGGGAAGCCCTAACCCTACTAGTGGCTGAGCCATAACAAAGTACCTAAACCCTAGGTTTAAGAACTGTTGATTGAGGATGATCTGTTTCGTATGACTGCTGTGTTATGGAATTCTGCTGTTGCTATCTGTCTAAGTGCCTATATGCTACTTGGTATGTGATATGCTGCTATGTGCTATTGTTGATATTGCTACTGTTGATGTCATTAATGGTGATGGAATTGTTGTTGCTATTATGCTGTTGTGGTAATTGTTGTATGGTGGCGGAATGCCATAGAGTTAAGTTTGGCTGTGTACCGTGTTGTTATCGGGTTGATACCGTGGATGGTGCCGTTGTTGTTACGCTGGTTTCTTGAGTTCGTGGCTGTGATGCTTGAGCTATGGCTCATGGACGCGTGGCGTCGAGGCTGTGGCCATGTGGATGTAGTGGCGTCGTGTTGTTTCTGATTGAGCGTTTAGGCGTGAGATCCGGTATCAAGCCCGTTGAGGATAACAATGGCGTCTTTAGCATCATTGCACATAACAATGGCGTCTCATTGCCTACCTTACTCATGAAGGTATTTCGATGTCACCTTCTCTTCAGTGACATTACTCATTTCGATACCAACCATTGTACACTGGTGGTATTACTCATTTTGACATCCCAACGTGTGGCGATTTTGCTTTCGATACCCCATTATGGTGGCGTTTCATATTTCGACATCCCAATCATTGGTGATGTTACTTTCGATATCCCTATCATAGGCGGTATTGTAGCAAACAACATTCATCTCATATAACAGTTAATTGCTCATGCCAACATCACATATAACATCATATAATCCAAATATAGCATGTTAATCAACCAAGTCTTGTATAAATCATACATAGCATAGCATCAATCTCAAGAATAACATATAATTCATAGTAAGGACACCTTAGAAGGAAAACCCCCAAATTTAGAAAATCAGGATTTGACCAAACTCAAGAATATTTTCCAAAAACTATGTTTTGAAAGCATATCCCAACCTCAAGAAAATTTGCACCATGGAAAGGGTGAGAAAGAGTATTTCTACTCACCTCTTATAGACCTCCAACAACTCCAAGTGTTTCCTATGGTGAATCCTAGTGTTCGCCAAGCGTTCTCTCCTTCTTCCTCTTTCCTTGCTCCTTCTTCTCCAAATCCTTGTATTTCTTCTCTTCGTAGCAGCTTATGAGTTTCTAGGTGTAATTAGGGTTCAAAACTGCACCCTAAGGGTGTTAAAAGTTCTATTTATAGAGACCAAAAAGCCCAAAACGTGTAAAAACGCGTCATGGCCCACTTACCCAGTGACCAGCTTGGTATTTCACATATATCTTGAGTTAAAGACATCCACAAATTATGAACTTTATATCTTTGGAAAGATAGAATAAATATCTACAACTTTCATGAAGACTACAAAATCTGAATCGAAAGTGTAGAGGGTAAAGAAATGGGATATACGTAGGGAAAACGGTGCCAATGCTAAAACCTGAACAACGTATACGAATTTGGATATAACTTAAGCTACAAGAATCCAATTTAGACGAATTCGGCGTCTATGGAAAGCTAAGAGACAGAGCTACAATTTGTATGAATACATCTAGTCCAAACGATATCTTTATGAAAGGAAAAAAAATACAATTTACGTAGAATTTTGGATAAGAGGAGGTCCAGATTTTGCGATGTTACACGGAACACACTGTCGCCGCCACCTCTCTACTTCTTCCATCGGAATTATCAATTCTAAGCCCCTAAAAATCTATTAATTTTATTTGCTAATGTTAATATTTTTATTTATTTCTTGGGATGTTACACTTGTAGGTACTTTTCGTGGGAATTATGTTGGGAAATGTTAAAGGGTATTTAAATGCTTGTTTTTTTAAGGAACAAGTTGTGGATGTTAATTTTAGTGTTTCTTGTCATAAAATCACTTGAAGATTTATGTTAATGTTGTTGTACTCCATCTCTTTTTGTTTTATATGGCTGCATTAGTATGGTTCTTGGATGTTTTGAACTGGGTGTGAGTTTAAATGGGGGGATGGCATTCCAAGGAAAAGCAGCAGCGGTGACTGCTGAGTTATGGGGCCGCCTCGAGGTCTACCAGAGGAGGCGTCGTGGTGCCCAGTCTGTGTGTGCGTGCACGGGTTGCGACCTGTGATTGTGAGTCGCAGCCTGCTGTGTTCCAAGACCTTGAATTGTGTTTTGGACCTTTTCTTGGGGGGGGTGGGGGGGGGGGGGGGTTGGCACACTTTGACATGGCTAATGCATTATGGATTATTTGGTGGATGTTAAATAGGAACGAATGATGTTAAAGCATGAGTGTGAGTATGTAAATGTTGGCTAGCTATTTCATAAATGTGTAATATAGTGAATCATCATGGATATTTTGACATCTTACTGAATTTTATGGAATGTATTATTGGGTACTCTTTGGGAGAGCTTGATTATGCAATGTACAGTTGAGACATGGGATTAGTATTGATTGAAATTGTTGTTATCCATGTTGTGAATATTTTCGTGTCATTGATGGATTGGTTTAATGTATAGGAATCTTTGAGCATAACGAGATGCTATGAGATCGAACGAGGACACTCTACGGGATTGATTTGACTTGTGCATTATCAGTATGTAGCGAGGAAAGAATAATGGGTATCATAAATGATAAAGAATGCATGCTTTGAGTCGCTTGATTGGAATATAATAAATTTTTTAGTCGTTTCAAGGTTTAGTACGTGAACATAGATATACGTATTTGTGTTATGGAGACTATGATGAAATGTGGTATAGGCATAAGGATAGATGGATATGTTTTATACTAGTACGACAATGATGTATGTTGAATGTGCATAATGAGGAAATGGTTGAACTGATTTTGAGTTATGTAAGGGAATATTGATTTCTTCTATGGTTGAGTTTTGTGCTAATGTGCTTATAGAATGTGTACATATGAGGATTACATGATTTAAGGAGACTTGAAGTGGTTTTTAAGAAACTAGCAAATATTATCCAAAATGAAAAGGATTTGAAAATTGTATCCACTAGAAGGGATCATGAGGGGATTTGGAAAAGAAGTTTTTGAAAACTTTTGTAAGGCATATGGCATTCAACATAATTTTTCTGCTCCAAGAACTCCACAACAAAATAGAGTGGTTGAAAGGAAAAATAGATCTCTTGAGGAGCCATTTAGAACTCTGTTGAATGATACAAGCCTCCCAAAATATTTTAGGGCAGATGCAGTTAACATTTCTTTCTATGTCCTAAATAGGGTCTTGATGACCAATTTAAAGGAAAATCCCCTATGAACTTTACAAAGGAAGAAAACCAAATTTTTCACATTTTCGCGTCTTTGGATGCAAATGCTTTGTTTTGAACAATGGAAAGAGTAATCTTGGAAAGTTTGATGCCAAAGATGATGAACAAAAGAACTATGACCATTGAGGAATCTATACATATATATCTTTTGATAGACTAACCCCAAAAGGTTGGGAAATTTTTTTTGGATGACATTGAAGATTTCTTAGAAAAAGTCTACATTTATGAGAAAAAGGAAGACAAACTAGAAAGAGCAGAAGAAGAGGTCGTTGTCCAGCAAGAAGAAGAACCAAATTGAGTGCTACCTAGAGAATGGAGGACATCCAATAATCACCCCGTTAACAAGAAAAATTGTTAGGCTGAATCAAATTTTTAGTCATCAAGCTAATATGCTAATGATTAGAAAGATAGCTGAGTAGCACTTGCCGAGCCAATAATAGTTGAAGAGCTCTAGTTAAAGTAAAATGACCTTAGCAGAGTTGCTGAGCCAAAAATGTGTCAGCTAGCGAGTCGAATCATGTATTGAGTCACTCATCTAAAGTGCAAATATTCGTCAATCAACTAAACCAAGAACATCTAAATCTAGATCAAATAATTTTAGATCGACTAAACCAAGATTGGCTGAATCAAGATCGACTGAACCAGAATGAGCTGAACGCAGCTGTTGAGCTGAGATAGGTAGTTGAGAATCAGTAGTTGAGCCAAACATAACCGAGGAGATGTAGCTGAAGCAGAATCAACTAAATAGAGCTGCTGAGTTGAGATAGTCTTGGAGGCCGTTATTTTGGCCATAATGGGCTCGTGTAAATGATGATCAAATGGGTCCAAGGCCCTTTAATCATATTCATAAAAGGAAGTGGCATAGAGCTGACAAAGTCAAATGCATATTTTGCAATTTAGCCATTTCCCTTGATTCTTGGGATGAAGTTGAAGGTGGTTTTGGATAGAGAATATGAAGATAGAAGCTGATCAGCTGGAATCCAAGGCATGAGTTGACCAAGTCAAGGACTTGCATGAAGACACGCTTCCTTAAAAATAGAGATATAGGGGACGTGGGTGATAGGGTAGTTAGTCGAGATAGTAGGTTTTTGTCCATACTTAGATGATCAGGTAGTTAACTATATTATTGTTTGCATTTCATGAGTTGGTCAAGTCAAGGACGTGCATGCAGACTTATTCCCTTAAAAATAGAGATATGGAGGACGTGACCAGCTGACGAGGCAACTAGGTTAGATAGTGGATTTTCATCCATAACTTAGATGACTAAGTAATTACCTATATTATTGCTGTTAGCCATGATCTTGCATGATGTAAAATGAGGGTTAGTGGACTAAGAACGTAGCAGACTGTGGTAGTGCAGATTAAAAGAGTAGCTTAAGGCTATAAATACCAATTGTACAGTAAATTTTGAGACACATTAAATAAATCAAACATAAGCATTTACATTTATCTTTACTTTATCGCTTTCTTTTATCGCTTTTAATCCTTTACATTACGAAAAATTAGGATCTTAGTTCACCTTTCAAGCTTGGCATTTTCTGGAGTAGCCTAGGAACTCACAGCTGAAAAACAAACACTCTTTCTCAGTGTATCGTCAGAACAAGGGAAATCAACTGTCCGAGTTAGTTGAGAAATCGACTAATTAGCTGAAAAATTGGTTAATCAGCTGATCAATCGGCTAAGCACCAAATTCGCACCACAACGCACCCTTTGAACAACATCATACGTGATATATAAAAAAGGGTAACCACTAGACACTCTATTAGAAATGTATGCATTCATATGACATTTGTATCTAAAGTAGAACCTAGAACCATAGATGAAGCAATATGTGTTGAGTATTCACTAGTGCACGAAGCACTTTTAACGTCTGTTAAAAGTGGCTTTTAACGTCGGTTTCATTACAGACGTTAATACAGCAGACGTTAAAAGTGTGATATTTAACGTCCGTTCTCAACCGACGTTAAATATATTAGTTTAACGTCCGTTGCCTAGGCCACAGACGTTAAAAGTTAACTTTTAACGCCGGTTCACATAAAAAACAGATGTTAAAAGTTAACCTTTAACGTCACTTATCTATACAATGGACGTTAAAAGTATATATTTTTTTTTAAAAAATATAACTTTTAATGTTGATTTTATATAAAACGTCGGTTTTATATAAAACCGACGTTAAAAGTTAACCTTTAACGTCGGTTTCAAATTTGAAACCGACGTGAAAAGTTATATATATTTTTTTTTTTTTAATGTTAGTCATATTTAGTTCCCAACTCCCTGCAAAATTCTACAAATTCATTATACTCATACAACCAGAATTCTACCAAGTCCAGAATACAGAATTTTGCATAATTTACTCAATATTGTTCCAAAATACAGATTTTGCAATATTATTTACTCAACACTAGTCCAACTACAATTCAGAATTCTCTATAAGCTAGTCAGTACAATTCAAAATTCTATACACAATTCATACATATATACAAACTAATCATTCTCTTCTAAGTATGCAGGATTTATATTTTTTACTTTTTTCTCTGCAATATGCTTAAAAACGCAGGTTGCAAAAAGCACTCTCAAGTCTTTGAATTCTTGTTTAGTGAGAGGAGACTGATCACTAAAAACCTGCACAAGTTCAAATAAACTCAACATTAAATTAAGTTATCAACAAAAACAAAATATAATTAATTAACCTGAAAATTAATTACCTGCGTCCATCCATCAGTAATAGACGCTGAGACAATGTTCAACATATGAAACATCACATAGTAAGCACACTCCCAACTATTTAATTGTCTACGAGACTACAAATGAATATGAAATTGGATATCAAGTTAATGTATATATAGTAATGATGATGATAATAATAATAATAATAATTACTGTTAATAAACTGCTTACCTTTAGGATATACCAATCAGGATTTGATTTTGACTTGGAAGACCTATTTTTCCCATTTGCACAAGAAATGCTACATGCCTTCATAGCTCTATGATAAACAAAATATTCATGTCAATTATATGTTTATAAAATAAAAGCAAATGTTATAAATTAAATTAAATTAAATAAAAGTTTACGTACGTATTGATTGAGGCCACCACCTCCTTCGCCGGATGATAGTGACACGAGCAGAAGAAGACGACAAAATGCTTGCTAGGAATAAGTAGGAGCATCTGCTAATGGCCATTCCTTACGAATGGTGCTATGTATATCTGTTTCCGATTTCTTTCCATTAGGGTCTGCATGTATGCATTGACTTTAGTCTGATCAGTCATGAAATTACCAAGAGTGAGGAAAAGGTCCAAGAATCTGTAAACAGTATAGCTGCCCTTCTCAAGTAATTGGCGATGCAGATACCTAAGATGTGCAATAAGTTGATGTTCATTACGTATTATATTGAAATAAAAAGTAAAATTGTAATACCTAATTTAATATGCAATATATATAAGGTCACAAAATGTACTTACGTGCACCAAATACTTAGAATTATGTTGGCTATCCATTTACCATCAGTGCAAAATTGACCAATATCGTCACCAGCTATGCTAATATGAGGTTCTCCCACAAAGCCATCATGTTCCATCGGAATTTCAAAAATATCATTAGGATAATCCACACCAAATGCAAACAGACAAGCTAACGGAGACTGATGATGCATTGTTGGCTTCGGCTTCGGCTTCAATTGTAAATAAAGAAAACATAAGTAATTGAGAATACCGTAAACATAAGTAATTGAGATTGAGAATAAAGAAAACATAAGTAATTGAGAATGATTATGAATACCAGGGACAACTCCAACTCCCGCTGCGACAACTCCAACTCCCGCTTTTCCAACTCCAACTCCCGCTTCAACAACTCCACCTCCATATGTGAAGGTTGGGAAACTTCTTGGGATTGCCTTGATGAAAACTCCTTCAAAAGCGTTTGCATGAAGGTAAGGTCCTTTAGAAGCGAAAACATAAGCTCTTATCTAAAAGTTGGGCCGGAAATAACATCCTGTTTAACCTCTTCTGTAAGCTCCTCCTTATTGATCTCCTGCTCAACCCGCCTACGTGACCCGTGCGTTCCATGAAATTTCTTAATGCCCACTGTCCCTGGAACATCACGAACACGGCCAGGGTGGTCATCTTTCCCTAGAGCAACGACCAAGATATTTGAACGTCCCTGTGGAACAAAGGACCCTTGCGAGCTTTGTTCCTTCAGCTCCTCCTACAAAGACAAATTTTAAAAAAAAATGTGTAACATAATGTGTTTCAATTACAAGTAGAAATGTAGTATGTTTAATTTGTTACTTACAATCTTTTCCGCAACAACACCTGTGGCTTCAACTTTAAAATTTCCAGATTTCGTCTTTCGTCCTTCCACCCATATGTCCTCGCGTGGGGGTGGAGACGGAGGATCAACAATTTCACATACTTCTTCTCCTGCTTCTACCCGCTCTTTCAACTTCTCCTCCCTCTTTCTCAACTTCTCATCCATCAACTTCTTCTCCACCAATCTATACCCACCTTGAGACATGTTGTGGGGGTGGACATTCTTCGCCTGACTCACCTTACCCTTTTCCCTTTTAACCAAAAACTCAGGACTGGCTCGGCTCAAAACAAATCTATCCCACGTATCCTTATCAAGGAACAAGTAAACATCAAGAGGAGATTTATCGATCTTCTCTCCAAATATGTACTTATTACCCAGAAAAGACTTAAACCCTGTCCAACGCTTAGCCGCAAGTTGAAGCCATTTTGTCTGATGTTCAGGAGTATTCGGCATGGTCCATGT
The DNA here is from genome assembly GCA_039655645.1 of Ammopiptanthus mongolicus. NCBI lineage: Eukaryota > Viridiplantae > Streptophyta > Magnoliopsida > Fabales > Fabaceae > Ammopiptanthus > Ammopiptanthus mongolicus. The sequence goes on from CM077344.1 coordinate 31,273,165, forward strand.
GATCTACATTAATTACAGAACAAGAAGGAGGAATTAGTAATGCATGGATCATTTATAATATGCTTAAATAATGTAAATACAAACAAAGAGATCATTGGAAAATACCGTGATTGACTCCCAAATCCGATCCTTCACATTCTGCACTACGTGATCCCAATCATCAAATAAAATGCTAGTATGGGCTTTAGCTTCCAAAGCCACAATACTGGTGAATTTCTTAGCAAGGGGCCCCATGGGCTCCAAGCGACTATCAAACTCAATCTCAAGCCTCTGGTTATTAATCCTGGATCTGGACAAACTTTTCAAAGTTGTGGCTTTCCTACCCCTTTTTTGGGAAGGCCGACTACCTGACGTTGCTGAATCAGCCCTTTGTAATGCCTGTTTAGACAAAAAAAATAATAAATTAACCTTAGCTTAACATGGATAAATAAAATATATTTAGCCTACTTAATTAACATTATATGTATAAATAAACCTAACACTATCAATCAGCGGAGCCATGACCGACTCATCCTGTGAATGAGAGATGTCTGCTAAATTAGTCATGTGTATGCCTGTTTAGATAAAAAAAAGTAATAAATTAGGTTAGTATAACATGTATAAATAAAAATACCCTAAAAATTAGGTTAGTAATTGATAAGTGCCATATTTACTTGAAAACATTAGAAGTTAAAAGGTACTTATTGAACTTAAATTGGTGAAATTTAGTCTACTTGATCCCCAAAAGATTAATGCTGTAAATAGTTTGATTAGCAGTAAATATATTGTGAAATTTTGAAGATTGCATCTAAAACCCATGTTTTGTGTATATAGGTGAAAAAATGAGAGAGTTGAAGCTTTTGAAGAGCCAAAGCTGGAGAAATTCGCTTAGCTAAGGCCACCCGTCTATGACCACCCGTCTATGACAACCCGTCTATGACCACCCGTCTATAACAACCCGTCTATGACCACCCATCTATAACAACTCGTCTATGACCACCCATCTATAACAACCCGTGTATGACCCATATAGTTATTACAAATGCCATAATTACTTTTTCTTTATAATTTAAATGGTAACTAAAATTGCATAAGGGACATTCCTTTCTTGTAAAAGGAATGTGCAAAATGAAGCCTGTGAAGAATGACTCAAAAATCACAAGGTTCCGTTCTGATATAATTCGCTAGGTGAATTGATTTTCACGGGGCGAGATAGAGACTAGTGTTTTATGCGAGCAACTGGGGAGGTTCATTCGTGGGGCGAAGCTATGTTCGCTGGGCGAATGCAAGCATCAGTGTTATGAAGCTCTCTGGTTTGCGGGGCGAAGCAGTGCTCGCGAGGCGAATACCTGTTATAATAGTTTTTGTCCAAGACTGTTAGAAATCAGTTGTGGAAGGTGGAGAACTTCAAGATTCACACGGATAAGAACTTCACAAGGATCAGGGACTTCACATGGATTGATGACTCATCTATAACCTATTAGTGATTGTTGTATAGGTCTATATATACATCTCTTGTTTTGGTTTGTGTGCATAGGAGAGTTCTTTATTCCTAATTGGTCTTGTTGAACCCCAACAAAGACTCTTCGAATGATGAACAACTTGTTCCCGAAGAACGAATTCAGGAAGCTACCTCTGAAAGAGGATGGAAGGTTCCACCCATCTTTAAGCGAACAGACTCCCAGAAGCTAAGGAATTTCAATGAAAACAACGAATAGTAATAAACATGTATTGATAAATAAAAATATAACCCTAAAAAAACAAAACTCAATCATGGATAAACATAACTTACACTATGGTCAACTTTAATTTAGCTAGATCAATATCCCTTCATGATGATCATCATGGGTGGCATGTACATCGTCCACCTCATTTTCCTCAATGAAAGTAGGCATGTGTATTGAGAAAGAAGGAGTCTCAGGAATATCAAGAGTTGAATCTTGATTTTCACCACTACGATGCATGCTTTTTCCTTGGAGAACCACTGACCACCTTTTGTTAGAAGGATCATTGATATAAAACACTTGTTTTTCTTAGGAAACCATGATGAAAGCTCTTCTGTGTGACCTACCTTGCCAAGATCTACCAATGTAAATCCTAATTCATCAATTTGTACACCACTTTTACTGTCAACCCACTTACATTTAAAAACAAGCACTATAAACTTAGTGTAATCGACCAACCAGATCTCTTCAATGACTCCTAAGTAAGGAATCAGTGCCATAATCGGGTTTGTATCTTTTGAACTAGAGAAGTGCATGGCCTCAGCCACTATCATAACCCCACTATTTTGCATGGTACTCTTGTTATCTTGTTCCTTTGTATAAAAGGAACACATATTGATGTCGAATCCACTCCAACATATGACATTAAAACTAGGCCCACGTGCTAGCCATTTTAATGTATCAGAAGCAGTACTATCATCCTTCAAAATTTCTTCCTTAAACCATTTTAAGAAAGTCTTGTTATGCATGTTCAACAACCACTTTTCACTCATTCGAGGGTTTCTTACCTTGACGTCTCTTTTGTGATCACATAAGTAAGGTTGAACTTCATCAGTGTTATTCAATATATACAAATGTGCTTGAAGCAGTTCCTCTCGACCCTTGCTCTTAACCATTACACCATGTGTACCCTTGCCTTCATATCTTGCCTCATCATGACGAGGCTTAGGAACCCCTATAGGATCAGTTTTAGAAATGTAGTCTTAACAAAACTCAATAGCTTCTTCTGCAACATACCTTTGAACAATCGATGCTTCCGGACGGTGTGGATTCTTCACATACCCTTTCAAGATCTTCATGTATCAGTCAACTGGGTACATCCACCTTAAATAAACAGGGCCACACAATCTAATCTCCCTCACCAGATGAAAAATTAAGTGAACCATGATGTCAAAAAATGAAGGAGAAAATACATCTCCAATTGGCACAAGATAATAGCATCCTCATCTTCCAACTGATCCAACTTCTGGGGGTCAATGACTTTGTTACATATAGCATTGAAGAATGAGCACAACCTAGTTATGACATGTCTAACATTTTTAGGAGCAATACCACGAATAGCCACTGGTAGTAGTTGTTGCATCAACACGTGGCAGTCATGAAATTTTAAGCCAACTAATTTGAGATCATTTGAGACAAGCCTCTTGACATTTGAAGAGTAACCATGTGGCACTTTGACGCCCCGTAGACAATCATAAAAACTTGTTCTCTCTTTTTTTGACAAAGTATGACATGCTGGAGGCAAATATGTCTGCTTACCATCCTTTGGCTGTGGAGCTAACTGCTCTCGTATACCCATCACAACCAGATCTAGACAAGCATTCACACCATCCTTTGTCTTGCCCTGAATGTTAAGAAGCGTTCCGATTACACTATCACTCACATTTTTCTCCACATGCATCACATCAATACAGTGTCTAACATCAAGTTTGCGCCAGTATGGAAGATCAAAGAAGATGAACCTCTTCTTCCATATGTTTTTATCAATAGCCTTCTTTTGGGCCTCTCCGAAGATAACGTTGATGTCCTTCACCCGTTGATAAACTTGCTCTCCAGTTAAGGCCATTAGAGCAATTTCACTCTCCTGACATCCGTTAAAAGCTTTCTTCAATCTACGATATGGGTGATCACGTCTGAGAAATCTCCGATGCCCTTGAGTGAAACATGTGCCTTCTTTACATATAGGGCATGCTTTATGCCCCTTAACACTGTAGCCGGACAAGTTTCTGTATGCTGGAAAGTCATTGATGGTGCAAAATAACATGGCACGCATCTTAAAAGTCTCTTTGTAATGGACGTCAAACATATCAACGCCTTCCACCCACAGCTTTTTCAAGTCATCAATCAAGGGGCTTAGATAAACATCTAAGTCATTTCCTGGCTGTTTTGGGCCCGAAATCATCATAGACAACATCATGTATTTGCGCTTCATGCACAACCAAGGAGGTAGGTTGTATATTACCAGGAGAACAGGCCATGAACTATGAATACTACTTAAGGTACCGTACGGATTCATTCCATCCGTTGCAAGTCCAAGCCTAAGGTTTCTTGGATCACTTCCAAAATTCGGAAACAAACTATCAATTCTCTTCCATTGTAATGAATCAGCCGGATGGCGAAGCTGTCCATCACATTTTCTCTTATCTGCATGCCATCTAATGTTCTTTGCATCATTTGCATTAGCGAACAATCACTTGAACCTTTGAATTATTGGAAGATACCATAACACCTTCGCTGGAGGACCCTTTTTGTTCACTGTGAACACCTCATTTTGTCCGGACACTTTTTTTTTTTCATAAAAAGATAGAAAAAAAATAAAAAGTAAACACACGATTAACTGAAAAATAAAAGAATTAGCTGTTCAAATATTCACACTATATCAGATACATATTGCAATCAAATGTCATTTAAAGTGGTATCAAAAGATCATCATTTCTTTTCTGTATTGATTTGCATTCAATCAGAATTTCAGCCATGATAATTGAAATTGAAAATGTAACTGAAGGTTATAAATGTTAATTATTCTCTTTAATTTGACAATAAATTGTGATTATCACGATTGAGTTTAAATTGGAAGAGAACCACAGCAGAAACAGGGGGGCAACGTACAGAAGAGGACCATTTTTCTAGGCTTCTAATCTATTTCTTTCTAAAACTGAACTCAAAACCTGGGAATTGGGGCTGATTCCTACTTCCTCCAGCCACACATTTCTTTCTTCTTCAATTTTTCTACTCCCCTTATTTCATATTTGCTCTTCCTCAAGTCAACTAAAACACCCCAGCAGCTTTACACATAGGAGCAGAACCCCCAACCTCCGCTGGACCTCCACCGCGCCGCCGCGAGTCGTGCACCACCAGGACCGCGAACTACCGCACCAGAACCTGTCCGCACACGCCGCCGCTGTCAGTACCGGTCGCTGCGAACAGCACCGTGCTCTACCGCGCGTTGTACCTTGGAGCCTCGCCGCCACCCGTTCCGTGCCGGCACCGTGATCATCTCTGCACCGCCGCCGCATCCCTGCTGCCTAACGAAGAAGACCACCCCTTGCTACACCTTTTTCTTCCCTGTTTTACATTAACAAGGTTGGAACCCATGAGTCTCTCCTTTTGTGTTTTTTTTGCCTCTCCAGCTGCTGATATGTTGTCTTAATATTTAGGGTTTTATTTTATTTGGACTTTTGGGAATGGGCTGGATACTTGGGCTAGTGTATTTGTTTTGTGTGTGAAAAATAAGGAATTTATGGCTTTTGTTGTGTGATTACATGATTTATTTTTTAGAAAGCTTATTATACTTTAAAACTTATTTAGTTGTTTATATCAAAATAATTGCATTCTACCATTCCTTGTCACTAAAATGGTTTTTTATATATAATTACTTTTCACCCTTACTCTAAATAAATATGCAAAATATTTGGTTGAAAATAATTAACAATAATTTCATAGGATGCATGAGTTGTACAACTCAGAATTCCTTAAACCTTAAACTGTTCTAAAAAATAATTAACAATAATTTCATAGGATGCATGAGTTGTACAACTCAGAATTCCTTAAACTTTTTTTAAAAAAAATAATTAATATTAATTTCATAGGATGCATGAGTTGTACAACTCAGAATTCCTTAATCCATTCTAAAAAATAATTAACAATAATTTCATAGGATGCATGAGTTGTACAACTCAGAATTCCTTAAACTTTTTTTTAAAAAATAATTAATATTAATTTCATAGGATGCATGAGTTGTACAACTCAGAATTCCTTAATCCATTCTAAAAAAATAATTAACAATAATTTCATAGGATGCATGAGTTGTACAACTCAGAATTCCTTAAACTTTTTTTTAAAAAAATAATTAATGAGAAAAACAAAAACACAGATGGGGCATCCTCGGCGGTGAACGAAGAACAACAAGCCTTACCTTCTCATCCACCTGGTTTCAGTTCAGTGCCTGTGCAATATGGTCTTAATCCTCAAGGAATGTGGGTACCATTTACAGGTTACCAACATGGTTCCACCCAACCGCAAGATGCCCAAGCACAACAAGTCCCACTTTATGGGCTCCCACCTGGTTATACACCACCATTCGCCACCAACGCTGCGGAAAATAACTCCCAAATACCTGCTGCACAGAATTTGACTCAGCCACCGGGCTCTGGCTCGAATATTGAAACTCCACAGATTCAGACTTCATCTCCTACTCTAATGACATATGGCCTTCCACCGGGTTATTGTCAACCACAGACCAATGCTCAAGGAACTGGGATGCCTGTAATGACACCCGTGATCAATCCCCAAAATCCAACCCAGCCACAGTTTCTTCATTTTAATGTCCAAGGTAATTCACCAATCCCTCATGCAACACCTGTTGTTGTGCCACCGCTTCATCCTCACCAGCTGCAAAGCCTTGAGGATAGATTAAGAGCCATAGAAGGAGGGGGTTATTATGGTCTTGGTGACGCTTCAGAGCTTTGCCTCGTTCCAGATGTAGTCATACCACCCAAGTTTAAAGTCCCTGATTTTGATAAATACAAGGGGGCTACTTGTCCGAGAAGTCACTTGACCATGTACTGTAGAAAAATGGCAGCACATTCACATGATGAAAAGCTTTTGATTCACTTTTTCCAGGATAGTTTGACTGGGGCAGCTTCAAGTTGGTATACTCACCTCGATCGTACCCATATTCGCAGTTGGAAGGATTTGGCTGATGCTTTCCTAAAGCAATATAAATATAATATTGATATGGCTCCTGATAGGATGCAATTGCAAAATATGGTGAAAAGGGATAATGAAACGTTTAAAGAGTATGCCCAACGATGGAGGGGATTGGCAGCACAAGTAGAACCACCTTTGTCTGAGAAGGAAATGGTTTCTATGTTCATTGACACTCTTCAATCACCCTTTTATGATCGGATGATTGGAAGTGTGTCGTCAAACTTTTCAGACATGGTTATTATAGGCGAAAGAGTCGAAGGTGGAATGAGGAGTGGAAAAATTGCACTCAATTCTGTTATAGCAAGCAGTGCAAAGAAATATCCCACAGGGTTTACAAAGAAGAAGGAGGGGGAGGCTAACGTTGTGGTATCAGGTCAAGAAGGATATGCCCAAGGGCAACTGCACCATTTCCCTACAAATTTCCAACAGCCATTTCCTTATATGCCATACCCATACATTGCCACAGCCTCCCAAGTTCCATATTCTCAACCTAATCACCCAAAAATGCCTTTTCATCCACCACCCCCTATCCAGCCACAAGCACCACCTACTGTACCTTCCCATCCCAGTCAAAATGAAGGTCCCTTACCTAACCAACAAAGACCACAAAACAACAGAGAAAGGAAACCAGTTCAGTTTGATCGTATTCCTATGTCGTATACGGATTTGTTCCGACACCTTCTCCATAATTCGGTGGTTGTCCCTTCACCAATGAAGCCCCTTGAGCCTCCATTCCCAAGGGGATATGATCCAAATGCTAAGTGTGAGTATCATGCAGGGGCAGTAGGACATTCAACCGAAAATTGCTTTGCCTTGAAATATAAAGTGCAAGATTTGATCAATGCTAAATGGTTGAGCTTCACAAAAGACACTCCTAATGTGGGAACTAACCCTTTACCTGGTCATGGAGGTTCAACGGTCAATGCAATTGAAGGATCTATAGAACAACATCTGGTGAGAAAGGTGAAGGATATCAAAACCCCCATGGGGATTATCTTTGCCAAACTTTGCAAGTTTGGAATGATTGATAAGAGTTATGCAGAAGAAGGAGCATGTGGCTTTCAATCAAGTGTTGAGCATTCCATAGAAAAGTGTGAGGAATTTAAGCAAGTTCTGCAAAATTTGATAGATGTGCACGTGGTCCAAATAGGTTGTATGAAGAGTGGTGAAGATGTATTGACACTTCAGTCGGGCAATGAGATTCCGTGTGGACCAAAGCCAATTATTATTCAAGTACCATGGAAGTATGATGAAGTACCTTATGGACCAAAGCCAGTCACTATTCAAGTGCCATGGGGGTATGATGAAGTTCCTTTTGGACCAAAACCAGTCACCATTCAAGTTCCATGGAGGAATGATGAGGTTCCCTGTGGACCAAAGCCAATTACTATTCAAGTGCCGACTCCTTTCCCATACAAAGACACTAAGGCAGTACCCTGGAAGTATGATGTGGGAATCCATGTGGGTAAGTCCGAAGAAGATCAATTGAAGTTGGTATCTAGTTCTAGAACTTCAAGTATTACCAATATTTCTGGGGTTGGTGGGATGACACGGAGTGGACGAATTTATACTCCCGAGGAGCTCAGAAAAGACAAAACAATGGAGTTAGAGAGGGAACAGAAAGGAAAAGGGAAACAGAAAGACGCAGATGAGGCAATAGGGAATAAAGCAAAGAGAGAAGAAGAGCATAAGAAGGCGGTGTCTGTTGAAGAAGCTTGTGAATTTCTAAAGTTTATCAAGCAAAGTGAGTATCAGGTGGTGGATCAGCTGAATCACACGCCTGCAAAGATATCTATTTTGTCCTTATTACTGAATTCTGAAACCCATAGGAAAGCACTGATGAAAGTGTTGAATGAGGCTCATGTTCCACATGATATCACAGTTAACCAGTTTGACGGTATTGTTGGTAACATTATTACCAATAATTATCTTACTTTTACTGATGATGAGATACCGGCTGAAGGAATGGGGCATAATAAAGCATTGCACATCTCTGTAAAGTGTCAAGATTACATTATTGCTAGAGTGCTTGTTGACAATGGTTCTTCTTTGAATGTCATGCCAAAGTCAACACTCAGGAAATTGCCTGTTGACGGATCACACATGAAGCCCAGTGCCATGGTAGTAAGAGCTTTTGATGGCTCAAGAAGAGAAGTCATTGGAGAAATTGAATTACCAATTCAAATTGGTCCTTTTTCATTTGAAGTGGTTTTTCAGGTAATGGATATCACGCCGGCTTATAGTTGTCTTCTAGGAAGACCATGGATTCATCCTGCTAGGGCAGTACCCTCTACATTACACCAGAGGTTGAAGTTCATTGTCAATAACAAATTGGTGATCATTTCAGGAGAAGAAGACTTACTAGTAAGCCAACCATCATCAACTCGCTATATTGAAGCAGCAGAAGAGGCACTCGAGACTTCCTTCCAAGCACTCGAGATTGTTAATGCTACCTTTGTTAGTGAAGGGACCCCAATTGTAAAGCCACAATTATCTAGGGCATCCATTATGACTGCCAAAGTTATGCTTGAAGGGGGACTTTGGAAAAAGGTTGGAAAATTGCTACAGCTGTGGGAAAATAAAGATAAATTTGGGTTGGGATATAGACCCACCAAAGCTGATAAAAGGAGAATGGCAGAAGATAAAAAAGAGAAAAGGCTGGCACGTTTGGGAAATCGAGAACCAAAGGCTGAAAGGATCCCCATCTGTGATATTCGACAAAGCTTTCAAAGTGCAGGCTTAATGTTTGCAGATCAAGTGGCTGCTGCCGAAGATGGTCGTGATGAAGATGATATTAATCTGGTCTACCCCTGTTCTCCAAGTGAAGAGCTTAGCAATTGGGAGATCGTCGAGTTTCCTATGGTTTTTGATTCACTTTCAAAGTAATTATGTAATCAAATCCTACTGCTCTGCCCAAGGCTTTAGGATCGATCTTTGTTAATGGGCTCACATGTTTTGCTTCAATATTGCTTATTAATAAAATGCACTTTGAATTTTCCAATTATTCTTTTGCCCTGAATCCTTCACCTGTCTTACATGGTTTCTTTACTTCTTTGCATTGTTTCGTCCTTTACCCTCTTGCATTTTTCATTCATTGTTCGTTTTGAACAAATGCAGATCCAAAAATGGTCCTTTTGAAAATAGCAGTGCTAAGATTCCATTATATAATTTTGATTACCCCATTAATCATGCTGATGAGGATGATGAAGATGATTGGGAACCTTCTCCTGAATTAATGAGGCTAGTCAAACAAGAAGCTAAAGTGATTCAACCTCATGAAGAAGCAACTGAAATGATTAATTTGGGGACGCAAGAAGATAAGAAAGAAGTTAAAATTGGTACTTCTATGAAAGAAAATGAGCGGGATAAGTTGGTTAAGCTTCTGTTTGAATATGTTGATATTTTCGCATGGTCATATGAGGACATGCCTGGATTAGATACTAGCATAGTTGAACATAAATTACCACTCAAACCTGAATGTCCCCCAGTCAAATAGAAGTTGAGACGAATGAAGGCCGAGATGTCATTGAAAATTAAAGAAGAAATTAAGAAGCAATTTGATGCTGGTTTTCTTGCAGTTGCAAAATACCCTCAATGGATTGCCAATATTGTTCCAGTACCAAAAAAAGACGGGAGGGTTCGGATGTGTGTTGATTATCGAGACTTAAATCGAGCCAGCCCTAAAGATGATTTTCCATTACCCCATATAGATGTCTTAGTGGATAACACCGCTCAACATGCTTTCTTCTCCTTTATGGATGGTTTCTCTGGGTATAATCAGATTAAGATGGCTCCTGAGGATATGGAAAAGACCACGTTCATCACCTTGTGGGGAACTTTTTGTTATAAAGTGATGTCGTTTGGATTGAAAAATGCTGGGGCAACATACCAAAGGGCAATGGTGACCTTGTTCCATGACATGATGCATAAAGAAATAGAAGTTTATGTCGATGATATGATTGCAAAGTCTAGAACAGAGGAAGACCATGTTGTCAGCTTGCGGAAGTTGTTTGAACGGTTGAGGAAGTATAAACTCAGATTGAATCCTGCCAAATGCACTTTTGGTGTAAAATCAGGTAAATTGTTAGGGTTTGTGGTTAGTCAAAGAGGGATAGAGGTTGATCCGGACAAGGTACGAGCTATCCTAGAAATGCCAGCTCCTTGTACAGAAAAAGAAGTCCGTGGATTTTTGGGGAGACTAAATTACATTGCTAGATTCATATCCCAGTTAACGGCAACATGTGAGCCAATTTTCAAGTTGTTGAGAAAGAATCAAACAGTCGAATGGAATGAGGATTGTCAGAAGGCTTTTGAGAAAATCAAGCAATATCTGCAAAAGCCTCCAGTCTTAGTGCCACCAGTGCCTGGAAGACCCCTTGTTATGTACTTGACAGTGCTTGACGAGTCAATGGGTTGTGTGTTAGGGCAACATGATGAATCCGGCAAGAAGGAGCATGCCGTATACTATTTAAGCAAGAAGTTCACGAGTTGTGAAGCAAGATATTCCCTGCTAGAACGAACGTGTTGTGCTTTGGCTTGGGCCGCTCGTCGTTTGAGGCAATATATGTTGTGTCATACTACTTGGTTGGTGTCCAAAATGGATCCAATTAAGTACATATTTGAAAAGCCTGCTCTCACCGGGAGAATTGCTCGTTGGCAAGTGTTATTATCAGAATATGATATTGTATATGTCACCCAAAAGGCAATTAAAGGAAGTGCTCTAGCAGAATATCTGGCTCACCAACCCATAGAAGATTATCAATCAATGCAGTGTGAATTTCCAGATGAAGACATAATGGCTTTGTTTGAAGAGGAAAAATCTTCAAGAGAAGAAAAATGGATTTTGTTGTTTGACGGGGCTTCTAATGCACTGGGGCATGGAATTGGAGCTGTTTTGATTTCCCCGAAGAATCAATTTATCCCATTCACAGCCAGGTTATGTTTTGATTGTACTAATAATATAGCAGAGTATGAGGCATGTACGATGGGAATCCAAGCAGCCATTGAATCAAAAGCTAGAATTCTTGAAGTGTATGGAGATTCGGCTCTGGTCATTCATCAGTTGAAAGGTGAATGGGAGACACGAGATGCAAAGTTGATTCCTTATCATGCTTACATCAAGGGATTAGTGGAACAATTTGAAGAAGTGACCTTTCATCATGTTCCTCGTGAAGATAATCAGCTAGCTGATGCCTTAGCTACATTGTCATCAATGTTTAAAATAAGTTATGAGGGAGACATGCTGTTGATAAAGGTACAAAGTCGAGACCAACCTGTTTACTGTCAAACAATAGAAGAAGAGCCAGACGGAAGGCCGTGGTACTTTGATATCAAGCGCTATATCCAAGACAAAGAATATCCTCTAGGTGCCTCGGAAAATGATAAAAGGACCTTGAGGAGATTGGCAATGGGTTTCTTCTTGGATGGTGGAGTGCTTTACAAAAGAAATCATGATATGGTGCTTCTCAGGTGTGTTGATGCAATGGAAGCCAAAAAATTTATGCAAGATGTTCATGAAGGTTCATTTGGAACCCATGCAAATGGGCATGCAATGGCAAAGAAGATTTTGAGGGCTGGTTATTACTGGTTAACCATGGAAGCTGACAGTTTCAGCTATGTAAAGAAATGTCACAAATGCCAAATATATGCTGATAGTATTCATGCACCACCAACACCTCTGAATGTCTTAGCGGCACCATGGCCATTTTCGATGTGGGGAATGGACGTAATAGGACCAATTGAGCCCAAGGCATCAAATGGACATCGTTTCATCTTGGTCGCCATTGATTACTTCACAAAATGGGTTGAAGCAGCTTCTTATGCCCATGTGACTAAGACTGTAGTAGTCAAGTTCGTCAAGAGGGAATTGATTTGTCGTTATGGGTTACCAAGCAAAATCATCACAGACAATGCAACTAATTTGAACAATAAGATGATGACAGAGTTGTGTGATAGTTTCAAAATTCAGCATCATAATTCTTCACCATATCGCCCAAAGATGAATGGAGCGGTTGAAGCAGCAAATAAGAATATTAAGAAAATTGTCCAAAAGATGGTGGTGACATATAAAGATTGGCATGAAATGCTTCCTTTTGCCTTACATGGTTACCGCACCTCTGTTCGTACATCAACAGGGGCAACCCCTTTTTCCTTGGTGTATGGAATGGAAGTGGTGCTTCCTATTGAAGTAGAGATCCCTTCATTAAGAGTGTTAATGGAGGCAAAATTAGAAGAAACTGAATGGGTTCAATCCCGACTCGATCAATTGAATTTCATTGAAGAAAAGAGATTGACTGCTCTGTGTCATGGTCAATTGTATCATAGGAGGTTGAAGAAAGCCTATGAGAAAAAAGTGCGCCCTCGAGAATTCCAAGAAGGAAATTTGGTGCTTAAGAAGATTTTGCCCAACCAAAAGGACTGCCGTGGTAAATGGGCCCCAAATTATGAAGGACCTTATGTTGTGAAAAAAGCTTTCTCTGGAGGAGCCTTAATCCTCATAAGGATGGATGGTGAGGAACTCCCACTTCCAGTAAATTCTGATGCAGTCAAGAGATACTATGCTTAAAAAAAAAAAAGATAAATAAAAAAGGAAGCTCGCTAGGTTGAAAACCTGAAAAGGCAGCCTAGGCAAAAGTTAGAGCGGCCCGGTGGATTGAAAACTCGAAAGAGCAATCCAGGCAAAAATTAGGGTCAAGAACAAAAAGAGATTGCATCAGCTGCTACAAAGAAAGCTTAGACTTCAAATTGGGGCAAATGAGATATTGGAGGCATATGAAACTGGGGCAATCAATATCCTCATAAGCTGAGTAGTAGGCTTTTATGGACATGGGAAACTAGCATTGTGTATTTCAGAGGGCATCACTCGACCAGTTGAAAACCTTTGTTTCGTCATTTTCTTTTGTTGTTTTCTCCTACCCATCATTTTGCTTTCATTCCACTCTTATCCATGTAGACAAATTGTCTTTTTTTCCAGATAATGAAAAATTTTCACCTTTGTCTGCAGTTTCTTATTGATTCAAAGTTGTTGTTTTTTTAATAATTTATACTGAAGTGTGAAATGTGTGATGATACTTAAAAGCATTACTATTACTATGAAGGTTTCAAAAATCATGGGAAATATATACTGAAATCCTGAACGATAGGCTTTGATATGGTGATAATGTTGATAAATCAAATAACCACTATAGCAGCAGTAACTTATTTCAAGAAATATTCCCATCAGATATCTGAAGCATGAGGCGAATCAACAGAGGTTTCCAGCAGTTCCATAACTGAGTTCCTTGTTCACCCATGAATCGGAAAGTAGTATCATAAGGATGAGGGAATTAAAAAAAAATAGAATAAGAGCAATGTTTTTCAATCATGTTTTAGAGTCGCCAGGAGCATTCTTCATCGCATGCATCATGCATCATATCATTGATCTTGCATTTGAGTTATCTTGTAGCGTTGCTCACCTTTTTCCTGTCAAAGTCAGGAGACTGACCCGCACCTTTTATTTTCCTGTCAAAAAGGGAGACTGACCTGCACCTTTAGTTTTTCCTGCACTTTTTATTTTCCTGCACTTTTATTTTCCTGTCAAAGTCGGGAGACTGACCCTCACCTTTTGTTTTCCTGCACTTTTATTTTCCTGTCAAAGTCGGGAGACTGACCCGCACCTTTTATTTTCCTGCACTATTATTTTCCTGTCAAAAAGGGAGATTGACCCACACCTCTATTTTCCTACACTATTATTTTCTCAAAGTCGGGAGGCTGACCCGCATCTTTTATTTTCCTGTCAAAGTCGGGAGACTGACCCGCACCTTTTGTTTTCCTGCACTTTTATTTTCCTGTCAAAGTCGGGAGACTGACCCGCACCTTTTATTTTCCTGCACTATTATTTTCCTGTCAAAAAGGGAGATTGACCCACACCTCTATTTTCCTACACTATTATTTTCTCAAAGTCGGGAGGCTGACCCGCATCTTTTATTTTCCTGTCAAAGTCGGGAGACTGACCCGCACCTTTTGTTTTCCTGCACTTTTATTTTCATGTCAAAGTCGGGAGGCTGACCCGCACCTTTTATTCCTGCACTATTATTTTCCTGTCAAAAAGGGAGATCGACCCACACCTTTATTTTCCTGCGCTATTTATTTTCTCAAAGTCGGGAGATTGACCCGCATCTTTTATTTTCCCGTCAAAGTCGGGAGACTGACCGGCACCTTTTATTTTTCTGTACTTTTTCCTGTCAAAGTCGGGAGACTGACCCGCACCTTATTTTTTCCTGCACTATTATTTTACTGTCAATATCGAGAGTGTGACCCGCACCTTTATTTTCGTGCTAAAGGCGGGAATTTAACCCGCAAGGCTTTGTTATAATCATCATCAGGTATATAATCAGTAAGTCTTTTTTACTCGTCCGGACAAATTTGGAGTTCATGTCTTTACTTGTTACTTACAACGATAATAAGCAAACTACTGTTATACCTATTATCTAGTAAGAAACAAGTAAAGAGGGGCAGCTGTGAACACCTCATTTTGTCCGGACACTTTTTTTTTTCATAAAAAGATAGAAAAAAAATAAAAAGTAAACACACGATTAACTGAAAAATAAAAGAATTAGCTGTTCAAATATTCACACTATATCAGATACATATTGCAATCAAATGTCATTTAAAGTGGTATCAAAAGATCATCGTTTCTTTCCTGCTCTTAAAAGGACCTCAACGTTTCTTTTCTGTATTGATTTGCATTCAATCAGAATTTCAGCCATGATAATTGAAATTGAAAATGTAACTGAAGGTTATAAATGTTAATTATTCTCTTTAATTTGACAATAAATTGTGATTATCACGATTGAGTTTAAATTGGAAGAGAACCACAGTAGAAACAGGGGGGCAACGTACAGAAGAGGACCATTTTTCTAGGCTTCTAATCTATTTCTTTCTAAAACTGAACTCAAAACCTGGGAATTGGGGCTGATTCCTACTTCCTCCAGCCACACATTTCTTTCTTCAATTTTTCTACTCCCCTTATTTCATATTTGCTCTTCCTCAAGTCAACTAAAACACCCCAGCAGCTTTACACATAGGAGCAGAACCCCCAACCTCCGCTGGAGCTCCACCGCGCCGCCGCGAGTCGTGCACCACCAGGACCGCGAACTACCGCACCAGAACCTGTCCGCACATGCCGCCGCTGTCAGTACCGGTCGCTGCGAACAGCACCGTGCTCTACCGCGCGTTGTACCTTGGAGCCTCGCCGCCACCCGTTCCGCGCCGGCACCGTGATCATCTCTGCACCGCCGCATCCCTGCTGCCTAACGAAGAAGACCACCCCTTGCTACACCTTTTTCTTCCCTGTTTTACATTAACAAGGTTGGAACCCATGAGTCTCTCCTTTTGTGTTTTTTTTTGCCTCTCCAGCTGCTGATATGTTGTCTTAATATTTAGGGTTTTATTTTATTTGGACTTTTGGGAATGGGCTGGATACTTGGGCTAGTGTATTTGTTTTGTGTGTGAAAAATAAGGAATTTATGGCTTTTGTTGTGTGATTACATGATTTATTTTTTAGAAAGCTTATTATACTTTAAAACTTATTTAGTTGTTTATATCAAAATAATTGCATTCTACCGTTCCTTGTCACTAAAATGGTTTTTTATATATAATTACTTTTCACCCTTACTCTAAATAAATATGCAAAATATTTGGTTGAAAATAATTAACAATAATTTCATAGGATGCATGAGTTGTACAACTCAGAATTCCTTAAACCTTAAACTGTTCTAAAAAATAATTAACAATAATTTCATAGGATGCATGAGTTGTACAACTCAGAATTCCTTAAACTTTTTTTTAAAAAAAATAATTAATATTAATTTCATAGGATGCATGAGTTGTACAACTCAGAATTCCTTAATCCATTCTAAAAAATAATTAACAATAATTTCATAGGATGCATGAGTTGTACAACTCAGAATTCCTTAAACTTTTTTTTAAAAAATAATTAATATTAATTTCATAGGATGCATGAGTTGTACAACTCAGAATTCCTTAAACTTTTTTTTAAAAAATAATTAATATTAATTTCATAGGATGCATGAGTTGTACAACTCAGAATTCCTTAATCCATTCTAAAAAAATAATTAACAATAATTTCATAGGATGCATGAGTTGTACAACACAGAATTCACTTAATAGGATGCATGATTTGTACAACTCAGAATTCCTCAAATAAAAATCCACCTACCAATCAAACGTTTTTATGAGAACGACGTAGCTTTGAATTCCCTATCATACCACGGGATACGTAGGAGCAGAATTAAACATTCTGTCAAGCTAAAACTATCTTTTCTTAATTTTTGTGTTTATTTAATTTATTTTCTATTTTCAAAATGGGTAAAATTAATATATTTTAAAGTTATTAAAAATTTGCACAATTAACTTGAGGTACCGTTCTTAAAACGGGCGATGTAGGGTGCTGATACCTTCCCTACTCGTAATCGACTCCTGAACTCAAACTCATTTTTTTAGACCAGTTTTCCTTCGATTATTGGGTTTTCCAATATTTTCTCAAATTAAAAATGTTGGTGGCGACTCCTCTGATTCTATCTTTTCTGATGGCGCCCGGACGGAGCGGTCGCGACATTCACATCACAACTAGAATCATCATCACCATCCTTCACTTTGTACCATGATACCCTACACTTGGGGCAGTTGTGAAACTCTTCATAGTCACCCCTATACAATATGCAATCATTAGGGTATGTGTGTATCTTCTTATACTCCATATCCATCGGACACAATACCTTCTTCGCCTCATAGTTACGGTCCGGCAATGTGTTGTCTTCGGGAAGCATTTCTTTCAACAACTCAAGCAATTCAGTGAAGCTTTTATCGCTCCATCCATTTCTCGCCTTCAAAGTGACCAATTTTAACACCGCTGACAATCGTGTATACTTAGTGCACCCCGAATACAAAGGCTTATCCGAATCACTGCAGAAAGTTGCATACACATATGCTCGCTAAAAAGACTCTTGTCCAATATCATGGATCATGTCCTCTAGTCGATCATCCTCCATATCTGCGTCAACTTCCTCGCTTTGGGACACACTTGGCTTGTTATTTAACAACACATCACCATGCCATAACCATCTTGTATAATTCTTGCAAATCCCATTACAAATAAAATGAGTATGTATATCCTTCACTGCACATTTCCTTAAATTCAAACATTTGACACAAGGACAACATAACTTTCCATCACTATCAGGAAGATTTCTTTGAGAAAATTCTTTAAACTCTTCCACTCTTTTCAAATACTCATCACTTGTGCGTTTACTAACCATCTAACTACGATCCATAACTAGAGAGGTTCTGTAGATATATACACACATATACAATATAAGCACAATAGGGGAGATTGAAAAAACACTAGTATTTGAAAACCTAACAACCATATATATATATATATATATATATATATATATATATATCCAAATAGTGCACAAAATTGAGAAACTATATGTGCATTCAATTTCAAATACCCTATACCCTCTAATACCTTCAGCATCATATACCCTATATATACCCTCTAATATTTTCAGCAGCATCATAACCTGACAGCTATACAACTTGCTCTACTATAAGAGAATATGCCAAGGAACCAGAAAAATAATCTAAACAAAGTATCACAAGCAGCAACAGAGACCCAAGCAGTGGGAAAATCTAATGAGAGGAACCGCAAGATAAAGAAAATGATAATAAGAGTTGAAAACCTAATGAGGGTTACCTGTTGGAGGAGCAGCAGCAGCTTGAGGAAGAGAAAGGAGAAGCCCAAGGTGGGGGTGCGATGGTGCAGTGGGAAACCAAACCTAATGAGATGAGAAGCTTAATGAGAAATGGAGAAGAGAAAGGGAGAAGAGAAAGGAAGAAGAGAAAGGGAGAAGAAGCATACCTAGGGCACGATGGTGGTGCTGCGACGATGGTGGTTCGACGGAGAAGAGATAGACTCAGACAAGAGTTTTTCAAATGGAGAAGAGATGAAACTGTAGTGAGTGCGCGTAGAACTGATACCTAGGGCGCGAGCGCGACTTAACGTTAAAAAAATTTGAACCAGACATTAAAATAAATATTTTAACGTCGGTTCTTTAAAAAACCGATGTTAAAAGTTTTACTCAAATTTAAAATATTTATTTTAACGTCTGGTTTTTTTATTAACCGACGTTAAAAGTTTTATTCAAAACTTTAACGTTAGATATTCATACAACCAACGTTAAATATGATTTAAATGAGCTAATTAGTTACCATTCTACCACCGCGTATTTTTTAACGTCAAGTTTTATTTAACCGACGTTAAATCTGGTCGTAAAATCCATATTTTCCACTAGTGATTGGATGATAGCTATGCTAGAAGAGTTAAATCGGTTGAAAGGAACCAAATTTGGGAATTAGCACTAGGCCTTTTAATAATCCAATAATAGGCACTAAATAGATCTTTAGAAACGAACTAGATGAGAATGAGATTATAGTAAGAAATAAAGCTAGGCATGTAGCTAAAGGGTACAATCAAGAAAAAGGGATAGACTATGAAGAAACATATGCACCTGTAGCTAGAATAGAAGTCATTCGCATGCTACTTGCATTCACTTGTATTATGAATTTTAAATTATATCAAATGGACGTGAAAAGTGCTTTATTAAATGGATTTGTACAAGAGGAAGAGTATGTGAATCAATCACCCGGTTTTCAAAATCATGAACTATCCAACCATGTATTCAAACTAAAGAAAACTTTATAGGGTTGGAAACAAGCTCCAAGAGCTTGATATGAACGATTTGTATGATCAAACGCTAGGCCAAAAGCTATAGCTGTTAGTCATGGCGCAACTTTAATTCCCTAAGCCCAGCAACAATTAACGCCATGTTTTGAGCTGACTCAGACCCCACCTGGGCCTTGCCAAGGCAGGATGCTAGCCACCGCCAACAATCCCCATGCACCCGTCGTGCCTTACTTGGGAATCGAACCTGTGACCAAGCTTTGATACCAACTGAAATGATCAAAGTAAACACAAGAAGAAGGGTAGAATTGTGTTTACGAAACTTTTTGTAAAGAGTTAAAGTTAAATATGTAAAGTTAAAATAAGATAAAAAATTAAAAAATTGGATGACCTGTTACCAAAGGTCATAACCACATGGACCATTGAGGGTCTACAAATATTTGTGACCATGAGCAATGCTAGCAGCACATTCTTTACCACAATCCTTTCAACACACTCTTAATTATTGCATGGATTTCATGTGGGACCCACTTAATAGAGAGTGAGCCCATATGATTCAGTGAGTCCTACATGAAATTCACCAATAATGAAGACTGTGTTAAAAAATGTGTAACTAGCATCTCTCTTCACACAAGTAACTTCTAGGCTCTTGAAAAGAATGAATATGGTGGGAATGCAATAGAATGAAATGGTATAACATTCATTGTTGGAATTATTTAAAATAGAATAGAATGAAATAGGGTGATATAAATTAACTGAATTGATTTTATTTTATTTTACTTTATATTTTTGTTTTATTCCTTTTCAATATGAGGTATGTGATGAAATGAATTAATTATTCACTCTTTTTCATTATAAAATATTCAAATAATCGTGTAATAATTTTCTTTCGTTTCTTCGTTTCTTTCCATCTCATCCAATTTTATTCTATTCGAGCCATTGTTAATTATGAATATATAACCTTAGGTTGAAAATAAAATATTGCAAGTAAAATAAAACCGAATTTTCGTGCTTCTGTTTGGCCCTCACACTCTTTTTCCTCCTTCTATCTTTTCTGCCATGAATCGGTCTCTCCAACGTGCACACATGCATCAAGTATGTATATTTCTTATATTCATTATGATCTGTTTGGGTTTTGTCAATTTTTTGTTTAAAGACTTGGAGTTTTAAATACTCAACACTTCAGAAAATTTACTCAAAAAAAGTTACGAAGTGAAACTTGTAGTAGTTAATGTTGAAAACTAAAGAATACTAGTTGTTTGATGAAATACTGAAAATGAACCAGAAAAGATTGAAACTGATAAACTATGATCAAGATTATCAAAGATAACAAAAACTGAAAGAATGAAAGCAATGAAGATAGAAGACACAAGGTTTATCGTGGTTCGGACCAATGGTCTCCTACATCCACACTGTAGCCGATTTATTCTCCTTTCTTTGATCATAGACCGTAGCAACAAGACTTCTAGGTAAGTCTTCACAACTCTACAACCTCACTTGCACTCAAAGTTATGATCATGAATGAATTAAATCCTATGCTACACTTTACATCAGCTAAGCTTTATATACCTATACATTTTCTACTCAATAGAAAAACAGTTATAGTTATAACAAACTATAACTAACCTATAACTAACTTCTAGTTATATAATAGGTATCACTTAACAGTAAAAAAATACAAGGCTAGAGCTAACTAACTAACTAATTACAATTGATGATCCATATGCATAACATTCTCCACCTTGGATCTTCAATACAAGGATTAATCAGCTCCCCTTCATCAAGCCTCTTGTGAGAGACTTCAAGTATAACAGGTTCCAATATTTACGAAGTTTAAACAGTGAGTAGCAGGAACAACCTTAGTCAGCATATCAGCAGGATTATGTGCATCAGCCACCTTCCTTACTTCAACTTCACCTTTTTCAATGATGTCTCGAA
Organism: Ammopiptanthus mongolicus; assembly: GCA_039655645.1. Taxonomy (NCBI): domain Eukaryota; kingdom Viridiplantae; phylum Streptophyta; class Magnoliopsida; order Fabales; family Fabaceae; genus Ammopiptanthus; species Ammopiptanthus mongolicus. The sequence goes on from CM077344.1 coordinate 31,294,543, forward strand.
TGTAATGCATCCTTATATCAATGTGCTTTGTCCTCTCATGAAAAACTTGGTTTTTGGAGAGACAAATTGCACTTTGACTATCACACCATATCACAATAGGACCAGTTTTTCCTTCAAGTTCTTGAACCAAACCTTTAAGCCATAAAGCTTCTTTTATGGCTTCAGTGAGAGCTATGTACTCTGCCTTAGTAGTAGATAAGGCCAAAACTGACTGCAAATTTGCCTTCCAGCTGATCACACTTCCATACAAAGTAAACAAATACCCTGTTAAGGATCTTTTATCAATGTCTCCTGCAAAATCAGCATCTACATAACCTGACAGGTCATTCTTCTCCTCTGCATTTTTTCCATATATCAGACCAACAGATTTCGAGCCCTTTGGATATCTAAATATCCATTTTACTGCACACCAATGTTCTCTTCCCGGATTGGCCATAAATCTGCTTATAATGCTGGCTGAATATGCTAGATCAGGTCTTGAACAGACCATAGCATACATCAAACTGCCTGTAGCATTTGAGTATGGTATATTACTCATTTCCATGATATCTTCATCTGTTTGTGGAGACTGAGAAGTTGATAATTTGAAATGACCAGCAATAGGTGTTGTAACAAGTTTTGCACTCTCCATATTGAATCTTCTTAGTACCTTTTGTATGTAGCTTTCCTGAGATAAGTACAGCAGTCCCTTATCTCTTTTCCTGACAATATCCATACCAAGAATCCTCCTTGCAGCCCCCAAATCTTTCATTTCAAACTCAGATTTAAGTAGATTCTTCAGTTTACTTATTTCAGTCATATCTGCACTTGCTATCAACATATCATCAACATAAAGCAGTAAATAAATGAAACAATCAAACCTCACCCTTTTGAAGTACACACAAGTGTCATATGAACTTCTGCAGTAGCCATTTGACATTACAAAAGAGTCAAATCTTTTGTACCATTGCCTGGGGGATTGTTTCAAACCATACAATGATCTTTTCAACAAACAAACAATCTCTTTATTTCCTGTAACCTCATATCCCTCGGGCTGCTTCATATATATTGTTTCATCCAAGTTTCGATGTATAAAGGCTGTTTTTACAACCATCTGCTCCAATTCTAGATTCTTGACAGCAACCAGAGCCAAGATAACCCGAATACTTGTGTGTTTCACAACAGGGGAGAAAATCTCAGTGTAATCACCTTGCAACAAGCCTTGCATTGAATATACCTTTCTCCACTCCAGCTATCTCAGGTTCCTTCTTAAAAATCCACTTGCTCCCCACTATCTTCTGGTTCTCTGGTTTTTCCACAAGTTCCCAAATATTATTCTTCATCAAAGAATCAATCTCATCTTGCATAGCTTCCTTCCAATGCTAGCAATCAGCTCCAGAAATTGCTTCTCTGTAGTTAATGGGATCGAAATCTTGATCATCTAGTTCCACACATAAAGCATATGCAATGAGATCTGCATAGCCAAGTCTTTGTGGAACTTTGATTACTCTTCTTACTCTATCCATGACCAGATTATAAGAGTTTTGAACAGTTTCAAGAAAATGTGGTTTCATAGATTCATGTTGAGGTGATGCAGCTGAATCCTGTGCAGAATCTGATTTTTCTGCAAGTTTCTCCACCTCTAAATGAACTCCTTGATCAGTTTGATGTTCCTGCTCAGATGAAGAGAAACTTCTCTGACTTCTATCAAACATGTCATCTTCTCTAAAAGTTACATCTCGGCTGATAACAGTCTTAGAGCCTACAGGATCATTCAACTGAATTTTGTATCCTTTCACTCCTTCCGGATACCCAAGAAAGATTCCCTTTTTAGCTCTTGGTTCTAGCTTCCCATCATTTGAGTGCATATATGCAGTACACCCAAATACCTTCAAGTTCTCAAAGTTTGGAACTCTTCCTGTCCATTTTTCTTCTGGTGTCTTGAAATCAATGGCAGCTAAGGGACATCTATTTATTAGATAACAAGCTGTGTTGACAGCTTCCCCCCAATAAGTTTTGGCCAATTTTGCATTTGACAACATACATCTAACCCTCTCCAAAATGGTCCTGTTCATTCTTTCAGCAAGACCATTTTGTTGAGGGGTTAGCCTCACAGTTTTGTGTCTTTTAATTCCATTGTCTTTGCAAAATTCATTAAACTCATCACTCAAATATTCCATGCCATTGTCAGTTCTAAAGACTTTTACATGTCTGCCCGTGTGATTTTCAACTAGAATCTCCCACTGTTTGAAGCATTTAAAGGCTTGACTTTTATGTTTCAGCAGATAAATCCAAACTTTCCTACACCAATCATCAATGAAAGTTATGAAATATCTAGCTCCCCCAAAGAAGATACCCTTGCAGGCCCCCACACATCAGAATGCACATAGTCAAGACTACCTTTGGTTTCATGTGCAGACTTCTGAAACTTAACCCTCTTTTGTTTCCCATAAATGCAATATTCACAAAAGCTTAATTTTTCAAAATTCCCATCACCAAACAGACCTTGTTTATGCAGTTCTTCCAAACCCCTTTCACTCACATGGCCTAACCTATAATGCCATAGCATAGTAGGATTTATTCTAGATACAGAAACTAGACCAGCTGAGTTTAGGAGTGTGTTACCTTGCAGCTTGTAGAGGCCATTCTGCCTTGTACCCTTCATCACTTGCAGTGATCCTTTGAATATTTTCAAGACTTCACCTTCCCTTTTGAAAGTGCATCCGGCTTGTGCTATCATTCCAAGTGAGATCAAGTTCCTTTTGAGTTCAGGAACATGTCTCACATTTGAAAGGAATAGCTCTGAACTAGTCTCCATTATGAGTTTAATGCTGCCAATACCAACAACTTTGCATGCCATATTGTTTCCCGTGAGAACCTTGCCTCCATCTATTTCTTTATACAAGCTGAACCACTCTTGATTGGGTGTCATATGGAAGGAACAACCAGAATCAAGAATCCATTCTTCAACATGATTTTCAGTCGAAATAGACAAAACTCTTGCACTATCATACCCATCAGCCATCACACAGCTACATCCTTTGAATCTCTATAGTTTCCATTTCCTTTCTTCTTTCTTTCAGGGCAGTCTTTTCTGAAGTGCCCCTCTTTGTGACAATACCAACATCCTTGCTTGGATTTGGGCTTGGACTTTGATCTTTGTCTACTTTTACTTTTGAATTCTTTTATGTCAGATCTTCCCCTAGCAAACATCAGCTCAGCATCTCCACCTTCACCCTTGTGCTTTGTAATTCTTTTTATCTCATTTCTCGAGAATTCAGAGTTGTCTTGACCTCTTCCTAAGTGAGTGTTTCTCTTCCAAACATCATAGTGTCAACAAGGTTTTCATATGATGGTGGAAGAGAACACAACAATATTACTGCTCGATCCTCTTCATCAAGATTAACATCTACATTTTTCAAGTCAAGAACAGTTTTAGTGAACAAAGAAACATGTTCTTTAATGGAGGTACCTTCTTCCATTTTCAGCTGATGAAGTCTCTTCTTCAAGTACAGTTTGTTGGTCAGAGATTTAGTCATATAGAGACTTTCCAATTTCAACCAAACCCCAGCTGCAGAAGCTTCATTTGCAACCTCCCTAAGGACTTCATCACCAAGAGAAAGTATAATGGTGCTATATGCTTTGCTAAGAAGATCTTTCTTCAAGGCCTTGGTGAACCAAGAGAGCCTTCGTCTTTATTCTCCATAGGCTAAAATCATTATCACCCGTAAACTTTTCCACATCAAACTTAGTACCCATCGCGGAACGCCTTGCTCTCAATGAAGTTATTGATACCAATTGTTGAAAACTAAAGAATACTAGCTGTTTGATGAAATACTGAAAATGAACCAGAAAAGATTGAAACTGATAAACTATGATCAAGATTATCAAAGATAACAAAAACTGAAAGAAGGAAAGCAATGAAGATAGAAGACACAAGGTTTATCGTGGTTCGGACCAATGGTCTCCTACATCCACATTGTAGCCAATTTATTCTCCTTTCTTTGATCACAGACCGCAGCAACAAGACTTCTAGGTAAGTCTTCATAACTCTACAACCTCACTTGCACTCAAAGTTATGATCATGAATGAATTAAATCCTATGCTACACTTTACATCAGCTAAGCTTTATATACCTATACATTTTCTACTCAAAAGAAAAACAGTTACAGTTATAACAAACTATAACTAACCTATAACTAACTTCTAGTTATACAATGGGTATCACTTAACAGTAAAAAAATACAAGGCTAGATCTAACTAACAAACTAATTACGATTGATGATCTATAGGCATAACAGTTAAGTTTAATTTTAAACCCTTTATGGCAAATAAATAGAGCTGGCTTTCTAGGTTTTTGTTTGATTTTAATTTTTTTCAACTTGTTTATGGTATGGATATTTGACTTCAATTGAAGATTTTTAATTTTATTTTATTTTTTTTTTAAAAAAAATGTTTTCAGATGTTATTTTGAGTGAATACTGCTATCCCAAAAGGTACTTAAAAATCTGTCTTCACGAAATTAGATTTGAAGCTTCTTTTTTTTCTTCTCTTTCTGTTTATGGACTACTGATTTTGACTTTGTGATCTGAGGCGTTGTTATCTTCTTTGGTTGAAAGATTTAATGTGGTTATCTAGGAATTTATTTGATGGTTTTTGTTTTATTTTTCGCGTATTTGTTACTAGGAGATTCGCCTTTGTTCGTGTAAATAGTCAAGTACGACCCGTGGTAGGCATGAGGGATTTCATTCATGATTTTCAATACTTAGATGAAGGTCTGTGTTGGTATTCCCTTGAGGCCTTTAACTTTATAGCTGGCGAATTTCTCGCACTTTGCTTGGTTTTCACCTCTTTAATTGAGGAGTTTATTATGTTCTTCTTTTGCCAAATCATGATTGTACAGTTTCCTGAGTTGAAACAAGACATCAAGACTGTTGTTTAATTTTATGACAAAGGATATGTGTTTAGTGAAGTCAAGTTAACGTTCGAGATGCAGAAAGAGAGAGCAGCAAAATTGATGTAACTTTTCTGATTTGTTAGCCTGACATTTGAGTGGAATTCATTGCGATCTAATCAAGGATATTGTTTACAAGCTTTAGAATGGATTCAATTCATAATAAAGTTTATTATTGTTGTGTTTCTAAGAGTAACCATGTCCTCTATGCTTATAGTGATGAAGACCAGGAACTTGTGAATGTTCTTGGTTTCACAAGGAAGACAGAGAATTATATGAAGGCATATTGAAAAGAATATGATCTGAGTGATATCTTTGCATTGGATCAATAGAGTTAATAATGTGTTTACAAAGAGCTGCCTAATATCTATATATATAGGCAAGTGCTCAAGATTCTGTTATGGATACTGATATAACAGAAATAACAAACTACAACTAATCTGTAACAGAAAAGCCAACTTTACAGACGGGTTAAGATAGACGAGTTATCACAGACGTGTGATCAGACGGGTTATCCCATAGACGAGTGAGTGATCTCACAGACGTGTGATCACAGACGACTGTCATAGACGTGTGATCACAGACGGGTGTCACAGACGTGTTATCACAGACGGGTGATCATAGACGCTCTGTTAATATCCCCCCTCAAGATGGACGAAGTATGTCTCGAAGTCCCAGCTTGGAGATGAAGTTGTGAAAAGAACTAGAATGCAGTGGTTTAGTAAAAGCATCAGCAACTTGAGATGATGAAGAAATGGGCAGCAAGTGGATGAGCCCGGATTGAATCTTCTCTCGAATAACATGGCAGTTGATCTCTTTATGCTTTGATCGCTCGTGAAAAGTTGGATTATGAGCCAAATAAATGGCAAATTGGTTATCATAATAAACTGATGTGGGCTTGGTAAAGACAATGTGAAGGTCCTAGAAAAGATAATGAAGCCATTGAATCTCACATGTGAGGCTCGCAAGTGCCCGATACTCTGCCTCTGAGGAAGAACGGGATACAGTGCTTTGTTTCTTCGATTTCCAGGAGATGAGGGAGGAACCAAAGAGGACACAATATCCAGTAATGGAATGCCGAGTATCAACACAGCAAGCCCAATCAGAATCTGCAAAACCAGTTAAACTATTAGAGTTTGTGACAGGATAAAAGAGCCTTGTGGAAGGAAAGCTTTTGAGGTACTTTAGCACACGAGTGGCAGCCTGATAGTGAGGTTCCAAAGGCCTAGAAACGAATTGACTAAGTTGCTGGACAGTAAAGGCAATATCGGGCCTAGTTGTAGTAAGGTAAAGCAGCTTTCCTATGAGCCGTCTATATGCGGATTCATCAAGAAAAGGGTTTCCTGAATCCTGTTGAAGTTTAGTAGAGGGTGTGAATGGAGTAGGAGCTAGCTTGGCTGCAAGAAAACCACTGTCTTGAAGAAGTTCCAAAGCATATTTCCTTTGATTGACCATTATTCCTTCGGAAGACCTTGCAATCTCTAGGCCTAGGAAATATCGGAGAGAACCTAAGTCCTTAATTGTGAACTGTTATGTAAAAATTCTTTTACATATTGAATATCATGAGAGGAATTACCTGCAAAAACAATGTCATCTACATATACTAATAAAACAGTAATAGTAGAAGCAGTATTTTTAACAAACAAGGAATGATCTGCAATGGATTGAACATAGCCAATAGAAATTAAGGCAGAGGATAACTTTTCATACTATTGGCGACTAGATTGTTTAAGGCCATATATAGATTTATGTAATTTACAAACCTTGGTTGTAGAAGAAGAAGAAGAAACAAAAGTAAAACCTGGTGGTAATGTCATATACACATCTTCATGTAAATCTCCATGAAGAAAAGCATTGTTAACATCACATTGTTCAAGAAACCAAGACTTAGTGGCTGCCAAGGCAAGCACTGTTCTCACTGTTGTCATTTTTGCAACAGGAGAAAAAGTTTCAAAATAGTCTAATCCTTCGATTTGGTTGTAACCTTTAACCACTAATCTTGCTTTGTATCTTTCAATTGAACCATCTAATTATATTTAATTTTATACACCCATTTACATCCTATTAGATTCTTATCATTGGGCAAATCAACAATAGTCCAAGTGTTGTTAATTTTAAGGGCTTCCAATTCAGATTGCATAGCTTGTTGCCAACAATCCAACTTGGAAGCTTGAGCATATGTTTGTGGTTCAGAATGAATGATAGTGTTTAAGCTGAAATTTTTGTAGGAAGAAGAACAATTAGAATATGTAAGAATAGAAGAAAGACGACAAGATGGTGAATTAGAAGATGCAGATGTACCAGAAGACACAGAATTACCAGAAGTAGATAGGAGGCTGCAATGATAATCTTGTAAATAACTAGGCCTTGTTCTAATTCTTTCTGATTGTCTAACAGGATCTGCATTAATGTCAGGTTCTGGAACATCTTCTGGTAGAGCTTTGGGCTCGAGCAGGTGGTCCTCTTCATGAAGGAGTGGCTCAGGGAACTGATCAGCAAAAGAAGCAGGTGCAACTGTAGTATTAGGAGAAATTGTATGCTCAAAAAGAGTATTAGTATCAGTTAAAAAATTCGAATCTGACTTGTGAAAAGGAAAAGTAGTTTCATAGAAAACCACATTCCTTGAGACAAGAAAATTGTGATTTTTGATGACATACAAAAGGTATCTTTTTGTACCATCCCTATAGCCAAGAAAAATGCCTTTGATGGCTCTAGATTGAAATTTTGTTCTATAAGCTTGTAAAGAGGAAGCATAACAAAGGCAACCAAAAGTTTTAAGATGAACTAAGCTAGGGGATTCTTTATATAAAAGATCATAAAGACATTTTTCTTGAAGAAGAGGACTAGGTATCCTATTAATGATGTGAACTGCATGCAATATGGAGAAATGCCATAATTTAGGAGGTAAATTGGCTTGAAAAGTAAGGGCTCTAGCCACATTTAGAATGTGTTGATGCTTTCTTTCTACCACACCATTTTGTTGTGGTGTTTCGACACAAGTTTTTTGGTGAATAATGCCTTTACTAGAAAAGAAATCAGGCATTAAGAACTCTAAGCCATTATCACTTCTCAAGCATTTTAATTTTGTTTCAAACTGAGTCTCTATCTAAGCAATGAAGTTAGTGATATGATGTCTAGTTTCTGCCTTAGATTTCATAAGTAGGATCCAAGTGAATCTGCTGAAATCATCTACAAGTATTTGTGACCTGAAATAGAAGTATGAGAATAAGGACCCCAAATATCAGCATGTAAAATGTCAAAAATAGCAGCGGATTGAGTGGAACTATTAGCAAAGGGTAATTTCTTTTGCTTGGCATAATGACAAATATCACAAGCCAATTCTTTATTATCATATGCAATAAAAAGAAATTGTGCACAAATTTTATGTCTAGTTTTTTATAAATGTCCTAGTCTAAGGTGCCAGAGAAGAGAGTCATTTTCTGTTTTTGTTACAGAATAACACTCAGGGGTGAGATTGTGATCAGAAGATTCCTCTGAAGCTTAATGTTGAAGCACATATAGTCCATCTTGAAATCTAGCCGCACCAATCACTTTAAAGGGGTAATTCTGCATAATAAAACAGGAATCAGGTTCAAGAATTAATTTACAGTGATTTTCCCTAAGCAGTTTGATAATAGAAATCAAGTTGATATGAAAGTTTGGCACATAGAGAACATTATGCAAAGTTAAAGAAGGAAAGAGATGAATTTTTCCTGTTATTGTGGATATGACTTGGTTTCCATCGGGCAAAGTAATGTATACAGGAGATATATTATGATAATCCACCAAGTTTTGGAGATTGAAGGTGATATGATCGGTAGCTCCTGTATCTAAAATCCATAAATCATGATACTTACCCATGGCAGGCTTATTAGAATTGTCGGTGAAGGTTAATGGACCTGTTAGAGTCGAATTGGCTTTATGTATGTTGGAATTGTTGGAATTTCTGGCCTGTAGCTTCTCAATGAGACCTTGATATTGCTCTTGAGTCAAGCTAAAACCTTGCTTTGAAGATTTTGAAACTTGAATTTGCTTTTCTTGTTGATCAGTTGCAGTAACAGAATTCACAGCAGCAGAGGTGGCAGGCTTATTCTTTGTCTGATATCCAGGAGGAAATCCATGGATAAAGTAACATGTTTCTATTGTATGATTTGTTTTTGTGAAATTAGTGCAGTATTTGGAGTTTGGTCCTCCTTCTTTACCTGAAGTGCCTCTACCTTTTACCTTTATTAGAGAATCCTCCTTTCTTGGATCCTCCATTGAATTTATTGGCATTGAAGGAGAGGGCTTTGGAATCAACTATGCTATCTAATACATCAGGCATGGAAATTTGTCTTTCTTGTTGTGTGACAAGGGAAAAAGCCTTAGTAACATCAGGTAATGGAGTCATTAGCATAATTTGAGATTTTACATGTGAGTATTGGCCATTAAGACCTTTCAAAAACCGAATAGTATAGTCTTGATCTCTATACTCTTTGATTTTGGTAAATCCTTTTTTACAAGCACAGAGAATATCACAGTTACATATTGGGAGGGGCCTGTAATTATCAAGCTCATCCCACATGGTTTGAAGTTCAGTAAAATATTCTGAGACATCTAGATTACCTTGATGCAACTTACAAATATCATCTTGGATGTCTGAGATCCTAAAGATGTCATCTTGTGCAAAGCGATTTTAAAGATTCTTCCAGACATCTGAAACCTTGTCCATCCAAAGAATTGACTTCAGAATATTTGGAGATATTGCATGTTGAATCCAAGAGAGGATAATGTTGTTGCATCGACACCATGGCTGGTATAGCTGGCTTGCTTTCTCAGGTTGTGTGATCGTGCCATCAAGGAACTTCATTTTGTTCTTGGTTTCCAAAACAACTTTGATTGATCTGGCCCAAGTATGGTAATTCTTTCCATCAAGAACCGGATTTACAAGAACCAGAGAAGGGTTCTCATTGGGATGAACATAGTAAGGATTTAGGGGGTTTGTTGCGAAATCTTCATATGCCTGGTTTGCTATCTTCGAGACAAAGAAGGAAAATCAATGAAAGATGAAGAAGAATTTGGGTATAACTCCAAGGAAGGGAATGGAAAACCAGAGCTCAAATTTGAGCTCTGATACCATCTTGGTTTCGCAAGGAAGACAGAGAATTATATGAAGGCATATTGAAAAGAATATGATCTGAATGATATTTTTGCATTGAATCAATAGAGTTAATAATGTGTTTACAAAGAGCTGTCTAATATATATATATATATATATATATATATATATATATATATATATATATATGCAAGTACTCAAGATTCTGTTATGGATATTGATATAACAGAAATAACAAACTACAACTAATCTGTAACAGAAAAACTAACTTTACAGGCGGGTTAAGATAGACAAGTTATCACAGACGTGTGATCAGATAGGTTATCCCATAGACGAGTAAGTGATCTCACAGACGTGTGATCACAGACGGATATCACAGACGTGTTATCACAGACGGGTGATCATAGACGCTCTGTTAATAAATGTCGCAGCCTTTGTGCATGGAGAGGGCTCCTGCTTTCCACAGGTGCTATTTTGAGACAATAGGTAAAAGGATTTATGGGTTTTTTATGGAAGATGGATATGTTTACTTCACAATTGTTGATGATGGTGTTGGTAACTCGGTAGTTCTTCGTTTTCTGGAGCATGTTAGAGATGAATTCAAAAATCTAGCTAGAAAGGGCTCAAGGTGGAATTTTACCAAACATGAATTCTATTTACATTCAGGAAAATCTGGTCCCTGTCATTCGCAATCTGATCACTTCATTGGAGAATGCCTCACATGGTAGTAGTGATTGGAGGGACGAATCTTCCTCTTCTTTTCATGTTGATCTATCTCCATCACCAAGTAATTTGAGACAAATTGAAGGTGCTAGTTCAACAAAAGCCCCTTTATTGGGAAAATCTAGCAAGCCTGAGAAAAAGAAATCAAGGGATCATGTGATTGCAATGAGAGATGTTGATTTAGAGGAGCATCGAAAATCTACATATAGAGGAGTAAAGGTTGATTCAGGAAATCTGGATTGTATTAAGCCAAGGTGGTGCTGGTTACACCAGTCTCTTTTCAAAAAGATATGGGTTCAATGAGGATGAGATCAAGCCCTCAAAACATTCGTAAGAAATGGTGGCACCAAGTACGCATTGTTCTAGCTATTGATGCAGCTACGTGTATAATATTATTTGTCATCTGGTTAGTCATATGTCATGGCATATCCTGCATTAGATAGAATTCTATCTTATGTGACTCTTAATTTGAATCATTATTATATTGGAAATTTGGAACTTGAGATTTTCCATGCACAATCTGATCAACAACTGAAATCGGTTTCTTTAGTGGAGCATGTAGATGGAAGTCACATAGTTGTCTTGACAGTAAGATCTTTAGTGCTTATTACCCATTGGCCATTTGTGGGCATTTTATTGAACGAAGTCTACTGTACAGTTTCATCACTTCTAAACATTTGCGCTTGTATATGAATTTTTGACTATTTTAAAGGTTCTTGATTGGCCTGGTCCTGTAGCTTTTTTTAATAGGCATTTGTTTTCCTTTCCTAATATAGAGATGATTGATACTCTCAAGTTTTATCCACATAGTAATTATGCAATGAAAACCATTTAGGTATGTCTGACAACCCCCCTTTTTATGCTTAAATATGTTTCTCGTAATATATAGAATTTTAAGATATATGTCTAAATAATTGAGTTTGGAGAAACAAAAACCATAAATTAGGAGTATAAGAAAGTATCTAGATCACTAAGTATATCAAGAAATGTAGCTTTCATGTGAATTTTGGAATATTATTTTTAAACAAGGATTCATTGGAGGTTCTATTTCGTAAAAGTCTTGAGTAGATGTTAGATAATCCCTATGCATCAAATTGGACCATGGATAGAATATAAAACTCAAAAAGCAAGCAGAAGAGACTGAAATGCAGTTACTACAGCAAGGGGTATATAATATTCTTGGTGAGAAAAAAGGTAGTCTACAAAGTGAGAAAATATGGTGGGCCCAAACATCTAGAGCAATGTGGCTTAAGCATGGTGATAAAAATTCAAAATTCTTTCATCACAAAGCATCTCAAAGAAAAGCCCGAAATTGGATAGCTTAGAGGATGACCATGGGGAGAAGTTTAAAGAAGAATCTGATATAGAAAATGTCATTACTTCAAATTTTCAGGATCTTTTTTCCACCTCTAATCCTGATTGTATTGACCAAGCGGTGGGTGTTTGTGAAAAATTCAGGCATCCGAATGATCCCCTCAAAAACCGGCTTATTAGGCGGTGGTCTACCCAGCTATATAAGCAATGGTCAGGCTTGTTAACCATCCAATGTAGGACTCGTAACACGCCGCCTCGAGCCTGGGCTCGTCACCACAAGCGAGGGCTAGCGGCACTATCCACACCACCGGACAGAACTTGATTCTGATATCATATGAAGAATTCAGGCATCCGAATGGTCCCCTCAAAAACCGGCTTCTAAGAGGGTGGTTTACCCAGCTATATAAGCAATTGCCAGGCTCGTTAATCACCTAATGTGGGACTCGCAACAGTGTTGTCCAAAATCGCATAAGTGAATAGATGAAGGAAGTGTTGTACGGTGATTTTACTTTAGATGAGGTTGCCTTTGCGGTGAATAATTTAAAGCCAACATCAGCTCCTGGACCGGATGGTATGCCTGCAATTTTTTATCAAAAGTTCTGGGATATAGTTGGAGCAGATGTATCTTTTCTCGTGCTTGATATTCTTAATGGAGGTGCAAGTCCAGCAAGTATTAATCACACATATATTTGCCTCATTCCTAAAAAGAAGAAGCCTCGTCATTCAGGTGATTTTAGACCCATTTCCTTATGTAATGTTCTCTTCAAAATAGTGACAAAGATAATTGCAAATAGACTTAAATTAATTTTACCCGAAATCATTGATAAACACCAAAGTGCTTTTGTACCGGGTAGATTCATTTTTGATAATACTCTTATTGCTTTTGATACTTTTCACTATATGAGGAATAAATCTTATGGTAAGAATGGTTTTGCGGGGTTGAAGTTAGGTATGTCTCAGGCCTATGATCGCATTGAGTGGAATTTTTTAGAAGCGGTTTTATCATCTATGGGATTTTCTTAAAAATGGTCATCCCTCGTTATTAATTGTGTTTCATCGGCTTCTTTCTCAGTTTTTCTGAATGGGAGTCCTTATAGAAAATTCTTTCATCGAAGAGGTTTAAGACAAGGTGACCCATAATCACCGTATCGTTTTATGATGTGTGCCAAGGTGTTTTCAGGCCTTCTTAGTCAGACACTTGTGAGAAGAGTTATCCATGGCATTGAGATATCTAGAGGTGCTCCAATTATTAATCATTTATTTTTTTGCAGATGATAGCTTATTTTCTGTAGAACCTCTAAACAAGATGCAGATGTTCCGAAGGGTATTTTGCAGCTTTATCAGTCTGCTTCTGGACAACTCATAAATCTGGACAAATCACATATCTCTTTTAGCCGAAATGTTGCTACAGACAGAAAAAATGTTTTCCAAGGATGGATAGGGGTTAAAGCAACCGAGATTCATTCTAAATACTTGGGGCCACCTTCCTATGTTGGTAGATCCAAAAAGCAGGTATTTGATTTTGTTCAGGATAAAGTTTGGAAAAAGCTGAAAGGTTTGAAGGAGAGGTTCTTATCAATGGCAGGAAGGTAAGTGCTCATAAAGTCTGTTGCTCAGGCTATCCCAACTTATGTGATGAGCTGTTTTTTACTTCCATCGAGGCTCTATGATCATATTGAAAGCATGATTAGTCAGTTTTGGTGAGGCAGCAAACAGGGGGAAAGAAGAATTCATTGGATTAATTGGAATCAGCTTTGCCAGCCACAGAATAAAGGTGGAATGGGATTTCGTTGTTTAAAGGCATTTAACCTTGCTCTCTTGGCAAAACAGGGATGGCGCATTCTGAATGATCCTTCTTCTCTAGTAGCTCAATGCTTGAGAGCTAGATACTTTCCTAGAGGCGGTTTTTTAAAAGCCTAGGTAGGTTACAACCCGACTTACACTTGGCGCAATATACATCAAGCTAGTTGGATTCTTAAAAAGGGTGGTTTGTGGAATGTTGGTACAGGCCATTTCATTGATATTTGGGAAGATAATTGGTTGCCTCTTCGGAATGGGTGGAGTATGGACTCCTAAACTGCAAATAATGATATTTCCCAGGTCTCTGAGCTTATTGATCATGAGTTGGGTTGTTGGAATGTAGCTCTGGTTAATTCTTTGTTCATGCATTTTGAGGCTTATCAGATTCTCAATATTCCTCTATCCACTCAGTCTCGGTCTGATAGTTTCATTTGGGGTTTTGATTGGCGCAGTTTTTCTCAGTTAAATCAGCATATCATTATATCATTTCGGTTGAAGAGGGCCAGAATTCTCATGTATCATCAATGGAGCATGATTCTGATTTATGGACCAAGCTGTGGGATACTCGCACTTTGCCTCGTCATTTAAATCTGGGATGGAGAATTCCCCATGTCAGGGTTCCGGTCAGGACAAATCTTATTAAGAAAGGAGTTAGATGTACTCCAATCTGTCCTAGATGTGAATAAGCTCCTGAAACTATGGACCATGCATTTATGGACTGCACTTGGGTGAAGCAAATTTGGTTTTTATCACCATCGGGTATTAGATTTGACACCCATGATGACAGGAGAACATGCTTTGTACAATGGCTGCGTGAGATCCTTAAGAATGCTCCAAGTGTTATTGTGGCTGCTATCCTCGCTGTGTGTTATGGTATTTGGTATGCTAGGAATAAGAAATGCTTTGAAAATAAGGACATTTGCATTACTGAAACTATTAATAGAGCTTGGAGAATGGTGGCCGAGGTTACGTCCTATGGTTCAGACTTGTTAACTGAGACACAAATAAACAATCATAATCACAATATGGTGTGGACGAGGCCTCCAACAGGTTGGTATAAGTTGAATATTGATGTTGCGGGTTCGGATCATGATCATTAGGGGCATGGCACTATCATAAGAGATGAGGAGGGAGTTGTTGTAGCTGCAGCTAGCTGGTGTATTAAGGCTCCCCCCCTAGTTGAGTTAGCTGAGGCTTTGGCTCTTAGAAGTGGATTGCAACTTGCCAAGAATCTTTTGTTTCTTAATTTACATGTGGAATCAGATTCATTATTAGCTGTCGCTGCTATGAAATCCAAGAGGGAAGAAGGATCTTAATTTCATATGGTTCCATCTGATTGTCAAGGTTTTAGTTCCTTTTCCGATTCTTTTGCTTGCTCTCATATTAATAGGAAGGCTAATCTTTTTGCTCATATTTTAGCAAAGTTTGCTTTACAAAATTATGATTCTATTTGGGTTGAGGATATTCCCCCTCGTATGGTTCATGCTTTGGCTTTTGAGAATTTGTGTAACACCCAACTTTAGGGGTCACGATTATTTAACACAAGACGAAAGAAATGCGGAAATATATTAACATATAAAAAGCTTACCGAAAATATGGGTTTTCTTTTTTTTTTTTTCTTTATACTCAAATTTCGAAAACATATAAGTTTGCTTGTACTCATAAGAACGAATATACATAATCATAAACAACATTGAAACAAATAAAAGCTTCCCATAATACATATATATATAAAACTAGCAGTTTTCAACATCTAACTACAAAAGAAAGTAACCAACATAAAGACAACTCAACCTACACTAGTTGGAGACCCGGCTCTACAACATAAAGGGGAAGGGGGTACCTCCAAAAGAAAAAAAAATACAGACGCTGGGAAAAACACTAGAGACTGGCCAAAACAGACACTGCACTACTCATCGAAGTAGTACTCCTCTGGGTCCTCCTCCTCCTCGTCCTCCTCCATGGCCTCCTCCTCCTCATCCTCGTCCTCCTAGGCGTGCATGTCATACCCACTCATGATCTGTTCCGCATACCGGAGCATCTCCTCATCAATCCTCATCCACCACGCATCTTGACTCACGCTGGCAGGGGCTACCTCAGGAATGTCCTCCGGCACATATTCGGGTACTTCCTCTTCCTCTTCCTCCTCAATCTCCTCATCGTCAGACGATAGGATAACGAGAGGAGTAGAAAAGGATACCCTGATATGAGCCGGTGTACTCTTGCGAGCAGTCATCCTCCAATTCACCCGCTGGCGAGGAATCTGAGGCCCTGGGGGTGGGACAACAAGGATAGAAGGGCCAGCAGTAGATATAGGTACATCGGAAGTAGACGGTGCAGTAGGTGGAGGTGGCACGGAAGCAGGGTCGACGTACACATCCCTGGGCTCCTCCTAGTGAACTACAGGCTAGGTACTAGGCAGTCGCGGATAATCAGTAGGTGGTGGTGGCTGGGTGATCCCTGAGCTACCCTCACCACTAATCCGTAAGGTGCAAACTCTCTCGGACAGGCCCGTCATGGAGAAAGGTAACTCCCTCCTACTTGTGAGACTCACAGCTCCAGTATAGGTGCGACATCCATCAGGATGGATCGTCCAAGCATCCGCTCAACCGTGAAGTGTCAAGTCCAAGGTCAAACGGGAAGGTGGATCGCTTGCCATAGCAAGATGAAAACCACGCGAGCAGCGTAACAACAGAAGTAATGAGTTGAGATTCCACACATCGCACAACCAGAGCAGCAGTGATAAAAGTCACGCACACACGCACCCAATCGGCATACAACGCATGGGCTTTCACAGCATAACAATTAATTACATGGCATCGCAGTTAATATATCAATCAACAATAATATGGGTCAAATGTCAACTCAAGTATGCAATGAAACAATGCTACATGACTCAGACCCCTACTCCATGGAGCTAAACATAACAAGAGTGAGTGATTGGGAGAACAGCGTCTGCATTATCTCAGCCCACTATGCCTCATCCAAGGATTCCAATAATTATAATGGCTCACGCCAGACGTTCTTTACCCAAATCATGATTTGTCCACTGTCCAGTCAGGACGTCAAAGTTTTTCGACAGGTCACCCACGACACAGAGGAGCTACTCTCTGGCCACATGTGGTCTCCCCAACCCCAACGTCCTCAAGATCTCCACGATCGTCACCTCCAACAATCGCACCCGCACAAAGGTATAAGCTCAACTGTTGGGCACAACACCCAACTCTCGGGGCCCACTTTCACACAACTTGCCATTAGTCGCCCATCCTTGGTTTCGTTCCTTGCAATCACGTACCACCTAGTTGTTCCTAACATGATGTTCATGTCTTATGATATATTAGTCCATAACCTAGATGTATTATGGAGGACAGGATCCATAAGGATCCCCTTCATCAATCTCTCACTTGTCTACCAAAGAAACATTACTTATTCTTTATAAGTAACTCTTAGTGATTACACGTTATGGATTCCTTAGATGACCTAAATCATCAAGGGTGTGGAACATGATTTTGTCATGACCACTAGATGTTAGTACATGTCTTTTACTAAATCTTTGTGAGTCTATTTTGAAGCTCAAATAGATTCTTTTAGGATATAACGCGCGTTTACTCTATTATAGTAAAAGCTCCAAAATACTATCCTTTATAGTAAAGTAGTTGATGAAATCTCCTTAATTAAGAATAGTTTGAAAACTCTATACAATTGCCCATAAGGCGCCTTACTTAGTGTAAAACTCTTTTGAATTGGTTTCCTAGTTCTATTACTTCGTGTAAAAGAAAACATACTTCCAACTTGAAACCACCATTTCGTTTTCAAATGAACTATAACTTATATAATTTTGGAAAATTCTAAAAAGGTAATAGTGTTTTTAAAGAAAGGCTTTGTAAGAATGCTATCTTCTCAAAGAAGACCTACTAATCAAAATCCTTGAAAGCTATCTTGATTAACTATGAGCCTCTTGGTTCTTGAAAATATTTTCTTCAAAAACAACTTATTAAAAGGAGTGGTTGATCAATATCAAACCAACTATTCTTAAAATAATTTTCATATGAAGTCAAAAACACTTATTTCACAACATATGGTTCTTTGGAACCAAAACTTGATTTCTTTGGAAACTTTTTTAATTTATATGCTTCTTATACCTTAGTATGAACATATTAAACCCCTTAACTTCAATATTTTAAGATCCTAACCCTATATTATATAGCAAGGCCGAATGTCCCAAGTAATAAGGATAGGCTTTCTTTTAATTATTTTGCATTGTTGGAACCATTTTAAGTCCATTACACCATCACTTGAACATAGAAGCTTTGGATTCCCTCATTGTAATACCCGCTAAAATGGTCTTTCTGGTGTAAATTTGTTTAAGTTAAAATTATTTAATAAAATGTATATAATCAAGGTGGGGAAATAGAGTTTGATGGTAAGTTATGTGGTAGGTTGTTTTTTTTTACCCCTAGTGCCAAGATAGGAGTAGCTTAGCACTAAGGGCCTCTTGGTAAACCCAAGAGTTAAGAAATAGGGGGAAAGGTTCACAAAGTTGGGGAGAACTCTAAGATCCCTAAATCTTTCTCCAGAGAAAATAGAGAAGGAGGAAGAACTTCAACCCAAGACTGGAGGAGCGTGTTCGTGGTGCGAGGAACCTTCTCTTCCATTCCTTTACTTATTTTGGTGTCGAATCAGGTGAGGGTTTTAGATTTTAGGTGGGATTGTAGTTTGAATTTAGGGAAATTCGGAGGTATGATAATATAGGTTTTTAGGTTATGCAAAGGTGTGTTTTTTGGCATGAAATTGTGATTAAAATGTTTGGGTAATGTTGACATATGAGTAACTATGTTTGAATTGTTACATATGTTGTTAAACATCATGTGTGCACGTTCCTGTATGATTTAGAAACTGTTTTGGGACTTGGATTGGGTGGAACTTCTGCAGAAATCGCGTTTCTGCGATTCTGCATAATTCGCACCGGCGCTGGGCGCCATAATTCCTGCGCTGAGCGTAAAGGTGCCCGAGAGCACCCCTGATAACTGCTTTGTAGCGCTGAGCGCTAGTCTCCAGCGCTGAACGCCATAGAGCGTGCGCTGAGCGTTGGGGTACAGGCAGAAAAATTATTTTATTAATGTAGTAAACATGAATTGCTTGCTCCAATGGATGATATATTGTTATATATGTTCTACTGTGATTATATTCATGTGAGAAGACTATGGGTGAATGATATCTTGTTATATGGACGATGGTAATGTATGATTCTCAATGAGCCTCATTGTTTCAAAAGATATGAAAACTGTGTTTGAGGAGATATTGTGGTTTGATAATGATGGCAATACCCGTTATGTCATTGAACATTGAGTAAGACTTGGTAGGTCCGACCGGTCAGCGGACTCGACCGGCATATAAATGCGACCGCCGGAGAAGGGGACTCTAGTGATAGAACCTCGGAGTTTGGAGGGTGATTATGTAGTGGCTAAGGTCACTTACCGGTCAGCGGGTCCGACCGGGGTATAAATGTGGCCGTCGGAGTGGGAGACTCTAGTGAACAACTCCAAACGGGATACAAGCATCTTACTCAATGGTGGAACGATTTGTGGAAGCAAACTTGAGAGAGTTGCTATGGTTAATCCAATTTATGCATGTGGTGTTGTACAGTATGGTAAAGGACATTGACATATTTACCTTCCCAATTATATGTTCAAGGTGATACACTTGTTATGTTTGTATACCCTCACTGAGTTCTGGGACTCACCTCCGCCCTTTTTAGTTCAGCTTCAGGTACACCACGTGGGGAGCCATCTCAGGGAGCCCATGCTCACGAGTAATGTGGGCAGTCGCTGCAGTTCTTTCTTTTGTTTCTGATTAGTCATATGAGACATCTCTCCTTTGTTATGGATTTTGGGACTATTTTCCCATATTGGTTGTAAACAGTTTTCTTCTTTGTTTTTAAAACTCTGTAAGTGAACTCAGGGCCACCTTGGCTTTTTGGTTTGGAATAATCATTTACTCTGGTAGTATCTTTTGTTCGTTATATGTCTTGTTACAATGCGAGTTGAGTGTGCTTGGAAGGCCTTGGGAATGAGACAGTGAGGTCTCATTCTGGCCGGTCAGGAACACCTGAGTTGGGTCCTGACAAAGTGGTATCAGAGCCAATGGTTATAGGTCCTGAGCAAGATTAGAAACTAATGAGTGTTGTGATAGTTCCCGAGCACGGGCGGGAGTTGTGCCAGAAGTCATTTGTAACTAATATGGTTCTTAATCAAAGTGAATCATTAAAAAGGAGATGTTCTCATACGACTACCAAGAGCAGCGACCTGGGATGGGTGGTGTATTTATTCTATGGATTAAGGGGTTGATGTAGGGAATTTATGTGTAGAAATTTGAAACTTAAAATCTGATGTTTGCTTTCCTTTTGAAGGATGGCAAGACCTAGGCGAATGGGAGCAGCTCAACCCCGCGGAGGCGTGTCAAGGCCTCCTCAAGACGGAGATCAGAACCCACCACAGCAGGAAGTGGTGATTCCTGAGGCTCTTCAAGCAACCCTGCAACAGATAGTGCAAGGGATAATTGTGATACAGGGAGCTTTAGCAGGAGGTGGTCGTGGAAGGACTTCGATTCCATCACAAGGTGGGGTTCCTCCCCCATCACCTCCGGTGACGAGGACCTCTCCGGAGTCTTCTGCGAGCACAGATGCTGGAAGTAGAAGGAATGCAACACCAAGGCCAAATCAAGAGGCCAACCTTTATGCTTCATTGACTGAGTTCCGTAAGATGAAGCCGCCCACCTTTGCAGGAGCTAGTTCGGATCAGGACCCATCCTTCTTCCTGGAGGAGGTGGAGAGACTGTTGAGGGCCATGGGATGCTCGTCTGAGAGATCTGTGGAGTTGGCTAGTTTTCAGTTGAACGGTGCCGCTCGGGAGTGGTACACTGCGTACAAGGCACAGAGAGATTTGGATGCTGATAATCTCGAATGGAGGCATTTTGCCACTGCTTTCATGGAGACTTTCTTACCCAGAGGTGAGTGGGAGAGGAAGGCTCGAGAGTTTGAAGTGCTGAAATAGGGAGAGAGGACTATAATGGACTACCGAAATAAGTTCTTGCGGTTGTCCAGGTATGCGCCACATTTGGTGAGTGACCCCCAACAACGGGTGTCACGGTTTGCTTACGGTCTCCAGTTTAACATTGCAAGGTCCGTGCCGATTCTGGAGAATGCCACATTTGAGCAGGTAGTCAGCTTAGCCATTAGAGCTGAAAGTGTTTTGAATGAGCCAAAAGCTGAATTCAAGCAACAACCGAAAAAGAGGAAGACAGAACATAGAGGTGAGGCCTCAGGGATGAAGTCAGGACATCATCAGGGTAACCAGTGGGCTCATTCTGGTAGGGCAAACAGTGCGCCTACTCGTTGCACCCCTCAACAATTTCCAGGGGTGTCGGCGGAAGGTCGTGGTGTTTCCTATGGAGCAACTAGTTACCCCACTTGCAACCATTGTGGGAAGCGACATGTCGGCCTGTGCACAAAAAGGGGAGAGCGGGTTTGCTTTTCTTGTGGACAGCCTGGACACTTCAAAAGGGAGTGTCCTATGACAGCGGAGCCTGCACCAGCTCATAGTACTCCGGCCGGGTCATCAGCACCAAGCGGGAACCAAAGGTCAGGGGGGAGAGGAGGAGCTTTGCCAGGACAGGGTCGTGGAGGTGGCAACCGCCCTACCGCTCGGGTGTTCGCTATTAGCCAGCAGGAGGCTCAGGCTGATCCAGACATGGTCACAGGTATTCTACCAGTTGGTCCTTCACATGCTAGAGTGATATTTGATTCTGGTGCTACTCGGTCATTTGTGGCCGAACATTATGTGCGGGTTACGAGGATGCCTTTGGAGGCACTTCCATACCCTTTGATTGTTTCTACCCCACTTGAGGGTAATCATATAACGAACAGCTATGTTCGAGATTGTGAGGTCAGAGTCAACGGTTTGAATCGTCCGGCTGACTTAATTTTGTTGGGCGTGCTTCAGATGGATGTCATCTTAGGCATGGATTGGTTGTCTAGGTATGGGGCGAAGGTAGACTGCAGAGATAAACTAATAACTTTGCAGCCAACAATTTCAGACACCATAGAGTTTCAAGGAGACCGCAACTTGGTATACCAGAATGTGTTGTCCACTCTTAAAGCACAAAAGTTGCAAAAACGCGGATGTCTATGTTTTTTAGCCACGGTTAATGTAGTGAACAAGTCCAAAGGTGATGACATGTCGATGGTTCCGATAGTCAGGGAGTATGCTGATGTATTCCCCGATGACTTGCCGGGAGTACCACCGCCTCGTGAGATTGAATTTTCGATCGACTTATTACCAGGGACATGACCTATTTCTATACCTCCATATAGAATGGCCCCAACTGAGCTGAAGGAGCTCAAGGATCAGTTAGAGGATTTGTTGAGCAAGGGGTTTATACGCCCTAGTTCATCACCTTGGGGGGCTCCTGTGTTGTTTGTGAAAAAGAAAGATGGATCATGGAGGATGTGCGTTGACTATCGTCAACTTAACAAGGTCATGATAAAGAATAAGTATTCGTTGCCGAGAATCGACGATTTATTTGATCAATTGCAAAGGGCACAATTTTTCTCAAAGATTGACTTAAGATCAGGCTACCACCGGTTGAGAATAAGGGAAAGTGAAATTTCGAAGACAGCTTTCAGAACCAGATATGGTCATTATGAGTATCTTGTAATGTCCTTTGGGTTGACAAACGCCCTAGCAGCTTTCATGGATTTGATGAATCGGGTGTTTAAGCCGTTTATGGATCAGTTTGTGATTGTGTTCATCGACAACATTTTGATATATTCTAAGACCAAAGACGAGCATGAGCAACATTTGAGGGTTGTGTTGGAAACCCTAAGGAATCACCAGCCTTACGCCAAATTTTCCAAATGCGAATTTTGGCTCTCAGAGGTATCTTTTCTTGGGCATGTTGTTACCACAGAAGGGATTTCAGTGGATCCGAAAAAGGTGGAGGCGGTACAAGATTGGCCAAGACCTACCAGTATCACGGAGATACGTAGTTTCTTGGGTCTAGCCGGATATTATCGGAGGTTCATTGAGAACTTTTCGAAGATAGCAGCTTCTTTGACGCGCTTGACTCAGAAAGGGATTAAGTTTGAGTGGAGCTCGAAATGCGAAGAAAGCTTCCAAACATTGAAGGATAAGTTGACTATCGCTCCAATATTGACTCTTCCATCGGGTACCGGTGGATTTGTAATGTTTTTTGACGCATCTCTAGTGGGGTTGGGATGTGTGCTAATGCAAAATGGAAAAGTAATTGCTTATGCTTCGCGTCAACTAAAGAAACATGAACTTAACTACCCGACTCACGATCTGGAACTAGCAGCGGTGGTTTTTGCCTTAAAAATCTGGAGGCATTTCCTGTATGGCGAGACTTGTGAAATATACACGGATCACAAGAGCCTCAAGTACATTTTTGATAAGAAAGAGCTGAATTTAAGGCAAAGAAGGTGGTTAGAGTTATTGAAAGACTATGACTGCACAATTATGTATCATCCTGGAAAGGCTAATGTGGTGACGGATGCTTTAAGCCGCAAGTCAATGGGCAGTTTGGCACATTTGAATGTTGAAAGGCGAGGGATAGCGAATGAGTGCCATAGGGACATAAATGCTATGGTAGCTTTTGAGCCAAGGGAGGACGGTATCTTGTTAGCGCAACTTGGGATCAAGTCTAATGTCTTAGAGGATATTAAAGCGTGTCAGGAACGGGATTCTGACCTAGTTATGTTGAGGGATGATATTGACTCAGAGAGTGGTAAGGGTTATACAGTGGATGGTGAGGGGATGCTTCGGTTTAGTGGACGGGTGGTAGTTCCTACAGAAGCTAGAAGGAAGCTCATGGAATTTGCCCATTCTTCTTCATATACGATGCACCCTGGATCCAGAAAAATGGATCAGGACATGAAACAATTTTATTGGTGGACTGGTATGAAGCGATACATAGCTGATTTCATTGCCACATGCTTGACGTGTCAACAAGTGAAGGCAGAGCACCAGAAGCCAGCAGGGCTTCTTCAGAGTTTGGAGATTCCGGAATGGAAGTGGGATCACATCACCATGGATTTTGTGGTAGGTCTGCCCAAGACCAAGGCGAGTTATGATTCCATTTGGGTTGTGGTAGACCGTTTAACCAAGTCATCTCACTTCCTACCCGTAAAAACCACTTTCACGGCGGAACAATATGCGAAGTTGTATCTTCGGGAGATTGTATCCTTGCATGGAATTCCTGAATCTATTGTTTCGGATAGGGGTTCACAGCTTACCTCCCATTTCTGGAAGTCATTTCAGCAGACTTTAGGAACTCAGGTACATTTTAGCATAGCGTTTCATCCACAAACGGATGGTCAGTCGGAGAGGACTATACAGACTTTGGAGGACATGCTTCGTGAATGTGTACTTGAGTTTGAGGGCACTTAGGATGTACATTTGCCGTTGATAGAGTTTGCATATAATAATAGCTACCATAGTAACATTCAAATGGCTTCGTTTGAGGCCCTTTATGGCAGGAAGTGTAGGACCCCAGTGGGATGGTTTGAGACGGGTGACCATCAGCTTTTGGGCCCGGATCTGGTTTAGGACTCGATAGAAAGAGTTAGGATGATCAGGGAGAGGCTTCGTTTGGCACAAGAACGACAAAAGAAGTATGCTGACGTCAGACGGTGAGAATTGGAGTTTCAAGATGGGGAACATGTATTCCTCAGAGTGTCACCCTTTAGAGGCACCCTACGGTTTGGTCAGAAGGGCAAGTTGAGCCCAAGGTACGTAGGACCGTTTCAGATCACTCGGAGGGTGGGAAGGTTGGCATATGAGTTGGCGTTACCACCTGAGTTAGCTCAGGTGCATCCAGTGTTTCATGTCTCCATGTTGAGGAGATACCTTCGAGACGATACTCATGTGCTACAACCACAACCGGTCGAGGTAGATCAACGACTAGCGTTTGAGGAGGTTTCACTGAGGATTGTGGAGAGGCAAGTGCGGAAGTTGCGATCGAAGGAAGTACCATCAGTGAAAGTGGCATGGGGACATCCCCAGGGTGAGGAATTCACCTGGGAGTCAGAACAGATTATGATGCGGAAGTATTCACATCTTTTCATGCAAGGTACGATCTTCCGGTTTCTTTCACTTATGGAATTCGAGACGAATTCCTTTGAAGGGGGGAAGAGTGTAATACCCGCTAAAATGGTCTTTTTGGTGCAAATTTGTTTAAGTTAAAATTATTCAATAAAATGTATATAATCAAGGTGGGGAAATAGAGTTTGATGGTAAGTTATGTGGTAGGTTTTTTTTTTTTTTTTACCCCTAGTGCCAAGATAGGAGTAGCTTAGCACTAAGGGCCTCTTGGTAAGCCCAAGTGTTAAGAAATAGGGGGAAAGGTTCACAAAATTAGGGAGAACTCTAAGATCCCTAAATCTTTCTCCAAAGAAAATAGAGAAGGAGGAAGAACTTCAACCCAAGATTGGAGGAGCGTGTTCGTGGTGCAAGGAACCTTCTCTTCCATTCCTTTACTTCTTTTGGCGTCGAATCAGGTGAGGGGTTTATATTTTAGGTGGGATTGTAGTTTGAATTTAGGGAAATTTGGAGGTATGATAATATAGGTTTTTAGGTTATGCAAAGGTGTGTTTTTTGGCATGAAATTGTGATTAAAATGTTTGGGTAATGTTGACATATGAGTAACTATGTTTGAATTGTTACATATGTTGTTAAACATCATGTGTGCACGTTCCTGTATGATTTAGAAACTGTTTTGGGACTTGGATTGGGTGGAACTTCTGCAGAAATCGCGTTTCTGCGATTCTGCAGAATTCGCACCGACGCTGGGCGCCATAATTCCTGCGCTGAGTGCAGGGGTGCCCGAGAGCACCCCTGATAACTGCTTTGTAGCGCTGAGCGCTAGATAATTAGCGCTGAGCGCTAGTGTCCAGCACTGAACGCCATAGAGCGTGCGCTGAGTGCCGGGGTGGCAGAGAGCTAACCCTGAAACTTAACCCCAGCGCTGAGCGCTACCAAGGCTGCGCTGAGCGCTGGGGTACAGGCAAAAAACTTATTTTATTAATGTAGTAAACATGAATGGCTTGCTCCAATGGATGATATATTGTTATATATTTTCTACTGTGATTATATTCATGTGAGAAGACCATGGGTGAATGATATCTTGTTATATGGACGATGGTAATGTATGATTCTCAATGAGCCTCATTGTTTCAAAAGATATGAAAACTGTGTTTGAAGAGATATTGTGATTTGATAATGATGGCAATACCCGTTATGTCATTGAACATTGAGTAAGACTTGGTAGGTCCGACCGGTCAGTGGACTCGACCGGCATATAAATGCGACCGCCGGAGAAGGGGACTCTAGTGAAAGAACCTCGGAGTTTGGAGGGTGATTATGTAGTGGCTAAGGTCACTTACCAGTCAGCGGGTCCGACCGGGGTATAAATGTGGCCGTCAGAGTGGGAGACTCTAGTGAACAACTCCAAACGGGATACAAGCATCTTACTCAATGGTGGAACGATTTGTGCAAGCAAACTTGAGAGAGTTGCTATGGTTAATCCAATTTATGCATGTGGTGTTGTACAGTATGGTAAAGGACATTGACATATTTACCTTCCCAATTATATGTTCAAGGTGATACACTTGTTATGTTTGTATACCCTCACTGAGTTCTGGGACTCACCCCCGCCCTTTTTGGTTCAGCTTCAGGTACACCACGTGGGGAGCCATCTCAGGGAGCCCATGCTCACGAGTAATGTGGGCAGTCGCTGCAGTTCTTTCTTTTGTTTCTGATTAGTCATATGAGACATCTCTCCTTTGTTATGGATTTTGGGACTATTTTCCCCTATTGGTTGTAAACAGTTTTCTTCTTTGTTTTTAAAACTCTGTAAGTGAACTCAGGGCCACCTTGGCTTTTTGGTTTGGAATAATCATTTACTCTGATAGTATCTTTTGTTTGTTATATGTCTTGTTACAATGCGACTTGAGTATGCTTGGAAGGCCTTGGGAATGAGACAGTGAGGTCTCATTCTGGCCGGTCAGGAACACCTGAGTTGGGTCCTGACACTCATCCTACACTACAAGGCCGAATCACTGATGCCATTTTCCAACCAAAAGAAATCATCCAACAACATCCTAAGTAGCTAGAAAATCATACCAACATATAAGCATGTTATCAAGGCAACTTAGAACATAAACAAGTTCAACATTCTAAAATCTTATCCTTAGGTCTTTGGACCTAAAATAGTTTTTCACCATGCCAAAATGATTTTCTTCTAGCATATACAAACACAATCATCTTATCAACACTACGACATAACATAACATGACAACAAAGTAATGAACTTTATAAGGAAACCCTAGATGTAGGGTTTTCCTTCAACAAAACTAGGAGGCCTTTATCACCACCATTAAGGTGTGATATGGTTCACTCCCCCATTACCTTTGTGAAGCTTCCTTGAAGAGTAGAAGATGAAAACTTGGTCACCAACACTACTAGGAAAACCGTGACCTAGAAGAAGAGCAAACAAGTTCAAAACTTTCAACTTCATAAACATGGTAACACAAAGATGTTCTCAAGAGTATTAAAGCAAAGGAACTAAGTTAGAAACTTACTCTTAAGAAAGGTTTAAAACAACTTCAAGAAGCTTGAAACCTCCTTGAATGATTCTTGAATAACTTCGAGTAAACAACTTCAAATGAAGAAATACAAAAGATAAAAGTTGTTTAGATAAGTAAGATGCACAAGAATATGAAGTTAAAATGATGAAATAAGATGAGTATGAGCACTCACCAAGGCTGGCCGAAGCTAGGAGGAGAAGGAAGAGAAGAGAGGAAACTTAAGAGCTTTAGGTTTTTGAGTGAGAAGTTAGAATGAATGGAATAGTAACTTGGGTGCTTTCCCCCCTTTGATGGTCGAATACCTTGGCCTAGTGGACTCCAAATTCTCATTCAATCTTGGTCATAAAATGTGTAAGACAATGGAGGGTTAAGATGTAAAGAAGTGGTGTGTTGTTGCTTGATGAAAGTCTTAAGGACAAGATTAACCATTTAAGGTTGGATTAGCTTTTTCCATTTATGGTTAGTGTCATAAACTTGATTTGAAAGAATGGAAGGCCAATCTTCGCTCCTCCCAAGGTGAGATGGCCTAATGGCCTAACTAATGTAACTAGAATAGTTGCATTTTCCATTTGGTTAGGAATAAGGTGATTAGGGTTTTTACCAAAAATGGATAATCGGTTTTTACTACTTTTGGTAAATTTTTGGATTTTAAGAAACTTAATTCTCTTCATTAGGAATAATCAACAAGGTAATAGAAAATGTAATTCAACATTACATTCCACTCAGTTCCCCATTTCCCGTCTTCCGGCACGTAAAATGAGAAATTACCCAATATCGATTAAAACATAACTTTTATCGATTTTTTTCTCATAACGACAAAAGAAAACTTCACCACAACATAACCATGGATATAAAACCATCATATAAGCATCTACATAAATATACAAAGTCATACCAAACATAAGGTAACAATCACAATGTAATGGTGATTATAACCGATTACAGGAAAACGGGGGTGTTACAATTTCCAAGCATCTCTTTGGTTTAATAAAATCTATTTTACTGTAAAAAAAAAAATATTATTGGTTATATAACTAATATCTCAACTAATTTTTCCTCACATTGCTTCACACAATATAGAAAGATATATTCAAACTGTTTTACTAGACATAATATTTGCTTCCCATACTTTGATAAAAAGGAGAAATCAACATTCAAACAATTATCCAAAAATACACGAACAAACATGCTTTTATAACGGTAAGAGGAATATATGATATTCTTGGTTATATAAATAATATATTTGTACTAATTTTTTCTTCACAAAACAAACAATAATAACCGAAGGCTTTTCCATTAGGTAAGGGATTCATGAACCTTAAGTAAATGGTTAGGGGTTCGAATCCTGACTCTAGTGTATGGAAAAATCTGGTTGGGAGGGGAGAACCCACCTTATGTGCTCAACAGGTTCCCTGACGAAGATTAGTCACTGCTATCGGTGGTGGATACTTCGTACCTACATCATGGTTACAAAAAAAAAAAAAGAGGCATTTTCATTAGGTGAGGTCAGTTACATGAATAAAATAATTTCATTGTGTTTTATCATAAATCATGTCTTTGTAAAGGTCATTTAGCTCTAAGTCCTTTTTAATGATTTCCCCAATAGTTCTTTTTTGGTCTTCTTCTACCTCTAACTATTGGGTTATCCTCCATATGGTCTAATCTTCTTACTAGGCTTCTAATGGTGTTCTCTGTAACATCCCAAAAATCCTATTTCTATCTTTTAGCTGTTTGTGTGAATAACTTGGCTGAGAACATAATCTGACTAATTATAATCATTAATAATAGTTGATAATTGGAAATTCATTTTGAATTTCAATTATGAGCTTAACAATCATAAAATGTTGTTTTGAGAGTGTTATGTCGTTTTGAGCCGGGACCGATAAAAATATTATTATTTCAATCAGGACCACTTTACCTTGGGATTCATGTCAAGGCCAGGAAGTAATCTGGCTCGGAGTCGGGAGAAGTTGATCTGGCTCGGATTCAGGAGAAGTTGATTTGGCCCGAAATCGGGAGAAGTTATTCTGGCCCAGAGTCGGGAGTAGTTCATGACTGTTTTGCACGTTTCACGAGACATTGTCAACCATCTATTACCTTTTCATTCCTTTAACCAATGTATTAAACTCCTATGACTCTTGGTTAATAACCTATCATCCTTACCTTTTATGGAAAAGCATCTTAACCATTTTTGGTTAATCCTAGCTACTTTTAATGTGAGATCAACAAGTAGCATTTCTTTAAATCTAAGCCCTTGGATTTCTTACACCAAATTAATATCATTTTGAATTAGTTTTCCTAGATAAATTAGCTAGCAATTACGTGCATATGGTGTATTGAAAGCACCAAAACTCTTCATTCCATCATAATTTCATGAGTCAAAGCCTTTCTTCTTCAAGAACACTCAAAACTCTCTCTTCTCTCTCCTCCTTGTTCTTCATGGTTTTGGCTTGAAAATTATTCAACCAAAATTGTTTTTCAACTTCTAAATCTTGATTCCAACTCTTTTCCATCATACAAACATCTTTCATGAAGGAACTTTAATCATTCAAGGCCTTTTTCTTTATGTTCTTCATGAATCACTCAAGAACATTCAAACCTTTATCTCTTCTCTCTCCCCTCTCTTAAGGCCACGGTTTTGGCCCAAGAATTTCAACCAAGATTTGTTCTTCCATTTATATTTACATATCCTTGATCACCATCATCTTCTAATCACTTTCTATTTCACAAAGTTTTTCATTTGGAAGACTTTTGTTCTTCATCTTCAAGGAAGCTCAAGAACACTCCATCTTGTTCATCATATCCTTTCTTGCAAGTGAGTCTTCTATACTCTTCTACCTTTCATTTTCATGATTAGAATCATTAACAAAACTCTTTTAGTTCATGGTTTGTCAAAATGCAAAGTTAACACATTTATGCTCATGTTAGGTTTTCTTCAAGTTTCTTCAAGTTCATCACTTTCTTCATGAAACCACCTTCAAGACCACATACTAAGAGGATCTACAAGAGGTAATGGGGGAGTGAACCTCATCACACCACATTGATGGTGGTGAAGATGGTTTATGGGTTTGGTTTGGGGAAAACCCTAAACCAAGGGTTTCCTACTTTATCTATTTGGTTCTCTATGAGAACAATGTTGTAAAAACTATTTGTTGCTTGATTTGTGTTCATTGATGTGTTTAAATGGTTGAAAAGAACTTTTATGTGAGGGAAAACCCTAACCTAGAGTTTCCTTCATCTTTTGTTGAAAGGAGCTTGTGAAAATGTGATTTTCGGATCTGACCTTGTGTGAGTCATTTCGGTTTTCCTCTCAACCTAGACCTTGGATTTCAAAAATTTTCTTTGATCCTAAAACGAGACATCATGGGATTCATTTTGAGCACAAATTGCATGTGGTTTCCTGAACATTTGACCCTTGAAAAGCTATTTCAATCTGATCATAAACTTCTGTCTTGGATTCTGACTACAGTGGCTTGTTTCGACAAAATGTACTAACTCGGTTACTTTTTATCAAAATGAGTTTTATAACCACAAAGTAGACATCCTAAGATTTCATATGAGTCCTCATTGGCGCAAATCCGAGTTCGTTTGGTCAATCAAATGTGTGTCATAATTTGATGCTTGAAATGCTAAAATTTTATATTTACGAGTTTTGGTGTTGATTTTTGGAATTGTATGTTATGGTATTGGTGTTGCTATTTGTGTTTGAGTGTTAGTGTGGAAAATCATTTTGGGATGGTGAAAAATTATTCTTAGGATCAAGACCTAAGGATAGGGTTTTTGAATGATGAGTTTGTTCATGCTTTTACTACTTGATTGAAATGTCTATATGTTGAGATGATTGTCATGATGCTAGAATCTTGTTGGATGACATATATTTTGTTGAAAATTACCATGTGTGGTTTGGCCTTTTTGAGTTAGAAAGGGAAGCCAAAGCTTCTATGTTCAAATGAAGGTGTAATGGACTTAAATGTTTTCAAGAAGGCAAAAGAAATTAAAAAGACCTACCTTACTTACATGGAGGCAGTTGGCCATACCATAGTAATTAGGGCTAGGAACCTAAAATGTTGATGTTAAGAGGTTTAAAGTGTTTATACTAAAGTATAAAGGAAATAGAAATTGAAAAGGTTTCCTAAGAAAACAAGTTTTGGTTCCAAAGAACCAAGTGTTGTAAAATGAGTATTTTGGGTTCATATGAAAAGTGTTTTAAGAATAGGAATGTTTGAAGTTAATCAACCACTTATTCTAGCATGTTGTTGCAAGGAAAATATTTTCAAGAACAAAGAGTTTTCTAAATGATTCATGTGGTTTCCAAAGGTTTTGGTTAGTAAACCTACTTTCAAGAGAAATGAGAATTCTTGTAAGTGTTTTTTTTAAAATAATGAGTCTTTACACTACTATGACTAATTTTAAAATCTTACAAAACAAAATGAGTTACGATTTTCATTTGAAAATAAAAAGGTGATTTAAAGAAAGATATGTTTTCCCTTTTTACGCTAAGTAAAGGAAATTAGTATTATTTCAAAGGGAGTTTTATGCTAGTTTGGCAAAAGACAAGGTACTGTGTATCTTGGGGTTTTGGATACCTTACGAGTATATGTATAGAGTTTTCAAAACTATGTTTTATAAAGGAGATTCCATGAACTAGTTTACTACCAAGGAAAGTATTTTAAAGACTTTACTATAATAGCGCAAGTACGTAATATCTCCTAAGGAATACAATGAGTTTCATAATGGACTCACAAAGACAAAATAAAAGGCATGTACCTATTCCTTGTTGTCACGGAAAACCATGTCCCACACCCTTGATGATTTAGGTCATCTAAGGATCCATAATACATAACCACATAGAGTTACTTATACAAAATAAGTAATGTTTCCCTTGATAGATAAGTGAGAAGACATGATAAAGGAATCCTTGTGGATCTTGTTTTCCATAATACAATTAGGATATGGAATGATATATAATAAGACTTGAACATCGTTTTCCGAATGATGGAGTTGTATGTGGACATAAGGAATGGAACCAAGAATGGGCGACTAATAGCAAATCGTGTAAAAGTGGGTCCCGTAGGGGTGCCCTGTAGTTTATCAAGAGATAGACGTGGTGCTGCAATGATAGTGTAGTAAGTGTTTGTGTTGTGGCATTTCTTGACATGCATACGCATCTGTGCATGAGTTGGGCATTGTGCCTGGGAGTTGAGCTTACACCTTGGTGCAGGTGCGATTGTCTGAGGTGTCGATCATGAGGATCTTGGGGACGTCGGGGGTTGGGGAAGAGAAATGTAGCCAGAGAGTAACTCCTCTATGTCGTGGATATCCATCAAAAAGTACTGATGTGCTGACTGAAACACCGGGATTTAGGTAAAGAACGTCTGGCGTGAGCCATTATAGCAATTGCGATCTTGATGTGGCATTGTGGGGCTGAGATAACGCAGACAATGTTCTCCTAATCACTCACTCTTGTTTTGTTTAGCTCCATGGAGTAGGGATCATAGTCTTACCCTTGTGGCATATAGCATTGAGTCATGCACATCGCATTGCATTGCATGACTTTTGATGGATACATTTACATGTTATACATTATTATCCTATGTTGATGATGTCTTATGCTGTTGATTGGATAATATGAGATATTGAGATGTATGATATGCATGACTAGTATTTTATTATCTTGTGTGTTGTACCGTTTTTAATTCTGCCATGTGTTGTGCTGATGAATGGGAATCTCACCTCATTACTTTGTATTGCATCGTTGTGTGCTTCTTTGGTGGTTTCCCGAGAAGGTCATACTACCCAGACTTCACCCGGCACTTCGGATGCATCTCTCTGTTGAGCCTCCCAGTGGTTACGGCATTTCGACAACTAGTCATGACGAGCTTCCAGTAACGCATGTGTGAAGAGCCGCGCACTCATCATCCGCATGGGTCGCAGAAGAAGGGTTCTCAACTGCTTCACCGCTTGTCTTCATGTCGTCTGCTGTCAGTGTTGTAGTTATAAGTGGAATGCTAGATGGACTACTCCACCGATGCGTTCAGTGCCTTCTCCCTCTGTAAGGGATGGGCTACTTGTTAGCCAAGTTGCCTCTAAGGCAACTCCTGTTATGCCTTCCATAGGAATACCAACAGTAGTCCCTGCTAGGATTCCTGTTAGGTCTCGTGATGGGTCCTGGTTGGAAGGCGATGAGTGAGGAGTCTAGGAGTGAGGTGACCTATCCACATCTTCCTATTCCCTTCGCTTATCTCTCCGAAAAGGAGAAGTCGGAGGAAGTATTTAGCGGTTGATCCGAGGGATGTCTTCCTGTGTAGTATGTTGTTGGCCAATGTAGGGTGTCAGAGAGTCTGTACCTTTTTTTTTTTTTTTTTTTGTGGAGCTGCGACTCCAAGTATCTTATGTTTAGGAGCTGCGTCTCCAATCTTTTATGATGAGTCTATATCTTTCTGTTTTCTTTCTGTAGTCGGATTGGGTTCTTATGTAAACCTTTATGAACTTATGAGCTTATATTATGAAGTATTGCTATTTACCTTACACGCATAAACGTTTACGAGCTTTTATAGTTTTTTTTTTTTTTTTTTTGACAAACAATAGAAGCCTCGTTAAAACCTTATGGTGCAAAACCCTCCTTAGGGAAAAAACACCATTAAGGAAAAAAGAGTACTCCTATTGGCTATATTATTGAAAAAAAAGAATAAATACAAAGAAACATGGGGGGACCAAACCAAAACCCATGAAGCAATTATTTGAATCTATACATAGGTAAGGCTAGCCTATTTCGAAAGAAATCATCTTTTAAAAAATCAGGTAGAACATCCATCCAAACAAAACCATGAATGGTAAAACCATATGATGCAAGCTTATCAGCACAAGCATTTCCTTCCCTATAAATATGAGAAGAAATGAACTTCATCCGCTTAGTGAATTCCATGCAGTTTATCCATCTGTTTCGTAGTTGCCACGACACCAAGTTAACATCCGAGAATGCATCAATGACAAGAGAAGAATCACACTCTATCCATATTGTAAACCAGCCTCTGAAAAAAGCTTGTTCAATAGCAACCATAGCACCAATGAGCTCGGCTTGAAGAGCAGAACATATATCCAAATTCTGAGCAAAACAACCCATCAAAGCAGCTTTAGAATCCCTGAATATACCTCCACAAGCAGCTGGTCCAGGTCTGCCCCGAGCTGCCCCATCAGTATTGCATTTCACCATATTCGATAGAGGAGGCTGCCAAACCACTTCTTTAATGATAGGAGCAGAGGAAGGGTGAATAAGAACTCTGAAGTTCTTTAAAATGATGAGCTCTTCTATAGAATTCCGCATACAACCACTGCTGTGATTTCCAGAGATAGCCACAAGAGTTTGAATCTGTATAATGGCTCTATGAATAGAGAAACTTTTGTTATCAAACCGGTTTTGATTCCTGCTGTTCCAAATTGACCATAGAACCTGAATAATACCAGATAAGATTACTTCCAAGGCTTGATCACTCGAATTTCTATTGCATAACTGAAGTAAACTATCAAAGCTAGAGATATCCAATTGATAACCAAATTGGCAGCTCAAACAATTCCAAAGCTGCTGAGCATAAGAACAATGCAGGAACAGATGCAATGTTGTTTCTTTTCAGCATCCACAGAGATTACATCTAGAGACTAAAATGCATCCTTTACACCTTAAATTCTCATCAATAGGCATTTTATGATGTAGTATTCTCCAAACCAAAAAAGATCGAGAAGGAGGGATACTATTTTTCCAGATCAGTTTAGCCCATGGAACTACTTGACCAATTGGAACCTGAAACAGATAAGCTTCTTTGAAGGACAATGAACCAGAATTGGATGAGTTCCACCTTAACTTGTCTTCACAGGGAACAATAGGTATGACCATCTTCTCAATTTCAGCCTTCATAGCAGGAAAAGAAGCTACAAAACTTTGAGGAAGAGACCAGCTGCCAGAAAATATAAAATCAGAGATCTTCTTGTCCAAGGTATGCATCATATCAGGAGGAATACTTTGAATATCAAACTCTTGAGACAACCATCTATCTTTCCGAAACCTGATTTTTCCCCCATCACCTAACTGCCACACGACATTATCAAGAGCAGTTGAAATCACAGTTTTAATGCCACTCCAAATGGAGGAACTGACATGATAATTGATCAAGCCATCCTTTGAGAAAACTCTAGCATGCAGCAAATTGGCCCAGTTTACGAGCTTTTATAGTTATGTCTTGCGAAAAGGAAAAATTCACCCCCATCTTTCTTAGATGTTTTAATTAACCCGTTTTTCGACCTTAGAGTATTTTAAAATGTTCGTAAATGTGATGCCTTCGGAAAGGGTGTTACATTCTCCTAACATGGCCAACCACCAAAGGCGATTTTACTATCTTTTCGTCAATAGGTGTTATCCCTACTTTCTCTCTAATGCATTTATTCTTGATCGTAGCTTGTTATGTCCATTCATCCAATGCAACATCCTCATCTCTACAGCACCGAGCTTATACTTTTATTGGCTATCTAATGGTCAACATTCATTGCAATAAAGCATCACAAGTCTTATCCCCTGCAATAAAATTTTCTGTTAAGCTAAAGAGGCACCTTTCGATCACAAATAACACCTAAAGCACATTTCCATTTCATCCATTGTAATTGATATTTATGGTTTGTTTCTTCTTGATTTTTTAGTATGATAGATTCAAGATACCTAAATCATGTGACTTCCGATAAGTTAAACATGCCGAGACTAAGAGAGATATATGATGCTTAGATTCGTGTTATGCAAATCTACTTGATTGTCTTTCATTAATGCCATCTGCGTAATCTTGTCGAATTGAAGTTATGTAAGAAGTTGCTTCAACAAAGTGACTTCACAAGTGGCAGAGGCCATGGCTCGGTATTTTTACTTTTACACATGATCTTGCAACCACATTTTGCTTCTTGCTTTTCCAAAATATCAAGTTGCCCCCAATGAGAACACAATACTAAGAAGTGTATCGTCTATGAGTAGAACAGTCTTCCCAGTTGCCATTTGAATATCCAACTATTTGTGTATGTGATAAACCTCAATTTTGTGTATTTTATAGGAGGTGTTTGGGTTGAATTTCAATGCATTTCATGATAATTATTATTGTATTTCACCCTCTTTTACTTAAGTTTTGACAGAATTGATGTTTAGAGGCAGTGTGATGAACTTATGAAGAAAAGTGAAGGTTTTAGAGCTAAAATGGGCATAATACTGAAGTTCTAAGGTTAAGCACGGTCGTGCCATGCGTGAGCACGCCTGTACAAGCCCTCTAAGTCATTCATCCAAACAAAGCCTTACAAAAAGACTTAAAGCTGACCTCTGAAGATTTAGCTCGGACATGCCAAACAGCAGCACGACCGTACCAAAATGAAGAAAGGTCTAACTCAGAAAAGCAAGGCCTGACTGAAGCAAGCACAATCTCAATCACGAAGAGCACGGCCGTGCAAGAAGAAGAGCACGGTCGTGCTGAAGCCCGTGCACTAGAACGCTGATTTGCGAAGTTAGTATGCCCTTGCATATTTGAGCACGGCCTGACATAGTGAGGAGCATGACCATTCTGATTTGTAGCACGCCCCTGCTGGCGATGCAGAAGACCTAATTTAGGGTCTTGTTCTCATATTTTGTTATAAATAGAGGTCCTCTGTGTCACTCTTAGGCATCCAATCTTCTCTTTGAACCATCTCTTCTTTTATTCTTTGAGTATTATAATCTTTGTTTTCTAGTTTATAGTTTTGTAGTTTTGATTTCTAGAGTAGGATTGGCACATGGAGGTTAAGTTGGAGACCACTTCTCCCTCTTCAATTCTTCACGATGCATTTCCCTTTGTTGAATTTGGTTTTTCTCTATTACTATGAGTAGCTAAATTCACCACTACAGCTGTGGTGGATCTTGTGTTAGTATAAACCCTATTTGCTATGTCTTAGCTTTAATTCGAATTCAGTTTGGTTTCGAAGTTACTATCTGATTAGATTTATCGTATTGCTCTTCATTCCATTTTTAGGATTAGCTACCCTTTGCATGCTCTTAATCAATTGATTGATATTTTGGCTATCAATCCTAATTAAATTGGTAGATCTATAGGTTAAACGAGGATAATTAATTGACCAGCGACCGTACTACAATTTTTACCTTCCGGTTATTTAAATTTCTCAGTTCTTTATGCTTTCCATGTTGTTTGCAATTGCTGCCTGACAAACAGTAAGTTTGTTCGAGGAAAAGACTATTAGTGATTGACAAGCACAGGATAGTAATAGTTAGAGGGACCGGTAATCAGAGAAGGGAATATTGAAACCAGATAGAACTAGAATTTGGGGAGTATCGAAAGCACAAGTGATAACTCTTGATATCTTAACTCTCTCTTTATCTCTTTGTTATCTTTTGTTACTGCTATATCGTCATCTTTATATTATTAAGTATTTTGTTAAGTCTGAATAACATAACGATTTTCCTATTCCAGTACTTGCTTTATCACCATTATATCATAATTAATCTCTTGATTACGATATCTGGACTTCCGTCCTATATTACTTCTGCGACAGGGCATACTGCCCTTAAGTGTGTTTTGAACGCAACATTAGGATAAGGTCTTTTCTTGAAGCACTTTTAACATACTTGAGGATACAACTTTAGCACCCCTAATGACCCTCACATGGGAAATTTAGGAACTAGCTAACCACACTAATACTAAAGGAAATGTTTGGATGCGTAACTGTGAGATAGTTTAGTTTCCCAACAAGTCTTTTATACCTTACTTGATTCGACAAATGCTCCTCCTGATTTGGTCGAATATTGACATTTTGTTTCATATGAGTATTAACAGCTTTAACATTCAATAAGCCAGTTTCTCAAGAATATCCATAGCATATTTCAATTGGGAAATAATCACATTATCTTTGGATTGGGCTACCTCAATCTCAAGTCATATTGTAGTTTACCGAGATCTTTGGTCTAAAAGTGACGAAACATGTGTTGTTTTGCATGAAGTATGTCATGGCAATCATTACTTGTGATGAAAATGTCTCCCATAATGCAATTAGATAGATAGAACCTTGGGTTGTGTGGCGGTAGAACACAAAGTGGTCGGCTTCGCTTTGAATCATACCTAACTATTGAACCACATTGCTAAAACAACCAAACCAAGCCCAATGGAATTTTTAGGCCATATAGAGATTTTTGATGACAACAAACTAGGCCAGAAGGCTCGCCCCTAAGCAACAAACCCCAGCGGTTGCTTGGGTTACTCCATGTATACCTCTTCTTCAAGATCACCATGGAGGATAACATTCTT
The DNA here is from genome assembly GCA_039655645.1 of Ammopiptanthus mongolicus. Classification (NCBI taxonomy): domain Eukaryota; kingdom Viridiplantae; phylum Streptophyta; class Magnoliopsida; order Fabales; family Fabaceae; genus Ammopiptanthus; species Ammopiptanthus mongolicus. Next base: position 31,333,386 of record CM077344.1, read on the forward strand.
GATGGTGATCTTAGAAAGTGTATACCTAATAGATTGCATCTTAGCCACTAGATAGAAAGTCTCGTCATAATCTTGGCTAAAGATATGAGTGTTCCCTTTCGTCATCAGACGAGCCTTGGGCGATCAATGCTAACATGGGATGAACTTTTTACAACATATACCCACCAACAACCTAAAACAAACTTCCCTGGAGGTAGAGAAACCAGTTCCCAAGTACCACTGCTATGAAGTGTCTCATTTCATCAATCATTCCTTTTTTCCACCCAGGATGAGAAAATGCTTTGCCTACAATTTTGGGAATAGAGACAACAGACAAACAAGACAAGCAAGCATAATATGAAGAAGAAAAGCAATGATAACTTAAAGAAATATAATGAGGAGAGATTACGAGTTGAGTGAATACCTCTACGAAGAGAAATGGAAAGGCCAGACTCAGGTGGAAATGTTGGAGCTATTTTTTGAGAATAGTTCTCAATGACCTTAATAACCACATCTAAAGGAGGTGGTAATGCCAACTATGGACAGAACTGACAACGATAAGTTTGGTAAGGTCGTTCCGATGTAGAGAGGGCCTCTACTGGAAGTAGTTGACTGGATTCAGGAATAGGTATGATATCCTCGACATGGATAGAGATAGGAAAGGAAGGTACAGAGATAGGTAGCACCTCATTGGCATACTCGAGAGGCAAAGAATGAGACTCAAAGAATGATACATAGGCAGTAATGAGATAATGACTAGGAGAGGGACAAAAACACATATAACCTTTTTGGTACCAATGATAGCTGAGAAAAACACTTAATGGACCTGGCTGAGAGATTGTCAAGCCCAAGAGAAAGATCATGGACAAAACATGTGGACTCAAAGACATAAGGTAGGGGGATGAAAAGTTTGATGAGGAAATAAGATAGCAAGGGGTGTCATTATCAAGCATAGAGAAGGGCATGCAATGGTGAGGTAGTAAGCACAAAGGACAACATCACCCGAAAAACGAAAGAGGACATTATCATGAAAGAGAAATGTCCGATTTGTTTCGATTAGGTGCCTGTTTTTACGTCCAGCAACCCAATTTTGTTGAGAGGTATGGGCACAAGATATCCGATGAAGAATGTTGTGAGATACTACGCAAAGTACAAGGAGAGACACCAAATTGATTTTTTATTTCCTCGTAAAAAGTCTCGAAAATAGAGAACAACTTTGACCAATTTGAAATTAAAAATATCTAGGTGAAACAAGAATAATCATCAATAAAACTAACCAAGCATTTGAATCCCAAAGTAGAAACAATACAACTAGAACCTCATACAATGAAGTAAAGCAAAAAAGAGATGACACTCAATGACATATGTTATCAGGGAATGAAATGCGAGTGTGTTTCCCTAATTAACACCATTTACAAGGGAGAATTGACAATTTGGAGAAGCTCGACAACATTCTGTGTTGTTTGTTAAGGCTAGGATGACCCGACTGAGCATGATAGTGAGAAGGGAGTTTGTGGCGACGTAAACACGAGAAGGGTTAGAGGGATGGTTAAGGCCATATGACTCACATTTGGTGCCAATCATCCATCTCAGACTGTGTATAGCAGCCGTTAGCTAATGTAACTATAGGAAAATAACCAAAACTATAAAGTCTGGAGAAAATGGCCTTATTACCATAGATGTGATCAGATGCACCAGGATCAATGACCCATGGACCAAGAGAGGAGGATTGAGAAAAACAAGAGAGTGAATTACCAGTTTGTGCAACCGAGGTAGTAGGACTAGAGGATTCCTAATTCGGTTGCATCTTTGACCCTATTACTAGCCGAATTAGAATTCTCAGCTGGCAACTCACCATCCTCTGCATAACCAAAGGTACATGGAAAACAACAACAACAGATAGGGAGTAAGGAATTGTACATATAAACATAAACAGTAATAGAGCAGTTAGCAAGATGATCATGCAGCGTATATAACATCATAATATAACATGCATATTATAACGTGTACCATCATATCACATTAATAACATGTTATGCGATGGATAACTACTCCACTACTCCATATGCAATGTGGATCCAAAACATTAACTCTGGAAAGACGATTAGGAGTACATATCCATGTTGACCATCCTGCATCAACGTTGGAACACTCACCAAACCATGGGTGATGTCCGTGGATACTCTCAACTAATCCTGATAACGTACTGTGGCTCATCAGGATAGTCAGGTTATCGATAGGACACTCCAGCCACGGGCTGCAAGTCCATGTCATATAGAACCTCCTTACCCAACTCTACCCTCAAGGCCGGGATAACACCCATCGTAGCCTCCACCGTCGCGATTCATCATTTGCTTTCCGCCCAAACTATCATCTCTATGCAATGATACATGCAATGTTCAACCAACATGCAAACACATGTCCAACCATCCATCATCAACACCATTACATGGCTATCATCTTTGACCAACAAGCATCAAAGATGATTTATCAATATCAAACTTGACCAATAAGCATCAAGAATGATTTAACCAACAACATCGGTAACAGTACGTCGTTACACATAACATCATCTTCTCATTAATTAATCTCTTTATTAAGTCTCCATTATTACATCTTACCATATCGTTATCCCAGTTCATTAACTATCCTCAAGGTCGTGTTTTATAATCTCTTATATCATATTTTTATTCCAAAAAGGGTACTAAATCTCTTTTTATTTAAAACAGTGAAGTTTTCTTAATATTGACAGTGGCACGGCCTGAGCACGGGCGTGCTGGCCAACTGGCACGGGCGTGCTGCACGAGAGCACAGGGCGTGCTAAACAGCGTCACTTTTCTCGTTTTTATGGCACGGGCGCGCTACATGAGAGCATTGGTGTGCTGGCTTTTACTGGGCAAAGAGCACGGGCGTGCTGATAATGAGCACGGGCGTACTCAACGCTATTACAGCGTCTCAGCTCTGGGAACTTCGTATTTTCTTTAGATTTCAACAATCCAAATTAATTCTAAGGTTCTTGACTAATCCATTGGCATTAATCTCACCCCTCATCAACATCTTTATGTTTTATGCACATACATTAGACTAATCCTAGTTTTAGGCTTAGCGCTAACATCCCCATGTCTTTTATTAACATAGTTTTAACAGCAGCTTCAACATACCAATTCATACAATCATGGCATATCAACAACATCATAAACATCATGCCAATGTCATATAAACCAATTAAACAATTAATATCTTGTATAAACAACTGTAACCAATTCATACGTCAACCAAGGCATATAGCACACAAATAGGGTCAAGGGTTAACTCTCATCTTACGTTACCCTAGAACCTATATGTTATACTAATCCCTTCTCCCCATACCTGGCGTGACGATTCCAGCCTATGAGCCAACTAGAGCGAGGTCCAAGCGTGACTCCTCTAAACGGGTTCAACAGGTTCAGCGAGCTTTGACCAAGAGCGCCAAGGCAAAAGGATAAGTTAATTCCTAAATAGGAAAAGGAAGGGAATTAACACAAGGGTTATGCAGATACCTCGATTAGATCCCTGGGGAACTAATCTGCTAGTTGCCATTTGCAGCACTGGCACACAAACAACGAAGTCTGGTTTGACAGGGACAAAACGGTTCAACACTAACTTAAAGGATTCGAAGAAAAAGATGAACAGGTTGGTTACCTTACCTTAGAGTAACACTAAGCTAGCAACTTAACCCTAAACGCAACAACAAACACCACAGGGATGTATTCTTGATGAAGAACACCCAACAAGGATTGGAGAATGCTCAAGGATTCAATGAGAACCCAAGAGAAAGGTAAAAGACGGTTGTTTCTAACTCTAGGAAAGACAGCTATGAGTTTTAGGTTGAGCAAAAGAGGTATAAAAAGGATTGGGGCGAAACAGGCTGACCAAAAGAGCCCAAAACACATTTCTGGTGCACGCGAAGAGCATAGGCGTGCTAACTTTTAGCACAGGTGTGCTGAACAACTGGAATGGGCGTGCTGAACGGGAGCACCGGCGTGCCACCTTGTCAGGATCACTGATCTGACTCGTTCTAAGGTTAACTACCCTAAAACACGTCCCTAAACATCTAACGTAAGCATAACAACACAAAACATATAAATAACAACACGGATAACATATATAACAACACTATATAACAAGTAAGCGAAAACTGAGGTGTTATAGATAGCCCACGTAGTGGAAAGAGCGAGGGCAATAATAGCACCCATAATTAATCACCGATGTAGGAATAGTCTGGAGGCAAGCCATACAGAGCTACGAGCATAAAGAAGGTTCTCCCTTGCTCAAGCTCCTTTGTGGGGTATCTGTTGGAGGCATATGTTGGAGGCAACAATTCATTAAAATAGTAGGGTGCGTCGTGAACCTTGCCCAGATAAGTAAGAAAGACGGCCATCAAATTCCAGGAAATAATAGACATGAGGTCATGACAAACACTATACAGCTGCTGAGTATCATTGCATTGGTGCAAAGCACCTTTTTCTAGCTCCCAAACAAATTCGCATGTAAGATAAGCATGAAAGATCTGCTTGGGAGAAGGATGAATGATGGACTTAATGACACTATGCAGCTGGGCATCAATCCTATCCCACTGAGAACGTTCAGTGGTAAGCTCAGATGTCTACCCTTAACTCTTTTGCCACAACTTGATATCAGATGTATATTTGTTGTAGTTACTACCATCTAGTTTGTCATTAACTACAACACATAGCTATGTGTTGTAGTTATTGACAAAATTGATGACAAAAAGGGGCTTAGCTTTCTAAGAGTCCTTTTAGGGTTCTGGGGCAAAAGCACTAGCCATGAGCCAAATCACAAAAGGCTAAAATAGAAAACGCAATATATCTCAACATGTTCGAGCAGCGCCACTTGTCAACTTATGGAATGATTCAAAAAGGGGAGGCCAGATCTTGGTGAAGAAGGGCAAGGCGAGTTGAATGGGACCAATGACAACCGGAAAGGAAGCCGGATACTTCACCATGTGCGGCTGAGATAGAAGGCATGTGGAGCAAAGTGTAGCACAGCTTCTAGGTGTGTGACAAGCTTGCTTGGGTTAAGCTTATAGGTTTGGGGAACAGAGAGAGATGAGACTTCTAGGGTGGTCATCGGTTTGAAAAGTTGTCAGAAGAGTTGCTGAAAAACAGTGACAGTGGTGGCCAATGATGGCGAAAAACCGAAGGAATGCTACAAAGTGATGACACGGCAGGAAGGAGCTAACAAACCAAAAGGAAGACATGGTTGGTCAAAAAAAAATTTCATTGGTTCCACCAGGCATGCATGTTTTTAGGATCACCTCTCTATAAGCATCGGATATCATGTTGAGATCAAGAAAGAGAGATGATGATGCAGAAAATCATGTGTATAGATACACGAGAATGATTGAATCTCTCCCTCTCTCTCTATCTATCTATCTATCTGTGTGTGTGCACATGCGCGTGTGAGAGAGAGAGATGGTAATTTATTTTCTTTTAAATCTAGTCTTATGAAAAAGTAAATTTGATTAATTTAGGCCCAACTATTAACAATTTGAATAATTTATTGTTGACTGAATCTCAAAAGACTAACCACATTGCACGAACAAGCTCGATGCGCTTTATCCAAGTGCTTTTTGTTTTACTGTTTCCATGTTGGGCTGGACCAAGTGGACTGGGAGATCGGTTACTTCAACTCTATTGATATAGTGACAAAACAATAAAAATTATATTGGTGTATTTAATGTGGTTTACTTGCTTGCATGAAGAACTTACGCAAAGGGTTAGTTTGGTTGAAGGGAAAAATAACGGGAAAAACAAGGGAGGAGAGAAACTGAGAAAAAAAAAAAAAACATACACTATTCCATCCTTCGGAATGGGAAGAAACATAAGGAAGAGAAGAAAAAAAAGAGTGGGACCCACGTTGCAGACTTTTCTTCTCACTTTGGACGGAAAACAAAGGTGCACTACACTTTTCGGATAAAATGACCAAAACCCCTTCTTTTGTTTCTTTAAATTTTTATGTGAGGTTATTTATATCATTTTAAAAATATGTCTTTTTTTCTCTTTCATTTTTTACTCAATTAAATAAGAGAAAAGAAAAGTTTTAACTTTCTTTCCTTTCATTTTCTCTTCTATCAAACAATTATATAATCATCTCATTTTTTATCCTTTTTCTCTCATTCCTCTTTTTTTCCTATCACTTTTTTCGCCCAATTTTCTTTCTTACACCAAAGAGAGCATTAAATCTTGGAACACTTAATGAACTACGTCAATATGACTAATAAACTTGTAGATCAATTAAAGTTGACGTCAAAAGTTTGAAAAAAGATCATCTCCATTTTTCATCTCTTTATTTTTATTCATTTTCAAAGTTTTTTCAAAATAAATGTTTATTATACACATGTTTGTATTTCCTTCATGCATTTATTATCCCAAAACTTTAGTAATGAATATCTCCATTTCGTATAAGAAATGGAGAGGATCCCTACTCCAAAAGTTTGATCTTCTAGTGCACATTTCCTTCTCCTAAGCTAAAGTACTTATATCTTCAATAAATACCTAATTAAGATAGATTTACCAACGAGGATCGGCTCAACTTGTAGAATCAAACTATATCAAGGGATGGTAGTGGCCCGCAATTAATAAGTAATCAACGAGTATCATTAATTGTAAGTTATCGGCGAGGTTTTGTGGCATATTCTTATGTTAAATGGTTTAATTGGTATGTGTTGTCAGTGAAAATTTTTTTACATTGTCAACTGATTATAAATTATTGTATGGATTACTTTTAAGGTAATTAGGATTGGAGTCAAATATTTTTAATAATATATTAGTTTTTGATTGGTTGATAGTATAAAAAATCTTTATACTGACGGTATATACCAATTAAATCCTATGTTAAAATGGTGAAATGAAATATCTATATCTTTTCCCCTAAATATTTTCTCAAAATAAAAAATCGTGACGGATTTAGGGTGTGTTTGGAAGAGTTTATAGAGAGCTTACGAAAATAGCTTATGATAAAAAACTTAAACAAATAGTTTATTAAAATAGTTTATGATCTTTTCATAAGCTCTTTAGAGCTTACTTTCATAAGCTTGTCAGAAAAATTTATGAAAATAAGCTGTTTTTAGCTTATTTAAAAAAGAGTTTATTTCATAAATGCTTAAATAAGTTATATACCCACACTCACTCTTATTATCTTATATTTATTTTATAGGCAAATCAGCTAGTCAAACGGTAATTAGTATCATTTCTTTCCAACGAATAAACTTTGTCATTGTAAACTGATCTTTTCAATTCATCGAGGTCATTATATTACCCTCACATCATACAGTAGTTAGTGATGATTGATGAGAGATTTGAATAAAGGTGAACTGTTAATTTACCTGCCTGGGGCACTTCTTGTTAGAATTAAGCAAGTGTGCTGTCAAAAAAATAAAACAAAAAGTGTCCTGCCAAGAGAGCAGTAAAGCACCTCATGTGAATATAAAAATAAAGAGACTTTACTATTTTTGTAAGTTCAATATTAACTCATGTACTATTAATTAAATTTGAGGCTAACACTACTAAAAATATGCGATTTTCCTGCAGATATTTCCTGCGGATATTTTTCACAGGTATTTCCTGCGGCATTTCCTACGGATTTGTATTTTTATGATAATCTTCTTGCGGATAAAAATTTCGTAGAAAAATTCGCATGTAAGTTTGCCGCCAAGTGGAGGGTAAATGCTTTCTGCGGATTTACTTGCGGATTTTCCTGTAGATTTTGCTGCAACAAAATTCCGCTCCAAAATCCGCAGATAATTAATTTTCAAATTGGTTATGAAAGTTAATGTGAGAAAATCGCAAGAAAAGCCACAGGTAATTAGCTGCGAATGTTTTTGCGGATACTTCTTGCAAATTTTCTTGCGGCTTTATGTTTCTTGCGGATTTAGCTGGGATTATTTTCCTGCCGATATTCATGCGGATTTATTTCCTGCCAATTTTCCTGCGGATTTGTTTTCTTGCGGATTTTCCTGCGGTTTTCTCACATTAACTTCGTCTCCACACCTCTTCACTCACATTAACTTCCTCTCCGAAAGTTACCAGTTAGGAATTACAAAACCTTCCTCTCCTCACCTCTTCACTCAAAAACCTCAGCCTCACGCCGTACGCCACACGCGAAAGGCCCCTCTTCCACGCCGGACCACCTCCTTCCGACGTCGCGCCGCGCCTGACTAGCCTCACGCCTCACTTTTTCACTCTCGGGCCTTTCTCGGGCACACGTGATTAGGGTTTTCCCCCCAAATCCCCTCTCAGTCACACATGACGGCGGTGACGTGATCAGGACACGCCTGACCACCTCCTTCTGACGCCGCGTCACGCCTGACCACCCTCTCTCAATCAATCGACGCACCTCAAGCTAGCGCTTCCCTGGATTGTCGTTGACCTTCACCACAAGGTACCCACCTTTCTCTCCCATCTAATTCAATTCCAGTTCTTACTTCTTCTCTCCCTTATAACTTTAACTCTGAAATTTTTGAAATTAGGGATTTCAACCCTCAGTTCCAGTTCTCAATCTTACATTCTGTTGGCTAATTTTGAGTTTTGCTATTTAGGTAATGATCTCTCCTCCATTTCTCCTGTCAGTTCTGTTTGTTACATTTTATTCTGTTGGCTAATTCTGAGTTTTGCTATCTAGATAATTCTAGTTCTTGATGATTCATTTTGCAATTGAACAAAAGATGTTTATGCAAACATTCTTGAGTCATGGTTCTGAGACTGAAATGCATGCTATAATAACAGTGAAAAAAAATATAAAATTTACATTCAAATGTCAATTAATCACAAATTTAGGTAACTGTTGTGCATTTAACTGTTTTCTACAAATGCACTACTGAGAATGTGTTATTTGTTTCAGTGCATAGTGTTGAGAATCTGCTACCTGTTTTAGTGCATTGTGTTGAGAATGTGTTCTTTGTTTTGTCCCTTGTTCTTTCATTGGTTGATCAAAGGTTTATCCAGATTATTAGTTGCTAGCTACTGCTAGTAAAGAATTTGCTCTACTAACTTGTTTATACTTTCAAATTTCCATATTTAGTATTAGATATATCAAATATAATAAGTGATTTTGGTACCACTAGAAAACTTATATTATAACATATGTTTGCTTAGGACTTATGTCTTATTAGGCATTTTGGCCCTATTCGTTTTGGACTTCGCATCTCTTTCCCTGTGTTCCTCCATTTGGCCTTGTTCCCCTACTTGATTTGGGTCTATACTAACTGTTTTCTTAGGACATAGGAGGACCATTGCCTGATTTATTGTTCTACAAATCTAAGAATTGGCGAATATTCTGATTTCTGATTTGAGACCGTGTTATTAATGTTGTTGTTTTCAGTTAGGTTTTAGGTGCCTGTATTAAGTGTTGTATAAATAGGCCACATGTGCTGTTATTCCAGAAGTTTAATTGTTTATAGCTTTGGGAACCATGCTAATTTGTATATATCCTTTCTAGGTTACTGTACAAAAGTTTTACACTTCTACGGTTTTCAGATGTTGAGATTGTTCATGATTTGAAAGTCCTTTTCTTGGGGGGAGGGGGGTTCCTTTGTTCGGGACATTTCTGATCGCCAGCGTGTAATAAATGTTTTTATGAATTTAAATTACTTGTTTACACGCATTTTATCTCATGAAGTATTGATGCTATTTAAAAGTTTTGGAAGCAAACAAGAGTATAAATGAAGCCATGGTTTGGGTAGTATGTCTAAGGAACTATGAGCGATACATCTTTTATACAATAATTTGAGTTGAGTTTTCTATCTTTAAAGATATAAACTGAGTTATCCTATAAGAAACCATTTAGCTTTCTCTACCGCTTGGGTTTTGCTTTTTCCCCTTTTTGGTTACTCAAATTATCTGAACAGTTTTGTTTGATTCTCCTTTCCCCATAGAGGTTGCCACACTTTTGTGCAACCCCAGTTCTCTGTTTTGTTATCGTTGAATTCATAGCAATATTTCTAAACTTTTGGTGATAGATTTGATATCAGATCTGTGGTTTCTGAGGTGTTTCTCTTAGATCTTGCCTATTTCCTAGCAATGACTTCAAACAAACTATCAGAACTCACAGGAGCTATCACAATTTGTAAAGGGGATTAATTCATCAAGGCTGAATTTCTCTTTGTGGAAGCCATAAATAATCTAAAAAGTACTTATCAGAGCATCAGCATTGGTGTTGTACCTTTCCTATGGTTCAACTCGTAGTTTGAACTTTAAACTTTTATTCTTAGATTCAGAGAAATTTAAACATGTGTATAAAAACCTCTTTAAGGAGGCAAAAACAACTAATGTATTTATATCACAACCTCAATGAAAATATAGTAATGAAGAAATTTTGTTTATGTTAGTTATGGACAGTTTTTGTATTTTGTACTACTTGTTATGACTATAATGACAGTTGTTTGATGTTGCCGATGGTTATGACAGCTCTATATTGATGTTGCTTGTTATGACTATACAAATATTGACTGCTTGTAAGGACTTCAATTATAATTTGGTACAATTTGTTCTGTTCTATCTCAGTCTGAAGGAAGGTTGAATTATGTTTGTTTTGTTCCTTATTTATGACAGTTCTATATTTATGTTCTGATCTAATGTTATTGTCACACTGCTATGTCTTGGCGTAACTGCAGGCAATATTAGTAAAGCTTATGAGACTTTTAGTGAGAATGTGTTCTCAGTTCTTTGGTTTGTGATTTGCTTTCAGGTTCATTGCTAATTTCAGACTCACTTAGGAGGAGATTGCTTTAGCTAGGGAATGTTTATCTAGTTCCTGTGAGGTAAACCAAAATTATGATTATCATTTGCTTGAACCAACATGCATTTTAATTTCAGATTCATGCTGAACTTATATCATATATCATGTGTTCTGCTTAACTTGAATTCATATTTAATCCCTAGGTTGCTCGAGAAGAATCTTCAGTCACCAAAGGAAAAGAAAGCCTCTTAATACCTGAACACACTGAGGTATAGAGTCTCATTTATCCAAAACCAAATCTACATTCTTGATGCTCTGATTATGTTTGCAATATGATACTCTGTTTGTTTTTGGTTTATTATTGTTTACAGTTATTTATTAATCTAGTAAGTTTGCATATTATGGCATCTTGTAGATAATTGCCTTATGCCAATTATTACCTGTCGATATAGAAAATGGAAATGCCTGCGCACCGATCATGGATGTATAATAGGCTTCTTCCAGGTCGAAAGGGATATACTGATGAATTTTTAAAGGGCATCGAAGAGTTTGTTGATTTTGCTTGTCGACAACCAAAGTATTCAATTGAGCGTGTAATAAGGTGTCCATGTAAGCGATGTAAAAATGAGAAGCATTTATCCCCAGATGAGGTGAATGTTCACCTACTTCAAAAAGGGTTTACACCTGGATATTGGTATTGGATATCACATGGAGAGGAAATTCCCCAGATTAATGTAGATGCGGATGTGCATTTCATGGCTTCTAGTAATCAACAATGGGATCATTTTCTTAGGAATTCGAATGAATATGAACATGTTAACAGATATCAAGGCATGGTATTTGATGCTGCTGGTCTTGATCATGGGGAACATTTTGATATGAATGTAAAGGAACCTCCAAATATGGAAGCTACCAAATTTTATGAAATGTTGAATTCAGCTCAACAACCATTATGGCCAGGATGTGAAAATACTTCGGAGTTGTCTGCTGCTATTACGATGTTGAGTTTAAAATCTAAACACAACATGTGACAAGCTTGTTTCAATGACGTGATGAAATTTATGAAGGAGTCAAGCCATCCTGAGAATGTAATACCTCCTAATTTTAGAGAAACAAAGAAACTTGTGGCAGGGCTTGGTCTATCCATCAAAAAAATTGATTGTTGCATTAATGGGTGTATGTTATATGACAATGGTGATATAAATGAGCAGGAATGCAGGTTTTGTAATGAACCTCGTTATAAAGCATGTAGTGCACGCAAGCGAAACTCTAAACCTATTCCTCGCAAGAGATTGCATTACCTGCCTATCATCCCTAGATTGCAACGATTATATTCTTCTATGCGATCCGCAGAGCACATGATATGGCATTATGAAACTCGTAGGGAAGCTGGTGTGTTATGTCATCCTTCAGATGGAGAAGCTTGGAAACATTTTGACCGAGTGTATCCTAATTTCGCCGTTGAACCCCGAAATGTTAGACTTGGCCTGTGTGCAGACGGCTTTACACCCTTTAGCCAATTAGCGACACCATATTCTTGTTGGCCAGTAATTGTAACTCCATATAATCTTCCTCCCGAGCTATGTATGACAACTCCTTATATGTTCCTCACCTTGATCATTCCAGGTCCGCGGAATCCAAAAAGTAAAATCGATGTGTATTTACAACCATTGATACATGACTTGCAACTTTTATGGAATGACGGTGTGGTAACATATGATGCCTCAAAGAAGCAAAACTTTCAAATGAGAGCTATATTGATGTGGACAATAAACGACTTTCCTGCCTATGGGATGTTGTCTGGGTGGAGTACAGCTGGAAAATTAGCTTGTCCAATATGCATGGAAAAATCTAAAGCTTTCAGATTGAAAAATGGAAAAAAAAACTCTTGGTTTGATTGCCACCGCCAATTTCTACCTTATAATCATGCTTTTAGAAGAAATAGGGATGCATTTTACAAAAATAGAATTGAGATTTCCACGCCTCCTCCTAGGTTAAATGGTGACCAAATATGGGAAATGGTTTGTGACATTCCTAAGATTACTGAGGAAGGGTCGTGCACTGTTTCGGGCTATGGAATTTCCCATAATTGGAAACAAAAGAAGCATATTTTGGGATTTGCCATATTGGAGGCATAACCTATTGAGACATAATCTTGATGTTATGCATATAGAAAAGAATGTGTTTGAAAATATTTTTCATACTGTCATGGACAACAAAGAGAAAACCAAGGACAATGAAAATGCACGACTGGACTTACCAGAGTATTGTCGTCGAAAGGAGTTATTGTTGAAAACAAATCCTAATGGGAAGTATACAAAACCCAAAGCCAAGTTCAGTTTTTCCAAGGAGCAAAAAAAAGATGTATGTGAATGGGTGAAAGGGCTCAAGATGCCTGATGGTTATGCTTCTAACATTGCTAGATGTGTAGATACAAAACATAGCAAATTATTTGGGATGAAAAGTCATGATTGTCACATTTTTATGGAATGTCTTCTTCCAATTGCTCTAATTGCTCTTCTCGAACCAATATGGAAGCCCATAACCGAACTAAGTCAATTCTTTAGAGACTTGTGCTCAACGGTGTTACGAGAAGATCATTTGTTACAAATGGAAGAAAACATTCCAATAATATTATGTAAGTTGGAGCGTATATTTCCACCTGCTATGTTTGACTCTATGGAGCACCTACCAATTCATTTGCCTTATGAAACTATGATGGGTGGACCGGTTCAGTATCGTTGGATGTATCCATTTGAAAGGTGAAATATCTTCTACTTCCTTTAATTGGTGTTAAATATTTGTGATTACATACCTAATTGATTGTTCTTTAATATTTTTCAACTTAGGTTTCTGAATAAAATTAAAAAAACAGTGAAAAATAAACATTATGTGGAAGGATCTATATGTGAAGCATACTTGGTGCAAGAGACGTCCTATTTTAGCTCCCATTATTTTGAGTCTCAAGTACAATCCCATAGCAGAGTTGATACTAATGGAGGGGTTCAAGAAGAGCATATGAAACCAACTTTGACCATCTTTATACCTTCTGGGCAAACGGCTGGCAAGTACAATGAAAGATGGCTTGAAGATAAAGAATTGTTGGCTGCCCAATTACATGTTCTTTTAAATTGTGACGAGGTTAAACCATTTCTTGAGTAAGTATCAATCACTTATACGTCTCCACTAATTCAACTACTAATATAATTATTACCAAATTTAATATAATATCAAATTATGCAATATATATGTACAAGCCTTGGCAGATGCATACGGAAACCTCAATGACAATGTCATTGATAAACAAATAGAAGATGATTTTCCACGGTGTTTTCAAGAATATGTAAATATTACTTTAAAATATTTTAATTTATTTGGAGGGTATTTATCCACTATTTCTGACATTGAAAATTGCTTTTATTATGAATAGGCCAGGAATGACCATCAATTGAGGTCACATAATCGTGACTTGTATGACTTGGCTAGAGGACCTTTAAGATTGACAAAGTCATGGCCTATTTACTTTGTCAATGGATACAAATTTTACACTACCACTTGGGGTGAAGGTAGAAAAACATACCACAGCGGGGTATGTGTCAATGGAATTGGGCATGATGAAACCTCAAATGATTATTATGGTGTTTTGAAAGAGATTCTTGAATTGGAATGGCCAAGTCAGTCAAAAAAGAAGTTGATTTTGTTTTATTGTGATTGGTTTGACCCTTCAAATCGCAGGATGAGAAAGCATAGGCAATATGACATTGTAGAGGTTCGAAAGGGGAGAAAATATGGAAAATTTGATCCTTTTATACTTCCTGAAATAGCAACTCAAGTTTACTATTCACCTTACCCCGGACGACAAAGGGATAAGGTTGATTGGTTGGTAGTAATCAAGACGAAACCTAGGGGAGTCGTTGATGATAGACATAATTTGGAAGTTGCTTATCAAGTGCAAGAGTCACATGTTAATGTATTCATTGAGGATGACCCAATTGATACCCTACAAGACGGTGAAATTGATGGTGAAGAGGTTGATTTGCCTAGGGTGCAACAAAATGATTTCATTGATGATGGTGATGAAGAAGTGGAGGTAGAATTTGATGATGATGAATTTGATGTCAATGACAGTGATGATTCAGTAGATGAAGATCAAGATGAGGATGAAGATGAAGATCAATATAAGGATTCATAAGTAGTATTATTTGTTTTTAATTGTTGGGCATTAGGTGCATGTTATTCTAATATTTTTTTATCAACTTATGATGGTACTTAAAGTGGTATTAGAGTACTAAGTAATGGTTATGCTATTTTAAGTAGTATGGTTTGAATGTGGTTACTCTTGTATCTGCAGTGTTTTATATGAACAATGTTTGGGAGTTCTATCAACCTCATTTTGCCTTCCTTTGATTTAAATATTTTGGGAGTTCTATCACATGACACTGGTATTAATTATGAGGGTATTGCTCATTCTGCGTTGCTGCATACAACTCGTTTGACTGAATGCCCAACCCAGTTACTACTTCTTATCTTGAAAATGTTTGTTTTTCTGATTATTGTGGAATGATGGCACTGTATGACAATTGAGAGTGATGGGGATTTTGCTATGAAAATATTGTCTCTGTTTCAACATGGTATTACTAGTGATAATACTGTTAATTTAGTTTGTACTTTGTAGTCTATTATGCGACTATTACTTTAACTGATAAGGGTGAAGAGTGATTCCAAAATATGCAATAACATTGTTTGATAAATTGTTTGTGTTGGATTTAGAGTGCGTTTGTTTAACATTGTTTAATAAATTGTTTGTGTCTGTTGAGGCAAGATGACCTAGTAAATATTTCAGAGACATGTACTGTTGATATATTCTAGAGATGCAAAATGCAATATATCATTGAAGGTGCATTTAGTTCTGGTGGTGTATACCAATACCAATAGCATGCAGTAGATGAATTTCTTCCCCTTCCTATTCTTCTGTTAATAGCAATGACACCTTCAAGACGATACGTGAAAATTATAAAACTTATGTTTTAAGCCCATTTCTGGATTGTTGTCACACTGATATGCTATAAGTCCTTTTCTTATATACTAGCAATGACACCCATAGTTATCAATCCCGATAGTCAATAACAACAAAAGTAAAAAAACGATCAAATTCAAATACTTGAGATGAGGTGGAGTGGTGTTGGAATTGATGAGTGGTGGAGAAATGAACAATTTTGGGTTATTGGTGGTGTTTCAGCCCATCTTTTTGCTGTGTTCCAAGGTTTACTGAAAGAGTTTATGGTATGTTTCCATTCTATTTTAGTCTTTCTCTCTCTCTCTCTCTCTCTCTCTCTCTATACTTTTCCTAAAGTATATTTAATTTTATTATTATTAAAATTGAGCTCATGAATGCATGAATAACTGCAAAACCTGGAGCATTTTGGCCAGTTACTTCTTTCAACTCTTTGTGGGTCCGAATTGACCCATTTACAACTAGAGTCACTGGTCCTGATGTTGAGCAGTGTGGAATTAACTGCTAGAGAAATAAAAGCTGGCAGATTTAATAACTCGTCACTCTCTTGGCTCAACAAAAAATATGCCTGGTGGGAATGTTGTGATTGTTTTGTAATTCTTTTGTTGTAGCTTATGATATTTGTTCATGCATGCTTAAATTATGTGCAGTTCAGAGTCGATAAAGAAGGAATCAAATTATGGCCTAAGTATGCTATTTTCTGTTTTAACTTTGCTTTTAACATGGATTTGCAGATGTCTGACTCTGGATCTTTTAGAAGATTGTCAAAGTCATCTAAAAATGGGAAACGCAAGAAGCGTACACAAATTGAATCGCGCACTTCTCATACTCCACCAGTAAATATTCCATTGATAATTCCATTAGAGGCCCTCCTATCTCATACCAACTAGCCCCAAACTACTCAACCTATTCAACCTCAACCTCAACCTCAACCTCAATCCACTCAACCTCAACCTCAACCCCAACCTCAACCTCAATCCACTCAATCTCAACCTATTCAACCTCAGCCTCAGCCTCAATCCAATCATTCTCAATCTAAACCCCAAACACCAGTATCTTCTTCTAGTCATTCTGAAAGCAACAATGTAAACAAAACTATGATACTCCCAGAAGGGATGGGTGAGTTATTCGATTATCTTAGCATATGGTATGAATTATCCATGTTGTGATTTTTAAATCTTCTTCTCTTTTCATTTCGTTAAATATATAGGTTTGATAAACACAAGTTGGTTGTTTCAACCATTGGTTCTTTCATACGCAAGAAGTTGGATGAGGCTAAACCATCATGGAAGAAGCTTTCTAAACACCAACGGGATATATGGTTTGATATGTTTAAAGTAAATAACTTTGAAGCTTTGATTTAAATGGTTTCAAAGTTATTTTTACATTGGTTAAAAAATACATGTATAATTTAATGTTTTTATTTTTTATTCATTTCAAAATATTTGCAGGATAAGTTTACATGGCCACCTCAATATAATGACATGGTGCGTCGTAACTTTGACAAAAGAGGTGCCGCTAAATTTAGTCAATTAATGCAAGATGCTCGAAAAGACTTGGATCGTAAACAACATTGGGCATCAACTGAATTCAAAAAAAAGTCAGATACAAATAAAAGAAATCGAGAGTCAATGGCCGGTGCATCTCTTCACACCGGTGGATCAATACCGCATCGTCAACATTGGAATAAAATGGTATTGTTAATTAATAATAGTTTCATTAACTTAGTTTGCAAAATCATTCGACATATATTCTAAAACATCATGTATCAATTACAGAGGGAAGAATATGGGAGAGATCCAGAATTAGTAGATTTTTATTTTCGCACTCATAGGAAAAAGAACCAAAGCTGGGTGGGTCCTCATCAAGAATCTGCTTATGTAAGTATCATACTACTCTAACTTAAGTTGTTATGAAGAGTTTGAGCATTATGAACGTATACTTGACATATTTAGTGTTGTTCTGATTTATAAACATTCTGAAAAAGCATGCTATGGATTTAAGGACAACCCTCTTGTAATTAGTAGGAGCTACTATTTTATTTTCTTTATGTTTAACTTTTGAGATTCAAGAGTTTGCTCAAGAGTTTAAATCCTGGAGCATTTGGTTTCTGATAGCTTGGACTATAACACTTTGAAGGGCCATACTAAAGTAGATAGGAATGCGGATTTGATACTAAAATCCCTGAATGACCAATGCAGGAACCAATCAGCTTTTAATTGAGTGTTCCTAAAGTATTTAGTTTTGCAATTTTTACTGAGCATGATTTTTTAATATATATATATATATATATATATATATATATATATATATATATATATATACATACTTGTATTTAATTGTCATTCACTATTATTCAAACTTGGTGTAGGAAAAGTTTGAACAAAGAAAGGCAGAATTATCTTCTCAAAGCTCATCATCTGCTTTGGGAGAGGACAATGGAGATGCCAGTCAGCAACTAGCCGCATTGCCATTTGACATAGATATATGGGTAGATGCAGCTGGTAGAAAGAAGGGAAGAATTTTTGGACTTGGTTCCATAGGTAGGACTCTTATTCCATCTTCAAGCCAATCGACTATTACTGCAGTAGATGTTGATGCTATCAGGAGTCAAGTTCATGCCTTAAATGAGTCATTACAGCGGGAACAACGAGAGAAATTAGAGATGAGAAAGGAGCTAACCAAGACCTAACAACAATTAGCTGCACTAATGCAACACTTAGGGTTTCATGGCTCATCTTCACAACAGCCACCATCACCCCAACAAAGCAATAGAGATGAAGATGAAGAGGAAGATGATGATGATGATGAAGATGATGATGAGGAGTAGGATTGCATTTAGTATGACTTTTAGTATTTTGATTTATGAGTATGAATTATTTCTAAATGTTTAATATATTGTGAGTTTATAGATTGACATTTTGATACTTTTGTATAACATTTGATACATTCAATGTTTTGGCTATGATTTATTCTAGACAAAATTTGCAGCAAATATTCATATTTTCAATATCTTTTATTGATTTAATTCCCTGCGGATTTTCCTGCGGATAATATATCTGTGGATTTTCTTGCGAACTGTGTTCCTGCGAATTTTCCTGCGGATAATATATCTGCGGATTTTCCTGCGAACTGTATTCCTGCGGATTTTCCCGTGAATTCATTTCCTGCGGATTTTCCCTCGAATTAATTTCCTGCGGATTTTCCTGCCACCCATCCGTAGGAAATTTCGTCCCAAAAATCGTTGGTGTCGAAGGAATTACTTGCGGATTTTAACTTAATATTCGCAAGAAAATCCGCATCTAATTTCCTGCGGATTTTAGAACCCGCAGGAAATAATTACCCATGAAGGTATTACCTGCGAATTTTTATCCCTAGGAAAATCCGCAGGAAATGGTTTTCCTGCGGAAATTTTGTCAATATCGGCAGCAAAATCCGCAGGAAATGAGCAAATTTCTAGTAGTGTAACTATTTAGATATATAATTTGATAAATTTTTGTATTCTTATACTATTTTAATCTTTGTCTATAAAATTTATCAAAAGGTAGTTTTCTTAAGAAAAAACAATTTTCATGTAAGATTTTTTGGGTCTTGTGGTCAATTAGTATATATCCGGCCAATTTTTGTGCATATTGACTAATCTACCTCACTGATTTGATCAGAGACAGTTCATCTAAGACTTTAAGTTGAGATTAAGAGATTAATAAAGTAATTCTTTAAGGGTTGACCTTAAAAAATTGGCTTACTTGTTTTGATATTAGATTTGGATTTTAAAAATTATGTAAGTAGAAAATTGAGTGGGAATTCATATCATATATATAGTGAAAGATGAGTGCTATCAATACACTCTCTTCTATGGGTTGAACTTCAAATGGGTCCCACAAATTCATGTGGGTCTCACTTGAATTCTGTGGGATGTAAGATCCTCATTTCCATAACCTTAATTGATATATGGATATATGTGTGTTTAATTTGATAAATGCTTATACGCTTGGAAGTATGCTTACAAGGTATATTGGGAGTTAGAGTTGAATTGGAGAAGAGAAGAATGAGAAACAAAGGGATCTGGACAACCCGCTCAAGCGTGGCCAGACCCAACGCTCTAGTGTGCTAACGCTGTAGCGTGGAGTTTGTGGACGCTCAAGCATGGCCATTTTAACCAGGCGACTGGTAGTGATGGGACATAAAGTGACACGTGTCAGTCACATGTCGCAGCTGGCATGTGAGGGGCGGTGCCTTCGCGGTAAGGAAAGGTCAACGCTCAAGCGTGAGAAGACCCAATGCTCAAGCATTGCAACACCAAAGCATGGAGAAATCCAACGCTTAAGCGTTGTCAGCTGAGAGTAACTTCTATAAATAGTTGCCATTTTTCACCGAGCACGAAACTTTGCCTATTTTTACAGATCAGAGAGCTTGAGTGAGGACAAAAAATAGGTTCCAAGGTTCTAGATCGAGCTATGACCCGTTCGTCGATCCGATTTCAATTCCGATCGTGTTTTCGTGATCAACTCAATGTCTACTTCGATTCTACCGGTTTATTTCTTTGATATGTCGAGGGTAAGCCGAGGTTCCGTACCTACCTACATTGTGATTTTACAATGTTTTTCTATCGTTTCTAGCTTCTATTCTCGTTTTCGATTCGTTCTAGGGTTAATGCTACAGTCTACATGTTGTTTCCATGATTTGGGCAAGCTTCGAAGTTGCATTCGGGACCCTTGTGAGCAAGGGGGCTGTGGCTGTGAGGAGCTAATTTGGAGGCTCGTGAGTTCGTGATTATTGCTACACTTACTATCAGGTGGGAGAAAGAACCACAACTCGTCGGGAGGCAAGAATAAAATAATATATATTGATATGCATAGGGCAATCTAAACCCTATTAGTGGTCGAGTAACCGAAAACACCTAACTCACATTGGCGATTAATAGATTGTTGTACCTATGTAGTTTTAGGCATTGTAGGTTTATCGCCGATAGGTTGATCTATGATAAATTGAGGTTGCATGCTTGCTATGTTGATATGTCTGCCATGATATATGTGTTGGTATGAATATTGTGTTAGTAACATGCTTAAGATTAGTTGAATATTTGCCTATAAGTCGATTATTTAATATTTATTTACATGTGTAATTATCATGACTATTGTTACCTATTAACCGAATACTGTGATTATCTTTGCATGAGTAGAGAGAGGCAATAATCTGGATAACTCGAGTGATGGACATGTGGTGAGGAGATTTGAAGATATATGTGTTATAGTTCTCAACGTAGAGATCCCATTGATGTGATCATGTTGAGATGAGAAAGGAGCACCATGACTTGCCGGGGGTGTTGGTTGTAGTTGAGTACAGGTTGAGGTTGAGACACTAAGTAATTGATCCCGAGATGAGTCGATGAGGTTCATGCTGTTGTTATTCAACACTGTGTTGGTGGATGGACGATCGATCGTACTTGCGGGTAGATGGTCATGACCGCAAGTTGAGTTGTTGACGGGCGAATATCCTGACCTGACTTGCGGGGGGTGGGGGTGGATATGTTGTAGCCATAAGTTGAGTTGAGCCGAGAGGGCTGGCCGAACAACTCGCATTACCGGGGGTGGCATAGTGATGAATGTGACATCTTGATCTGTCGGGGATGTTGCGTCGTGGTTGCGTTCATGTAGTTGCTAGATGCAAGAGTGTGAGAGATTCTAGTTAAGATAAAATTACCCTGAGGATCGCTGTTTGACATTATACGCTTGTTGTGTGTGGCTACCTATATATCTTATTTATAGTTGTTTTCCCTACTGTATGATGTATTGCTGTTTCTTATCTCCCGTCTGTTTCTCTATGTCATGTCATGTTATTTTATGACCGTGTGAGAAGACCCTGTTGAGGATCTGCCGGAAGAGATCGATGACACACCCGTTGAACCTAATTCTGGTGGGAGAGCCGCAGATCCCTGTACTAGGGGATTTTAAGCTACTATACGAGGACGACGACCACTACTAGGAGATTGATTACTCTCAGCGTCGAGTCGTGTGCACGAGACCGACTACCGTATACTTCAGAGCATGGGGTTCATCGAGGAGCTACCTAGTCGGAGACTTTCGTATCGCTCAGCGGTTACCTTTGGATAGGCTGTGGAATATGCCATGGGACTATCATCATGACTCAGATATTGCTTGGAGATCTCACGCGTCTTCACAGAGAGGTTTTGTGGCTCGAGCCAGACACCGTCGTGCCTAGCAGAGGATGAGGGAGTATCACCGACGGAGAATCGTCATGTCTAAGAGCTCGACCGAGTACGAGGTGCTGCAGGTCTATTATCGGGGGCAACAAGCTTCAGTGCGGAGTTTTCGTTATCCCCGTTAGAGTCTATGTCGGGTAGATTGTCCTAGTCTTTGTATGCCTAGTATGGGTTTGAGTGAAATGTATTTTTGGAGGGCCAGGAGAGGAAGTCTTATGTATTTTGTTACCATGCTTCAGTTGTATATATGTAGTAGTTGCGTACTCTGGTTTTGTGTTTGACTTGTAGGCTCTACTGATGGAGCCAATACTTCCGTTTATGTTATATATATATATATATATATATATATATATATATATATATATATATATATATATATATATATGTGTGTGTGTGTGTGTGTGTGTGTGTGTGTGTGTGTGTGTTAAGTTTTAAATTCTTTCGTATGTTTATAACCACGCTAACGCTAATAACGTTAAGGATGTTAGTTCGGGTTACAAATGGGACCTCCGAGGAGGGGTTGTCCAATTGAGGTGGTATCAGAGCAGTTTGATTATTTTGACCCCCACTACCCCGCATAAAATAAAATATAAATAAAATCATACATGTCTTTAAAAAAAATAATATAACAAATTCTCAAGGATAATGTGCATCACATCATCTATAACTCAAATGTAGGAATTTGAAATAATCAAAATCCTTTAAAAACAAACTGCGGAAAACATAAATAATAAACCTAACCCAAATCTCGATGTCACATATCAGAGCTGGTATACATATACTGATAATACATCGGAATAAAACTAAACAACTAAACGTAAATCCTAACTACTACTTGTAACGCCCCGATTTTCACGTTTTCTAATTCTTCAGTATTTTAATGTCTTTATTTTATTCAAGGTCTTAGGAATGGAAATAAAATATTCCGAGACCATAGTCATGCTCGACGATATCGTAGGAAGCTACGATTAAGTTTTGAGTCAAAAACTCAAACGGAGTCCGGTCTGCGTTTTTACACTGACAGTATGATTTTACTGCTCAGAAGACCTCAGATGGACCCGTGAACGAGACAGTAAGTCTTAGAATTCGATTATCTACGTTTTGGTTAAATTTCGTAAAAATTTCAGAAAAATCATTTCCTGACCTTCGTTCGGGCGAAATTCTCAATCGGGTGACGAACGGAGCCACATACGGACTTACCGAGACTCGTCAACAGCTAATCTTGATATCACAACATCCCAGGACACTTGGGAGAGTATGCCAGAGTCGTCATGATGATCGGGAAAATCTAGACGCAAAATGACCAAAATGCCCCTAACCTTAGTCTTTTGCACTTTTACCATTTTACCCTTTTGGCAAATGACCTTTTTGCCCTTAAGTGACTTGTTTTAAAGCTGAACTCAGCCCCTCACACTCTCATTTTCGCACAGCCCTCTCAAAAAGAGAAGAACACCATAGTTACTCTTGAAGAAGCACCATTGTTGTTCTTGAAAAAGCTTGAGTTCTTGTTGGATTCACTTGATTCCTTGAGCAATCTTCCATCATTTCAAGGTAAGATCACTTCTATGATCTCTTAGCTTCTTGAATATCTCTTTATTTCAAGATCAAGATCCATTTTCATGAAAATTATTTCTTATATCCAAAACTTTGAAAATCCATAGGAAATTGTAGAAAAATCCTTTTGAGGTAAGACCAAGTTCTTTGAACTCACCTCATCATTCTCTATCTAAACCCAAGAGCTTATGATTCAACTCTCATCATAGCTCAAAAAGCACATTAGGGCCGAACCCTTCTTGATGAAGATGAATAGTGTTTTCATCAATTTTTGATTTTTAACACTTGATTTCATTCTTAGCTTTCCTAATGCCTTTGAATCCATGAAATGGAAAACCAAGATCAATTCCTAGCTTTATTCTCTTTAGGGTGGCCGAAACCCTCTTTGTGAGAATTGTTGAGTTTGGTTTGATTGTTGTTTAATTATTGATTGTTTGGTTGTTTGTAGTTGGTGACAACTATCAGGAGGTTCACAAACCGATCAACTGACTTTGATCCGGGAATCTGCTCTTCAACAGGTATGGGGAGAAGAACCTCATCACACCAAGATGGTGGTGGTGAAGATGGTTGTTTACTTTATGTGTGGGTGAAACCCTTTAGTTTGGGTTCACTTTTAGTTGTTATGTTTTGTTAAGTTCTCTTGGAGAACAAGGTTGTCATGATGAGTGTATGCTTTAGTATGTTGTGGTGTGTTTTAGTATATGTTGATGATGAGATGATTGAATGAAAAACCATTTTCATGTATGTTGGACAACCTACTTTGATCACTAGATCAAGTATGGACTTTTATTGTTGATTATGAGACCATAATGTGTGATGGACTTGGATGTTTGATTATGATGTAGTAATGAGTATTATGGTTATCATGGTTGTGTAAGTGTTGTGAGCTATACTTTGATTGGTTGATGAAGTAAAACTTCACATTGATTCCTAGTTGGCTATTAGCCATGACCTTGAGGAAAGGAAGGATATGAATAGTTCTTGGACAAGTCAAGTTTTGATGTAAAGAAAGTGTTTTCCATAACTTGTGTTTTTCAAAGAAAAACCCTAAGTGACTTTAAATGGAATTAAATCTCAAAGAGCTTACCAAAGTGAAATATGTTTTATACCTTATCCTTAGTTCATCTAGCTAATCAAGTGACTCAAAATGAGAAAAGAAGTGTTTTCATGAAGAGAATCAAAATGGTTCCCTAAGGTTGATGTCTTGTTTTAAGGCAACCATTTCGCTAAGCGAATTTACTTTCGCTACGCGAAGACAGGGGAAAGTCTAAGTTGGGCATCACTGCCTCACTTTCGCTAAGCGAATTCATATTCGCTAAGCGAACCCAGCAAATTTCGCTACGCGAATTACATCTCGCTGAGCAATCCAGAGAAGAAGTCTCCAAAGGAGGTATAACCGCCTCCATTTCGCTAAGCGAAATCATTCTCGCTAAGCGAATAAAGTGAAGTTTCGCTACGCGAATTATATCTCGCCGAGCGATCCAGAGGTGTTTCTAAAGAGGTGCAACCGTCTGAACTTGCGCTAAGCGAATTCATATTCGCTAAGCGAATCCAATATATTTCGCTACGCGATTTGTGTCTCGCCGAGCGAACCAGAGGAGTTCCAAAGGAGGCATTACTGCCTCGTTTTCGCTAAGCGAATGAAATTCCGCTAAGCGAATTTCATGTTTCAGAAAATGCTAGAAATGAAGTAAGTAGTTCAAATGTTGTTTTAAATCAAATGAGTTTTCAACTGTAAAAGTTGTTTGGTTTACAAAAAGAGTTTTCTAACTCAATCGTAAAGTTTTACGCGTGAAAAACCTAAGTTAAGTAATTAACTTAGAGTTGAAGACAAGGGTTAATTAAGTATGGTATGTGGTGGAACAAGACCATGTACTATACCATTGATGACTTAGTACATCAATGAGTTCATAAGACTTAAGTGAAATCAACACTTGTTTCCTTAATTGAAAGACAAGGGATTAATATCTTAGAAAGGCTTAAAGACTTATCTAAGAGGATTCTCAATCCTTATTCATAATGCTTAGGACTTGAGACATAATTCATAAGACGTAAACACAAACACGAAACGTTTTGGTTTTCGAAACAGTAGTTCGATGACGAACCAATGATTCGGATCTAGGTTAATCGTTCAATTGTTTCTGTCTTGTGATAACTGGAATGAGAGAGATCCTGAGGCTGTGCAGGTATGGGACTGTACAGTGGAAGGAATCCTGAGGCTATGCAGGTATGGGACTGTATAGTTAAGGGAAGGCATATAAGAATTGATTGGTACTACCCATATCAACAAGATTTATCTTCTTTTCGGGAGCTTAGAACATAAGTACTTTATAGTTAAGCGTGCTTGACTTAGAGTAATTATGGGATGGGTGACCTTCTGGGAAGTTTCCTAGAAAGCGTGTGAGTGAGGACAAAACACGCTGAAAAGACTTGTGTTGGTTTGTGGGGACAGTCGGCGATTCTGAAAGCAGTCTGGATCATTCCAAAGGAATCACGAGATATTTATCCGATGGATAAATGTTTTATAAAACAAAGATGTGTGTAGTTCCTAAGGAAGAGAACCTTAGTGAACCTTGAGGTTTATCCAATGGATAGACATTGCTTTATCGCATCTGCTTTGTGTAAGCATTGGCATTTCATTTGCATAATTGTAAGGCCTTGAGCCTAGGAGTTGAGCTTACACCTTGATGCGGGTGCGAATCTTACGGTGACGATCTTCAATGGTCTTTTTGGAGGTATCAGGGTTGGAAGGGCTGACATGTGACCAGTTGGTGATTCTTCTGTGTCGTGGCGAATCCGTGCAATACACTGATATCCTCTACTAGATGCCGTACTTTTCATGTTTGGTCGAGAGTGTTACCGTAAAGCCAGATACGTGCACGTTACGAATGTTGTAGCATCTTGCTCATGGCTGGCAGAAACCGGAACATGTCCTCCCATTCACTCTCTCCGAATGTTTTGTTAGCTCCATGGAGTAGGGGTCAGAGTAGTACCCAGTGACATTGACATTGAGTCATATACATTGCATTGCATTGCATTGCATGGCTATTGATGTTTATGGCTATTGATGTTTACATTTACTGTTATACATCGCTGTATTGTTTAAGGATGCCTTATATTATGCTGTTAAATGTTTAGCAAGCTATTATGTTGTTAACTGCTTAATATGATTTATATTGAGAACCTTGTAAGCATGTTGGGTACGCTGTTACCCGGTGAGTCGTCCCGTTTTTGCTACTGCTGTTTTGTTGTGTTGATGAACGGGAATCTCACCCATATCTGTATGTTTTCTGCTGGTACTTGCTGTTGCTGCTTGAACAGATGGACGCGATGATGGTTCGGTTCAGCAGTTCTTTTGAGTTCGGAGGTGGACTCTTTTACTGTTTTAGTTTTGTTGTCGGCCAGACTATGTCAGTTTTTGTAGTACCTTTTGGGAGCTATGACTCCTAGTACTTATTGTATTTTCTTATGTTAGTCATACATTAGACTTATGTCTGTATACAGTAATGTTGATGTTTCTGTTTTCCGTTTTCTGTTTCTGTATTTATAATACTGTATGTATGTCCTAGTAATGCATGGTGAACCTAAGTTCACTTATTAGTAATATTTATTACCTTTACTAATCCCATTACATCTTTATGAAAAGAAAAAGAAAAATCGTATTTTTCCGCATTAATAAATATTTTCGGCCTTATAAACGTTCGGGAATGTGACACTCGGGAAAGGGTGTTGCATTATTTGGTATCAGAGCTGGCCGAGTCTTTTTGGGGTTTGTAGGTTATGGTCTGTCTTGTTTGTGTTGTGTTTTCTCTGATTGTTTTCCGTGTTATTGTTTCAGAGAGAAAACAATGTTGGAGAGGATGATGACTTCGGTCTATCCTTTTGTATTGTTTGTTTTCTGTGTTGTGTTTCTGTGAAGAAGACCACGATTGTTTGTTACTCTCTGCATTATTGTTTCTGAAGGGGAATGATATTGGACAGGGTAGTAATGTTTTTGCTTTCTTGTAAGTTGTCGCTAGCAGAGTTCTTCAGAACGAGTGTTTTCCGACGGGTGCAAGACGAGTTGAAAGACATGGAATTCCTGCAGCTACGTCAAGGAGGAATGTCTGTCAAAGAATATGCTGATCGTTTTGAGTCCCTGCTGAAGTCTTCAAGGTATTTCCATCTTCATCCCGACGAGGAGTGGAAGTGTACAAAGTTCGAAGAAGGTTTAACGGACGAGATTCGAGGAGAGGAGAGGTGCTACCTCTTGAGGTCAAAGAGTTCTCGGTGTTGGTAGATGAATGCTTCGTAATCGAAGATCTGATGAAGACTTGTGGAGGAAGGCAACGTCACTCTGGACCGACTAGGTTCCATAAAGGCACCGATGGTCGTGATAATAGGTCTCGATGGAAACCATATTCGAAACAGCAAGGTCAACAACAACGTTCTGTAGGGGGAAGTAGTGGGAGTATTAGTCAATCTGGAAGCGCCCCAAAGAAGTGCATGAAGTGTGGCAAGAACAATCATGTCACCAGAGGATGCTTAATCAAGGGAATCATATGCTTCAAGTGTGGGAAGCTAGGACATACTTCACGCGATTGTGTGCAATCAAAAGCTACACATTCTGTCAACGATGTGCAAACAGTGAAGCCTAAGGCAATGAGTGGAGTTTATACTGGGGATGATGCTGAGACTTCTCAAAGAGAAGATTTGATTCACGGTCAGATCGTCGTGGAAGGTAAAACCTTATCTGTATCTTTCCTTACCCTTAGATTTGGTAATTTTTGCACTTCCTGCAAAGCCTGTTATAACTGCGAAAGTCTGTTTGACCTGTTCTATTTCCGTAGTGGATAGAACGTTTTTGATTGATTTAATCTGTTTGCCTCTTTCGCAAATGGATTTGATCATAGGGATGGATTGGTTATCTTGTAACTAGACGGTGTAAACAAACCTTAGTTTTCCCTGATTCGGATAATTCTGGATTTGGATTGCCAACCAAGGAAACGTTTCTTTGAGAGGAGGAGCTCAACGAATACATGTTACTAACGAGTTTCCGGAAGTCTTTCTTGAAGACGTACCAGGTGTACCGCCAGTTCGAGACATCGAGTTGTGATCGATCTTGTGCCAGGAACAGGACTAACGTCTATGGCACTTTATCATATGGCACCTGCTGAGTTGGAAACCTTGAAGGAACAATTGGTGGACTTATTGGGAAAACAGTTCGTTAGACCCAGTGTGTCGTTTTAGGGAACGCCTGTGCTGTTGGTGAGAAAGAAAGACGAAACATCTTGCTTATGTGTGGATTAGCGCCAGTTGAACAAAGTTACCATTAAGAACAAGTATCATCTTCCGAGGATAATGACTTGATGGATCAGTTGAGGAGAGCGACAGTTTTCTCCGAGATTGATTTGCGATCGGGTTATAACCAGATTCGTGTGAAGACAGAAGATATACCGAAGACAGCGTTTCGAACACGCTATGGGCACTACGAGTATCTTGTGATGCCGTTTTGTATGAGGAATACTCCTCTATATTTATGGATTACATGTATAGGATCTTTCGTCCATACCTAGATAAGTTTGTCGTTGTTTCACAGACGACATACTCATCTATTCGCGAAACCAAGAAGTACACGCTGAATATCTTAGTGTGATTCTTCAGGTTCTGAAGGAGAAACAGCTATATGCAAAGTTGTCCAAGTGTGAGTTTTGGCTCGACGAAGTAAAGTTTTTGGGTCACGTGATTTCAAAGGAAGGATAAAGTGTTTGAATGGATTGAAGCCTGTGAGGAAAGTTTGCAAGGATTAGAGAGAAGGTTGACTACTTCACCTGTGTTAGTGCTGCCTGATCTCAAGGGAACATTTGTGTTCACACTCCTACGTATTCCTCAATGTATTAGACAATTGAGTGAATTGGTAATATGGTGTCCATTGGTCTGGACATTTTCGTATTACTTCACTGAAAGTTTTGTTATTACTATTTCTTGAGTTATAACATAAACAACTTTTTGATACTGGAGGTTTCTTGATGAAACTTAGTCTAATCACTTTTACTTTTGGTGAAGGTGATCCAGTCTGATTTTTACCAGACTGTTTATCTTTTGATTCCAAAGTTTATTGGAAGGTTCTTATGAAAGAAGGAACTTTATTAGAGTCATGGATGTAAACATGTATTAGCTATGCATTTTTACACTCACGAACCTACTGAAGAGTCTTTTTGCATACTGGATATTCCTATATTCATTTCAGATTGGTAAAATTCTTTTGTACACTTTCTTCTGAGACCAAGACCAGGAAAAAATTTCCTTTGTTGAAAATTTCTTTCCTTAATCTTCAGCGACCGAGTAGGTTTAGTTTTAAGTCATGGAATTTCGAGGACGAAATTCCTTTAAGAGGGGTAGGAATGTAACGCCCCGATTTTCACGTTTTCTAATTCTTCAGTATTTTAATGTCTTTATTTTATTCAAGGTCTTAGGAATGGAAATAAAATATTCCGAGACCATAGTCATGCTCGACGATATCGTAGGAAGCTACGATTAAGTTTTGAGTCAAAAACTCAAACGGAGTCCGGTCTGCATTTTTACACTGACAGTATGATTTTACTGCTCAGAAGACCTCAGATGGACCCGTGAACGAGACAGTAAGTCTTAGAATTCGATTATCTACGTTTTGGTTAAATTTCGTAAAAATTTCAGAAAAATCATTTCCTGACCTTCGTTCGGGCGAAATTCTCAATCGGGTGACGAACGGAGCCACATACGGACTTACCGAGACTCGTCAACAGCTAATCTTGATATCACAACATCCCAGGACACTTGGGAGAGTATGCCAGAGTCGTCATGATGATCGGGAAAATCTAGACGCAAAATGACCAAAATGTCCCTAACCTTAGTCTTTTGCACTTTTACCATTTTACCCTTTTGGCAAATGACCTTTTTGCCCTTAAGTGACTTGTTTTAAAGCTGAACTCAGCCCCTCACACTCTCATTTTCGCACAGCCCTCTCAAAAAGAGAAGAACACCATAGTTACTCTTGAAGAAGCACCATTGTTGTTCTTGAAAAAGCTTGAGTTCTTGTTGGATTCACTTGATTCCTTGAGCAATCTTCCATCATTTCAAGGTAAGATCACTTCTATGATCTCTTAGCTTCTTGAATATCTCTTTATTTCAAGATCAAGATCCATTTTCATGAAAATTATTTCTTAGATCCAAAACTTTGAAAATCCATAGGAAATTGTAGAAAAATCCTTTTGAGGTAAGACCAAGTTCTTTGAATTCACCTCATCATTCTCTATCTAAACCCAAGAGCTTATGATTCAACTCTCATCATAGCTCAAAAAGCACATTAGGGCCGAACCCTTCTTGATGAAGATGAATAGTGTTTTCATCAATTTTTGATTTTTAACACTTGATTTCATTCTTAGCTTTCCTAATGCCTTTGAATCCATGAAATGGAAAACCAAGATCAATTCCTAGCTTTATTCTCTTTAGGGTGGCCGAAACCCTCTTTGTGAGAATTGTTGAGTTTGGTTTGATTGTTGTTTAATTATTGATTGTTTGGTTGTTTGTAGTTGGTGACAACTATCAGGAGGTTCACAAACCGATCAACCGACTTTGATCCGGGAATCTGCTCTTCAACAGGTATGGGGAGAAGAACCTCATCACACCAAGATGGTGGTGGTGAAGATGGTTGTTTACTTTATGTGTGGGTGAAACCCTTTAGTTTGGGTTCACTTTTAGTTGTTATGTTTTGTTAAGTTCTCTTGGAGAACAAGGTTGTCAGATGAGTGTATGCTTTAGTATGTTGTGGTGTGTTTTAGTATATGTTGATGATGAGATGATTGAATGAAAAACCATTTTCATGTATGTTGGAAAACCTACTTTGATCACTAGATCAAGTATGGACTTTTATTGTTGATTATGAGACCATAATGTGTGATGGACTTGGATGTTTGATTATGATGTAGTAATGAGTATTATGGTTATCATGGTTGTGTAAGTGTTGTGAGCTATACTTTGATTGGTTGATGAAGTAAAACTTCACATTGATTCCTAGTTGGCTATTAGCCATGACCTTGAGGAAAGGAAGGATATGAATAGTTCTTGGACAAGTCAAGTTTTGATGTAAAGAAAGTGTTTTCCATAACTTGTGTTTTTCAAAGAAAAACCCTAAGTGACTTTAAATGGAATTAAATCTCAAAGAGCTTACCAAAGTGAAATATGTTTTATACCTTATCCTTAGTTCATCTAGCTAATCAAGTGACTCAAAATGAGAAAAGAAGTGTTTTCATGAAGAGAATCAAAATGGTTCCCTAAGGTTGATGTCTTGTTTTAAGGCAACCATTTCGCTAAGCGAATTTACTTTCGCTACGCGAAGACAGGGGAAAGTCTAAGTTGGGCATCACTGCCTCACTTTCGCTAAGCGAATTCATATTCGCTAAGCGAACCCAGCAAATTTCGCTACGCGAATTACATCTCGCTGAGCAATCCAGAGAAGAAGTCTCCAAAGGAGGTATAACCGCCTCCATTTCGCTAAGCGAAATCATTCTCGCTAAGCGAATAAAGTGAAGTTTCGCTACGCGAATTATATCTCGCCGAGCGATCCAGAGGTGTTTCTAAAGAGGTGCAACCGTCTGAACTTGCGCTAAGCGAATTCATATTCGCTAAGCGAATCCAATATATTTCGCTACGCGATTTGTGTCTCGCCGAGCGAACCAGAGGAGTTCCAAAGGAGGCATTACTGCCTCATTTTCGCTAAGCGAATGAAATTCCGCTAAGCGAATGAAATTCCGCTAAGCGAATTTCATGTTTCAGAAAATGCTAGAAATGAAGTAAGTAGTTCAAATGTTGTTTTAAATCAAATGAGTTTTCAACTGTAAAAGTTGTTTGGTTTACAAAAAGAGTTTTCTAACTCAATCGTAAAGTTTTACGCGTGAAAAACCTAAGTTAAGTAATTAACTTAGAGTTGAAGACAAGGGTTAATTAAGTATGGTATGTGGTGGAACAAGACCATGTACTATACCATTGATGACTTAGTACATCAATGAGTTCATAAGACTTAAGTGAAATCAACACTTGTTTCCTTAATTGAAAGACAAGGGATTAATATCTTAGAAAGGCTTAAAGACTTATCTAAGAGGATTCTCAATCCTTATTCATAATGCTTAGGACTTGAGACATAATTCATAAGACGTAAACACAAACACGAAACGTTTTGGTTTTCGAAACAGTAGTTCGATGACGGACCAATGATTCGGATCTAGGTTAATCGTTCAATTGTTTCTGTCTTGTGATAACTGGAATGAGAGAGATCCTGAGGCTGTGCAGGTATGGGACTGTACAGTGGAAGGAATCCTGAGGCTATGCAGGTATGGGACTGTATAGTTAAGGGAAGGCATATAAGAATTGATTGGTACTACCCATATCAACAAGATTTATCTTCTTTTCGGGAGCTTAGAACATAAGTACTTTATAGTTAAGCGTGCTTGACTTAGAGTAATTATGGGATGGGTGACCTTCTGGGAAGTTTCCTAGAAAGCGTGTGAGTGAGGACAAAACACGCTGAAAAGACTTGTGTTGGTTTGTGGGGACAGTCGGCGATTCTGAAAGCAGTCTGGATCATTCCAAAGGAATCACAAGATATTTATCCGATGGATAAATGTTTTATAAAACAAAGATGTGTGTAGTTCCTAAGGAAGAGAACCTTAGTGAACCTTGAGGTTTATCCAATGGATAGACATTGCTTTATCGCATCTGCTTTGTATAAGCATTGGCATTTCATTTGCATAATTGTAAGGCCTTGAGCCTAGGAGTTGAGCTTACACCTTGATGCGGGTGCGAATCTTACGGTGACGATCTTCAATGGTCTTTTTGGAGGTATCAGGGTTGGAAGGGCTGACATGTGACCAGTTGGTGATTCTTCTGTGTCGTGGCGAATCCGTGCAATACACTGATATCCTCTACTAGATGCCGTACTTTTCATGTTTGGTCGAGAGTGTTACCGTAAAGCCAGATACGTGCACGTTACGAATGTTGTAGCATCTTGCTCATGGCTGGCAGAAACCGGAACATGTCCTCCCATTCACTCTCTCCGAATGTTTTGTTAGCTCCATGGAGTAGGGGTCAGAGTAGTACCCAGTGACATTGACATTGAGTCATATACATTGCATTGCATTGCATGGCTATTGATGTTTATGGCTATTGATGTTTACATTTACTGTTATACATCGCTGTATTGTTTAAGGATGCCTTATATTATGCTGTTAAATGTTTAGCAAGCTATTATGTTGTTAACTGCTTAATATGATTTATATTGAGAACCTTGTAAGCATGTTGGGTACGCTGTTACCCGGTGAGTCGTCCCGTTTTTGCTACTGCTGTTTTGTTGTGTTGATGAACGGGAATCTCACCCATATCTGTATGTTTTCTGCTGGTACTTGCTGTTGCTGCTTGAACAGATGGACGCGATGATGGTTCGGTTCAGCAGTTCTTTTGAGTTCGGAGGTGGACTCTTTTACTGTTTTAGTTTTGTTGTCGGCCAGACTATGTCAGTTTTTGTAGTACCTTTTGGGAGCTATGACTCCTAGTACTTATTGTATTTTCTTATGTTAGTCATACATTAGACTTATGTCTGTATACAGTAATGTTGATGTTTCTGTTTTCCGTTTTCTGTTTCTGTATTTATAATACTGTATGTATGTCCTAGTAATGCATGGTGAACCTAAGTTCACTTATTAGTAATATTTATTACCTTTACTAATCCCATTACATCTTTATGAAAAGAAAAAGAAAAATCGTATTTTTCCGCATTAATAAATATTTTCGGCCTTATAAACGTTCGGGAATGTGACACTCGGGAAAGGGTGTTGCACTACTACTAAGAGAGATCTCCACGGGATCACTCCTCGTCTGCATGCTCACCCTCCTCTGTACATGCAACATCATATGCCCAAGAACAACAAAAGATAGGGGTGAGAAATACGATCATAAATATATGTAAATGGAATGGAATAGTAATTAAGATGACATATAACATACATCAATCGACACACACACATATATATATATATATATATATATATATATATATATATATATATATATATATATATATATATATATCAAAGATGATGTCAATGCTAATGTAACATCACTACTCCGTATGCATGTGGCCAACAACTCTAACTCTGAAAATACGATTAGGAGTACATGTCCGGTTATCAACGTGGATGATATGCCAGACCATGGGCCATCCCCGAACACTCTCACTAATCCTGATAATGTATAGTGGCTAGTTAGGGTAGTCAAGCTTATTCATTAGGTCACTCCGACAATAGGTAGCTAGCCCATGTCACCTGGAACTGTCATACCCAATGTACCCTCAAGGCCGGGATAACACCCATCGTGGCCTCCACTATCGCGATTCATCGTTTGCTTGCCACCCAACATATCAACTTCAATGTATGATGCGTGCAATGTTCATCAATATGCAAACACATGCCA
This sequence comes from Ammopiptanthus mongolicus, assembly GCA_039655645.1. Lineage (NCBI taxonomy): Eukaryota > Viridiplantae > Streptophyta > Magnoliopsida > Fabales > Fabaceae > Ammopiptanthus > Ammopiptanthus mongolicus. The sequence continues at coordinate 31,368,374 of CM077344.1, forward strand.
ACCATTCACCACCATAATCAATCACATTGATTATTAACTATGACCATCCACGATGGCCATCAACAACATCACTAATAATAACTCATCGTTATCATTATTAACAACATCTTCGTTATTATCTTTATTATTTCATGACGTTCTTCTCTAACTCGTTCTATTCTAAACCATAGGGTTACATCCTAGCGTTAAGTAAGATCAAAGATCAAGTGTTCTTAAGCTCTTAAGGGTGACCTAAAGTCCTTAGATCATAACAAGCCTATATAACACTATCAATCAAACATAAGGGGTTAAAACTACTCCTGGGCACGTGAGAATTGATTTCCAATCTCTGGAATCGATTTCTCAAGTCTTCAAATCGATTTCAACATGTTCAAATCGATTTCCCCAATCGATTTTGGACAAGGAAAATCGATTCTAGAAATCGATTTCTACAAGGCCAAATCGATTTCCACACCTTGGAAATCGATTTTTGGAGGATTCAAATCGATTTCCATGTGCTGGAAATCGATTTCTGGGTGTCAGATCATGCAGTAGCTGGTTTTCTCCGCTATCGGACCAGTCTATGTTCTCTAATTGACATATCATTCGAGCCTAAGCTATTTATCACCAATTTGATTAGTCCAACACTCATAAATCATAACCTAAGGTTTCTCAAACTAATCCTTGGTCATCAATCTCACATTGCCTATTTATTTTCTCCCTATAACTATATTCTGATAGCATAAGGTTAACAAAACACCATATCATGGCATAAACAACATGTTCATCATCAACAATTCATCAACAATCATATAAATCATGAACTCATAGTTTTAAACATGTTATAACATTGAATTATCCATCAATCAATACTCATATAGTCAGAAAACAACATAACAACATTCATAAGCATACGCAGGCATATATAGGGATCATGGGTTAACCCCTTCATCTTAACCTATCCCAAAACCCACATATTCATGACCAATTTTCTCCCCCCATACCTGGTATGACGATTCGCAGCCTAAGGGAAAGAGAACAGAGCCAAGTTCTGGTACGGTTCCTTCTTACGGGTTCAGCACTTGATCACGATCACAACACTAGAAAGAAGAGTCGATCTTTAAGTTAAGGATTGAAAGGGAAAACAAATCTAGGATTAGAAACTCACCTTGGTTTCTAACTTAGGAGATTAACTGTAGCAGTAGGGATAGACTAGCCAAACAACGGCGTGTTCTTGACGAAGAACACCAAAGCAGGATTCGTCCTTTTGGATTTTCTAGAGCAAGAGATCAGTGAGATCCTAGGGATGAGAAGAGGCAAAAAGTGAGTACAATAGGGTGTGGAAACTAGGTTTAGGTCATACGCTATGTATATATGACTGTTAGGGACGTTTTAGGATGAATGGGCCGTACATAGCATAGCCCGGTAACACAAATGCGTACACAAGCTCTGACATGCATGGGAATCGATTCTACACCGGTGGAAATCAATTTTCCATTGGCCAAATCGATTTTCTTATCAAATAAATCGATTTTGCCCTTTATAAAATCGATTTCCACTTTCTAGAAATCGATTTCTTCACCTGGAAATCGATTTCCCAAATCGATTTCCCCTTCATAAAACGTGTTTTTGACCTCGAAACCTGAATAAAACTTGTAGGTAGTTCTCTAAGCTTTCCAACGCATCCAAGATCACCTCGATCGGATGTCTAGAACTCAAGATATGACCAAAATCGTGAAACAGGTTATTTAGACTCGGATGGATCGATTATTCTAAAGGCTGATCTATTACAACTATGAACTTATGCACCAAAAACAAGCATAAACAATATATGCAAACATCTATAAGAAAATATTAACACATATAGACATAGAAGTGAAAAGCATGGTGTTACAATTCCACCCCCTTATAAAAATTTAATCCTCGAAATTTCTTCTCACCTTGGGTAAACAGATGCGGGTATGACTCCTTCATCTTGCTCTCCAACTCCCACGTAGCACTTTCTTCTGTAGCTCCACTCCAAATGACCTTGACCAAGGGAATTTCCTTCCCTCTCAGCTGCTTGACCCTTCGATCTTCAACCCAAAGTGGTAACACCTCAAAGGTCAAATTATCCTTTAATGGAATGACATCGGGTACTATCACATGGCTTGGATCGTGAACATACTTTCGAAGTTGAGACACACGAAACACATTATGAAGGTTTGACAACAATGGGGGTAAAGCTATTTGGTATGCGACTTCACCGACTCTTTTTAGAATTTGGTAAGGGCCAATAAATCTAGGAGTAAGTTTCCTTGCTTTCATTACTCTGCCAACCCCAGTTGTTGAAGTAACTCGCAAGAACACATGATCCCCCTCCTGGAATTCGAGAGCTTTTCTTCTTTTATCATGATAACTCTTTTGCCTACTCTGTGCCACTCTCATCTTATCTTGTATCATCCTCACTTTCTGTGTAGTCTCTTGCACTACCTCAGGTCCTAACACAGCATTCTCTCCAGGCTCATTCCAACACAAAGGCATCCTACACCTCCTCCCATACAAAGTCTCATAAGGTGCCATCCCAATACTGGAATGGAAGCTATTGTTGTAGGTAAACTCTATAAGGGGTAAAAACTTATCCTAACTACCCGAATGCTCTAGCACACACGCCCTCAACAAGTCTTCTAAGGATTGGATTGTTCTCTCAATCTGACCATCGGTTTGTGAGTGATAAGCTAAACTCAATCTAAGCTTAGCTCCTAAGGCCTCATGCAAACTACTCCAAAATCTAGAGGTAAATCTAGGATCTCTATCTGAAACTATGCTAGAGGGTACACCATGCAATCTAACTATTTCTCTGATATACAGCCCAATCAACTTCTCTAATGGACATTCCATGTTCATAGGAATGAAATGGGCAGATTTGGTTAACCTGTCCACAACAACCCATATGGCATCACAACCAGCTGGAGTCCTAGGGAGTCCAGACACAAAATCCATAGAGATACTATCCCACTTCCACTCAGGAATACTCAAAGGTTGCAACTTACCTGAAGGTTTCTGGAGCTCTATCTTAGCCTTCTGACACACTAGGCAAGCATAAACAAACTCAACCACATCCTTTTTCATCCTAGGCCACCAAAACATCCGTTTCAGATCCTGATACATCTTTGTGGCTCCTGGGTGAACACTCAAACCACTCCTATGTCCTTCCTCAAGGATCAACTTCCTAAGCTCTGGAACATCAGGTATACAAACTCTATCCTGGAACCTCAAAATTCCATCAGTCTCTTCCTTAAAATTGAGATTTCTACCCTGAGCAATCAACTCTCTCTGGTCTAAAAGGTATGCAACTATCTTCTGGACTTCTCTGATCTGGTCCATCAAACTGCTAGTGATTTTCAACATTCCTAGCCTAATGCTCTTAGGGGTAACTTCCCAAGCTAAACTCAAATCTCTAAACTCCTCTATCAAATCCATCTCTCTAACCATCAAGGCTGAAATATGTAAGGTTTTTCTACTCAAAGCATCAGCCACTACATTGGCCTTACCTGGGTGGTAACTCAACTCAAACTCATAATCCTTAAGAAATTCCACCCACCTACGCTGTCTCATATTCAGCTCCTTTTGGTCAAACAAGTATTTCAAACTCTTATGATCACTAAAGACCTCAAATCTAGCTCCATAAAGATAATGCCTCCAAATTTTTAAGGCAAACACTACAGCTCCTAACTCCACGTCATGAGTAGGGTAATTCTTCTCATAGGTCTTAAGCTGTCTAGAAGCGTAAGCTACTACCTGACCATTCTGCATCAATACCCTACCTAAACCTTGCTTTGAAGCATCACAGTACACCACAAAAGGTTCACTAGAGTTGGGCAACACTAGCACAGGTGCAGAGGTCAACTTATTCTTCAACTCTTGAAAACTTCCCTCGCACTTAGAGTCCCACACAAAGATCTGACCTTTCTTAGTAAGGCGGGTCATAGGCAAAGCTATCTTAGAGAATCCCTCTATAAACCTCCTATAGTACCCAGCTAAACCCAAGAAACTTCTAACCTCGGTCACTGACTTAGGTGCTTCCCAATGGAGCACGGTTTCTACCTTAGCTGGGTCCACGGCTATCCCTCCTTTAGAGATGATGTGTCCTAAGAAAATCACCTCTTCTAACCAAAACTCACACTTGGACAACTTGGCATACAGCTGTTTTTCCTTAAGGGTTTCCAAGACTATACTCAAGTGTTCCTCATGTTCCTCCTTAGTCTTAGAGTATACTAGGATATCACCTATGAAGACAACTACAAACCTATCCAAGTATGGATGAAAGATCTTGTTCATGTAGTCCATGAAAACGGCAGGGGCATTAGTCACACCAAAAGGCATAACTAGATACTCATAATGGCCATAGCGTGTTCTAAACGCAGTCTTTGGAATGTCCTCAGATTTGACCTGAATTTGGCGATAGCCTGATCTCAAATCTATCTTAGAAAACACACAAGCTCCAATCATCTGGTCCATAAGGTCATCTATCCTAGGAACAGGATACCTATTCTTAATAGTCACCTTGTTGAGCTGTCGGTAATCGACACACAACCTCATGCTGCCATCTTTCTTCTTCACCAACAACACTGGCGCTCCCCACGGAGACACACTAGGCCTAACAAACTGCTTCTGGAGCAATTCCTTTAACTATTTCTTCAACTCAGCTAGCTCTAGAGGGGACATCCTGTATGGTGCTATGGATATAGGTCCTGTACCTGGCACTAAGTCTATGCTAAACTCAACCTCGCTCTCAGGTGGCAAACTATAAATATCCTCTGGAAAAACTTCTGGGAACTCTCTCACAACTGGCACATCCTTAACCTCAGCCTTTCTCTCTACTTCTAGGGAAGATAAGATCATGTATACTTGGGCTTCTTCTCTAATAGAAGCCTTGACTTGGTTGGTAGTCAGAAAACTCGGATCCTTAGGATCGACAGCAGTTCCAAAAACAACAGTTTTATCAAAGCAATTTAAAATGACATGATTGGCAGATAACCAGTCCATACCAAGAATAACATCAAGTTGTTTAAGGGGTAAGCATATCAGATCAACTATGATATTTCTATCATCAATGACAATGGAACAACCTTTACAAACATGTGAGGTAACAACAGACTAATTGGTAGGGGTAGCAACAACTAGATCATATTCAAGTTGGGCAACAGGTAATCTAAGGTACTCAACACAATCATGTGATATAAAGGAATGCGATGCACCCGAATCAAACAACACTATTAAAGGAGTCCCTTTGATGAGGCACTTACCTTAAATCAAGTATTCAGGTTGCATCGAGCCAAGACGAGAACTATATACCTACAATCCCGTATCATCATCTACACTGAGCATAGATAATCATATAAGAGTACACAGAAGAGAACACAACAGACACATACCCCGGCCTGAAGGACAGACCGGCTCTGATACCACTAAATGTGACACCCACTACCCTGCATAAAATAAAATATAAATAAAATCATACATGTCTTTAAAAAAAATAATATAACAAATTCTCAAGGGTAATGTGCATCACATCATCTATAACTCAAACATAGGAATCTGAAATAATCAAAATCCTTTAAAAACACACTGCGGAAAACATAAATAATAAACATAACCCAAATCCCGATGTCACATATCAGAGCTGGTATACATATACCGATAATACATCGGAATAAAACTAAACAACTGAACGTAAATCCTAACTACTACTACTAAGAGAGATCTCCACGGGATCACTCCTCGTCGGCATGCTCACCCTCCTCTGTACATGCAACATCATATGCCCAAGAACAACAAAAGATAAGGGTGAGAAATATGATCATAAATATATGTAAATGAAATGGAATAGTAATTAAGATGACATACAACATACATCAATCGACACACGTATAATCAATATATATATATATATATATACATATCAAAGATGTATGTCAATGCGAATGCAACATCACTACTCCGTATGCATGTGGCCAACAACTCTAACTCTGGAAAGACGATTAGGAGTACATGTCCGGTTATCAACGTGGATGATATGCCAGACCATGGGCCATCCCCAAACACTCTCACTAATCCTGATAACGTATAGTGGCTAGTCAGGGTACTCAAGCTTATTCATTAGGTCACTCCGACAATAGGTAGCTAGCTCATGTCACCTGGAACTTCCATACCCAATGTACCCTCAAGGCCGGGATAACACCCATCGTGGCCTCCACTATCACGATTCATCGTTTGCTTTCCACCCAACATATCAACTTCAACGTATGATGCGTACAATGTTCATCAATATGCAAACACATGCCAACCATTCACCACCATAATCAATCACATTGATTATTAACTATGACCATCCACGATGGCCATCAACAACATCACTAATAATAACTCATCGTTATCATTATTAACAGCATCTTCATTATTATCTTTATTATTTCATGATGTTCTTCTCTAACTCGTTCTATTCTAAACCATGGGGTTACATCCTAGCGTTAAGTAAGATCAAAGATCAAGTGTTCTTAAGCTCTTAAGGGTGACCTAAAGTCCTTAAATCATAACAAGCCTATATAACACTATCCATCAAGCATAAGGGGTTAGAACTACTCCTGGGCACGTGAGAATCGATTTCCAATCTCTGGAATCGATTTCTCAAGTCTTCAAATCGATTTCCATTACATGGAAATCGATTTCAACATGTTCAAATCGATTTCCCCAATCGATTTTGGACAAGGAAAATCGATTCTAGAAATTGATTTCTACAAGGCCAAATCAATTTCCACACCATGGAAATCGATTTTTGGAGGATTCAAATCGATTTCCATGTGCTGGAAATCGATTTCTAGGTGGCACATCATGCAGTAGCGGGTTTTCTCCGCTATCGGACCAGTCTATGTTCTCTAATTGACATATCATTCGAGGCTAAGCTATTTATCACCAATTTGATTAGTCCAACACTCATAAATCATAACCTAAGGTTTCTCAAACTAACCCTTGGTCATCAATCTCACATTGCCTATTTATTTTCTCCCTATAACTATATTCTGATAGCATAAGGTTAACAAAACACCATATCATGGCATAAACAACATGTTCATCATCATCAATTCATCAACAATCATATAAATCATGAACTCATAGTTTTAAACATGTTATAACATCGAATTATCCATCAATCAATACTCATATAGCTAGAAAACAATATAACAACATTCATAAGCATACGCAAGCATACATAGTGGTCATGGGTTAACCCCTTCATCTTAACCTATCCCAAAACCCACATATTCATGACCAATTTTCTCCCCCCATACCTGGTATGACGATTAACAGCCTAAGCGAAAGAGAACAGAGTTAAGTTCTACTACGGTTCCTTCTTACGGGTTCAACACTTGATCACGATCGCAACACTAGAAAGCAGAGTCGATCTTTAAGTTAAGGATTGAAAGGGAAAACAAATATAGGATTATAAACTCACCTTGGTTTCTAACTTAGGAGATTAACTCTAGCAGCAGGGATAGACTAGCCAAACAACGGCGTGTTCTTGACGAAGAACACCAAAGCAGGATTCGTCCTTTTGGGTTTTCTAGAGCAAGAGATCAGTGAGCTCCTAGGGATGAGAAGAGGCAAAAAGTGAGTGCAATAGGGTGTGGAATATGACTGTTAGGGACGTTTTAGGACAAATGGGCCATACACAGCATAGCCCGATAATACAAACGCGTACACAAGCTTTGACACGCGTGGGAATCAATTCTACACCCATGGAAATCGATTTTCCATTGGCCGAATCGATTTTCTTATCAAAGAAATCAATTTTTCCCTTTAAACAATCGATTTGCACTTTCTGGAAATCGATTTCTTCACCTGGAAATCGATATCCCAAATCGATTTTCCCTTCATCAAACATGTTTTTGACCTCGACACCTGAATAATCTTGTCGGTAATTCTCTAAGCTTTCCAACGAATCCAAGATCACCTTGATCGGATGTCTAGAACTCAAGATATGACTAAAACCGTGAAACAGGTTATTTATACTCGGATGGATCGATTATTCTAAAGGCTGAACTATTACAACTATGAACTTATGCACCAAAAACAAGCATAAACAACATATGCAAACATGTATAAGAAAGTATTAACACATATAGACATAGAAGTGAATAGCAGGGTGTTACAATTCTAATTGGACTGCTCGAGGTAGGAAGATGTTACTGGTCGTGTTTAGTTGGACCCACTGCGGGTTTTGACTATGCTTAGAAGTTGGGTAGAGTGTTCGATATATGAGTTATCGAAGGAGACAACTATTCCATGCATTTGTAGGGCATATAATATATGTATATGATAATATAGTATTGTATGCCTTACGAATATGAGATAATAATTTCTTCTACAGGAAATTAGATGGCTCGTGGAAGAGGGAGAGGAGCTCGAGATAGAGGACGTGACGAAAGGGCCACAGAAGGAGTAGCTGAACCAAGGAACGGAAATGGTGAGACTTCCCACGTCGATGGTGGGGAGATGTCTACTGAAACCCTAAGGACGATTAGGGAACTAGCGACCGCAATGCTATAGTAGACCCAATTGAATGCTCAATTGCTGCAAATGACTATGCAACAACAGCAAAGGCAGAACCAGAGGAATGAGTTAAAGACTGAAGATGCAGGTTTGAGTACTTTTCTGAAGGGAAAGCCACCATATTTCAATGGTGACTTTAACCCTGAGGGGGCAGAACTTTGGATCCGAGAACTTGAGAAGATCTTCGTGGCAATGCATTATCGTGAGGATAGGAAGGTGACTTACGCATCCCTCATGCTGATGAGAGGTGCAGAGTTATGGTGGAAAGGCAAACAGAGAATATTGGAAGCATAAAGAAGGATTATCAATTGGGAGCTATTTAGAGAATGCTTCTTGGAGAAGTATTTTCCCCGATTGATGAGAAGGGAAAAAGAGAAGGAGCTCACGAGTCTGAAATAGGGAGGCATGTTTGTAGGTGAGTACACTGCAAGATTTGAGGCGTTACTCAAATTTTTTGATTTCTATCAGAGGTTCCCAGAGGAGGAATAGGTGTGCAGGCGTTTCGAGGACAGCCTGAAATACGATCTGCAAAGGGTGATTGCACCACTGAATATCACCAGGTTTCCAGAAATGTTGGAGCGATGTTCAGTAATAGAGAACATTGATAAGAAGAGAGAAACACAGCAAATCAGAACTGGAAGACTGACAAGGAGGTTCGATCAGAAGGCTAGAGGTGGAAGGAATAGATTTCAGATAGGACGGAAGCCTTATGATCGTCCAGCAATAGCAAGGCTAGTTGGAGGAGTTGGAATGCAACAACAAGTGTCAAGCAAATGCTTTAGATGTGGAGGGTCACATCTAATCAAGGATTTCCCGGTGAGAGAAACTCGCCAATGCTTTAGATGTGGCCAGGTGGGTAACATAGCTCCCAAATGTCAACAAGGAGCGAGATCCAACATAGATGGACAGGTTCCGATGACAAGAGCACAAGGAGCGGGACAATAGGCAGTGAGGCCGCAAGCCACAGGAAGAGTGTTTACTATGAGGGGAGCTGAATCCTTTTCATCCCCTGATCTTATACAAGTTATGTGCTTAGTGTCAGGTAAAATCTTATCGGTACTGTTTGACTCCGGAGCTACACATTTTTTCATATCCCAAGAGTGTGTGGATCATTTGAAACTACCTGTCTCTTTACTTCCTCATGACTTGATAATTTATACTCCTACTAGTAATTCTTTGACCACTATGACATTTTGTTTGAAATGCCCTATTGTTATTAAGAATAAAACCTTTCTTGTTGACCTTGTTTGTTTACCAATGTAACAACTTGATGTGATTTTAGGCATGGATTAGCTTTCGGCTAACCATGTAGTGTTAGACTGTTCTAAAAAGACCTTGTTATTTCCTAAGCAATCTAGATTGTGCCTGCCAATGATAGAGGTCTTGTGCTGAGTGATGAATCTCAGGAACATGTGTTGTTATTATTTGTGGAAGCTAAGGAATCTCCTAAGTTGGATTCTTTTCCTGTAGTGTGAGAATTTCTGGAAGTTTTCCCTAATGATGTTTCGGGTTTGTCGCCAAAGAGAGATATAGAGTTTGCTATAGATCTCATACGAGGGACCGAACTGATTTTGATAGCACCTTATCGAATGTCTCCAGCGGAGTTAGCAGAGCTAAAGAAACAATTCGATGGCATGTTGAGTAAAGAGTTTAGAAGGTCGAGTGCATCACCTTGGGGAGCGCCGGTGTTATTCGTCAAGAAAAAGGATGGAAGTTCAAGACTTTGTGTGGACTACCGATAGTTGAACAAGGTGACGATAAAGAACAACTATCTGTTACCAAGGATTGATGACCTGATGGATCAGTTGAAAGGAGTGGCAATGTTTTCAAAGATTGATTTACGATCTGGTTATCACCAGATTCGAGTCAAGAGAGAGGATATACCGAAAACAGCGTTTAGAAGTCGGTATGGACACTATGAGTATTTGGTTATGCCCTTCGGTGTGACTAATGCTCCAACAGTGTTTATGGATTACATGAACCGGATTTTTCGACCGTTCTTAGATAAGTTTGTGGTTGTATTTATCGACGACATTCTTATCTATTCCCCTAGTCGGGAGGAACATCAAGAGCATCTTCGCATTGTGCTTCAAGTGTTAAAGGACTGACATCTTTATGTAAAGTTTTCCAAGTGTGAGTTTTGGTTGGAGGAAGTGCAATTCTTTGGTCATGTGATTAACCGAGACGGGATAGCAGTGGATCTAGCTAAGGTTAAGGTAGTAGTGCAATGGGAGAGTCCTAAGTTTGTAAGTGAGGTGAGAAGTTTTCTGGGTTTAGCAGGGTATTACCGGAGGTTTATAGAAGGTTTCTCGAAGATTGCGTTGCCCATGACGCAGCTAACGAGGAAGGGACCATCTTTCGTAAGGACAAAGGAATGCGATAAGAGTTTCCAAGAGCTAAAGAGAAGGCTAACTACATCTCCAGTATTGACATTGCCAGATCCTTTAGGACAGTTTTACGTATACTGTGATGCGTCATAGCAAGGTTTGGGTTGTGTCCTTATGCAAGAAGGAAGGGTAGTAGCGTATGCGTAGCGTTCTGAACACACTTAAGGGCAACTACACCCTGTCGCAAAAGTAATGTAGGACAAAAGTCCAGATATCATACCCAAGGGATTAATGAGTAATACTCATGTGAGTACCAGAATAGAGAAATTCTTATGCTATTTAGACTAATCGAAAGAATGAGAAAAGTATGATGTAAGCAATAGTAAAAAGATGAATTAAAGAGAAATAAAGATTTTGAAATCAAGAGTGTGAAGCCTAGAGTCATGGTTTCACTTATACTTTCGATACCCCACAAATCCTAGTTCTATTCAATTTCGCAGTTGCTTTCTGAATATCAATCCCTCTACTAAAACTATTAATTGTTTGTCAGGCAATCAATATTCTTTTCCCTAGATGAACTCAATGTTTGTCAGGCAAAGTGTTTAAATGATTAGATAGCATACATAGCAAAGAGGTTGAATGATTGAAAGGAATAAATCAAGTTTAGTCATGCAATAATTTAAACCCCGTTTATCCTATAGGTCTACCAATTAAATGCAGTATGGTCGCTAATCAACCAACTGATTATGAGCATGCAAAGGGTGTACAGTCCTAGCATAGAATGAAGAACAATAGAATAACGTTATTCAAATTGCAACCTTGAAATCAAATAGAATTCAAGTTAAAGCTAAGACATAGTAAAAATGGTTTCTACTAATACAAGATTCACCACAACTCTAGTGATGAAATTAGCTACCCATAATCATAGATAAAACCAAATTCAACAATGGGAAACGCATCCTGAAGAATTAAGAAGAAGAAGAAGAAAGATCTCCAACTTAACCCCCAAGCGCAAATCCTACTCTAGAAATCTCAAATAAAACAAATTACTAAAAGCTAAAAACTATGAAAGGTAAGAGATAATAGATGTTAAGAGATAGATGAAGAGAGTGGTACATAGGGTCTCTATTTATAAGAAAAATAGGAGAGAAAGCCCCAAAATTAGGTCTGCCAGCGTCGCCAGCACGGGCATGCTTCAGTTCAGCACGATCGTGCTTCCTTCATACGCGGCCATGCTTAACTTAGTATGGGCATACCAACTTCGTAAATCAGCGTCATAGTGCATGGGCTTGAGCACGGGCATGCTTCATCTAGCACGGGCGTTCTTCCTTTTATGTACGGCCATACTTCTCTGAGAATGGCCTTACTTCATTGAGAACGACCTTGCTTCACTCCAGCATGGGCATGCTTCTTCATGGCACGACCATGCTTCTTCTTCAGAGGTCAACTTGAGACTTTTGCAAGGGCGTGTTTGGATAGGTTGAACTTATAGGCATGCACGGGCGTGCTTCATTGTGCACTGCCGTGCTTCGAGCTCCAGTCTTCAGAAAATTCCTCTTTTCAGCTCAAAAACCTTCAACTTTTATTGATTGTCCATCAAGCTGCCTTCAAACATAAATTCTGTAAAAACTTAGGAAAAAGGGTAAAATACAATAATAATTATCATCAAATGCATTGAAATACAACCCAATTACCCCTATAAATGCATATAATTTAGGTTTATCAAACTTCCCACACTTGAGTATTGCTTGCTCTCAAGCAATTATCTGGCTTAAAAGAGTTTTCAAAACAATTTTCAGATTTAATCAGGAGGATTCAAACAATCAGAATTTTTCAAAATGGCAAAGATAGTCAAACAAGTATATTTTTCAAAAGAAGTCAAGAGATTACCCAATTAGAAACTTTAAATTCCTTGAAATCAAACTTTCCAAAGACATGGGTCACTCTACTCACAATCTCTTAGTGTATTGGGCAAAGATATCAAGCACTTAAGATTGTCAAAGTAAATACATTACCATAGGTTTGTCCATTCACCAAATCTCCACAATATGATTCACATGCATGCATAAGAAAGAAAGGGTCTTTCATGGGTTGAAACGGGGCCAAGGTATTGATGTTTGGTGTGATAGAGAAAGAAAAAGGATATACAATGGGATAAACCAAAAATTTAAGTAACAACCTCTTGAAGCATAAAAAGAGCATAAAGTGCAATTGACACTTTTCACACAAATTTTTCAGGAACCTGCTATTTTTCTTCAACCTTTCCTTTCCTTCCCTTCCAGTACTATAGCTAGGCTTTGTTTTTTCTTTTCTTTTTCTTTCCTTTTTCTTTTCTTGCTTCTTCTCTATCTTTATTTTCACCAATTTTTTTTCTTTTTGAATATAGAGAGAGAAGCCCTTTTTTACTTGCCAGCCTACTTTTAACACTTTTATTTCCGGAAAGGGGTTTACATCAAAACGTTCCTACTATTGCTCCAATATACTTCTAAGAGGTCACCAAGAACTATTTTCAATTTTTAAAAATAGGGAGCAAAGAAAATAATTATCATAAAGCCTCAAATTGGGCAACTAGTGGAAGTGTTTAACAAAATAATGCAAGCCAGAAAAATACCTAAGAGTGCCCCAACCATGTTTCCACATGCACACAAATAAAATTCGCCTCAAAATGGTCTCAGGACAAGTTCTAGAATGTATCAACCTGAGAAATCACACTCATCAAAGAAAAGTGGTTAATATCAAAAAATTTAGCATTATAGGTTAACCCCTATAAAAGCCCAAGTCTCACATTTAAAAACTAAGTCTAATGGAAAATTTATCAAATAAGGAATTTTCTGCTAATTTTTAGATTTCAACAGACAAATTTTTCAAATAAACTTGTGAGACTATCAAAGCAATTCATCAAACTTTGTTTTTTGTAAGAGGTGCCTTAATTTTTATCATAAAAAAGGAATAAGCCAGTTAATTGCATGCAGCCAGAGCATAAATAATATATATTTTTCCTTCCCACACTTAACATTTGCAATGTCCTCAATGCAACAAAAATAAAATGAAGTACAAGTGTAGAGAAGGAGAAGAGAAAAGTACTGACCCCCATTTTTTTTTCAAAAATATAATATGCCTGGCCTTGCTGAAATATGTATGGCCTTGCTTCCCTACTTACAAGAAAATAATGAGACACAGGTTGCCTCCTGTTCAGCGCTTGTTTAACGTCCCGAGGTTGACGACCTATTTAGGGTACTGATCATGGTGGCTTTGTGGAGACTCTGAAAACAGCTTCTTCATTCCCACGCCATAAGGTTAATGTGCCTTTTTGACCTCAATGTTTGCATTACTAGTAGTTAGGAAGGGTCGCCCCAAGATGATAGGAACTTCCACATCTTCCTTCATGTCCAGAATCACAAAGTCCATGGGGAATGTGAACTTCCTCACCTTTGCTAGCACATCTTCCACTATTCCACATGGGCGGGTGATGGATCTATCAGCATACTGGCACCTAAATCACATAATGCTTTTTCAAAATAAAACTTACCAATTGAACAGGGAACAATAAAACTCCCTGGATCATTCATTTTAGGTGGCAGTTTATTTAAAATAGCAGCATAGCATTCTTCATTAATCTGAACCACCCCATACCCTTTTAAAAGTTGTGCATACTTGGGCAATTAGGCAATGGCTTTGTCAATGGGGGGTATCAACATGTAATCTCATATATATTTTCAAAAAAAAATTCAAATTGCTTGTCTTTATCCCCATATTTTAAAAGTGGTGGTGGAGTATTTTGTACCTTTTCTGGTTCATGGGTGATCTTTACTTGTTTCTATTCACTGGGCATGGTGAACGGTCGTGTTGAAGGTGTTGCACGACCGTGCTTGTCTTCAGAGCTTTCTTCTTCAGTAGGAGCATCTTCATCCATGGGTGCAGGGTCTTCTTTCACGTCATTCCTACGAGAGATTGCATTAACATGCTCTCTTGGATTAGGCTCAGTCTGGGTAGGTAATGTACCTTGTTCCCTTTGAGACAGCAATGTAGTAAGAGCAGATATCTGTGTTTCTAAGGCTTGGAATTTTCTGTCATTTTTCTCCATGAACTTCATCAATGTTTTGTGGAGATTAGGCTTCCTATCCTCTGGTCTAGTACCTTGATTCTGCAAGTGGGGTGGTCTATAAACATTTTGATTTGAACCTTGACTATTCTGCTGACCTCCCCAAGAGAAATTGGAATGGTTCCTCCAACCTGGATTGTAAGAATTTGGGAAAAAAGTCGTTTTGATTCCGGTTGGCGTTGCCTTCTTCAGCTGGCTGAGCAAGGAATTACCCAGTTGGCTGTGACCTTAAACATAGCCAGAAAAAAAAGGAAAGGTTGTTCCAAATGTTAAGCAGATAGGCACTTATTATAGTCCAAGATTACACATCAGAGTTCCGCCTAGAAGCCATGGCGTAAAAACAACAACAATATACAAACAGACGCCCCACGACCGTGGTACAAACACTACGGAAGACTTAAGGATACCTTCGAGGTCTCCTTCTCTACTCGAGAAGTACCACCGTCAACCTTATTGCGGAAGGAGATCCCACCTCGTTCAACTTCACCAACTGCAACACACTCTTTAGTTCACGTTCACCTCCATCTTCAGATCACGACCCGAACAACAACATACATGTAAAACATAGGGAAGCATGCACAGGAGGTAAGAAATGCTACAACTATCATGCAAAGGGAGATCACGTAGCATATAACACATCAACATGCACAACAACAACCACAACCAGCAAGCACATCCATCTCTCGAGATCACCACAACAGTCAACCTCCAGATTGGCACAACTAAGGATCACTGCCTGTTCTACATGCACAACTGAGTCCACATGATTGGCCAATTCTATAATGTGCACCCTTAACCATGGGAATACAACAGTCAACCTCCAACTGCGAGGAATGACAAGCCAACCTCCAACTGTGAGGATGGCTGTTCACCAAGGTACGAATGTCGCCTCCAACTGTGAGGACTTCGAGTCGGACGTTCAGGTAACCGCTTCCTGAGTTTCCAAGACAGTGCAACAGTGCTTCCTCCAGCTGTGAGGAGCACTGCCACCCCAAGCCCCTCCAACTGTGAGAAGACCCGAGAAGTTCTCCAACTACGAGAAAGCGCAAGCATCCCTCCAACTGTGAGTTCAGCCGCCTTGGTCGTCCCGGAGTGTCCACCTCGAACACCAACCTCGTGTGACAACCACTCAAATTGCTGTTGCAGTTGTACACACGAATTTTCACCACAACAATGCAAATGTTATTATTATGCATCCCTCACCTCAACAATGTCTCAACAACAGCTTAACCAACGTCCTAAGGTCCACATCCTCCAACTGCGAGGATGTCACTCTCCAACTATAAGAGAAACCTTTAACTGTGATCAACTTCCTTATTCTACTAATCGGATACCATCAATAATCATTCTATCCTCCTAACAGCATACCAACCGTCTCCAAAGTCAAACAAGATCATATCAATCACAATCAGATCAATACGTCATAGCATAACAGCATATTATCATTGCAGGCATATCAAGATACCAATTAATCAAGTTATCACAAACAGCATCTCATCTAGCACGTTACCATGTAAGACACCATTTCAGCATATTATCAAATATGGCATAGAGACACTCAACGTCGATCAACACATATCATGTATCAACCTAATGGCAATAAACCCACAATGCCTAAAACTGCACTGGTACTACAATCCGGTCGTCCTCAATGTAAGTTAGGTATTGGCAGTTACTCAACCACTAGTAGGATTTGAGGAGCCCTACACATGTTGACAGTTATATCCTACGCCTACATTTCCCAGATATTTGTGGTTTCTTCCTCTTCACCTGGTGATTCGTCCCAGTATACTCCTGTACCAACGGACAGCCTTGACCCTCGATCTCACGAGCACCACGAACACGCCCACGTCCACCACGAGTGCACACCACCACCAACACGCGGCTGTCACAGCCACTAAGGCTCATCCGTCGCTTTTCCTTCACCCATGAGCACCACCGCATCCTCGAACTTCTCCCTAATCACGAGAACAACACGCAGGCATGATTGTTAATCCTAGGGCAAAGCAAAACCAAGAAAGATTCGAGGAAAATCTCGAAGAACATGAAGAACCCCGAGGCCTACGTGTTAGAGATTTGAGCTTACCTTCGAGGAATCAAGAAATCACCCAGTGAAACTTTTAGTACTCGAAGCCCTGATCACAATGGTGTACTCAGAATCGCGATTTGATGCCTCGATCTCCCCAGGGATGAACTTCCTCTTTCTAGAACTCTTCAGTCTCTCTCTCTAGCTCTCTGGACATCCAAAGTTATACGGTTTTCGTGCAAGAAAGAAAGAAAAGGAAAAATTAAGAGTTTGTTGTCAAGCTGTCCATGCTTGAGCGTGGGAAAACTCCACGCTTCAGCGTGGGCAACTCTGACGTGGGAAAACTCCACGCTTGAGCGTTGCATGCTGATTACCACGTCTCTGGCACGCGTCACGTGCGCACTGACACGTGCACCCCCACGCGTACCCCCTTCCACGCTCTGACGTGCAACTACCCACGCTTTGAAGTCAACGATCAACATTTTAGCGTGGGGTTTCTCAACGTCCAAATGTTGGATGCTGATGGGAACTGTTCTTCCACGTTTCTTCACTCTCTGCTCAAGCCATAAGGAACATTATCCAACCTTCAAACATACTTAACTCAGGTCCTAAACCTTATTCAAGAAAACAGGATGTTACATTGGGAATCCTTGCTCTCATGACCTGTCAAACCGCAATGGTTATAAGGGAATGGAGATATAGGTGCACTGGCTTGAGTCATGATCTGTGCTTGTGCTTGCATCAAGGTTTCTATCTGCTTTGTAAGAGCATCCATCTTTGCTTTCATTGTTATAGTGGCATCCACTTCATGTACACCAATTAACATCTTGATACCTTCCTGTCTCTGAGCGGCCACTAATAGTAATTGGCTGCCATCTCTTCAATCAAGGCTTGGGCTTCCTCATGTGTCTTCTTCAAAATTGGGCCCCTGCAAGCAGCGTCTATACTGGACTTATTTTGCTGAGAGAGTCCATTATAGAACATCTGCACAAGGATAGTGACCGTAAAACCATGATGCGGACACCTTCTGATTGAATCCTTATATCGCTCCCATGCCTCGTATAGAGATTCCTGGTCATATTGAACAAAGTTGAAAATATCAGCTCTAAATTTAGCCGATTTAGAAGGAGGAAAGTACCTAGCCAAAAATTGGCGTGTCAGCTGATCCCATGTAGTGCTAGAACCAGATGGCAAAGAGGAAAGCCACTGATTCGCCTTGTCAGACAAAGAGAACGGAAACAATCCGAGTTTGATTACATCTGTTGAAGCTCCATTGTACTTGATCAAGTCTGTGATGCTAAAGAACTTCTTCAGATGAGTGTTAAAGTCTTCAGTGGGTAACCCACCAAAAAGTCCAGAGTTTTGGACCATGGAGACCAAAGCAGGCTTGATCTCAAAGTTGTTGGCATCCACCGCAAGGTTGGTGATGTTTGTCTGTCACATCAGCAAATCTGGTAAAGTAATCAAGCAGAGTCCTTCTCTCCCTCATTGTGCTCTCCTCTCTTGCTTGCCTCCACAACCTGTGAAAGGTTCTGTCAACTTCCATGTCAAAATGCAATTTAGGCACTTGGAAACTCGTTATCATACAAAGAGAGAGATAATTAAAAAGGAAAATAAATGTCTAAATTAACTAGAATTTATTTTTTCAAATATCACATATATCACAAATTAATCCCCGACAACGGCGCCAAAAACATGTTGCGTTCTGAACACACATAAGGGCAAGTGCACCCTGTCGCAAAAGTAATGTAGGATGGAAGTCCAGATAGCGTACCCAAGGGATTAATGAGTAATGCTCACGTGAGTACCGGAATAGAGAAATCCTTATGCTATTTAGACTAATCGAAAGAATGAGAAAAGTATGATATAAGCAATAGTAAAAAGATGAATTAAAGAGAAATAAAGGTTTTGAAATCAAGAGTGTGAAGCCTGGAGTCGTGGTTTCACTTGTACTTTCGAAACCCCCTATTCAATTTCGCAGTTGCTTTCTGAATATCAATCCCTCTACTAAAACTATTAATTGATTGCTTAACAATCAATTTTCTTTTCCCCAGATGAATCCTATGTTTGTCAGGCAAATAGTTTAAATGATTAGAAAGCATAAAGAGAAAAGAGGTTGAATGATTGAAAGGAATAAATCAAGTTTGGTCATGCAATAATTTAAACCCCGTTTACCCTATAGGCCTACCAATTAATTGCAGTATGGCCGCTGATCAACCAATTGATAATGAGCATGCAAAGGCTGTGCTGTCCTAGAATGGAATGAAGAACAATAGAATAATGCTATTCAAATTGCAACCTTGAAATCAAATAGAATTCAAATTAAAGCTAATACATAGCAAAAAGGGTTTCTACTAATACAAGATTCACCACAACTCTAGTGATGAAATTAGCTACACATAATCATAGAAAAAACCAAATTCAACAATGGGAAACGCATCCTAAAGACGTGAAGCATGGCCGCCATGGCCGTTCCTTGGGAATCCTTGTTTCCCGAGTGCATCCCTCTCTCCCCTTCTCCTTCACCTGCCACCCCCCATCGGCCCCTTGCTCCCTTTCTCCGCCTCCCCCTCAACTTGTGTCTACAGTTTTGCACCCTCCTAAGACTTTTGCACAAGCCTTAAAAAATGCTTGTGACATTCCTATTAGTCAGTTGACAATCCCTTGCATCAAAGGGGATGAAGTTGCGATCAAAATACCGGAAGAAGAATACCTGGATGGCATAGAAGAATGCAAGAACCACTTGCATGGAAGACTAATCCTTGCTAAGGGAAATAAACCTTTAAAATTGGCTGACTTGCGATGCAAGTTACTGCAGCTTTGGAAGCCAATTAATAAATGGAGCATGATCCCTTTAGGGAAAGGTTTCTATGAATTTTCTTTTGTGTCTATTGAGGACTTAAGAACTGTTCTTTCTGGTGGTTCTTGGAACCTTAATCCGAGCACGTTAAGGCTCTTTGCATGGACAAGAGACTTTGTTGGAAATCTTATGAAGCAAACTAGTGTTCAATGCTGGATATGTATTATAGGTTTACCTCAAGAATATTGGAGGGCAAGAATTTTATTCTCCATAGCCAGAGGAGTTGGTATCCCACTTTCGCTTGATGATGCCACAATTCAAAAGAGTCTTGGTCATTTTGCTAGAATCCTTGTTGACATTGACTTGAGTAATCCTCCTCCTGATCAGCTGCTGGTTGAAAGAGAGGGATTTGCTTTTTTGGTGGGAGTGGAATATGAATTCCTACCCAGTTTTTGCACCAATTGTTCCACTATCGGTCATTCAATCTCAGATTGTCATCATTCAAACAAGCACCATACTGCAAGGAACAATTTAGTTCCCAGAAAAGATATTAAGGGGGTAATAGCTCATAAAAAGGTTGAGGTCAAACATGTGCCAAAGGCTGTAGACAACGGAAAGACTGTGGTTACTGATAATACTCCTGATCCAAATCCTACAGTGGTGATCCAAGGAGAGATTAGCAAGAAGCCGGTTAGTGATCCTGACAATGTTCTAGTCGAGGATGAAACAGAATTTGTGGAAAATACTGGTACATATTTAACTGACGCTGTCCCTTATGTCCCTGAAGCCAATGCTACTACTAATTCTTTTCAAGCAAGTGAGCAAAGGGAGGATAGTGCAATGAATACAACAGAATCAAATACACGGATTGTCACTGAAACCCTTGTTCAGCAGCAAGGATTCCAGCAGAAAAAAGGAATTCCTATCTCAGGCAGGCTATGGGATGCTGATGAGGAGGAGGAGTTGGAGGCCGAATTTAATAATTCTGTTGATAGGGATAGTGGTGAGCAACTAAGCCCCAAGGCTGAGAACTACAAGATTACTGATGAATCTGATTTTATAACTGTTTTGAACAAATCTAAGCAGAGATCTCTGAAAAAGAAAGAAAAGAAGCAGGTTGTCCTTGACAGAAATAAACAAGTTGATGGAGTCACAACTAGGTCTCGAGCAAGGCCAATTATTGGTGATCAATGAAAACTATCTTTTGAAATGCTAGAGGTATTGGTAATCCTAATACCAGAAGAGTGTTGACTAAGCTTGTAAAAGTGCATCAACCTGACTTGGTTATAATTTATGAGCCTTGGATTAAATCTACTGATTTACCCGTTTCTTTCTTGCACACAATGAATCTTTCTTTGTTTGCTGAGAATAGCAGGAATAACCTAAATCCTAACATTTGGTGCTTGTGTAAAGACAGTCTGCACCCTACTGCAATTTTTACTTCTAGTCAATCTGTTGTTTTTTCGATTAAAATTGGAGATAAAGATTTATACATGGCTGCTGTTTATGCTTCTACTGATTACACTGTTAGAAGGAAACTCTGGTTAGATCTGCATAATCTTCAGCTAACTAATAAAGGTCCTTGGTGTTTCGTTGGTGATTTTAATGCCATTCTTGGAGCTCATGAGCAAAGAGATAGGTGTTTACCCCACAAAATTTCTTGTAAGGAGTTCCAACAATGGACTGATTTATAGTCTCCTTCACATTCACATAAGAGGATCCCAATTTACTTGGTCCAATGGTAGAAGAAGGCAGTTCCACACTGAAAAACGGCTTGATAGGGCTATTTGTAATGGAGAATGGATTGATCACTGGTCGAGTGTTGATTGCTGCACTTTGGTAAGGAGTCAATTTGATCATCACCCCATCTTACTGTCTATGAAAATTGATGAAAGGCAACATAAGGCTAGTTTTGAATTTCAAAAAATGTGGGCTAAACATCCTCAATGCAACAAGCTTATTTCAAAGGATTGGAAACTTCCTGTTTGGGCATCCTATCACCATTCTTTCTCAAAAGCTGAAAAGACTAAAGCACAAGCTTAGGGATTGGAATTGGTCGGTTTTTGGAGATGTGCATAAGAAAGTGAAGGATGCAGTGTCTCTGGTGGAGGAAGTTCAAAGCAGGATTGATGAAAATGGCAGTTCTGATAAGCTTGTTGAGGAAGAGAGGACTGCTCAGTTGCAATTGCAAGAAGCCTTAGCTTATGAAGAGGATTTTTGGCAAGAGAAATCTCGAGTTGATTGGCACATTAAAGGTGATAGAAATACAGAATTCTTTCATAGGACGGCCAAGATTAGGCAAACTACTCAGCAGATCTCAGTTTTGAAAGATGGAGATCAGGTATTTCATTCTTATGCAGATATTGAGCAACACATAGTGCAGTACTTCACAGATCTTTTTACAGCAAATAATGCATGCTCCCATTCTAGTCTAATTGATGATGTTATTCCTTCTTTGGTCATTGCTCAAGATAACTGGTTGCTTACCAGTTTACCATCACCTGAGGAGATTAAAAATGGGATATTTTTTATGAATCCCAATGGTGCTCCAGGACCCGATGGTTTTGGAGGGTTTTTCTTTCAGCACTTTTGGGACATTATCCAAGAGGTTGTGGTAAATGCTACTAGGTATTTCTTCATGCATGGTTGGCTGCCACCTAACTTAAATTCTAATCTTGTTGTTTTAATCCCTAAATGCAAGGAAGCTGATAAGATTGAACTTTATAGGCCTATTGCTCTTGCAAACTTCCAATTTAAAATTATTACCAAGGTGCTTGTGGATAGATTGGCAGTTATTGCCCCCATGATTATCTCCGACAATCAAAGAGGATTTATTAGAGGCAGAAATATTGGTGATAGCATTTGTTTGGCTTCTGAGTCCTTAAGTTTGCTAGATAAAAGAAGTTTTGGTGGTCAAGTTGCTATGAAGATTGACATAAAAAAGGCATTTTATACAATGGATTGACAATTCTTGTTAAAGGTCCTCAAGGCTTTTGATTTTAATGAGAAATTTTGTAAATGGATAGATGTTATTCTTCATTCAGCTAAGCTTTCTATTTGTGTTAATGGGAAAGCTGTTGGTTTCTTTAACTGTAGCAGGGGGGTTAGGCAAGGAGACCCTCTTTCTCCTTTGATTTTCTGTTTGGCCGAAGAGGTGCTAAGTAGGGGAATCTCAAAGCTTGTGGTTGAGGGGAAAATGCAGCTGATGTCTGGTCCTAGAGGGTTTGTTATGCCTAGTCATATCCTTTATGCGGATGATATTATGATTTTCAGCAGAGCATCCAAGCAAAGCATTGCTAGTTTGAAAACATTGTTTACTCAATATGCAGCTGTCTCTGGTCAGGTTATAAGTGCTGCTAAGTCTAAATTTTATACAGGCTCAATTTCTAATACTTAGATTATATAGCTTTCTAATCTGCTTGGTTTCTCTGCTGGTTGCTTTCCTTTTTCATACTTAGGTGTTCCTCTATTTAAAGGGAAACCTAGAAAGCAGCACCTTATGCCTATTGCTGATAAAATCAAGAGTAGGATTTCTGCCTGGAAAGGTCAGCTGCTATCAATCATGGGTAGAGTGCAGCTAGTGAGGTCTGTTATCCAAGGGATGCTAATTTATAGCTTTCGGATTTATGCCTGGCCTGCTTCCCTTTTAAATATGCTGAACAAGTGGATTAGAAACTTCGTATGGTCAGGAAATTCTGATGTTAAGAAAGTAGTAACAGTGGCATGGAGTAAGGTTTGTGTCCCTTTTGTGGAAGGTGGTTTAGGTCTTAGAAGTCTGAAAAACATTAATAAAGCTGGTGTAATGAAGTTGGCCTGGGATCTTCTGCAAAATGATACTCAGTGGGCCAATTATCATGCCAGTTCCTCCATTTGGAGTGGCATTAAAACTGTGATTTCAACTGCTCTTGATAATGTCGTGTGGTAGTTAGGTGATGGGGGAAAAATCAGGTTTTGGAAAGATAGATGGTTGTCTCAAGAGTTTGTTATTCAAAGTATTCCTCCTGATATGATGCATACCTTGGACAAGAAGGTCTCTGATTTTATATTTTCTAGCAGTTGGTCTCTTCCTCAAAGTTTTGTAGCTTTTTTTCCTGCTATGAAGGCTGAAATTGAGAAGATGGTCATACCTATTGTTCCCTGTGAAGACAAGTTAAGGTGGAACTCATCCAATTCTGGTTCATTGTTCTTCAAAGAAGCTTATCTGTTTCAGGTTCCAATTGGTCAAGCAGTTCCATGGGCTAAACTGATCTGGAAAAACAGTATCCCTCCTTCTCGATCTTTTTTGGTTTGGAGAATACTACATCATAAAATGCCTACTGATGAGAATTTAAGGTGTAAAGGATGCATTGTAGTCTCTAGATGTAATCTCTGTGGATGCTGTGAAGAAACAACATTGCATCTGTTCCTGCATTATTCTTATGCTCAGCAGCTTTGGAATTGGTTGAGCTGCCAATTTGGTTATCAATTGGATACCTCTAGCTTTGATAGTTTACTTCAGTTCTGCAATAGAAACTGGAGTGATCAAGCCTTGGAAGTAATCTTATCTGGTATTATTCAGGTTCTATGGTCAATTTGGAACAGCAGGAATCAAAACAGGTTTGATAACAAAAGTTTCTCTATTCATAGAGCCATTATACAGATTCAAACTCTTGTGGCTATCTCTGGAAATCACAGCAGTGGTTGTATGCGGAATTCTATAGAAGAGCTCATCATTTTAAAGAACTTCAGAGTTCTTATTCACCCTTCCTCTGCTCCTATCATTGAAGAAGTGGTTTGACAACCTCCTCTATCGAATATGGTGAAATGCAATACTGATGGGGCAGCCCTGGACCAGCTGCTTGTGGAGGTATATTCAGGGATTCTAAAGCTTCTTTGATGGGTTGTTTTGCTCAGAATTTGGATATATGTTCTGCTCTTCAAGCCGAGCTCATTGGTGATATGGTTGCTATTGAACAAGCTTTTTCTAGAGGCTGGTTTACACTATGGATAGAGTGTGATTCTTCTCTTGTCATTGATGCATTCTCGGATGTTGGTGTCGTGGCAACTACGAAATAGATGGATAAACTGCATGGAATTCACTAAGCGGATGAAGTTCATTTCTTCTCATATTTATAGGGAAGGAAATGCTTGTGCTGATAAGCTTGCATCTTATGGTTTTACCATTCATGGTTTTGTTTGGATGGATATTCTACCTGATTTTTTAAAAGCTGATTTCTTTAGAAATAGGCTAGCCTTACCTATATATAGATTCAAATAATTCCTTCATGCGTTTTGGTTTGGTCCCCCCATGTTTCTTTGTATTTATTCTTTTTTTTTTTTCAATAATACAGCCAATAAGAGTACTCTTTTTTCCTTAATGGTGTTTTTTCCCTAAGGAGGGTTTTGCACCATAAAGTTTTAACGAGGCTTCTATTTTTTGTTAAAAAAAAAAAAAAACGCATCCTAAAGAATTAAGAAGAAGAAGAAAGATCTCCCACTTAACCACCAAGCGTAAATCCTACTCTAGAAATCTCAAAGAAAACAAACTACTAAAAGCTAAAAACTATGAAAGGTAAGATATAATAGATGTCAAGAGATAGATGAAGAGAGTGGTACACAGGGCCTCTATTTATAAGAAAAATAGGAAAGAAAGCCCCAAAATTAGGTATGTCAGGGCCGCCAGCATGGGCGTGCTTAACTTTAGCACAATCATGCTTCCTTCATACGCAGTCGTGCTTAACTCAGTACGGGTGTACCAACTTCGTTAATTAACGTCATTAGTGCACGGGCTTGAGCACGGGCGTGCTTCATCCAGCACGAGCGTGCTTCCTTTATGTACGACCATGCTTCTTTGAGAAAGGCTTTACTTCACTGAGAACGGCCTTGCTTCACTCCGGCACAGGCGTGCTTTTTCCTGACACGGTCGTGCTTCTTTTTCAGAGGTCAACTTGAGACTTTTTGTAAGGGCGTGTTTGGTAGGTTGAACTGATAGGCATGCACAGGCGTGCTTCATTGTGCACGGTCGTGCTTTGAGCTCCAATCTTCAGAAAATTCCTCTTTTCAGCTCAAAAGAGTCCAACTTTTATTGATTGTCCATCAAGCCGCCTTTAAACATCAATTCTATAAAAACTTAGGAAAAATGGTAAATTAAAATAATAATTATCATCAAATGCATTGAAATACAACCCAATTACCCCCTATAAAATGCACAAAATTGAGTTTTATTAGTATGCTTCATGACAGCTAAGAGTTCACGAGAGGAACTATCCAACCCATGATCTGGAGTTAGCAGCTATAGTGTTTGCTCTAAAAATATGGCGACACTACCTTTATGGAGATAAGTTTACAGTATATAGTCACCATAAAAGTCTAAGGTATTTGTTTGATCAAAAAGAGTTAAACATGAGACAGAGGAAATGAATGGAATTCATAAGGGACTATGAATTTGATCTACAGTACCATCCAGGAAAGGCGAATGTAGTAGCGGATGCGTTAAGTAGGAAATCATTACATGTGTCTGCAATGACGGTTGTGACACCCTAAACCCGGCATCACATGGTGACCCAAAATAACATAAAACACGAAATAAAAATTTGCTGGTTTACTTTCGAAAACAGATTTTCTTTACGTAGATCTTATTTTGTTCTGAAAATCGTGATAAAATATTTTCTTCTTACAACAATAGATAACAACTGTTCAAGAGAACATAAACATAACTCGTATAGATATATGTATATATATATATATATATATATATATATATACATACATACATATATATATATTTAACTCGTATAGATATATATATGCATCATCAGTTGGTTATATACATAGAGAAACTGTGTACAACATGTCCATTTCAAAAAAACTAACGAAAAAGTAAAGTACTATCAGTCCTAAAAAAACTAGGTAGCGACAGTCTGGAGAACCATATTTCTAAAACTCATGGCCATTAGTAACCGATAACAGACTATCCAAAAACCGCTACTTCAAAATCTAACACTCTAAGCTGGTCCCTCTCTAGTGAAACCCGTTGGACAGTCCCCCGAAGGAGGGTCCAACATCTACCTCAGAGGAAGGATCAAGGGAATCTACATTCCCATTCTCCTGAGGCTGAGGCTCAGGGGCCTCCAGAGGATGGTACTCAGGGGTCTCTTGAGGGTCCTCCTCCTGCCCATCCGCTACCAAAACGAACGGTAGGGGAGGAGTCGAGGGTGACTGCTACTGCAAAGGCTGTGCAGCTGGAATGTAGTGCTGTATCAGCCCCTGATCCACCAAAGACTGTAGAATCATCCAGATTGGCGGTAGAGGGATCTGAATGGTCTCCACTGTGTGGGTCCTCTCCTGGGCCCCCACTTTTATGTTCCCTCTCAGAGTGCAGACAGGTCTAGTATAAGCTGCACTACTGGCACCTGGGTGAATGACCAATGCAGCTGGGTCCTCTCGCTGATCAAAAACGAGTGAGCGCACCGCCGAATGGGCTAAGCTCTTGCGTACTGGGTCCATCTGTGAAGAAGTAATAATATATGCCCAAAGAAAGACAGCATGGCCAAAGATACAACAAGGGTGAGAAACCAATATATAAATTCAAAGTACGACAACTACATACGGAAAACACAAACAACAGATTCACATATCAAACACAGTTATTGAGCATGATAAACACATCACAGAATATCATGATAATAAATAAAAACACAAGGGTCTCGTGCCCAACAGTTGTCGTTGTTTTCAAAACGTATGCATGGCACTTCCACATATATCATCTAACATTTGGTTCTTAATTTTCGGAAATCCCATCATCTTTCAAAGAGTGGATCAGGCTGACAATTCATTGGCCCTCAGGCAACAATGACTAGCACCAACGTGCTAAACAGAAGTACATGAATCCCATGACACTACGCGGTTCTCACATGGGGGCACAATCAGAGGTACTTTAACAAATTGTAATCAGGTCACACTATATTGTTCAACACAAGGCACAATGTGTTCCAAAACATATGACACCATTTTCCATCAAGGCACAATGATACACAATGACTTAAAGTTATCACAGGGTTCTCTGCCGTCAAGGTCCCCCATCTAGATGGCACGTCTGCTAGACACCACAATGCATGAGAAAGCCTTTATTTCCGTAAGTTTTTCTTTGTTGTACATTTATTTCCTTGTTGAAGCATTAAAGCTATCAACCACCACAGTGTTTAGACTCTTAAATCTTTATAACATTTCTCAAAAGGGGACACACAGTCCAAAATCCAGAAAGGGACACACAGTCCGAAATAGCTCGAACCCAAAAACCATCAACCGATGCACCAGTCTTAGAGTTTGGGCTCTAGAGCACACAACTCGTCAATAAGCCTACAGGACCACAGAGATTGTCCACAAGCCTACAGGACTTTATTGCTAACACGGATCCTTGATCCACGTGTTTTGTAGAACACTAGAACCCCGACGTCTCGGTTTCTAGGTTCATATCCCAAAATTGTCAACTTTTCTTTTTGAAATACCAAAAACAAAAACCCAAATCTCTGAAGCTTATAGATAAAGCCCTCGAAATCGGTTTTCCATAAAACAAACTCTTGGATCAAAACCATTTTTTTGAAGTACTTTAGGAAGCCATAAAAACTTTGGAACACGGTTCGTGGAAATCCGTTTTTTTTCTTGGATAAAAACAATTTATTTTCGAAACTGGGTTACTTGAAAACACTTTTTCTTGACATGATTCGTTTTATTACTTTAAAAACAGTCGATGTCTCCAAAACGCACCTTTTACTTAAAAATCTTACTTTTCTTGGACTAAAGTTGTTTTTCCTATTTATGTCTTCTCATTCCTTAATAATGTATGTTTTGTTTTAGGCATTCCGAAAAAGATATTAACTCATTTTGTTTTCAAAATTATTTGAAACCTTAGCCTTCTATTTTCTTATTTTACGTTCCAAGCTTTTTGAAGCTTTTAACTTTACTCGATTTTGAACCCTAACCGATGTTAGGTCCCTTAGCACGATATCAATCATGGCAAGCATAAACAACGTCATCCTCCATAATTAAGCATTAGAAAACAAAATCATGCAAAATTAGGCATAACCAAATATAAGCAAGCATAAAATAAATCACTCTACATCAACATGGCACATTTAAAATATTACAGACCATATACCCAAATACAGCACGCAAATGTCGGAAATTGAATTCCTCAGGTTTATCCCCTTACCTCTTGAAGTTATCCTCCAAATAAAAGTTATCCGATTGATCCGCGATATCTCCCAATTACTCGTCTGATTACCCAACAACAACTACACACACAATTAATTCAAACATCAACATGAAACCACATAATTTTCCCTATTCCCTTAGTCTTAGGGTTCGGCCATAGGGCCCCAAAAATAGCTAGGGATGTCTACAAATTCCTATCCCTTCGGATGAATGATCCTTAGGTATCCTTAACACCAAAACAAGTTTCTATATTCAAACTTGAATAAGAAATTTCTTGTTTCCCCAAATGGGTAGGTTCGGCCACCCTCTAATTAAATAGGCTAGAGAAATCTTTTGATCACATGCACTTGGATTCAACGACCTCTAACTGTGATAGAACCTAATCAATACTTCTTAGACAAAAATTTGAACAAAACCCCATTTATCCAAAAAGAGGGGGATTCGGCCTCTATATACCCATATGGGTTAAGGAACTCTTTTGGTTTCATGCTCTTGGATAATGAGAGAGGGTAATGAAACTAGCTCATAGAAATTGGTTTTACATTAAACGGATTTTTCTACACTTTTCTATGAATTTATGAAGTTTGAATGTTCAACTTGAACATAGCTTGGAAAAACAAGATTTCTACGAAGAATATGAAGATTAAAGGATCAAATGAAGAGTTCATATCTCTTAGGGGATGAAGATGAGTGAGATTATCAACTTTGTTTCCCAAAAGCTCATGAAGATTCTTAAGAAAAAAGAGAGAAAGTGAAGGAGAAAAAGAGGGAGAATGAAATGGATGGTGAAATTTATGATGGTGGAGGCGTGGGGATGAGAAAGGAGGGATAAGGATGTCTGAAATTTTCTCACTTAAGGGTAGAAAGGTCATTTCACCTTAGGACATAAGTGGAATTTCCATAAAAAGTCAAGGGTATTTTGGTCTTTTCGCATCCCGATATTTTCTAAAACCATCATGACACTGGTGAGCCATGGCATGCTTCCCAATGTGATTTGACATGACGTGACATCAAGTTTATCCGTTAACAGGTCTCGGTAAATCCGTATCCAGCTCCATTCGTCACCCGATTTAAGATTTCTCCTGAATAACTTATATTATTTCGTTTTTTAGTGCGAAAAACCAATTTTATCAAAAATATAGGAAATTCGATTCTAAGCCTAACTGTTTCATTCACAAGTCAAAATTAGGTCTTCTAAGCAGTAAAATCATACTGTCAGTGAAAATGCAGACTGGGCTCCGTCTAAGTTTTCGACCCAAAATTTAACCGTAACTCTCTGCGATAGCATAGAGCGTGACTATGGTCTCAGTTTATTTAGATTCACTCTTTAGAACCTCCGATAAAATACAAATTCATTTACACATTTTATTGATCTTGGAGAGCTTGAAAAATCGGGGTGTTACAATGGTAAAGGAGTTGGAGTTGGTCGAACAGTTTAGAGATCTGAACGTAGGGATGGAGATATCTAGAGACAAGATACACGTAGGGATGGTCATGGTTACGAGCAACTTTCTGAAGACGTTCAAGGAAAAGCAAAAGGCTGATCAGTATCTTTAGAAGAAGAAGGAGCAAGTGACTGGTCGTAGGACTTGTGAGTTTAAGATGGACCAAATGGAATCTTGAGATATGGTAATAGGATCGATGTGCTCAAGGACATATAGCTTATCAAGATGATCCTAGACGAAGCACACAATAGTAGGCTGAGTTTTCAACCCGGAGCTACCAAGATGTATCAAGACTTGCAAAAGATATTTTGTTGGTCCGGAATGAAGAAGGAAGTGGCAGAGTATGTGTTGGCTTGTTTGGTTTGTCAGAAAGCAAAGATAGAACATCAAAAGCTAGCAGGACTGTTACAATCTTTGGATCTCCCAGAATGGAAATGGGATACTATAGCCATGGATTTCGTGGTTGGTTTACCAAGAACTTCAAAAAGGCATGATGTTATTTGGGTAATCGTTGATAGGTTGATGAAATGTGCCCACTTCTTGCTTATTGGTGAAAGCTATACGTTGGAAAGGTTAATCCAAATTTATATTAAAGAAGTGGTGAGGTTGCATGGAGTGCCTTCTAGTATTGTTTCCAATAGAGATCCTAGATTTACATCTAGATTCTGGAAGCAGTTACATAAGGCTTTGGGAACTAAGTTAATGTTAAGTTTTGCTTATCATCCTCAGACGGATGGTCAGTTGGAACGAAAGATTCAGTCATTGGAAGATCGCTTGAGAGCTTGTGTCTTAGAACACATAGGAAGTTGGGATGAATTCTTACCTTTGTTTGAGTTCACCTATAACAGTAGTTTTCACTCGAGCATAGGGATGGCACCCTATGAAGAGTTGTATGAAAGGAAATGTAGAACCCTGTTGTGTTGGTATAAGACAAGAGAGAGTCAAGTGCTGGGACTAGAGGTAGTGCAACAGATGATCGGACAAATCAAGAGGATAAGGGAAAAGATGAAAGCAGAACAAGATAGACAAAAGAGTTATAGCGACAAGAAGAGAAGACCATTAGAATTCCAGGAAGGAAACCATGTTTTTCTGCTAGTTACTCCAAGGAATGGAATTGGCAGAGCAATCAAGTCTAGAAAGCTTACTGCTAGATTTATCGGACCATTTCAAATTCTTCGTCGAATTGTTCTTGTAGCCTATCATATTGCTTTACCTCCAAACCTATCCAATATTCACGATGTTTTTCATGCATCTCAGTTGAGGAAATATTACCCCGATGCATCACAAATCTTAGAACCAGAGTCAATACAGCTAAGAGAGAACCTAGAATATGATGCCTTACCAGTAAGGATCGCGGATAAAAAGATCAAAGAAATCTGAGGTAACCATATCCCATTGGTTAAGGTCATATGGGATGAAACAACAGAAGATGCTACTTGGGAATGTAAAGAAGATATGCCACAATAATATCCACATTTGTTCTGAGGTACGTCAAATTTCAATGATGAAATTTCTTTTAAGGGGGTGGAAATGTAACATCCTCATTTCCATAACCTTAATTGATATATGGATATGCGTGTGTCTAATTTAATTAATGCTTATATGCTTGGAAGTATGCTTAGAAGGTATATTGAGAGTTAGGGTTGAATTGGAGAAGAGAAGATTGAGTTGTGACCCGTTCGTTGATCCGATTTCAATTCCGATTGCGTTTTCATGATCATCTCAATGTCTACTTCGATTCTAACAGTTTATTTCTTTGATACGTCGAGGGTAAGCCGAGGTTCCGTACATACCTACGTTGTGGTTTTACAATGTTCTTCTATCGTTTCTAGCTTCTATTCTCGTTTTTGATTCGTTCTAGGGTTAATGCTATAGTCTACGTGTTGTTTCCATGATTAGGGCAAGTATCGAAGTTGCATTCGGGACCCTTTTGAGCAAGGCGTTGCGGCTGTGAGGAGTTAATTTGGAGGCTCATAAGTTTGTGATCGTTGCTACACTTACTATCAGGTGGGAGAAAGAATCACAATTCGTCGGGGAGGCAAGAATAAAAGAATATATATTGATATGCGTAGGGCGACCTAAACCCTACTAGTGGTCGAGTAACCGACAACACCTAACTCACATTGTGACTACTATATTGTGGCACCAATGTACTTCCATGATATATGTGTTGGTATGAATGTTGTGTTAGTAACATGCTTAAGGTTATTTGAATATTTGCCTATAAGTCAATTGTTTAAGATTTATTTACATGTGTAATTATCATGACTATTGTCGCCTATTAACCAAATATTGTGATTATCTTTGCATGAGTAGATATAGGCAATAATCTGGATAACTCGAGTGATGTACATGTGGTGAGGAGATTTGAAGATATATGTTCCATAGTGCTCAACCTAGAGATCCTATTGATGTGATCGTGTTGAGATGAGAAAGGGGCACCCTGACTTGCCGGGGATGTTGGTTGTAGTTGAGTACAGGTTGAGGTTGAGACATTAAGTAATTGATCCCAAGATGAGTCGGTGAAGTTCATGCCGCATTGTTGTTAGTCATCACCGTGTTGGCGAACGAGCGATCAATAGTACCTGCGGGTTGATGGTCGTGACCGCGAGTTGAGTTGTTGATGGGTGAATATCCTGACCTGACTTGCAGGGGGGATATGTCGTAGACGTAAGTTGAGTTGTGCTGAGGGGGTTGGCCGAACACCTTGCATTACGGGGGGTGGCATAGTGATGTGTGACATCTTGATCTGTTGGGGATGTCGCGTCGTGGCCACATTCATATAGTTGTTAGATGCATGAGTGTGAGAGATTCTAGTTAAGAGAAAATTACCTTGAGGATGGTTGTTTGACATTGTACGCTTGTTTTCCCTATTTTATGATGTATTGATGTTTCTTATCTCCCGTATGACCATGTGAGAAGACCCTAATGAGGATCTGTCGGAAGAGATCGATGGCACACCTCTTGAACCTGATGCTGGTGGGAGAGCCACAGATCCCTGTACTAGGGGATTTTGAGCTGCTATACGAGGACGACGACCGCTACTAGGAGATTGATTACTCTTAGCGTCGAGTTGTGTACATGGAATTGACTATCGTATACTTAAGAGCATAGGGTTCATCGAGGAGCTACCTAGTCGGAGACTTTCGTATCGCTCATCGGTTACCTTTGGAGAGGCTGTGGAATAGGCCATGGGACTATCATCATGACTCGGATATTGATTGGAGATCTCACGCGAATTAGCGGAGAGTTTTGTGGCTCAAGGCCAACACCATCGTGCCGAGTGGAGGACCCGACGGAGGATTGTCATGTCTGAGAGCTCAACTGAGTATGAGGCGTTGCAGGTCTATCGTCGAAGGTAGCAAGCTTCGGTGGGGAGTTCTCGTTATATGGTCCATGAAGTTGTAATGTCGTATCAACCTCATCCTTGACATTAATGAAATTTCAAAAATGTCTCCAAAATTGTCAAAAATTAATCAATCTAGTCCCTCTGTCAATAATATTAAAGACTAGATTGATTGGCGTTGGGGACTAGATTGATTAACTTTTGACAACTTTGGGGATGCTTTTAGAATTTCGTTAATGTTAGGGACGAGGTTGATATAGTGTTACAATTTCAGGAACCAAATTGAGGATTTACTCTATTTCTATTACTTACTAGTACTTCTTTCTCGTGGTAAAATTTAAGCAGCCACCCTGCGTGTATAGAGCAAACTATTCTTTCGCCTTTTATGTGCCATTGAATAAATTGTTAAACATGTATTAGTAATTTCTGAGTATAATTGGCGGACTCTCAAATTTCAAATGTTTATCATGTAAATCTTTTATCAATGAATAATGAACATTTGATAACTCTATGCCTAATATTCAGGAAGAGAAGTATATAACGTACTTTTCTAACCATTAATTAAATGTTGCATGAGAGTGAATGTTGAGTGGCGAAAAACCAATAAAAGAATAAATTCTATATAGTTTAGAGATGAGAATGTTGAATTAGATGAGTGGACACACTAGACAAGATCTAGGATTAAAAAAATGCATTAATTGAAGAGAAAGATGAGGTAACATCTATCGCAAAAGATAATAAAATCTTAGTTTGGGTGGTTTTTAGGCATGTGCAGAGAAGACTTGCAGAAACTCCATTAAGAAAAGTGGATCAGATCGAGGACAACCCAATCAAGGAGACCAAGAAAAGTCACATGCAAAACTATTAAAAGATTCGTGGGGATCAAGTTACTCCAAGAGTAACTTTAAATAGTTACTCCTAATCTCGCCCATCCATTTTTGGTTACATCTAATGGCTCAAATTGTTTCTTAAAAAATGCACGTGACATCACCATTCTCTTCCCTTCCTCTTTTCTTTCACACAGCTGACAACGCAAGCTCCAGAACCTCTGTCCAAACCACACCCCCACGTACGTACAGTGAGTCACCATGTCTTCTCTAAACTGTGAGTTACAGTGCCATCGTTGTCAATAACCCAGTCACAGCACAGACAACAGTCACCTCGCTTTCATGATTAGCCTCTACATCGACAACCACCTAGTCGTCGTCGTCCATGATGCTGCCCACGTCGCCGCTGCCTTTCTAGTTCACACTCCTTCGCCCAAACTGCGCAACCCACCACAAGTTACAGCCGTCGCAGCTCCGTCGCGCACCTCTTCTCAGCTTCCGCGATTGTCACCTCGAGTACCACATGAAGATCAGATTTGTTGCGCCTGAATCCTCTCTTTTCGCACCTGTGGATAACATTTGAAGGAAGATTAAACTTTCCCATATTTCTTTTGTTCTTTGCCTGCATCCTTTTCCAATTTCTTTTCGTTTTTTTGTTTTATTTCATTTGGTTTTAATTATTTCCTCTGCTATGTTTTGTTTTCCTTGGGCTAATGCTTATTTTGTTATTTTGATCAAAATCGGGAATGATAAAGAGAAGCAAAGGTTGAAATGGTAGTTGTGTGAAAGCCGAAAGGGAAGAGGAAGGGAAGGGGATGATTAGTGTCACATGACTTTTTAAAGGAAGAAATTTGAGCCTTTAGATCTAATAAAAATATATGGTTAAGATTGAGAGTAAGTGTTTAAAGTTACTCTTAGAGTAACTTGATCCCCTCTTCTTCTTCTTCTCTCTCTCTCTCTCTCTCTCTCTCTCTCTCTCTCTCTCTCTCTCTCTCTCTCTCTCTATATATATATATATATATATATATATATATATATAATAAAACATTTTTGATTTGATTCATATAGCTAGCCAACTCCACCAGTGAAAAAGACTTAATTGTTTTAAAGTATATAAATAACATTTTTTGTTATAATATTAGTCATTGGATTAATCTAATGGTTTAGATATTTCTCTTCTTGGCCGTTAGAATCACCGGCTAATGTTTGGATGAAGAGGGTAGAGAAAGATTTTGAATGGAGAGAATCTGAGTCTCAATTAATGGCCATTTCTTTCGTCACCCTTTTTTGAAATAAAGAAAAGAAAAGGTTCTTTGTATTCTTTGGTGTGGTTTGGTTTCTTCCTTCCTTCGAGCGTCTTTGGTCTTATTTACTGGTAGTGCATCATTATTACTCATACAAGTAAAAGCATTTCCTTTTCTTGTTTGGGCATCATGGCGTCAAGTTCAAGGCTTTCAAAACACGACAAGTGGCAACCAAGGGCTACAAATTTTGCTTATTTCTCGTGTACTATATAACCTTTATGTCACTTGTCCTGTGCCTTTTTCATTCATAAAATTTCATGAGCTTATATGACAACACTTTCTAAGCGGGATACATGAATTTGGTAGCTATTGAGAATGGCAATTCCACGTGACACCTTCCATAATTTAGTGCATGAAACAAGTCCATTTTTATAATTTTAATTTAATTGCATTGAACATGATCACCACATTTGGGATAGAGATCCATTCTGATATAATATTGTAGAATCACTAGAGGATATAGTTTGTTACTTGGCAATCATGTCTCAGACTCATAAGATTTATTCATCAAATTATGTAGTTTATTTGACTAGAAAACTCAGTACACCTGAAGAAAAAACGAAAACATAAGTGGAATCACTTTTTTCCTCCTAAGATGAGCATAAATTATTATTGAAGAGAAGCTATTCTCAAGAAGCATCATCCAATAAGTAACAGTAATGTGTAACTAAAAGAAGCTCATGCAATTGCTCCCTGTTTTCAAACAACCACCCATTTTGTTCTTACGAACTCCATGTTACGAGAAGCAATGGCCACCCGATCCTCTTAATTATGAAACTAGGGGACAAGAGCTAGAACCTTGGTCCACCACTCTATACGGAGCAACACAAGCTACAAGGTGAAGCATAAGTGAACAGGAGACCAAATTCCTAGGGAAACAGTACTGAACCAACAAGTGCAAAATAGATTCATTGCCTTCCCCCACAGATCGTACAATCACGGTTCCTTTCCTCAAATCCATGCTGACTGGATGTGCTTGGATATACAGTTTATTTAAGCGCTTATGCAATAAATTCTTTTTTAAATAAGCTAAAAATAGTTTATTTTCATAAGCTTCTCTGACAAACTTATGAAAATAAGCTTTAAAAAGCTTATGAAAAGATCATAAATTATTTGCTTAGATTTATTATCATAAACTATTTTCATAAGTTCTCTATAAGCTCTTCCAAACACACGCAGTTGATCTTGCACAGCACAAGTAAGGCATTATGTAATATACAGACTACATTGAACACTATACCTTTGTGTCCTTAACGCATGTGATTGGAGCTGTAAAAGCCACATTCTCTCCTAGCAAACCCTATTCCTTCTAGTACCTTATTTGATAAATGAGTCAAATTTATATCACTATGTCATATTCGATCTTTAATAAGACACATTTAATAGCAATCTTGGGAGAAAATGCTTTAAAAAAATGTGCGGAGGTGTTTAATACTGCTTCGCCACTTCCCCAAGGAAACAGTATTAAAAGATATACTTCAATAGTGTTTCCTTAATGAAATGCTATCTTCACAAATGTTTTTTTTTTTTTAAAGAAAATGCACTCCAAAGAAGTGCTATTAGAAGATATATCTTTAATAGTGTTTCCTCAATCAAGCGCTATTAAAGGAGTCACAATAATACTGCATGATTGAGGAAATACTATCTTTCTCCCGTATTAAAACAAAACGATCTAGGTGACTAACTCTCTGCATGTTAGTGGTCATAGTCCATGAACATACAATAAACATCTGCACAAAAAACCCGATATTCAACCTTCAATGCGTAGAAACTATCACTACGCCAGATTCGACTTTTAATACCACACATTTTTTCACATTTGATAGTGCTTTCGCGCTATCTATCTCGACGCTATTAAAGAGAACGACCAAAGATAGCTCTTTCGAAGCACTATCGTAGATATAACTACAATAGCGCATTTTTAGGGAGACGTTGTCTAAGTTTAGGACCTAGGGTAGCGCGTCGTCGAAGAAACTTTATCTAAGTTTATGACCTAAGATAACGCTTTGTCTGGGAAACGCTATCTAAGTTTATGACCTAAGACAATGTTTACTACAACAAATGACATCTATTGTTTGGTCTAAGATAGCGCTTCTTAGAAAAAGTGTTGTCTTAAGTTACTTTTTTTAGTTTAATGTTGATATACACATTCTCCCTGCAAGCATTCAGAGGATATTGATCCAAAATTATACGTGCACAAAAAATAAAATATATTCCAATTCAAAGGAAAGAACAAGAACTGTTTACAATAGAATACTTGCACAACCAGAACAAATAAAGAATGAAAACAAAAATGCCAAGCAAGAATGGAAACTATACTTATACTTAATTATTTATAAAATAGTCTGTTTACATAAATGGCAAGATAGACTATTTACAAAATAGACTGTTTACAAAAATTTAATCCCTATAATTGTTTGTTTCATCAAATATCTTCTTGACATACTTATAAGTGCTCCCTTGACTTCATTTATCTAGTGCTTTGAGTATCTAGCACATCTTTAGTCGGGGAGGTACTGTAAAATAAAACATCAGAATAAAATGAAGTTAGAATTCAACTACATTTCAATGGTCAAATATAATAACTTTGCATGGTAAATATAAACTACCTAGCTAGCCAAATGATATATCTTTTTTTGGGATATTAGTTTGGTCGTGCATAATGATCTCCTTCATGATCCTCATGACGTAGTATTCACATTCTGTATTTCCTAGTTGGCGGGGGCACTATAAAACAAAATAAATAAAACAAAATTAATGTATTTTTTTTTCCTAAATAATTGGTGGAAGTTTTGTAAATACCTTTATCTCTGTCTATTCGATGGTATTGGATTTAGATTTGCCCATCCTGGTTTCGCGTTATGCGCAGTACCATAACATGCCCCTAACAAATCGAATAAACTTCATGAGATTAAATATTTTGAATCATGTCAGACATATTTATGTTTAAGATAAACACATATGCTTACTTGTCAAAGGTGTCCTTCACCACTGGGCGATTTTCTAGTTCACCGTGTGCCAGATCCAGATAATACAAACTCTCTTGATAGACATTGATGACAACCAACAACCAATGATCCCTGGAAAAATGTTGGGTTAGCAAATTAGAAGCAACATTTCATAGAAATCGTTATCGTGAATTGAGTTTAAAAAAAGTGACTCACCATATGTTGAGAGGTACTAGAAGCAGCCTATCTTTCTGCCCCTTATTTCGTAGAAGAACCTCACATTTATATTGGGATCCCTCCTTATTCTCCTTCTTGAACGCAGTAGTTGTGTGTGCTGGGTGCAAGAACGAGAATCTCTTCGTCTTTTTAGACAGGACCATCACTTCGTGCCACAAGTACCTTAAATAAAAATTACTAATCGATTACCAAAAACATGAATGTTTAAATAAAAAGACTAAAAAACATTATTCACTTAAACGCTTTTGAAGAAGTACCTGATGTATGTGAGTAGGGCATTTTGCTCTAGTTCTTTGTTCATAAAAAAATCAATGATTTTAGCTACACAAAGGTATCCCAGAAACTCGAAATGGACACCAAATACTTCATCATCATCATCAAAAATAATTTTCAAATTTGTCTTGGTCGGACCAACTAAGTCCAAATGTGACCTAAGATCTTTACAATGTGTAATTTAAGGATGAAGGACAGTTTCTGCACCACTTGCAGCGGGGGAGAGCTGAGAGTTCTTCATCGGGGACATATATGATAGCTTTGTGTTCCCCGACTTTTTGGGGAACGTTCTCCCTTTGGATTTTGTAGATTTTGCAGGTTGTTGAATCTATTGTAGCTAAGTGAAACAGTTAGCGATCAACTAATGAAATAAATAAGCAGTACATTATAAGGAATCATATCTATTGACATACCATAGCATTGCCTACCTGAATAAGGTTGATTAGCCATGCCACAAAAGTACATATTGCATGTCTTACTGTCATCACCTCAATGTCATCAATATCTATCGGAAAGGATGCATCCCCCTCCAATGCAACCTCAATCACAACTCTAACATGGTTGGCGGGTAGCGGTCTGTTGTGTAGTGCTTGATCAGGATGGTTATGCACCTTTTCCTTACCAACCACGCAATGAGTAGGGGTTGCTAAATAAAGTTCGCATGCAGAGACGCCCTAAACCAATGATATGTCAACAAACTAAAGAGATGCCTGAAGCCAATTAAATGTAAATGTAGTATTACAAAATGAAACAATTACCTCAAGAAGGTTTTGAGATGCAAGCGTGCAACTATCCTTGGCACTGG
This sequence comes from Ammopiptanthus mongolicus, assembly GCA_039655645.1. NCBI lineage: Eukaryota > Viridiplantae > Streptophyta > Magnoliopsida > Fabales > Fabaceae > Ammopiptanthus > Ammopiptanthus mongolicus. Next base: position 31,408,577 of record CM077344.1, read on the forward strand.
GGCATGCTAAATCAGGTTGCATCTCGACTTCCTCCTTCTTAGCCGCTACCTTCTCAGCAAGTTGTTGTTGCACTTGTGCCATTTGGGAGTTTACTTGTAACACCTTCGCTTTAAGCTTGTCCATCTCAGAGAAATTTGCATACTTTTAGGCACTTTCGACATGGGAAGAAGGATTTGTAAGTGACCCCAAATCCAACACCCTTGATACGGCCAGGGTACTTTGGTTCTTTAAATGCTTCGTCAAGTAGATCCTCCCGGCCAAAGTCTTGTATGCCTCCGTACTAGTCCGTGATAGGGCATCCTGACACAGATAAGCGTGAAAAAATGTTAATCACCATTATTGTCGTAAGACAGTAACAAATGAAAATCAGAAAATATGGTGTGGTGAAAACTTGCCGGATGTTTTCATTGTCAATCTCACATGCCGCGTTCAGGCGGCTGCCCTCCACAACTTATGGCGTGGTGCTTGTGTTACCTCTGATTGTGAGGCAAGCTACTCCTCCTGTTGTTGCTACGTAATCTTCTTGAGCTGGAGTTGTACATTGAGACATTAATTAACCAAACTGATTAAAAATCTAGCTTACCATCTATTTGTACATTATGATAAATATACATACCATGTATTGCTCAATGCCTTTATACCCCTTATGTGATGCTCTATATTGATACTTGGGATTTTTAGCTCTTTCCCGATTTTCGTTGCTTACTTTCTGTATAAACACATAGTAATTAGATCAAGACGTAGTTATTGTTGTATATAAAAAATATAAGGGCAACTATGAAATTGTATATATAAGTGATATTACCTGAAATTTGCTACCTTCAATACATTGAGCTACAAAAACTCTCCAATCATCTTCAGGTATGTTATATGGTACTGGAGGTACCACAATGCGATTCCCTTGTGCATGTTTTAAATAGCTTGTGATGTTAGCTCTGAATACTCCGTGCAGCTTACAAGCTTCTTGTAGTACATAATTCTTCCGTTCATCATCAACAATAAAAGCCGTATGCAAAACAACATAATCAAACAATTGATGAATTAATCCAAATCTGGGAAACAATGTACAAATTTGTTACCTGTTTATCTATCCAAATTTTCTCTTTGACGGCGTCCAAAGCTGGATTTTTCCATGTACGACAAGCAATTAGGATAAGTCTTCAGGCAACGCTCCTAATATAACTCGTCAATTTCGCACCGTTCTTCTTAATTGGTTGACCTTTAGCATTCCATTCAAGCTAATAAAAATGATAAAGTACATTGGTTCGTCGTTAGAGTATATCTAAATGATAAAAATGAAAAAAATGCTAAAAATGACACTTACCCTTAATCCTTCTCCTTTACTTCGTGAATGGATGATCTCCTTCATAACGGTCGACCCAACCTTGGACCTCGTTTTCTGGGAGGTGGGTGCATTATAGTTGGTATGGAAGCACTGACGTGATCAGGAGAAGCAATTTAACTGCAACAAAATGACTCGAAGTAACCCTAAGTAGCCTAAAAGAATCAAAATGACTTTCCTTCTGAAGAGACCTTAAGTAGCTCTAACTACAACAAAATGACTTATCAATTGATGTGGAAGACGAAGATAGTAGATTGCTCGGTGCTGGTGATGAAGTACACTGAAGCGATTGAGATAGGGCTCGCGGAGAGGGTCATAGAGAGGGAGTAAGAGTCTGAGAGCGCGCGAGGGTTTGAAAGAGTGGGAGAGAATAGTGGTCACTTGAGTCTTTTCTATTTTAAAATTGGTAAACGATAGCGTTTACTCAGACAATCGCTATTAAAAGTGGCACTTTTAACAGCGCTTCTTTAAAGAAACATTGTTATATCATTAAACAATACTGACACCAAAGGTAATACATTTAACAACGCATTTGTGGATAAATGCTATTATATCATTAAACAATAATACACAAAAAGTGATTTTATTTTGTATTTGTAAAGCATTAAACAACCTTATATAATATAATATTTTTTAATAAAGTGCCACCTTTATTGGTTTGTTCTTTCTTAAACTAATTAGTATTGCAGAAACCCCAAATTTCTTGTTATTGAAACAAAACAACATAGTGAATACATAGTTAAAAAGTTAGATTCAAAGTGAACACACAGTTACAAAATTTTTCAATGCTAAAACATTCATCGTTGACAACATGAGTTACAACATAAACAACATAGTGAATACAAAACACAATTTGGGAATTGGCATACAAGAAAAACCAGAAACTCAAAGGAAATCTTTTGATCTCTTCCACCGAACACTGAGTATCAGAAAAGAGGTTGGAAATCAACAATTTCTCTTCTAGTTCCTCGTTTGATACTTTTGTCCATTTTGGACTTCATTATGCCTCATTAGCAGATACTCATCTTATGCTTCATCATGATCCTCTCTTCATTTCTTTTCAAAGGAGCAGAGCCATCGGCCTCCATGCAAGAGCTGAAAATATTCTGCTAGTAACATCTTTTGCTCTTGGTGTCCTTATGAGATACTCTCTTCCAGTTCTAGACTTCATTATGCCTCACAATCTCTCTTCATTTATTTTCAAAGGAGCAGAGCCAACATCAATTTCCATCATTTATGCAAGATGTTGGATGTAATAAAAGAGGGAAAAAGAAGATAGAGCAAAGCTATCATCTTCCACGCAAGAAGTAAAGGATCAAAAGAGTGAACCACAGGTGAGGATGACAAGAAAGGGATCCCTTTCTATGAATAAAGCCACATTTTGGACTTTATTGTGCCTTACATCCTCTCTTTTGGGCTTTATTATGGCTCACATTCTGGATTTTATTGAGTAAGATGTCTTCCATCTTTCACATACAAGAAAGGGAACTTCGGAAATGAACAACATGATGGATTGAGAAATATTTGAAGTTGGTAAAATTTGGAGTGTGAAGGATAAGAACACAGATGAGAGTTATTTATAGGAGAGTTTGGTTCAATAGATTTGTGCGTTGGTTCAATAGATATTAAGATAGAATTGATTATAGGAGTGTTTGGTTCAATAGATTTGTGCGTTTGTTCAATAGATATTAAGGCATAATTGATTATAGACATTTTTCTATGCGTTGAAGGTTGAATATCGGGTTGAACTGTGTCAACTAACATGCAGAGAGTTTGACACCTAGAACATTTTGTTTTTAATACGAGGGAAAGATAGCGCTTCCTCAAACAAACACTATCATAGGGACACTTTTAATAGCGCTTCTCCGAAGAAGCGTTGTAAAAGGTGAAGCACTTTTTTAAAAGAACAACGTATGAAGTAAAGATATCGATTCTTTGGGGACATGCTATTAAAGGTATATATTTTAATAGTGTTTCCTTGGGGAAGTGCTATTAAACACATTCGCGCATTTTTTTTGCAGATACCCCAAATTTTTATTCATTGAAATAGAAACAATTAGCAGTATTATATTTTTGAGAATTACAACTTGAAAAAAATAGATACGAATCAAAATATCTTTCACCGTTGACAACAAGAGTTACAACTTGCTACACAATTTGGGAATTGACATGGGAAACCATATTCCAAGTGAATACGGAGTTACAAAGTTTATTAACAACAAAATTCAGAGTTACAAAGCTAATTTTCCAATACAAAATTACAGAATCTCATTTCTAGTTTTCCTTTAAATGAAAAATTGAAATTAAAATCTTCCAAGTCCAATCCCTTGACATTTAGGTCAAAGTCGTCCAATTTTGGATCGAGATGGACATCCGATCGTCCTTTGGGAGATCGACAAGTAATCCAGAATCTCATATAATTCTCTCTCCAAGAGGAGAAGAGAGAGAGATGGACAAGTAAAACAGAATCTCATTTCTAGTTGTCCTTTAATTCCCTTTCCAAGTGTTGTGGAATCTTCCTGCCATCCATTTGGCTGAAGATCAAAAGAGAAGCAATTTGACTTCTCTGGTGAGGATGGAGCACAAATCCACGTTGGGTTTTATTATGACTCACACCCTCTCTTCTTAGATTTTATTATGACTCACATTCTGGATTTTATTGAGTCGGATTTCTTCCATCTTTGCCACGCAAGAAAAGGAACTCCCTTAATGAAGAGCATGATGGATTGAGAACGAGAGTTGATAAAATTTGGAGTGTGAATGGTAAGAACATAGAAAACATTTATTTATAGGAGAGTTTGGTCAAATAATTTAAACTAACGTTTTCAATAGTATTGAGTTACAAAGCAACATAAATGATGAATGGAGAAAATTGTGCTGAATATCCCGTTTTGTGTGCAGAGATATTATTGTTCATTAACTTCATGGACTGTTTCAACTAACGTGCAGGCAGTTGGTCACCTAGAGGGTTTTGTTTTGAATCGAGTGAAAGATAGTGTTTCATCAAGCAAGTGTTATTATAGTAATTCCTTTAACAACGTTTGCTTGATAAAACGTTATTAAAAGTATAACTTATAATAGTGCATCTTCGACCAAGCGTTGTAAGAGGTGGGGCACGTTTTTTTCTAAAATAAAAAAGGTATTGGGTAAAGATAGTGTTTATTTGAGGAAACGCTATTACAAGTTTATATGTTAATTGTAACATCCCGGTTTTCAGAAACGGCAATTGGGTAATTATATATATTTCTTATGTTTATTGTTATGGCTTGAAAGTATGTTTAGAGGATATGCTGAGAGTAGAAATGCATAGGATAGGATAAAGATAAAGAACAAAGGAACAAGGGCATAACGCTCAAGCATGGAACCTTAGAACGGTCAAGCGTGAGGATGCTCTAGCATGGAGGTATTTAGACGCTCAAGCGTGGACCCTCTGACTAGTGACTGGCAGTGATGGGTCGTAAAGTGACACACGTCGGTTACGCGTTGCGGCTGGCACGTGATGGGCAGTGCCTTAGCGGTGAGGAAACATCAACGCTCAAGTGTTGATGAGGACAACGCTCAAGCTTTGTAACGCTAAAGCTTTCGCAGCAGAGTTTTACCTCTATAAATAGTTGTTCATTTTCAACTTGCACGAGTTTTACAGTTCTCAGCTGATACAGAGAGGACGAGAGTGAAGGTGCAAAGGTGAGGTTGAAGCTTTGATCCTAAGTTCGGGCCGCGTTTGTAGATCCGATTCCAATTCCGATCGTGTTTTCGTGGTCAGCGCAACTTCTACTCCAATTCTACCGGTTTACTTTTGTGATTCGTCAAGGGGCATGTTTGGAAGCTGCGTACGGAACCTTTGGAGAGCAAGAAGGCTGTGGCTGTGAGGCAAGGAGAGGAGCAAAGGGGTGCTCGTTGTGTTCATGATTATCACCGTATTCACTACCAGGTGGGGAGAAAGAGTTACACACGTCGGGGAGGCAAGGGTAGTCCATATAGTTGTATTGTATGTCTTATGTGTATAGGGGAACCCTAAACCCTATGTGAGGTTGAGTCCTGACAAAGTACCTAAACCCTAGGTTTAGTCTACTTTGGGCTATCACCGTTGTGTTTGGTACCCTAGGTTAGCAGATTTGCAATGCATAATTATATGTGATATTTGATGATATATGTGTACCTGCTATCTATGATAACTGTTAACTGCAAAAGATGCATGAAGTATTATTGATGATGGTATATTAGTATGTTATGTTGTTTATTGCTTTATTGAGCCTGTTGATAATTGATGAAATATTATACTATATTTGGAAATACGTGTAAGTATGAGATTAAGAGGTTTAGCATGATTAGGGCTTTGACCCCGTGTTGGATGTTTGAGCTGATAATGGTTGAGATCTGAGGTATAGTGGATCTTGGAGCTCATAAGGTTATGATGGGAGCTTGGAGCTCATATGTGTACCCGTGGAGCTTGGAGCTCGTGTATGTATCTTGGAGCTTGGAGCTCATATGTGTACCTATGGAGCTTGGAGCTCATGTTGCTAAGAGCAAGTTTGCATGTGTTGCGATATCAGCTCGAGAGAGATGGATGACATGCATAGCATATGCATTTGATGCCAAATGGCGAGCCGTATGCTGTGAGGCATATGAGGTTGGTGCACCGAGTGCAGGTGCGAAAAACGGAAGGGAAGGTTTGTGTGAACTCGGGGATATGCTGGACATAGGTGTATCAACAAAAGACCGATGAGGTAGCTCCTATCGTGTTGTGGCGGTCCTGGACACGTCCTACTATCCCGACTGGACCCTGAGTCTTTCCAGTTGCCGGTGGATCTTTCGAGGAGGCCCAGTTAACCCTCTTTGTCTGGGACAGTTGAGCGGTGATGCACTCTTATGGGTTACGACGAGCTGAATGGATTACTGGAACAAACCAACTTGTGGTTCGTAAGCCGACGAGATGTTGCCTTTAGTAGGGTGTTTACTACCGGCCGTCATGCATAAAAAGAGTGTGTGTACATCTAGCTAGGGAGCGACCGTGGTGTCGTGATATTGAGAGATGATTGTGTTTGCTATATGTTCTACATTGCATCATCCCTGTTATAGATGTGTTGTATATCTTATCTCCCTGTATTTCTTTGTATGTGTACTTTCGGTTTTGCCGACAGATGACGAGTTAGTAGAGGATCAGAATGGACCCGAGGCTTCACCCATTCATCACAGGGGCACCGCGGGTGTCGGTGTTGGGAGACGTTGAGATAGTCTACCACGATGAGAGGGGATGGCAGGTGGACCCCTCGACCTTTTTGGCCGTGTATACATGACCTGTCAGCTTGATCTTCCGGAGCGGCACTCTGCCATATGCAGACATCATCGGACCTTATCGAGTGTATCGGTTTCTTCCCTTCTCTCGGATGTGGCATCCTCCGAGGCAGAGAGAGCGGGACTACTTGTGGGTGACACCTCAGTCTTCCGTCGTATCTAGTAGGAGAGGCTTTGTGTACCGGGGACAGCGCAGGCGCTCGGAGCGGTACTTGCGGACAGCCCAGAGGCGCAGGATTGTAATGTCGAGTTCCTTGTCCGAGTATGAGCCTATGCAGGTTTATAGGCGCACTCATGGAGAGGGACAGGGTAGTTTAGGGCATCCTCACCATTGAGGGTGAGAGCCAGCCAGTGCGTCCCTAGGATTGTGTGGAGAGGTTTTGTGATGTACTTGAGAGTGGACTGGGGAGTGTGCTGGTGAGCCTTAGAGCTTATTTTTGGAGGTCCTAAGATGTACTTTGTTTATGCTTTCAGTTACTTTTTATGTACTTTCGTATGTAGTATTACTTAGCCCTACTGATGGGGCCATCATGTATATATATATCAGTACTGCATGTGTTTCTTATAACCTATTATGCTTGCTCTGATATTATGCGCTTTTGAATTGATTACATGTTATTGTTGTTTCTAATAAGTGCGTAATCGTTAAGTTATAATTAATAAGTATATTGGGTTCTAAATAATGGGGCTTCCTCGAGTGGGACTTGGGGACGTCACATTAACAGTGTTTCCTCAGGGGAGAGCTTTTAAAAACTCCCGCACATTTTTTTAAAGCCCTTCCTTATGAAACCGCTATTAAGTGTCCGTTATTAAATCCTGAATTTGGCTTTATGTGTCCATAATCAATGCTGCCTTAATATCTATTGAGCCAACACACAGATCTATTGAACCAAACTGTCCTATAAATAACTCTCCTTTATGTTCTTATCCCACACTACAAATTTTTATAAACTCTCTTTATTCTATGTATTCTTAATTTTTGGAGTTCTCCTATGACTTATTGGACACGTTATAATCCAGAAGAGGTTCACAGTCCGATATCTTCCTATCTTGTGTCATGACTAATGTTCAAACGAGGGCAGTCCCTCCTCATGACAGAAGATTAGAAGATATGGGAATGCTAGCGTCTCTCCCATATAATCGGGCTATAAAATGTGCCATGAAGGTGAAAGTGAAACAGGGAAACACAAGAAGGGGGTTGAATTGTGTTTCTTAACCGATTTTCGAAATCCTTTTCTAAAAAGCGTTTTAGATAAGCAAGATGAAAGAATCAACTAAAAACGATAACCAACGTTTAAGAGACTTTGTTTTCAAACCCCAAGTTAGTAAATAAATAAACTTAACAAGATAGGGATAGAGAGATTCACACAGAGATATATCCTGTTCACTCTTTCAAATCAAAGAGCTACGTCCAGTCCCTTCCCTGAGAAGGTTTTTCCACTAAATCACTTAGCACTTTTCACAAGTTGTTTCCTAGTCACTCCACGAATAGAACTCCAAGTATTCTACACCTCTCCAGACTACAAGTATTTTTTTTACAGACAAGCCTCTTCAGGCTCAACAAATCGTAAGACTTGAGTGGGGTTTTTTGGGCTTTTTACAGACTCACTAAGAGTGAGAGTATTACACGATACAGCTGTTAACAATCTGTTTGTAACTTTACAATGAAAGAATAAGAAGGTTTACAGATCAATATTGCTTTGAAGCTTTTGTTACACAATGAATTTTCTCTTGAATAATTTCTTGCTCTTGTGTTCTCTATTTGCTTCTTCAGAAGAGGGTCTTCTTATAGCTTTGTTTGACCTTCTGATTTCAAAAAAGTAGGAAACTTTTCCGTTTAGACACATTCAAATATCTGTAAGGTACAAGTCCATTTGCCAGTTGTTCTCCGTCGAGTAATTGTCCTTTCAGAATAAGGATACTTTTGGTAGTAGCAGTTTGAATTGTAGCAGACTGATTTGCCTATATGGCCGACAAGCGTTTTGCTCTACATGATTCTTTGCTCTACGTGGTTTGCTGTGTACGACTTTTGTACCTTCTTTTATCTTATGTGAAAAATATATTTCCTTTTAAAAACAATTAAGACTTTTGTAAGAGAGAGCCATGTTATCTGCAAAATAAAGTTAGTTGAACACACAGGTATATATAAAAAGTTGGACGCACCATTTATATAGACAGTTGGATGCACAATCAGTGTAGACAATTTGACGCACAATATAGACAATTGGACGCACAATATGTATAGACAGTTGGACACACAAAACTATATGATCATGTCTGTACGTAAACCTTTACCACTATAGTCCAAAAGATTATTTGGACGAACCATGAAGTTTCTTTGCACGAAGATATTGCATTGAGCTTTTTCTCCTTTAAGAGCTAGATGAAACTTTGGATTTGGAGAACCGTCTGAAGTCAGAAACATAAGAAGGTCTTTTGACCTTATGGATTGGCATAAACTTGACTTCGAGTGAATTCAATAAACATATAATAATTTTGTTAATCATTAAAACTTTTAGGTATCATTAGCCATTACTGTTTTGGTTCTATCAATCTCCTCCTTTTTTATGATGACAAACATTATTATGAAGTATGTTTTTGAAAGTATTTCTTATATCCATATGAATAAAAGCTCCCCCTGAGATTATGCATTTACATATTGAAGGCATAATTCAGAACATAGGGTTATGAAAGCATTAAAACGAGACATATACAAACATATTTCCAATCTTTCTTTTCCAAAAAAAAAAAAAAAACTTTGAGACATTCATTTTCATATATGCTCCCCTTGTTTGTCATCAGACAAAAGGAACGAAGGGAGGACTGCACATCATTGTTAGCAAAAGAAAAGATTTTAAGGAGATGGAGGAGGAAAGTCAGGAAAGATGCGATGAACATAGGTGAACATTTGATCCATTTTTCGATCCAATTCTTGAGTGACCCTTGCAGAGATCCGATCTACCAAGTAGTCAGCAATTTCAGGAGAAAGACTAGGAGGTAGAGAGGAAGTTGAGGCTTGAGCAGGGTGGGCTTCTTCAGCTGCAGAAGAGTTGACATCTTCATCATCAAGATGTAGTTCCACGATGATGCCAGACAAGGTGGAATTAGCATCAAGACGTTCAGTGTGATGGACAAAGCTTGCTTTTGCTTGTGAATCAGGAACAACAAAATCTTCACATCTTGCATCTTTGTGAAGACCAGTAGACTCGGCACAATAGATGTTTGCTTGGGTCTTAGGATCAAGAAAGGTATCAGGAAAATTATCCATTGGAATCTCTGAAGATGTAGCTTCTTCATGAGAGTACCATGGTAGCAGAAGAATGGGAGGAGAAGAAGATGATTCTAGGACCAGTGATTAAGGGATAGAGGGTGGGTCGTCTTGAGATCCTCTGTGTTCAGCTGAGGATAGGATGACGGATGAGAGAGGTGAAGATGGGGTTTGGGAATCAGGTTGTTGTGGGGAGGGAGTGGAGGTTGAGGAGTCTTGGATGAGGATTTTAGGTCTCGGTGGCCGTTTGGCTACGGTTTTAATACGCATTGGTTTAGGTAGAGGAGGGATGGACGCAGACAGGTTAGGATTTGTGGGTGGAGTAGAAGATGGTTCTTCAGTTGGAGTGAAGGGTACATAAGAAATAGAAGGGTTGGGCAAGGTTAGGGTGATAGTGATACCTTGGTTTTCTTGGCAAGAAGGAGGGTAATTGGAACATCATCCTCATCGTCTTCTTCATCGTCTTCTTCCACCAGAAGCTTCCTCTTTCTATATCTGGGTTTAGAAGAACCAGTTTCTTGAGCAGCTTGAGAGGATGCATGAGCCTGCTGCTTTGAGCCTAAGTTCGCTTTAAGCAAAGGGCCATGAATCTCTTCAATAAAAAGAACAACTACACCATTTAGCTTGATGAATTTTTCTCCATGAATGGTGTAAGCATACCTTCTATCAACGAAGCAAACTCCAGATTTGGCTTTTCCTCAAATTCTTCAAAACCATTTTAAGACTTAGCCTGAGATTGTTCAAACAATCTCTCCAGAGTGGACGAATCAGAGGAGACTCGAGGTTGATTAGCAACATTTTGAGTCTGATTCTTCCTTCTTTGTCGGCCTTGAAGAGCTTCCATGCGTTAAGTTTGTGCAGTGCTGGACTGAGCTTATTCAAAGGCCAAGACAGATTTGAGTTGCTTTTAGGAGAGGTTTGCTTTTCCAAACAGAGGGCAGCTAATGGTTTGATAGGAGATTATTATGCTAGGATGAACTTTGTTTAGCATGCGATAAATCCCTTGATTTTCGAAGATTCGGGAAAGAAGAATTGCATAAGTGATGGTCTTAACAGAGACAACATCAATGCAATTTTCTTTGAACCGATCAAAGAGAAGAGAGGGAAGATTGATCATCATATCATAAAGCAGATGAGTAAGAAGAAAAGAATGCACCTCAAAAACAGAGTCTTTAGACCCAGCTTTATGAAGAACAACCTTGTTCAAGATTTGATTTAGAATCCTTGCTTCGTCTTTCATGATGTCAGCACGAAAGAGAGCATTGGGCTGAGCTTCGGGATTTCTGAGGAAGTTGAAGACATTGACTTTTCCTCCAAACTTGTTATGCCAATATTTGAAATAGGTGGCTCCGAGAGACAAACACCCAATAGCAGACGCTATACTCACTTTGGAGACATCAACCTTTTGTGTCCCCAAAACTTACCCAGAAATGTGACCTTCCTTTTCCAGATGAACCATCTTCCAGAATTCAGTGAGAAGTCTTCGATAGACTTTCGGATAGTTGATGAAGAAGTGATCCCATTCAGCTCTAATGACGTAGATTCTGACATCTGCTCCCAGTCTGGCTAGCAGATTCAAGTCAATCTGATGTTCAACGTTGATCTGGAAATTGTCTGGAATATCCTGAGTTGGATGACCTAGAGGTGACATGGTCTCTTGAGGAACGCTGCTTCCTTCTCCAGCTAAACAAAGGTTTCCACCCATATTTCAGAAGAGAATGAAGAAGATGAACAGTTGAGGGTAAAAGAAGGAGAGGAGTTTTAAAGATGAGGACGTTTGGTGAGGTTCAAGCTCATGGGTTGAGGTTAAAAAACAAAAAAGAGAGAGGAGAAAAGTAACCAAAACGTCAGAGAAAGTAACCGTGGTTAAAGAACCATGATGACTAGCAGTTACCGTGGGGGGGCTATTTAAGAGTGAAGTATTAGACTCATGCCGTTTGACGTGACCCAAGAGTGCTGACTCAGCATAGAAAATGTGTGGATGACAGATAGATAATGAATTTAAAAAAAAAAAAATTATTCTCCGTTTATTGTAAATGATAAATAACACAAAGAATAATGTAAGCTTGTGATGGACGCAACCAAATTGGACGCAAGCTTTTCTTTGACATGAGCGTTTATTGGATGCAAGGTCATTCAACATAGAGCATGTTGAGCTGTTTTCTTATGAAAGAAATTCTATCCTCTGCAAGGGGTTTTGTGAAGATATCTGCCCACTGATGATCATCATTAACAAATTTTACATCAGACACACCTTTTTGAATGTAATCTCTGATAAAATGATGTTTGATTTCTATATGTTTAGCCCTAGAGTGCAATATTGGATTTTTCGATAAATTAATTGCAGTAGTATTATCACAATAAATTGGAATCTTACTTTCATGAATGTTGTAGTCTTCCAGTTAGTGTTTAATCTATAAGAGCTGTGAACAACAACTAGCCGTAGAGATATATTCAGCTTCAGCAGTTGATAAAGCTATGGTACTTTGTCTTCTACTGGACCATGAGATGAGATTATTTCTAAGATAATGACAGCCACAATTCAAAAGGGTGAAAATATGATATGTTGGGTTTTCATCCTTTCCACAATTCATATGGAGTCTTTTTCAGTATTGGTCTTATGTATACTCTATTTTGAATATAGCATGTTGTGTTAATAGCCTCAGCCAAAAAGTTCTTAGAGACAAAGTTATCATTGAGTAATGTTTTTGCCATCTCTTGAAGAGACCTATTCTTTCTCTCAACGGCCCCATTTTGTTGAGGTTTTCTAGGGGCAGAGAAATTATGAAGAATACCATTTTCTTAGTAGAATAGTTGGAAGTTTAGATTCTCAAACTCTCCTCCATGATCACTTCGGATTGAATTTATACATATACCTTTCTCGTTCTGAATCCTTTTGCAGAATATTGAGAATACTTCAAAAGACTCGTCTTTGTGAGCTAGGAACATTACCCATGTCCATCTAGAATAATCATCAATAATGACAAGTCCATATTTCTTTCTACTTAGGGAAGCAGTCCTTGTTGGACCAAACAGATCTAAATGTAGCAATTCTAAAGGTTTGGATGTTGAAACAATATTCTTTGAATTAAAAGAATTTTTAACTTGTTTCCCCTTTTGACAGGCATCACAGAGAGCATCCGATTTATAGGCCAGCTTTTGTAATCCTCTTACGAGATTATGCTTTTGTAGCTTTGAGATTAATCTCAGGCTTGCATGACCAAGTTTCTTGTGCCAAATCCATTGCTCATCATTCACAGACATCAGACATAATACATTTTGATTAGAGAGGTCCCCCAAGTCAATTTTATATACATTGTTTTGCCTCTTACCAGTAAATAGAGTGGACCCATCAGCATATTTGACTATACATTTATCTTTGTTGAAAGACACTACAAACCCGCTGTCACACAATTGGCTTATGCTAAGTAGATTGTGTTTTAACCCTTCAACTAACAACACATTATTTATAGAGGGAGAATTATTCTTACCAATACCTACAATCTTTCCCTTTTGATTGCCGCCGAATACAACTGATCCTTCAGATTTTGGCTTTAGGTCTAGGAACATAGACCTTTCTCCCGTCATGTGTCGTGAGCATCCACTGCCCAGGTATTATGATCGATGTTTTCTTTCTGTTGTCAATCAAGTCTGCAACAGAGATTATTTTACTCTTAGGTACCCAAATAGACTTGGGTCCTTTTTGGTTAGTTGCGGGTAACTTATAAGCTCTTACTTTTCTTTTGTGTAAGCATCTAGACGCAGAGTGTCCATTTTTACTACAAATAGAACAATACATTATTCTTTTTATCTCAGAAATTTTAGGATTTTCTATTTCATATCCAATGCCAGATTTATCATAAGGAGATCTATATCTAAGAATTAAATTAAGCTTCTTAGATCCATCAGTGAATTTAGATAGACTATCAGTTAAGTACGTAACTTGATGCTCAAGTTTCTCAACTTCACAAAATGTACTGGACTTAGAGCTTGAGATTTCAGTTAGGCAGATTATCTCATCTCTTAGTTCTCCATTCTCAATTTTGACTTTGTCAAAGTCTTTATTGAGTTTGGCACATTTTCTATTAAGAGCTTTATATTCAGAATAAATAGGGCATGATTCATTTAATAGCTCTACATATGCATCTTTAGAATAGTTAGATATATTTACCTCAGCTTCTTCTATTTCTGTCTCAGAGGAAATACTTGCCATGAGACACATATCTGCTGTTGGGGATGCATGTGGAGATCTTTCCAGAATATCCATTAGGTTCATCATTCCCCAAGTAGTTGTCTCTTCAGCCACGGCTTCTCTTCTTGCTCTGTGTAGACTCCGAAACAGGAAAGCTCTTGCTTCACAATCAAGAGCAACTCTTCTTATTTCCTCTAAGGTGAAATATTCTAGAGGTTTCATGGTGTATTCTCCATTGATGATGATGATGGGAAAGAAGGCTTCATCAATGAGAGTTTTCCAGTGTTCTTCTGATCCTTGGGTTGTTACAAAGGATCTGAAGTTTTCTTTCCAAGCTTCATATTCTGATTCTGATGATTGATAAATAGGTGGTGCTCCAGAACGAGCAGGTCGCCTTCTCATGAATAGGGCGTCAAGCATGTCAAGCACTCTTTTTGCAATATCACAATACATCACAATGTTGACAGTTCTTTCGTCCAGGGCGCACGTAAGAGTATGGACAGCTCTAGCATTGATTCTCACTCTTCTTTCTTCTTCTTCAGAACACTCAGCCCTTGGTTTAACTATTCGTTCACCATTGATAACAGTAGTAGGACAAAAGTTATCATCGGTATATGCTCTCCATAGGTCATCAACATTTTGTTCTAAGTTGAATCTCATGAATAGTTCTCTTCACATGGCATAATCACCAGTTCCATAGAACGTAGGTGGTCTGCTTATAGAAAGACTACTGAAATCTCTTAATGACTCAGCCTCAGGATATGAGTTGATTGAATAGGTAGATTGTTCCTCTTCTTCATAAGATTCTTCAGAGAGTTGATTTTCAGATCAGAGACATAGGTTTGCCTCTTCTTCGTTTTCTTCTTCTTCAAAAGAGTCAAGGTCTTCCCTTGTTGCCATGAGATTCTTGCTTTTCTTTTTGAAGAACTTTTTCTTATCTTTCAGCTGAGGGCACTCAGCCTTGAAGTGGCCTAGCTTCTTGCACTCATAGCAAACCATTGGATTTTTGTCCTGATTTCACCATGGTCTTTGACGTTTTTCTTTGTAAAGCGTCTTCTTCTCATGTTTTTCTTTTTCAGAATACGTTCAAGTTTCTTTGATATGAGAGACAGCTCAACGTCAGATTCTTCTTCTTCATCTTGTTCATTTTCGTCGCTGGACTCATTTGCTTTGAGAACTTTCGAGCTGCTGGCTTTTTGACTTTTTAAGGCAATAGTTTTGCCTTTATTTGTAGGGTTGTCCTGGTTAAGCTCCTGCTCATGAACTTTAAGAGTTCTCACAAGATCATCTTAGGTCAAGGTTGACAGATCCTTGGCTTGAGTGATTGCAGTGATGAGTGGTCTCCATTCCTTATGTAAACTCCTGAGGATATTCGTAACATTTTCTTTTGTAGTATAAACTTTTCCAAGAGACTTGAGATTGTTGATAATAGTTTGAAAATGACCTATCATATCAACGATGGTTTCTCCATTTTCCATTATGAACATTCATATTGACTCATAAGAATAATGATCTTTGAGTCCTTTACTTTGGATGTTCCTTCATGATCATTGGATAGAGTATCCCAGATTTGTTTCTCTGATTCACATGAATGAATTTTTTGGTACTCGTCTGGACTAAGAGCACACATCAGTGTGTATCTAGCTTTGTGTTTTTGCTCCATCCTTCTTCTCTCATCATCGGTTCACTGAGATTCATCTTTCTCAGTGCCATCAGGATTGTTGATGATGTGAGGATCGTTCATGATTAAAGGCCAAAGCATAGAGTTGGTACTTAAGATGAATCCTTTGAATCTTTCTTTCCAGTAGAGGTAGTGAGTGCCATTAAAAAATGGCGGTCTAGTCAAGGAGGTACCTTCAAGAACAGGTTGATTTCCACAGGGCATCCCTTGTCTTGCCATCGAGCTTTTAGGATCTTTTCCTCAAGCACGGCTAAATGCTCAACCCAGAGGCTGAGCTCTGATACCAACTGAAAGTGAAACCTGGGAAACACAAGAAGGGGGGTTGAATTGTGTTTCTGAACCGATTTTCGAAATCCTTTTCTGAAAAGCGTTTTCGACAAGCAAGATGAAAGAATCAAATAAAAACGATAACCAACATTTAAGAGACTTTGTTTTCAATCCCCAAGCTAGTAAATAAATAAGCTTAACAAGATAGGGATAGAGAGATTCACACAGAGATATATTCTGTTTCACTCTTTCAAATCAAAGTTCTACGTCCAGTCCCTTCCCTGAGAAGGTTTTTCCACTAAATCACTTAGCACTTTTCACAAGTTGTTTCCTAGTCACTCCATGAATACAACTCCAAGTATTCTATACCTCTTCAGGCTACAAGTATTTTTTTTACAGACAAACCTCTTCAGGCTCAACAAATCGTAAGACTTGAGTGGGGTTTTTCGAGCTTTTTACAGACTCACTAAGAGTGAGAGTATTACACGATACAACTCTTAACAATCTGTTTGTAACTTTACAATGAAAGAGTAAGATGGTTTACAGATCAATATTGCCTTGAAGCTTTTGTTGCACAATGAATTTGCTCTTGAATAATTTCTTGCTCTTGTGTTCTCTATTTGCTTCTTTAGAAGAGGGTCTTCTTATAGCTTTGTTTGACCTTCTGATTTCAAAAAAGTAGAAAACTTTTCCATTTAGACACATTCAAATATCCGTTAGGCACAAGTCCATTTGCCAGTTGTTCTCCATCGAGTAATTGTCCTTTCAGAATGAGGATGCTTGTGGTAGTAGCAGGTTGAATTGTAGCAGACTGATTTGCCTTTATGGCCGACAAGCGTTTTGCTCTACGTGATTCTTTGCTCTACGTGGTTTGCTGTGTACGAATTTTGTACCTTCTTTTGTCTTATGTGAAAAAGATATTTCCTTTTAAAAACAATTAAGACTTTTGAAAGAGAGAGCCACGTTATCATCAAAATAAAGTTAGTTGAACGCACAGGTATATATAAAAAGTTGGACGCACCATTTATATACAGTTGGACGCGCAATCAGTATAGACAATTGGATGCACAATATAGACAGTTGGACGCACAATATGTATAGACAGTTGGACGCACAAAACTATATGATCATGTATGCACATAAACCTTTACCACTATAGTCCAAAAGATTGTTTGGACGAACCATGAAGTTTCTTTGGACAAAGATATTGTATTGAGCTTTTTGTCCTTTAAGAGCTAGATGAAACTTTGGATTTGGAGAACCGTCTGAAGTCAGAAACATAAGAAGGTCTTTTGACATTACGGATTAGCATAAACTTGACTTCGAGTGAATTCAATAAACATATAATAATTTTGTTAATCATTAACACTTGTAGGGGTCATTAGCCATTACTGTCTTGGTTCTAACAGAAGGCATCCAAGAAATGAAAATGGAATACTCAAACACTATTGTACGAGCCTCTATTTTCAAGTCCTCCATCATTATAGAGGTAGTTTCTGTTGGATGGTCCAGAAGAGGGTAGTCCCTCCTAAATATCATGACAAAGATGGGAAGATATGTGAGACGGAGACGCCTAAGTAATGAGAAGGTAATCCTATTTCTACTTCTCCAACCCAAGAAATAGGATTACCTGCGTTTAAGTACAAAAGTTATCCAAACACTGCTCCAATCCAATGAGGATAGAGATATACACGCTGAAAAATATAAGCCTATATTTTCAAATCCTCCAGAAGTTACCCCAACATGTTGCAGAAAGAATCAACCCAAGAAATGAAAGGGGAAGGCTTTGGCACGGCTATTAGAGTCTTGCCCGAACACTTGATTCTTTTTCCAACACTTCAAGCTAATAGTTGTAGAAAGAATCAAAGCAACAACAATGTATTCAATTTTTTATTGTCATTGTAAACTCAAGCACCATGTATATATGAATTTGAAACATGAGAAATAAAATAAAAATTACATTATTTGAATTGTCTTTTATTTAACATTGTAAATGAATTTCCAAATTTCAAAACTTAATCAATGTACTAAAATTGATAATGAAACATAGAAAAGCAGTACTCACTTGGAAAAATTATAACTTTGGCCATTGTCTATGGAAAATGTAGTGAATAGATTGTTCTTCTTGCATTAGAAATTGAAAGCAATGAAAAAAATTAAAGAAATAAAAAAAATGGGTTTAGATAGTGCTTCTTCAAGAAAGCTCTATTAAAGGGTCTATCTTTAATTTCAGGCTACTGAAACTCTGTAAACCTTTGTTTGAAGCTTTCTTTATGTCAGTAACAAAAGCCCGAGTGGTTGTCAGTGGTTTACCATTTACATGGCCAATGATGGATCCATCAACGTTGATCTTAGTGTTGGACCATAACTCCCTAATTTCTATAATAGGGATGAGATGATCAATGGTGAGGAAATGAGTCCATCCTTGAGCCACAAACTCCATAGTTCCTTCAATTCCATCCTTTTTGAGCTCTTCAAGATCAATGCTTTTGATTGTATGTAAAGATAAGATGAGAAGAAATCTTTCCCATTGTGTGAAGATTTTCAAAGAATGAACTAAAGGAATAGTTTAGGGTTTATCAATGCTAAGGAATAAGAGTGAAGTAAAGAGTTCATCAGACATAGGTTTTTTTTATAGAGAATTACAAAGATATGCAGTCGTGCGTTTTTAGAGAGAAACCGCAAACAGAAGTTACAACGTTAGTAGAGAAGACGAAGATGTACAATCATGCCCTGTCAGATAGAGTGAAAGGTATATACACACGTGCATGCCCGGTCACTTGGTATTCCCCTCCAAAAATTGTGCTTTTAAGATGTAATAGTGTTTCCTCAAAAAAGCGCTATTAAAGTGACAGTCTACCTTTAATAGTTATACATTTAATAGCGCTTATATGAGGATACATTCTTAAAATATATAAATTTAACAGTGTTTCTATAAAGAAACGTTATTAAAATATATACATTTAACAACGCTTCTCTAAGGAAACACTATCAATTTATAGGTTTAACTACACTTTTGGTTCTCCAAGCATAGCCCATGTGCGATGTTGGTCCCTAAGCTTTTTTCTGCATACTTTTGGTCCATAACTTTTTCTAACGTTGCAACGTTAGTCCTTCCGTCCGTTTGTCGCCTTAGCACTGTTAGTTTACTCCTACGTGGCAAACAGACTTATAGGTGGCATGTTTATTATTAAAGTAATAATTTATTTAATTAAAAAAATATTTAATTAATTTAAAAATGGAAAATTACTAAATTTCTTAATTTTATTTAATTTAATAAAATATTAATATAATTATTTATATTAATTTATTTGAATAAACATTAAAAAAATATTTTGTAATCTTAGTTGCAATAATCCAGCTCCCCCCTCTCTGCAAATAGGAACCCTAATTTTTTCCCCATTGCTAGAAAACTCCTCCCAAACCTCACCACCACAATCCAAATCTACCCAACTATGAAGTTATCGGGCGTGCTCAAGAGCATGCTGCAAGCATGGGGTTTCATCAAGATCCACAATTTGCTCTTCTAATAAACATGTCTCTTTTTTCCTTAATCAGTATGCTCGAACCTTTCAAGAATCAATTAATCAATTTATCATTGCCACCGTTTCTTTCTTCTTCAGCCTTGTGTCCCTTATTATTCGAGAGATCGGCAAGGGCGTGAGTGGCGCCCTTGGCAGAAAAATATCATGTGTTTACTGCACCCACTCATTCATTGCTAGAATGCTAGTGTAGTGGTTTTCAAATTCCTATATATATTAGTTGGAATGAAGCTAGGTTTGTCGCACTAGAGAGTCGAATCCGAGTTTTAGGGAGACAAAAAACAAAGTCCTTTCCCTTTTTTTATTTTTTTTTATTTTTTTATTTTTTATTTTTTTGCAGTTTCTCTCTTGAAAAAAGAAAAATGGTGACACCTTGTAGAAAATCAAGAGCACCAGTAGTTCTTCGATCCCTCTCGCCTTCCCCTAGATTGTGAAATTTTCAGTCTCTATCTTCTTCTTCCTCAATTTTCGCATCTTCGAGCTCAAGCTTGGAATGTAGGTGAGTGAAGATAAATTAGGGGCAACCCATTGTTGATCTGTAAGGAGCAGAACAAGGTGAAGGTGAGTGAAGAAGGAGATGGGAATTAGAACGAAGAGTATGTTCAAGTTCATTGTTGTCGACGTCGAACAAAGAGAGCGATGATTGGAAGGTGAGGGAGTTACCGAGAGATCGGGGCAACGGTTTACTTGGTTTCTGAACTCCAATCAGCCATGACATCAAATAAATTAATATTTTAAATAATTCTATCAATATTTTATTAAATAAAATAAAATAAATAAATTTATTGAATTTTCAATTTTTAAATTAATTAAATACTTTTAGTTAAGTAAATTATTATTTTAATAATAAAAATGTCACCTGCTATGACACCTGTAAGTCCATTTGTCCTGTAGGAGCAAACTAAGGGTGTTAAGATGGCAAACATATGGAAGGACCAACGTTATAAAAAGTTGGGGACCAAAAGTATGCATAAAAAAGTTTTGGACCAACATCACACATGGGCTATACTTGGGGGACTAAAAGTGCAATTAATCTTAATTTAAATACATTTAGCAATGCTTATCTGTGGAAACGCTATCTTTTCCCAATTTTAAAAAACAAAACCTTGTTCATGACTATTACTCGCTCACTCTTTCAAATCGCACGCGCTCATGATAACTCTTAGAAATGAGGGATATCTACACTTTCCTAGCTTGAGTTATTATGATCTTTAAGTGCTTTATGTGAGTATTCTATGTGTTTTAGAGTAGTTTAGGGTTGATGTGTTCTTTTATGAGTTTTTATATTTTTGTGATTTTAGAGGATAATTCTGTGTTTTCTGGTGTAGAGCAGGTATTGGTTAAATGAAAATAGAACTTGAAGCAATGCTCCGGATAATGCTGCAGCATATAAGGCTTCCTTAATAAAGGGTATGAGCCTCCAACGTTCTCTCTCCTGATGAGGTGTCGTAAAAGAATAGGAAAAGTTCATACACATGGTTTTGGACTGTAGTGCTGCTATACTTAGGAATTTGGGCCATAGCATTTATTGTACTAATTTTTTTGGCCCAATTGGAGGAGAGAGTAAAGATGTTTCTAGAAGGCCTAGTCTTACCCTAAAAGGGGGAACATTCCCTTATCATCAGCAGCATACTCCATACGGCATCACTGACCATCAGCAGCTACGCTTCCTCCATTTTTCTTGTCTCCCATTGTACCTTTCCTCTGTAATGAATTCTTCTTCAATTTTACATTTTAATCTTAGTGTTTGTAAGCTCATCATGAGCTAAACTTGCTGTTGCTATGAGTATGATGAACTTGTAATTAATTTCTAGTTTATATTATGCGATGATTTGCAAGGCATTTTCTGTTAATTTATTCTTAACGCTGTTTTATTGATGTCTGATCATCTTGAATAGAATGCTAGCTTGCTGAAACTTAGAAAAGTGAAGTGAGTGGATTTGTTTAAGAGATAAGGGTTAAGTCACCAATTGGAAAATTAGTTGATGTTGAATGAATTAGAATAATCATTCAAGTCCTTAGGCTAGCTGGAACACGCTTTAATAGAAAAGAGTGTAATTAATTTGAACCTAGGAATAGGTGCATTTAATGAACCTCATCTTTAATATATTGGAAAACATAACTTTAATTTCTTGGAGCCATATGCTGCAGCATCTCAGAGCATAACTGCACTAGTTTGAAATTGCAAGGGATTCATACTTATAGCTATTTGTCCCATATCTGCTACCAAACTTTATTGTTTGTTTATTATTGCGCTTAAATCTGAATACTGAACACACACCTCAACCTATTTTTGTTACTTTTGTGAATCTTGACTTAATAGAACCATTGATTTAAGCTTGAAAACTAACCACCATTTAATCCTCGTGGGAACGATCTCTTTTATCATTTTATTACTTGCTATGATTGTTTACACTTGCACGTAACGCAATTTTGCACAACAAGTTTTTGGCATCGTTGCCAAGGATTGTAATGGTGTTTAATTTACAAGTTTTAGATTGGTAGTTCTATTAGTTGGGATAACTGATCTTTGAAGTGTTTTGCTTTAGCATCAGGTACTCTTACTCTGTATGCATAGGCAGAGCACATCTGAATTTCAACTAGACCCTGAGATTGAAAGAACATTCAGAAGGCTTACTAGAGAGAATAGAGGTTTAGTTGACTTGGGAAGACTGATCTCTGTGTTCTCTGAAAGCTCTGTGAATTCTGAGATGGCTGACGAAGATCAACTTGATAGTATGGCATTGGCCCAATGATAGGACCAGTGCTATTATAAGTTATGCTGTTTTTGATCAAGAAACTATGAGCACGGGCATAGTGGTGCCTGAAATAACTGTAGGGCACTATGAGTTCAAACTGGTCATGTTTCAAAGTTACAAGCAATGGGGCAGTTTAGTGGGGTTGTCACTGAAGATGCTCATCTGCATCTGAAACAGTTCTTGAATGTGGCAAACAACTTTAAGAACCAAGGTGTCACTGATGATTCCATCTAGTTAAGACTGTTTCCTTTCTCCCTGAGTGGTAAGGCCAAGAACTGGCTCAATGCTTTGGAGCCCAACTTTGTTAACACTTGGAACAATATGGCTGAGAAGTTTTTGACGAAGTACTTCCCTCCAATGAAGAATGCTAGATTGAGTAATTTTATACCTCATTCAAGCAACAAGATGAAGAGCCTCTATATGAAGCATGAGAGAGATTTAACGAGCTGTTGAAAAAGTGTTCACATCATAGCATTCCTATTTGTATTCAAATGGAGCAATTCTACAATAGAGTGCTACCTTCTGGTAGGATGATGCTTGATGCTTCAGCAGGTGGTACCCTGCTAAACAAGTCTTGCAATGAAGCATATGAGCTTATTGAGAGCATAGTCGCAAACAATTATCAGTGGCCCACTGCTAGGCTTATTTTTGGCAAAACTGTTGCTGCAGCAGGAATACATGATTTGAAAGAGGCGGCCAATATCTCTGCTCAATTGGCTTCTCTGACTAATATGGTGAAGAATATGACTACTGGTAACCAACGCACAACTGGAAATCAAGCTGCAATGAGTGAAAGTGTGGTGAATGATCAACAAGTGTTTCAAGCCGAAGCAGTGTCTTTTGTATTTTGTGGAAGGGAGCACCTATTTGAGAACTGTTCTGGAAATCCTGCATGTGTCAACTATGTGGGAAATTACAACAACCGAGGTAATAATCCCTCCGCAAACACATATTACCCAGGGTGGAGGCAACATCCAAATTTTTCATGGAGCAACACTAGCAACACATTTCAACCAGGGAGCACAAGCTCTAATAATCCTCCAAGAACCACAAATGCTCCACCTGGATTCAAACCACAGCAGGCTCAAAGACAACCGCAGCCTTAGCAGCAACAATAAGCCCAACTTGTCAGTCAGGAAATGTCCTTGGAGGCTGTATTGAAAGCCTTCATGTCAGAAACTAAGGCCCAAATTCATAATCAAGGAGTTTCCATGAGGAATTTAGAGACTCAAGTGGGGCATTTGGCCAATACTTTGAAAATTAGGCAAACTGGTACTGTGCTAAGCTCCATTGAGACTCCAAATACCTCTAATTTTACTGGGAAAGAGCAATGCAAGGCCATCCATTTGAGGAATGGGACTGAATTACCTGCTGTAGCAGAGAAAAAGAGAAAAACTGAATCTGAAAAAGCTGAAGTTGAAACAGTCTTGGAGAAGAAGAAGGCTAGTACTGAAAAGCCTGCTGAAGAGCCTATCACTAAAGATGCTGCAACATTTTTGCCTAAGCTAATTCCTGAGAGGCCTCTTCCTTTTCCTCAAAGGTTGAGGAAGGTGCATCAGGATAAACAATTCAGCAAGTTCATGGAGATAAAACAGTTGCACATCAACATTCCTCTGGTAGAAGCGCTACAGTAAATGCCTAATTATACCAAATTTATGAAGGATGTGTTAACTAAAAGGAGAAGACTAGGAGAGTTTGAAATAGTTGCAATGATAAAGGAGTGCAGTCTAATGCTCCAAGCCAAAGTCCTCCAAAGCTGAAGGATCCTGACAGTTTTACTATTCCTTGTTCCATTGGAGACAGTTATTGTGGGAGAGCCTTACGTGATTTAGGGGCTAGCATTAATCTGATGCCCACGTCTATTTTCAAACAATTAGGCGTTGGAGATGCTAGGCCTACAACTGTAACACTTCAACTTGCAGACAAATCTATTGCATATCCAGAGGGCAAGATTGATGATCTCTTGATAAAAGTGGATAAGTTTGTGTTTCCTATGGACTTTATCATTCTGGATTTTGAAGCTGACAGGAAGGTGCTTATCATTCTTGGTAGACGCTTCCTTGCTATTGGTAGAACATTGATAGATGTCTAGAAATGGGAGCTTACTATGAGAGTGAATTAGCAACAAGTAACTTCCAATGTTTTCAATGCTTTAAAGTACCCTGATGAAAGGATGGAAGAATGCTCCTTTGTACAGTCATTTGAAACATTGGTGCAACGTCAGTTTCTAAAGTGTAACACCCTGCTTTTTCACTTCTATGTATATATGTGTTAATACTTGCTTATAGATGTTTGCATATGTTGTTTTTGCTTGTTTTTGGTGCATAAGTTTATAGTTGTAATAGTTCAGCCTTTAGAATAATCGATCCATCCGAGTCTAAATAACCTGTTTCACGGTTTTGGCCATATCTTGAGTTCTAGATATCCGATCGAGGTGATCTTGGATGCGTTGGAAAGCTTAGATAATTATTTACAAGTCTTATTCAGGTGTCGAGGCCAAAAACACGTTTTTGGAAAGGGAAATCGATTTGGGAAATCGATTTCCAGGTGAAGAAATCGATTTAGAGAAAGGGGAAATCGATTCTTTAAAGGGCAAAATCGATTTCCTTGATAAGAAAATCGATTTGGCCAATGGAAAATCGATTTCCATGGTTGTGGAATCGATTCCCATGCGTGTCAGAGCTTGTGTACGCGTTTGGGTTACCGGGCTATGCTGTATATGGCTCATTTGTCCTAAAATGTCCCTAACAGTTATATATACATAGCGTATGACCTAAACCTAGTATCCACACCCTATTCTACACACTCTTTGCCTCTTCTCATCCCTAAGAGCTCTAATTGATCTCTTGCTCTAGAAAACCCAAAGGACGAATCCTGCTTTGGTGTTCTTCGTCAAGAACACGCCGTTGTTTGGCTAGTCTATCCCTGCTGCTAGAGTTAATCTCCTAAGTTAGAAACCAAGGTGAGTTTCTAATCCTCGATTTTTTTTTCCCTTTTAATCCTTAACTTAAAGATTGACTCTGCTTTCTAGTGTTGCGATCGTGATCAAGTGCTGAACCCGTAAGAAGGAACCATAGCAGAACTTGGCTCTGTTCTTTTTCCCTTAGGCTGTGAATCGTCATACAAGGTATGGGGGGAGACAATTGGTCATGAATATGTGGGTTTTGGGATAGGTTAAGATGAAGGGGTTAACCCATGACCCTTATGTATGCCTGCGTATGCCTATGAATGTTGCTATGTTGTGAGTATTGATTGATGAATAATTTGATGTTATAACATGCTTATAACTATGAGTTCATGATTTATATGATTGTTGATGAATTGATGATGATGAGCATGTTGTTTATGCCATGATATGGTGTTTTGTTAACCTTATGCTATTAGAACATAGTTATAGGGAGAAAATAAGTAGGGGATGTGAGATTGATGACCAAGGATTAGTTTGAGAAACCTTAGGTTATGATTTATGAGTGTTGGACTAATCAAATTGGAGATAAATAGCTTAGGCTCGAATGATATGTTAATTAGAGGACGTGGACTGGTCCGATAGCGGAGAAAACCCGCTGCTGTATGATCTGACACCCAGAAATCGATTTCCAGCACATGGAAATCGATTTGAATCGACCAAGAATCGATTTCCAAGGTGTGAAAACCGATTTGGCCTCGTAGAAATCGATTTCTAGAATCGATTTTCCTTGTTCAAAATCGATTGGGGAAATCGATTTGAACATGTTGAAATCGATTTCCAGAGATTGGAAATCGATTTGAAGACTTGAGAAATTGATTCCAGAGATTGGAAATCGATTCTCACGTGCCCAGGAGCAGTTTTGACCCCTTATGCTTGATGGATAGTGTTATGTAGGCTTGTTATAATCTTAATAAGATATGAATTGTGGTTTAGATATTAAGATTAAGTTATAATCTTAATAAGATATGAATTGTGGTTTAGATATTAAGATTAAGTTATAATCTTAATAACTATATGACTTAAGGTTTAAATATTAAGGTTAAGTTATAATCTTAATAAAATATGAATTGAGGTTTAGATAATAAGATTAAGTATAATACTTAATAAAGATAATGTTAAGTTAAGACTTAACAAAGAGAACAATTAATAAGACGATGATGTTATTGGTAACGACGTACTGTTACCGATGTTGTTGGTTAAATCATTCTTGATGCTTATTGGTCAAGTTTGATGTTGATAAATCATCTTTGATGCTTGTTGGTCAAAGTTGATAGCCATGTAATGGTGTTGATGATGGATGGTTGGACATGTGTTTGCATATTGATGAACATTGCACGCATCATACGTTGAAGTTGATATGTTGGGTGGAAAGCAAACGATGGATCGCGATAGTGGAGGCCACGATGGGTGTTAACCCGGACTTGTGGGTACATTGGGTATGGAAGTTCCAGGTGACATGGGCCAGCTACCTATTGTCGGAGTGACCTAATGAATAAGCTTGAGTACCCTGACTAGCCACTATATGTTATCAGGATTAGTGAGAGTGTTTGGGGATGGCCCATGGTCTGGCATATCATCCACGTTGATAATCGGACATGTACACCTAATCGTCTTTCCAGAGTTAGAGTTGTTGGCTACATGCATACGGAGTAGTGATGTGCATTCGCATTGACATGCATCTTTGATATCTATATATATCGATTATACATGTGTTGATTGATGTATGTTGTATGTCATCTTAATTACTATTCCATTCCGTTTACATATATTTATGATCGTATTTCTCACCCCTATCTTTTGTTGTTCTTGTGCATATGATGTTGTATGTGCAGAGGAGGGTGAACATGCTGACGAGGAGTGATCCCGTGGAGATCTCTCTTAGTAGTAGTTAGGATTTACGTTCAGTTGTTTAGTTTTATTCCGATGTATTATCAGTATATGTATACCAACTCTGATATGTGACATCGGGTTTTGGGTTATGTTTATTGTTAATGCTTTTCCACAGTTTGTTTTTAAAGGATTTTGATTATTTCAGATTCCTACGTTTGAGTTATAGATGATGTGATGCACATTACCCTTCAGGAAATGTTTTTATTAATTATTATATTTTTTTTAAAGACATGTATGATTTTATTTATATTTTATTTTATGCGGGGTAGTGGGTGTCACATAAAGTATCAAGATGCTCTGGCAGATGATGTAGCACGTAGCGAGACTGATGATTCATTTGATGAAGAACAAGGCATTACAGCCAAAATGGGCCAGGTGATTTGAATCGTTGGAGGTAACCGAAGACAATTTTAAAAACAATGTACCCTCAGTGGAAAAGCCACATATTCTAGAATTGAATCAACTCCCTGTCCATTTGAAGTATGTATACTTGGGGGAGTTAGAAACCTTGCTAGTGATCATCTTTGCCTTTTTTACTACTGCCTAAGAAGACATTTTAGTTACAACATTGAAGAGTCACAAAAGAGCAATTGGATGGCAAATGGCTGATATAAAGGGGATCAACCCTACGTTGTGTATGCACAGAATATTGCTGGAGCATGATGGTAAAAACAGTATTGAAAGCCGGCGACGATTAAATCCTATTTTGAAAGAAGTGGTGAAGAAATAGAATAAGTGGCTGGATGCAGGCATAATATACCCCATTTCTGATAGTGTATAGGTCAGCCCTGTTCAATGCGTACCAAAGAAGGGAGGAGTTACAGTAATCTCCAATGAAAAGAATGAGCTGATTCCCACCAGAACTGTTATAGGGTTGAGAATTTGTATGGACTAAAGAAAGCTGAACAAAGCCACTAGAAAGGATCATTTTCCATTGCCCTTTATTCATCAAATGCTAGACAGACTCTTAAGGACGGAATTCTACTATTTCCTAGACGGATATTCTGGGTATAATCAGATTACTGTAGCACCTGAGAATCAGGAGAAAACCACTTTCACATGTCCTTATAGCACCTTTTCCTTTAGAAGGATTCCATTTAGAGTATGTAATGCTCCAACAACCTTTCAACGGTGTATGGTGGCAATATTCTCTGATCTTATTGAAAAGTCAATGGAGATATTTAAAGATGATTTCTAAGTATTTGGGGAATCATTCCAAGGATATCTTAGCCACTTAGAGCAAGTGTTGGATAGATGTGAAGCAACTAATTTGGTGCTCAACTGGGAGAAATGTCATTTTATGGTACAAGAGGGTATTGTCCTAGGTCAAAAGGTCTCTCAGAAAGGCATGGAAGTAGACAAGGCCAAGATAGAGGTGATTGAGAAGCTGCCACACCTAGGATCAGTAAAAGGAGTTAGAACTTTCTAGGCCACACTGGGTTTTATAGGAGATTAATAAAGGATTTCTCCAGGATCGCCATGCCTCTATGTCAGTTGCTAGAGCAAGATAAACTATTTGAGTGTACCTCAGAATTCTTGCAATCTTTTTAGATTTTGAATAAGGCTCTGATATCTGCTCCAGTAATTGTTGCCCATGATTGGTCTAAGCCGTTTCAATTAATGTGTGATGCAAGTGACTACGCGGTTGGAGCAGTTTTGGGGCAAAGGCACAAGAAAATATTCCATTCAATTTACTATGCTAATATGACTCTAATTGATGCGCAACTAAACTACACCACAACTAAAAAAGAGCTGTTAGGAGTGGTTTTTGCTTTTGAAAAGTTTAGAGCATATCTGGTTGGAACAAAGGTGATTGTCTATACTGATCATGCTACCATCAAATACTTGATTGCCAAAAAGGATGCCAAGCCTAGGCTGATTAGGTGGGTTCTTCTGTTACAAGAATTTGATTTAGAGATCTGTGACAAGAAAGGAGTGGCGAATCAGGTAGCAGACATTTATCAAGATTGGCAGAGGAAAATGGAACCACAAAGAATGTAAAGATCCAGGAACAGTTTCCTGATGAATACTTGTTATTAGTGGAAGATACTAAAGCACCTTGGTATGCTGACTTAGTAAACTATCTGGATAGTGGTGTTGTCCCAGCAGATTTGAATTCACAACAGAAGAAAAGATTTTATCAGCAAGCCAAGCATTTTTACAAGGATAAGCCATATTTATACAAGCAATGTGCTGACCACTTACTTAGAAGATGTGTAGTTGAGGATGAGATCCGGAATATTCTTGTTCATTGTCAATCTTCACCTTGTGGCGATCACTATGGCAGAATGAGGACAGCAGCAAAAGCCCTACAGACTGGTTACTTCTGGCCCTCACTATTCAAGGATGCTCATAATTATGTTAAAAGTTGTGACCGATGCCAAAGGGTGGGAAACAATTCTTCAAGACATGAGCTTCCTCTTAACTCTATTTTAGAGGTGGGACTGTTTGATGTATGGGGGATTGATTTCATGGGCCCTTTTCCACCCCTTTTTCGAAATCTATATATCCTAGTTGTAGTTGAATATGTTTCCAAATGGGTGGAAGCTGCAGCATTGCCAACAAATGATGCTAAGGTGGTGATTAAGTTTATCCAGAAAAATATCTTCTCAAGATTTGGCACGCCAAGGGCAATAATCTTTGATGAGGGCATTCACTTTTGTAACAAGTTGTTTGTGGGTGCTCTAGCTAAATATAGGGTGAAACACAAAATTGCTACAACATATCACCCCATATAAATGGCCAGGCAGAGTTATCCAACAGAGAAATTAAAAGGATCCTTGAGAAGGTAGTCAACCCATCTAGAAAAGACTGGTCTTTGCATTTAGATGATGCGCTATGGGCCTACAGAACTGCTTATAAGGCACCTTTAGGGATGTCTCCCTATAGGTTGGTCTATGGCAAGGCGTGTCATCTGCCCATAGAGCTGCAGCATAAGGCATTCTGGGCGACTAAGAAACTCAATTATGACTTGACCCAAGCTAGAGCATCAAGAATGCTGCAGCTTAATGAGCTGGCTGAACACAAAATGTTTTCATATGAGGGAGCAGAGGTTTACAAGGCCAAAACAAAGGCTTGGCATGACAAGCTAGAAGATACAAAAAAGAGAGTATGTTGTGTGAGAGCAGGTGTTGCTCTTCAATTCCAGATTAAAGCTCTTCCCTGGCAAACTCAAATCTAGGTGGTCTGGACCATTCACCATTGTCAAAGTCTATTCTCATGGAGCAATGGAGCTACTTGATGTATCAAGTAACAGAAGCTTCAAGGTAAATGTTCAGAGAATTAAACATTACTGGGTTAGCCAATTGCTGGAGCAAAGGCCACTTCAATAATGGTTAATTCTTAATGGTCTCAAGGGCCTAAGTCAGGCTGAGGACTCTTAAATTAAGCGTTGCTAGGAGGCAGCTAAGATTTATATATATCTATATATATATATATATATATATATATATATATATATATATATATATATATATATATCAGTATGTTTCAATTTTACGTTTTTTTAGTTAGTTTTATTAATCAAATAATGGGATAAAAGAAAATGTGAGTTGTGATTGCAGGATTGGTCTTAGTGCTCTCGTGGTGGTATTTCTGTGGTGGGCTAAGTGTGCTTCTGAGGGCCAACAAGATCAAGAGCTGAGGGTTAATCGGAAAAGTTTGACAATTTTTTATTGAAAAAATTTGAAAAGGGGGAGAGGAAAATTAGGCGGTTGCCTCCTCTTTCCATGCACAACCTGCTGCGCACACTTTCCTAGGAGTCCATCAATCACCTCTCAACCACCCACTACCCACATCACTCACCCATCACACATTAAATACCCTTCTCTCTCACCCATTTCCACACTTTACCTGTGCTACGTTTCCCCTCCTTGTTATCCCCAATTTTCGCCCACTCTAAAAGTTTTCCTCCCCCAAATTCTTCTCATCTTCAACCTTTAGCCTTACCTGAAATCCAACCATGCCTTGAGTGAAAATCGTAGCTGTGAAGATATGACGACCTGGACTGCTTTCAGGATTGCCGACTGTTCCCACAAACCAACACGAGTCTTTTCAGCGTGCTTTGTCTTCACTCACGGCTTTCTGGGAAACTTCTCAAAAGGTCACCCATCCCACAAGTTCTCGAAGTCAAGCACGCTTAGCTATGAAGTTCTTATGTTCTGGGCTCCAAAAAACAAGATGTATCTTGCTGGTATAGGTAGTACCAATCAACTCTTCTAAGCCTTCCTTCAACTGTACAGTCCCATACCTATACAGCCTCAGGATCCCCTCATGCCGATGTGAATCCAATTCATTCATGTGCCCCTTTGCCTAGAAGGCTGCGAGGAGCCGCTCCTTGTCCGTGCCTCATGCACTGGCAATCAGTCCCCGCCCTCATCAGCCTCAGGCATTACATGCCCACCAGCTTCCGCCTGGTTCGTCCCCGAACCACATCGTACTGGGAGAGGTCTGCTTTGATACCATTTGTAATGGCCCGGAGTGCTTTCAGGATTGCCAACTATCCCCAAACCAACACGGGTCTTTTCAGCGTGCTTTGTCCTCACTCACACGCTTTCTGGAAAACATTCCAGAAGGTCACCCATCCCACAAGTCCTCCAAGTCAAGCACGCTTAACCATGTAGTTCTTATGTTTTGGGCTCCCGAAAACAAGATGCATCTTCGTTTCAGGAGCCAAGAACATAAGAAGTCCATAGTTAAGCGTGCTTGACTTGGAGCACTTGTCGGATGGGTGACCTTCTGGGAAGCTTTCCAGAAAGCGTGTGAGTGAGGACAAAGCACGCTGAAAAGACCTGTGTTGGTTTCTGGGCACAGTTGGCAATTCTGAAAGCAGTCCGGGTCGTTAGAGAAGAAAACCCACGCCACTTCAAGTGATGAGTTTGAAATGTAACCTAAGTCCGTTGATGCTGAAGCCATGAACATATACAACACTGAAACCCTCAAATGGGAGCCATATGTTGAGAAGGCGTTCACCTTCTCCGATGATCTCCACTGTTGGAACCAAAGTGGTTATGGTCCATAAACTCCTTAAGATTTTGATGTTAAAAAAAGACTAAACTAAGTGAACAAAGATTTGTGTTGGACTAACATGTTTATCTTAAGTGTGCAGATCTTTTTAAGTCCAAAGACTTAACGTTTGTCCAAACCCTCTGTCTTATGGTCGCTAAGTTCACGCTGGACTAAGTATGTTTTTCATTTTATCTAAGTCCAGAGATTCATGCTTGTAAAAAATTTCTTATATATTCGTTTCTCAGTCCAATGTAACAGTCCATCAAAATTAAATAACTTGACTCTATATAGCGCGAACTTGTTCTAAGCATAGTTTAAATTTTTACTCAACGTGTAAAGGGGTGATATCCCTCCGGCAAACATTCTTTGTAATCTTCGTACCATCGTACGCATAGAAGGCAGTCTGTTCCTGACACAAGATTTGACTATCTCCACAAGGAAAGACAAAAGGCAACTTTTGGGTACAAGGAAAATTTGTCAGCGCCATTCTTAGCTATCAACCTGATAGTTTACTATGCTCTTCGAAAGCGCTCATACAAGTTATCAGACTCAACGGGATAATGCATTTAATGCTCATCAAAATGGCTCTTTTGCCATCCGTTGAAGATTCAAGTTGCTCAAGTCTTGAAGGATATAAATACCTTCATCTTTGAAGAAGCAAAGTGACGCACATATAGACGAAATTTCATACGAGCAAACTAGCAATCTAAAGCAAACGACTAGCTTTCAGGCTTTCTCTGAGTTTACACTTTCATATCACTCTCTACGTAGAGTTAATCTTTCAGAGTTCTGTTTTTAAGTTTCATACCCCTACATATAGTGAGTTAGTTGAACTTAAACTCTTTTTAAAACCAATCTTAGTTGAGCCTGGAGAGGCTTGTCTGAAAAAGAATACTTGAGCCTGATGAGGCTTGACTATAAAAGAATACTTGGTGTTGCATAAAGAGATGTTGAATACAATTGTAACAAGGTTTTGTTATAGTGGAAAAAGCTTTCATGTAAAGGGGACTGGACATAGATCTTGGGTTAAGAGTGAACCAAGATAAATTCTCTGTGTCAATCTTCTCTACCTTATATATATCTTTAGTTTGATTATAACTAACCCTTGGGATTGAATTGTTTTCTTAAACGTTTTTCTTTAAAAGTTAACAATCACAACAAGCGTCCAATCGTTGTTTGTCCACGCTCTTTGCATCTGTTAACATATTTGCATCCAAACCTTTACGAAAATATATCTGCTTACGAAAAAGTGTTAAAAATCTTAAGAAACATAATTCAACCCCCCTTATTGTGTTTCAAACAGGTTCGTTTAATTGGTATCAAAGCTCCTTGAGCACTTAGTCGTGTTGGAGGAAAGATCCTATAGCAAATATGGCAGGTCAAGGCATGCCAAGTGGGAGTCAACCTGTTATGGAAGGCACTTCCATGACTTGACCTCTGTTCTTCAACAGAACTCACTACCTCTACTGGTAGGAGAGATTCAAAGATTTCATCTTGAGTACAAACTCTGTCCTCTAGGCTAGAATAACAAATGGTCCAAACGTCTATCTCAATGCTGATGGTTCTGAAAAAGTTGAAGAGGAGTGGACTGATGCTGAAAGAGCTAAAATGGAACAAAACCACAAAGCAAGATATGCTTTGATGTGTGCCTTGAGTCCAGATGAATTCCAGAAGATTCATGCATGTGAATCAGCCAAACAGATCTAGGGATACCTTGTCAAATATTCATGAGGGGACTACCAAGGTAAAAGATTCAAAAATTATCATGTTGATTGGCCAGTATGAGATGTTTACTATGGCAGAAGGAGAGTCCATCCTATACATGATGGGTCATTTTCAGACGATCATCAACAACTTGAAATCCCTTGGAAAAGTCTATACCACCAAGGAGAATGTTACAAAAATCCTTAGGAGCTTGCCTAAGGAGTGGAGGCCACTTGTCACTACAATCACCTAGGCCAAAGTTCTCTCAACTTTGACCCTAGATGATTTGGTGGGTAATGTTACAAGTACATGAGCAAGAGCTTAGTCTTGACAATCCCGGAAAGAAAAGCAAAGGCATTGCTTTGAAAGCTCAAAAGTCCAACAGCTCAAAGGCCTTGAAAGCTGATAAGTCAAGTGATGATGTTGATCAGATATAAAATGAAGCATCAGACGATGACGAGCTGTCCTTCATCTCTTGGAAGATTCAAAACATGTCGAGAAAGAAAATTGGCTTAAAAAGAAGGTCATTCCAAAAGAAAAACTTCAAGGACCATGGTGAGTCCAAGGACAATAAATGGGCTACTTTGAGTGCAACAAACAGGTCATTTCAAAGCTGACTGTCCTATGATAAAGGATAAGAAGAAGTTCTTCAAGAAGAAGAAGAAGAAATTTATGGCTACTTAGGAATATCTTGACTCTTATGAGGAATAAGAAGAAGCAAATGAGAAACCAAACCTCTGCCTTTGGTCCACAGTGCAAAATGAAGACTCTTCGGACGATGAACAACTTGTTGTTTCTAAAGAGAGAACTTAGAAAGCCATTCCTGAAAGGAGTTGGAATGCTCCACCTATTTTCAATGGAACTAATTATCCTTATTGGAGGTCTCTATTTCAAATATACATCCAAGCTCACAAAGACCTTGATTTATGGGACGTGATCATTGACGATGAGTATCATCCAACTATAAGCCTTGGGGACGGATCAACAGCATCCAAGCCAGAAGCGGACTGAATGGATGACGATATCAGAAGGTACTCCTTGAATGCTCGTGCTAGTTGTTGTCTCATGAATGCCCCGGACAGACCAAGAATGGAGATGGTGTTGCAGTTTCAGACTGCAAAGGAAAAGCTGGCAACCTTAGATGCCTTCTATAGACCAAGGAATCCTCCTACATCCAATCGTTTCCTGATGGCCAACGATACTTTGGAGGATGAGTCGGACGAAGATGAGGTATCTAACACTGACTCTTTGCAGGAAGCATATGATGAGCTTCTTAATGATTCTTCTTTATTGCATCATCAATATATATTGCTTAAAAAGAAGTTTTCCAAAATAAGTAAAGAAATTGAAAATACCAGTAATCAAAATAAAGAGCTTATTGAAGAAAATAATAAGCTGAAAGCTGAGAATATCAGTCTAACTGATAAAATCTTCTCCGAGTCCAATGCACCTTGTGAAGTTGTAAGCCTTCAACAAGAAGTAACTAACCTAACTAAGAGCATATCTAAGTTGGTGGGAGGATCAGAGGAGCTGAATTTGATACTGAGGTACACTAGATCACCTCACGACAAGTCTGGCCTAGGCTATGACAATGAGAAACAAGAAGTCTCTCAAAAGGTATCAAAAGCAATGTCATATCACAAGGTCTCTAAGTTTCATAAACGTTCAAAAGAAACCAAACCACATGCATCTCATATCTATTGTAATATATGTGGTAAAACTGGTCATAACACATCCAAGTGCATGCATAGAAAGAAAAACATTATGCATAGACGAAGACCTCAAACTGACAAGAAAGGATCCAAGTCCATCTGGGTACCTAAGAATATGATAATACCTATTGAAGATTTGTTTAGCAACACAAAGGAAACCCCAGTCCTGGTACTTGGACAGTGGATGCTCACGTCACATGACAGGAGAAAGATCTATGTTCCAAGATCTCCATAATAAGACTGGCGGATGGGTTAACTTTGGAGGTAACCAAAAAGGGAAGATAGTAAGAATTGGTAAGATTGGTAAGCACCCTTTTCCTTCTATTGATAATGTTCTATTAGTTGAAGGCCTAAAACACAACTTACTTAGCATAAGTCAATTATGTGATAATGGGTCTGATGTTTCCTCAACAAAGGAGAGTGTATAGTCAAGAACTCTGATGGGTCCATCTTATTCACTTCCAAGAGGCAAGATAATCTTTACAAGATTAACTTGGGGGAACTCTCAAATCAGAGTGTATCATGCCTAGTGTCTGTTGAAAATGGGCGATGGATCTGGCACAAAAGACTTAGTCATGCAAGTCTGAGCTTAATCTCAAGACTAAACAAGCACAACCTCATAAGACGCCTACCAAATATTGTGTATAGATCAAACGCTCTCTGTGACGCGTGCTAGAAGGGAAAACAAGTTAAGAACTCTTTTGAGTCCAAGAACTTTATTAGTACTTCATGGCCACTAGAGCTGCTACATCTTGATTTGTTTGGTCCAACAAGAACTGCTTTGTTAGTGGTAAGAAATATGGGCTTGTCATAGTAGATGACTACACAAGATGGACATGGGTTAAGTTCCTTGCCCACAAGATTGAGTCTTTCAAAGTCTTTGTTATATTCTGCAAACGTGTACAGAATTAAAAAGGCATGCATATTACCTCAATCAGAAGTGATCACTGAGGCGATTTTGAAAATGAGATATTCCAAAGGTTCTGTCATGAAAGTTGTATTCATCATAATTTCTCTGCCCCTAGAACTCCACAACAGAATGGTGTTGTTGAGAGAAAGAACCGATCTCTTCAATAGATGGCAAGGGCTATGCTCAGTGATAATTCCGTTTCCAAAAACTTCTGGGCTGAAGCTGTAAATACTTCCTGCAACATTCAGAATAGAATATACATAAGACCTCTTTTGAATAAGACTCCTTATGAATTGTGGAAATGATGCAAACCCAACATTTCTTTTTTCCACCCTTTTTGGATGTCAATGTTTCATTTTAAATACTAAAGATCAACTTGGAAAGTTTGATGCCAAAGTAGATAATGGAATATTGTTAGGATACTCAGAAACGTCCAAAGCTTTCAGAGTATACAACTCTAGGACTTTAGTTGTTGAAGAGTCCATCCATGTTAAGTTTGATGACAAACAACCTGATATAAAAGCTAGATGAATCTTTTGCAGATATGAGTCTGAATGATTTGGAAGAACGTCCAACAATAAAAAAGGATGGCGCATCCGACACAACTCAAAATACATCGGACTCATCAACGTCTCAGCAGGTCACTAATAATACTCCAAGTTCTTGGCAATTCAGAACTTATCATCCTGAGGAGCAAATCATTGGCAAACCAAATGATAGAGTCCAGACAAAGTCAACCTTCAGAGAACAAGCTGATTCAGCCTTTAACTCTAAATTGGAACCAAATTCAGTAGACGAAGCCTTATTGGACGAAGGATGGATCCTTACCATGCAAGAGGAGCTCAACCAGTTTCAATGTAGTGACGTTTGGATGCTGGTTTCTCTGCCAAAAGATAAGTCTGTCATTAGAACAATGTGGGTTTATCAAAACAAGTTGGACAAAGATGTGAAAGTCGTAAGGAACAAAGCAAGGTTAGTTGATCGAGGCTACTCACAAGAGGAAGGTATTGATTATAATAAAACCTTTGATCCTGTAGCTAGATTAGAAGCCATAGGCATTTTACTTTCATATGATGCACATCATAACATCATGCTTGATCAAATGGATGTAAAAAGTTCTTTTCCAAATGGTTTCATTAATGAAGAAGTCTATGTTGTACAACCACCAGGTTTTGAAGATCAAAACCATCCTGAGCATGTATACAAGCTTAAGAAAGCTTTATACGGACTCAAACAAGCTCCTAGGGCTTGGTATAAGAGACTCAGTACTTTCCTAATGGAGAATGGTTTCTCAAGATCAAGGAAAAGTGGATACAACTCTTTTTAGAAAATCTAATAAATAGGATTTTGTTGTTGCTCAGATCTATGTTAATGATATAATATTTAGTGCAACTGATGAATCTCTTTGCCAAGCGTTTTCTAAGCTTATGCAGAGAGAATTTGAAATGAGCATGATAGGATAACTTAAGATCTTCCTCGGATTGCAAGTCAAACAAATATCGGACGAAGTGTACATCCATCGGACGAAGGACACAGGGGAGCTTATGAAACGCTTCTAAATGGATGATTACAAACCAATGAATACACCAATGCATCCCACGTCCATACTAAACAAAGATGATAAAGAAAAAAGGTATACCAAAAGGTATACAGAGGTATGATTGGATCCTTCTTATATCTAACTGCTTCCAGACCTAATATTATGTTTAGTGTTTGTCTCTGTGCTCGCTTTCAATCTTATCCAAGAGAGTCTCATCTCTCAATAGTTAAACGAATCATTAGATACCTTAAAGGTTCTACTAATTTGGGTTTGCTGTATAAGAAATATGATGAGTACAGGTTAGTTGGATTCTGTGATGCTGACTATGCTGGAGACAGAATAGAACGAAAGAGTACCAGTGGAGGTTGCCACTTCATTGGAGCTAACTTAGTCTCATGGTCAAGCAAAAGGCAAAGCACAATTGCTTTATCAACTGCTGAAGTTGAGTATATTGCTGCTGCAAGTTTCTGCTCACAACTTCTATGGATTAAGCATCAGTTGGAAGACTACAATGTATTTGTGAGTAACATTCCAATTATGTGTGATAATACTGCTGCTATTAATTTGTCAAAGAATCCTATTTTACATTCAAGTACAAAGCATATAGAAATTAAGCATCATTTT
Source organism: Ammopiptanthus mongolicus (assembly GCA_039655645.1). Classification (NCBI taxonomy): domain Eukaryota; kingdom Viridiplantae; phylum Streptophyta; class Magnoliopsida; order Fabales; family Fabaceae; genus Ammopiptanthus; species Ammopiptanthus mongolicus. The sequence continues at coordinate 31,447,279 of CM077344.1, forward strand.
ATTGGAGATTATGTGCAAAAAGGTGCCATAAATATCATGTTTGTTGATACTGATCATCAATGGGCAGATATCTTCACCAAACCTTTAACAGAGGATAAATTTGCATTCATAAGAAAGCATTTGAACTTGCATTTTATAGATTGATCATGAGTCCAATGCATGCAGTCCAATACTCGTTAAGGTCCAATATATGTGAGTCCAATATCTATGTTCTATATGTTCGTCCAATATATTAAATGAACTCAATCTTTGTCGAGAAGCAAATTTAATTCTCATTTCCTAACTAAGTCAATTTTGTTTTCATAATTACGAAACCGCTTTTCACGGTTATCAAAACTGGAACGTGTGTCGGGCATTAAATGCACACATCGCCTCACCTATTTTCCTTCTCTTTTAAAGTTTTTTTTTTTTTTTTTTAAATATGAAAGGTATGTCACCCTTATAAGCCTTTTGCTTAAAGGTGATACCTTTTTCAAACTCTTTCATCTTCAACCTTTTCTCTCAAACCCTTCTTCGAAAGCAACAATGGCTTCTTATGCTTCCGCCTCACCATCCGTCTCAGCTAAGGGTAAAGGAAAGGCTCTAGATGTGGACAATGCTGAAATTATGATTGAGTCCAAGTTCAATATGCCTTTATTCGTTGGGTATGGGTTAGACATTGCCCCTCACATTCAAGCCGTTGGGTGGACCAGTTACTTCGAAGGGTCTCCGATAATCTACCCAGCCTTGATCAAAGATTTCTGGAGAAACCCTACAATTAATGTCAGAGAAATCAAGAATACCATTCTAGATACAGAGGCCAGTCTCTAAGGCTACCTTATCAAATGCTACTGGATGCCCACAAAGTGGTATGACTTGTGAAGATGAGTGGGAAGAATCCTTGGGTGGTGCAGAAGTTGTGAAAGGATGCCTACTGAAGGACATCACTGATAGACTGATAAGCTCCAAAATGACGGACAAAGCAAGGGTTCTGTGTCAAATCCTCAACAAGTCCATCATCCACAAGGCTGGTTCAAAGGACTTAGTGTCCAAAGCCCATCAGTTCTGCTTGATGCATTTGTTGCTTGACAGACTAGTGAATTTGCCTCACTTGCTGTTCACCATCTTCAATCTAACAATCCAGGGGTCTAGGAAAAACACAGCCATACCCTATGCTGCTTTTCTCTCCAACATCTTTGAGCAACATCATGCGCATGAAAGCCTGCTAACTCTCACATTTGAACAGAAGCACAAGTACTTTGGAGTACACGAGATTGAGCGCTTGATTCAACCTGAGTTTGGCAAACAAAATCTGATGAAGATGAAGTTGGACACTGTGCTCAAGGTGTTGTTTGAAAAGGCCAAGTCTAAGAAGAAAGGAGCTCAAATGAGTCAGACGCAAGTACCTGAAAAAGCGTCTGAACAGGCATTTTCTGCTGGACGCTCAGTGGAGCTTGTACGTCCAATAGTCAGGCCACCAACGATCCGTCCAACATATGCTTTCGTCCAACCTTCAAGGAAAAGAATATTGGTTCTATCATTTGTGGACGAAGATGAAGAAGATGATCAACCTATCTCCAAGGTGATCAAAGGACAGAAGAAGTAGTCTGCTTCTGAGGTACCATGGCCAAAGAGTGTTGTAAAAAGGCCAAGGACAACAAGGTCCAAACCTCAAGGTAATACTAAGCCTCTATCTCGTTCAATTATTACTCCTTTTGTGGATCAACCCGATGTGGTTGAGAGTGTTGTGATGGGCTTACAACATTCCATGGGCATCTCACCCCCTTCTTCTCCTCAAACACTAAGCCGAACACAACCACAAACCTTCCCTTCACCATAAATTCCAACCCCTCCTCCACCAACTAATGAACATTTCAGACCCTGTTTGGCTCCTTACCCACTTCCTAAATACCCACAAAGGAAATTCAAACGTATTCCCAGAATTACCTTTGAAAACCAAAGCTCAAACTGGGCTGAGGTTAAGAGAAGGTTCCCCACCTTATTTCTTAAATACACCCCCTCTACTTCTCAACACCCTAAAGGTCCAATCCCTCCACCTGCAAGCCAATATGAAACACCTTCCCCTCCTTAACACAATCCCTCTTCTCCACCCCCAAAACTTTGGCTACTACCCCTTTCCCTACACACCCAATGGACGATTGCCCAGTTAAATCTACAATGCTCATGGACCTCTCTTAGTCCATCTAAAGAAGAAAAAGTTTACACCAAGGAAGATCTATCCTAATCTCATTAAGGACAAAGCCTTCCAGTGGTGCCATTACAACCTAGCTCGTCACGTTATTCGTCCTTATGAAGAGAAGAAAGTATGGAAGAAAACTAGGGAGAGGAGATCAAGAACTTTTGGCATTAAAAAGTTTATATTTGATCATGATGTGAGTTTCATTCCCAGCTACACTTCTGACTGGAAAGAATACTCAGACGTAAGGGATTTTCTCCGTTACTATGCTTGTGTAAAGGAGAGTGAAATGTTAAGGGAAACAAAAATCCATCACAATCTGCCAAAAAGCTTTTGGAGAAGGACTGCTGACACGAGAGTTGGAGTTGTTCCTCCAAGGGTTTGCCCGAGGATCCCGATGTTGGATCTAAACAAGAACAAGGATGGGAGAAAAAGGCTGGAAACATGGTCGCTGCCTTATAAGATCAGTTTTGATCGTAAGTTCTTAAAGAAGCCTAGAGATGAAAAGCAAGAGCTTACACATATAGTGGCTAAGGCTCCATGGCAAAGGAATGACTTGGATGCCAATACCTTCGGGGAAAATCATATTTGGAGGTGCACCAGAGAAGATTCTTCATCCGGTCTGTCACAGAAAGACAAGGATGAGACTCCAATCGTCCAAAAGCAATATAGGATCACCAAAGTTGATTACATGATCTTGGATGACATCTTCGGGATTCCTATGTATTGCACAGATGTGGTCTTCAACCCAAGATAGAAGAAGAGTGTTAGTTTGGAAGACGCTGAGGTCATTCTTGAAGTGCTGCCACCACCGCCAAAACCCACTGTTCAAGAAGACTCAAATGTTGAGGAGCCACGAGTGGAACCAATCCAGGAACCCTCTGAGGAATCTGGGGACACCGAGATTGTCTATGAGGATCCATACCTGGAAGAACAAGTTGCATAGCCTGATGAGCAAGTTGCAGACTCTGAGAAGGAACTCTCTAAGTCTCAACCTATGCCTCTATCTGTGGTACATTCTTGCATAGCCTGAGGTCATTCTTGAAGTGCTGCCACCACCGCCAAAACCCACTGTTCAAGAAGACTCAAATGTTGAGGAGCCACGAGTGGAACCAATCCAGGAACCCTCTGAGGAATCTGGGGACAACTAAATTGTCTATGAGGATCCATACCTAAAAGAACAAGTTGCATAGCCTGATGAGCAAGTTGCAGACTCTGAGAAGGAACTCTCTAAGTCTCAACCTATGCCTCTATCTGTGGTACATCCTGCGATCCCTCACCGTTCAACGCTCTCAGTGTGATCCCTAGTCCCTCATAAGATTCAAGAGTTCGTCCAACAATATATCTCTACTGCCATTCAAGCCAATAATGCTGAGTTGTTGAAGAAGATAACTGCCATGTTCCAGAAATTCTTCCCAAAACCTTCTCCTCCTCTTTTGTCTTAAAAATTTGATAAAATTCTCAATTTTCCTTTCAGCCTTTCAATTTCTTTTTCTGACTACAATGGTCTATCTTCACCTTTTGTCTGATGACAAAAAGGGGGAGAACGACAAAGGAAATTTGATTAAAATATATATAGTGAATTATTATTTGTTTGCATATATCCTAGTCTGATGCTTTTATTCTTTGTCTAAGTCCAATTCTGATTTGATGATAAATGCTATCTTTAGGGGGAGCCTTTTAGCTCTTTAGAAAACCTTTGTTCAATCAAATTTAGTATGTTTTGTTATCACAAAAAAGGGGGAGATTGTTGGAACCAAAGTGGTTATGATCCATAAACTCCTTAAGATTTTGATGTTAACAAAAGACTAAATTTAAGTGAACAAAGATTTGTGTTGGACTAACGTGTTTATCTTAAGTGTGCAGATCTTTTTAAGTCCAAAGACTTATTGTTTGTCCATACCCTCTGTCTTATGGTCGCTAAGTTCACGCTGGACTAAGTATGCTTTTAATTTTATCTAAGTCCAAAGACTCATGCTTGTAAAAATTTCTTATATATTCGTTTCTCAGTCTAATGTAACAGTCCATCAGAATTAAATAGGTGGACTCTATATAGCGCGAACTTGTTCTAAGCATAGTTTAAACTTTTACTCAACGTGTAAAAGGGTAATATCCCTTAGGCAAACATTCTTTGTAATCTTCGTACCATCGAACACATAGAAGCTAGTCTATTCCTGACACAAGATTTGACTATCTCCAAAAGGAAAGGCAAAAGGCAATTTTCGGGTACCAAGAAAAGTTGTCAGCACCATTCTTAGCTATCAACATGATATTCTACTCTGCTTTTCAGAAGCCCTCATGCAAGCTATCGGACTCAACGGGATAATGCATTTAATGCTCATTAGAACGACTCTTTTGCCATCCGTTGAAGATTCAAGTTGCTCAAGTCTTGAAGGTTATAAATACATTCATCTTTGAAGAAGCAAAGTGACGCACATATAGACGAATTTCGTACGAGCAGACTAGCAATCTAAAGCAAATGAATAGCTTTCAAGCTTTCTCTGAGTTTACAATTTCATATCACTCTCTGCATAGAGTTAATCTTTCAGAGTTCTGTTCTTAAGTTTCATACCCTCACATATAGTGAGTTAGTTGAACTTAAACTCTTTTTAAAACCAATCTTGGTTGAGTCTGGAAAGGCTTTTTCAGAAAGAAAAAAAAAAAAAAGGATACATGAGCCTGAAGAGGTTTGACTGTAAAAGAATACTTGGTGTTGCCTGACGAGGTGTTGAATACTTGTAACAAGGTTTTGTTATAGTGGAAAAAGCTCTCACGTAGAGGGGACTGGACGTAGCTCTTGGGTTAAAAGTGAACCAGAATAAATTCTCTGTGTTAATCTTCTTTCCCTTATATCCGTCTTTAGTTTGATTATAACTAACCCTTGGGATTGAATTGTTTTCTTAAACGATTTTCTTTAAAAGTTAACAATCACAGCTGGCGTCCAATCGTTGTTTGTTCACGCTCTTTGCATTTGTTAACATATTTGCGTCCAAACCTTTACGAAAATATATCTGCTAAAGAAAAGTTTTAAAAATCTTAAGAAACACAATTCAACCCCCCTTCTTGTGTTTCAAACAGGTTCCTTCACCCACTACGGCCTTACTGAGGAGGTCACCACTGTCATTGACAAGCTTAAGTGGATGAGGTTTCGGTGCATCCTTCTGGATTTTACACACCCTTAGTGCATGAGTTTTATGCCAAAATTAGTTGTCCAAAACAAAAGGACTCAGTGATGCATGGAGCCCGCGTCTCTTTCTCTGTAGCAACCCTTAACATGAAGTGGAAAATGACTGAAGTGGAGGATGAATATAGGTCCTTGTTGGATGGAAGTATTGAGAGAAAGCTGAATGAGATGAAAGCAAAATTGACAGTTACAGGCACACCTTGGTTGCCCAACATTGGAAACCAGTGGAAGATTGCTCGGCTACAACTAAATCCATTAGCCAAGGTATGGTATCATTTTCTGAGGCCTAAGTTGTTGCCCACAACTCATATTGAGACTGTAGAGAAGGAGCGATTGGTCTTGCTATATTGCATTATGAAAGGGCATAAGATAAATGTGGGGGAGATCATAGAGAGGGAAATCTCAAACTGCGCCATGCACACAAAGGGGCAACCAATCTTCCTCTGTTTCATCACAGAGCTATGTTTGAGAAGTGGGGTTGAGTTTTAACAAGGAGAGGGTGAGTAAAGAAATCAAGGTGGCATTGATTCTGCTCTTATCCAGCGCTTCTTCACCAACTCCACCAAAGCAGCCAAGGCCAAGTCTGTGAAGAAAGGAGAACCCTCAGAGCAGTTGGATCGCTCTGAAGGGCTAGATCACAAAAAGGATTCTTTAGCTCAGATGCTGCAGCAACATATGCAACATCATAAGTTATTTTGGAAATTCTCCTTTGAGCACTTCAAATGCCAACTAAGGGGCTTGGAACTTAGCAACTCCAGTACCTATCCTCTAATCCCTCAATTCCCAGAGCATATTATCCATATTGACCAAGAGCACGTTGAGAAGACCTCTCCCACGAAGAAGCCCACGACAAGCACACGCTCTACCAATGATAAGTCTGACTCATCGAACTAGATGTCTGACCCACCGTCCAAGCAGCAACATACCACCACCACCACCAAACTAGACAAAGGCAAGAAAAAAGTTAATGAAAGCCCTCAACAGGATCAGGGGGCTAGTGAAAAAAGTCCAGATGAGCAAGAGGTTGAGCAAGTCCAGTCTGCCGCACCATCCCCATCCAGGAAGCAAGCAAGCAATAAAGTGAAAGTTCCTTATGCTGATTTTGTTGGCAAGATTGCCTCAGACTACCCTGTTTCATAGAAAGAAGAGGAGCACACAACTCCTTGTGATACTAAAAAGATCAGGTTGTCTTCGGTGAGCAAGGTTCAGAATGAGGAAAAAGCTGAGACTCAAGACCAAGAGGAAGAGCCAGAGCTTGAAATGACTGGAGAAGTAGACTTCTTCTCCCGCTGAAAAACATGGCCAAATCAGGAAGCACGAGGAGGAGCTCTCGCAAGAGAAATCCTTGAACTGAGCTCGGCAATGTAGTTGCTGCAGCAACCAATCAGGATGCCCACTTGTCTCCCTGTTCTTTTTTTTTTTTTTTTTTTTTTACTTCCCCATTTTATCATATTTTTGATCATGTACTATAGTCGTTAGGACCTGTTAGTTTCAATCAGTTGTTAACGCCCAGTTGTTGTGTAGGGTCAGCTGATTTTGATCCTTGTTTTGCTTTGTTTTTGTGTTGGTGTGTGTTTTTGTTGGTTTCTTCTACCCAAGCATATACAACCCCCTTCAAAGGGGAGTCTTTTGAAAGAAATGTAATATGTTCTCTTGGTATCCACCTATTGGACTAATGAAATATTAACAACCATACAATAATTATTGAAAGCTTAGGGTACATGCTATAGCAACCTGTTTAACCTGTGAGATTTTGTGCCCAAACACTGTTTAATTATTTGTCCTGTGTGCAATTCTATTGAATGCTCTGCTGGACTTGACTTGTTTCTGAATCACCTAAACACATTTCTGCTGCACAAACGATTGCTTGAGCCACATTTTTTTCTTGAATAAACTCCAATTTAGCCTATTAGCCAACCCAGATGTGATTTCCATTGTGTAACCCCTTTGAGCTTTAAGCCTCTTTGTTTCTGTTACTGCACCCACATTATGAGCCACTCTTGAAAAATAAATCGACCTAACTAGTGGAGTACAGGCTATGTTTTCCTTGTATACATGTTGTAACATAAGTTTGGGGGTTCTTGAGGGCATGCAACACTTTAAGTTTGGGGGTGCTATGCAGCTGGTTGTGTGCAGTGATGGACTTTTACGAGTAAATAGTAATTGTTCACAATAGTTTATGTTAAAAAAAAAGGAAAGAACAGTAACAAGGTAAAAAGCCCTCTCAAATGTAAAAATTGTTCTCTGTTTGCATAAAAAGAAAAAGAAAAAAAGGAATGAAGGGAAAGGAAGCAAGAGATGAAAAGAGGATAAAAGCATTCCCTTGATGCTAAAAGTTCTGTTTTGGTTTGTGGGAAACAAAGGTGTCAAATACAAATAAGGAAACGCATATCTGAACTCCACCTAGTGTTAGCTACTTTCCAAATGTTTATCCAACCCTGACCTAAGCCCCATTTCTACCCAATAAAGTCCTCTAGAAGTGTAATGCTTTGACATTGTTAAGATGTGTTTAGAGACTTGTCAAGATTAGAAAGAGTTACATGTGAATGATGATTGAATGTTCCCAACTATGTTGTGAGTATGAAAGAACACACTGGTCTGAGACTTAATTGCTGCGGTATGTTGCCCTGTGTTGAAAGTGATTGTAGTCAGAAAAATCGATTTGATTGAGATGCGTGATTGTTGATTGAGTAAGAGGTTTGATTTTTGTGACTTTCCTTTGGTGATGTCGTTGTTGTGCCAGTTTAGTTTTTGTTTATTAGGAAGAGCTTTGTTAGTTTTTGTGTCTTTCGCTTTTGTTTTTCTTTGCATCGCTTGAGGACAAACAATGATTCAAGTTTGGGGGTGCGATAACTCTTAGAAATGAGTGTTATGTACGCTTTCCTAGCTTGAGTTATTATGATCTTTAAGTGCTTTATGTGAGTATTCTAAGTATTTTAGAGTAGTTTAGGGTTGAGTTCTTTTATGAGTTTTTATATTTTTGTGATTTTTGAAGGATAATTCTGTGTTTTCTGGTGCAGAGCAGGTCTCGGTTAAATGAAAGTAGAACTGGAAGCAATGCTCCGGACAATGCTGTGGCATATAAGGCTTGCTTAACAAAAGGTATGCGCCTCCAATGTTCTCTCTCCTGATGGGGTGTCCTAAAAGAATAGGAAAATTTCATACACATGGTTTTGAATTGTAATGCTGCTGTGCTTAGGAATTTGGGCCATAGGATTTATTGTACTAAATTTTTTGGCCCAATTGGAGTAGAGGGTAAAGGTGCTTCTAGAAGGCCTAGTCTTACCCTAAAAGGGGGATCATTCCATTATCATCAGCAGCAGACTCCATACGGCATCACTGACCATTAGCTGCTGCGCTTCCTCCATTTTTCTTGTCTCCCATTCTAACTTTTCTTTGTAATGAATTCTTCGTCCATTTTACGTTTTACTCTTAGTGCTTGTAAGCCCATCATGAGCTAAACTTGTTGTAGCTATGAGTATGATGAACTTGTAATGAATTTCTAGTTTATGTTATGCGATGATTTGCAAGGCATTTTCTCTTAATATGTTCTTAACGTTGTTTTATTGAAGTCTGATCATCTTGAATAGAATGCTAGCTTGATAAAACTTGGAAAAGTGAAGTGAGTGGATTTTTTAAGAGATAAGGGTTAAGTCACTAATTGGAAAATTAGTTGATGTTGAATGAATTAGGAATAATCATTCAAGTCCTTAGGCTGGAACATGCTGGAACATGCTTTAATAGAAGAGAGTGTAATTAATCTGAACCTAGGTATAGGTGCATTTAATGAACCTCGTCTTTAATATGTTGGAAAACATAACTTTAATTTCCTAGAGCCATATGTTGTAGCACCTCAGAGCATAAGTGAACTAGTTTGGAATTGCAAGGGATTCATACTTATAGCTCTTTCTCCCATATTTGCTGCCAACCTTTACTATTTGTTTCTTATTGCGTTTAAATCTAAATACTGAACACACACCTCTACCTATTTTTGTCCTATCTTGACTTAATGGAACCATTGATTTAAGCTTGAAAACTAACCACCATTTAATCCTCATGGGAACGATATCTCTTATCACTTTATTACTTGTTACGATTGTGTACACTTGCACATAACACAATTTTGCACAATAGCTCACTCCTTCATCACCACCACAATTGAGCAATTCACTCTCCATCGCAGGTGTTCCACATCAATTGGTAAGTTTCTTCACCTCTGTCATGTGACATACTTGTATTCCTTCAAGATGATTTAGGGTTACTATGATGTTGTCGTCTCTTCAATCTCTTCAATCGCTTCACCAACATGATAAATCTCAATTTTGTTCATTTTATGGAGAGTAATTAGGTTGAATTATGGTGCATTTGATGATGATTATTATTGTATTTCACCATTTTTCCTAAGCTTTTACAGAATTGATGTTTAAAGACAGCTTGATGAACAATCAATAAAAGATGGAGGTTTTTGAGCTGAAAAGAGGAATTTAATGAAGTCTGAAGCTCGAAGCACGACCGTTCACAATGAAGCACGCCCGTGCAAGCCTATCAGTTCAACCTTTCCAAACGCGCCCTTACAAAAAGTCTCAAGTTGACCTCTGAAGAAGAACCACAGCCGTGCCAGGAAGCGTCACGCTCATGCTAGAGCGAAGCAAGGCCTTGCTCAGTTAAGCATGCCCGTTCTTAGCGATGCACGACCGTACATAAAAGGAAGCACACCCGTGCTCAAGTGCGTGCACTAATGACGCTGCTTTACGAAGTTAGTACGCCCGTACTAAATTGAGCACGGCCGGACATTAAGGAATTACGGTCATGCTGAAGTGAAGCACACCCATGCTGGCGGCGCTGACAGACCTAATTTTCGGTCTTTCTCTCCTATTTTCTTAATAGAGGTCCTCCGTACCACTCTCATCATATATCTCTTGACATCTATTACTTTTCATAGTTTATAGCTTTTAGTAGTTTGTTTAGAATTCTAGCGTAGGATTTGCGCTTGGGGGTAAAGTTGGATATCTTTCTTCTTCTTCGTAATTCTTCAGTATGCGTTTCCCATTGTTGATTTTGGTTTTATCTATTATTATGGGTAGCTAATTTCATCACTAGAGTTGTGGTGGATCTTCTATTAGTAGAAACCATTTTTGCTATGCCTTAGCTTTAATTCAAATTCTATTTGGTTTCAAGGTTGCGATTTGAATAGTGTTATTCTATTGTTCTTCATTCCATGCTAAGACTGCACACCCTTTGCATGCTCATAATCAATTGTTTATTGGTAGATCTATAAGATAAACGGGGTTTAATTATTGCATGACCAATCTTGATTTATTCCTTTCAATCGTTCAACCTCTTTGGTCTTTATGCTTTCTAATCATTTAAACTCTTTGCCTGACAAACATTTGGTTCATCTGGGGAAAAGAATATTAATTTGCTGACAAACAATTAATAGTTTAAAGTAGAGGGTTTGATATTCAGAAAGCAATTGCGAAATTGAATAGATCTATGATTTGGGGGTATCGAACGTACAAGTGAAACTACGACTCTAGGCTTTTCACTCTTGATTTCAAAACCTTTATTTCTCTTTTGTTTATCTTTTATTCTTGCTTACATCGTACTTTTCTTATTCTTTCGATTAGTCTGAATAGCATAAGGATTTCTCTATTCCAGTACTCACGCACGTATTACTCATTAATCCCTTGGGTACGATATCTGGACGTCCTTATTACTTTTGCATCAGGGTGCACTTGCCCTTAAGTGTGTTCACAACGCAACAAGTTTTTTGCGCCGTTACCGGGGATTAATTTGTGATACTTTTGATATTGGAAGAAAGAAATTCTAGTTACTTTAGAAAAAAAATTTATTATTATTTTTTTCCTCTCATTTTGATTATCTCTCTTTGTATGTTGATGCCTTCCCAAAAGTGTACTTGTATTTGATCTTATTTTGAAGTTAGGGAATCAAAAAGAACCATGGGTGAACGGAGAACTCTTGGGGATTATTTTACCAATGCAGCGTGGGGGATCTAAACTGGAGGTTATTTCAAATCCTTGGGCCAATTATGAGGAACAAGAACCAGATCTTGAAGAGACTTTGGCTAGATTTATTGAGTGGATCGATAATCGACTAGAGATTTTGAAGACTCAAATCTCCAACCTTGTTACATTGATGAAGTTCATGGAGAAGACTGATAGCATATTCCATGCCCTGGAAACACATATATCTGCTATTGTTACATTGATGTCTCAAGAAGTCCAAGAATCATTGGCCTCTCAAGCTGAGCTTAAACAAGAGGATGAAGGGGTAGCAATAAGTGAGCACAACTGTACATCAGTCCATGTACGCCCGTCCATACCAAACAGTGAATCAGAAGGGAGCAATTATGAGGAGAGCAAACAAGTTGGATCCAAAAATTCAGATTTGGATAAGTATATTGGGTTACATGCATGTGTGAATATTTCAAAGTTCGCTCCAGAAGATAAGATTTTTTTGCTTCATGAAGATTTCACTCGTGAAGAGGTTAAAAGAAGAGATTCTCACCTGCCATTCGATCATGGAGGAATCAAGCATGCCTTCACGTTCGAATAGCATCCACCAACAACTCTGCCCGATGTGCAAGTGTTGCCACCAAGAACGGAAAAGCAATACAAGCACTATGGGCAAGCGTCATTCAAGGCCAACGATATATTCAAAGGGACTCAACGGGGCACAATCAGCAACCCACGTTCACTGCATGCACCACATCTAGAGAACAGTAGATACCAATGACCACGAAAAGCCGTTACAATGCATGGCTGATGCGGAACACTTACATTACTTTGAAATTCCCAAACCTTGCAACGGAAGTCTGGATGGAACAAGTTTTAAGAGGCACATGAATACCGCCACACGAGTATGCAACACAGGAACTGCAAGCAAACGCCATGGCCGCAATGACACGAGGCAAAGTCGATATGGTTTCGTTCTGACCGTTCGATGACCTTGAGCATGGTGCCGGCCAACATAAACATTCTAATTACCACTCACGCCCTCACGTTTGCAAGACTCAATGCAACAAGATGAACCACGCCCCACATGGAAGCATCCAAAAGCACCGAGTCCGCTTTGCCAAGCATGACTAGCACCGAAAATCCTTCGCAACAAGCACAAACCCTTCGTGCCCAAACCCAATCTAAATTACATCCAAAGGGGCCAAGGAGGATGCCCAGTTCCGCATGCATCATAGGTGCCAATCGAGTCACATTGCAAAAAAGTTCCCAAATGCACCTTCGACTACCCTCGTTACCCAAGCACCATTGCTAAAAGCCACTACCGGACAATCAGGAATTACCTTTCGTGCTGCGGCTCTGCCCCGTACGGCATCACCTATCACCACGTCCGTTCGTGGTCCAAGGAGGACACGTAACAACAGCCATAGTGCATCAAGGAGGATTCCCACAAAACATTCCGAAGCAACAAACCAAGACTCAACCGGCATCTCAACATCACGAGTCACTTCCAACTTCATTTATTCTTATGTTTTATTTCGCAGTACCTCCCTGATGCATCTTACTCAAAGTCTCAACTAAATGAAGTTAAGGAAGAGTGATGTCAGTATACTAACTTCATTTTTGTTTTCATTCTTTATTGGTTTTTGTAATTTTTTTGTAAAAAGTCTATGTTGACATTTTTATAAATAGTATATTTTTTAAATAGTTAAGTGTATTTTCAATTTTTGCTTGGCATTTTTGTTTTCATTATTTATTGGTTTTGACTGTGCCAGCAGCTAATCTCTTGTTATCGTTCTTGTTCTTTGCTCTGAATTAAATTTTTTTTTTTTGTGCAAGTACAATTGTGGATCAATCAATATCCTCTGAATGCTTGCAAGGGGAATGTGTATAACAACAGGCTCAAAAAAAAGTGATGTAAGATAGCGTCTCTTGTTGGAAGCGTTATTTTATGTGCCACAAAGGATAGCGTTTTCTAGAAGAAGCGTTATCTTAGGTCCTTAGTTTAGATAGTGTTTCCTAGGAGATGTGCTACCTTAGGTTCTAACAAAGAAAGTATTTCCTTGGACAAGCGCTTTTGTAGGTACATCTATGATAGCGCTTCGAAGGCGCTAAGATAGATATCGCTCAAAAGCGCTACCAAATGCCTAAAATAAGCGTTATTAAAGGTCTTTTCTGTAGTTGTGTATATATGATCGGTTTTAGTGGATTTGGCCATGATTTTCCAATGTTTGGATTCTAGGATGGATGCTCCTATCTCATGTAACACCACCGTTTTCCTGTAACCGGTTAGAATCACCATTACATTGTGATTGCTACCTTATGTTTGATATGACTTCATATTTATATACATGTGGATGTTTATATGATGGTTTATATCTATGGTTATGTTGTGGTGAAGTTTTCTTTTGTCATTAAGAGATGAAAAACCGATAAAAGTTATGTTTTGATCGCTATCGGGTAATTTCTCGTTTTACGTGCCGGAGGCCGGGAAACGGGGAATTGAGTGGAATGTAATGTTGAATTACATTTTCCATTAACCTTTTGATTATTTCTAATGAAGAGAATTAGCTTTCTTAAAATAAAAAAAAAATTACCAAAAGTAGTAAAAACCAGTTATCCTTTTTGGTAAAAACCCTAATCACCTTATTCCTAACAAAATGGAATGTAACTATCCTAGTTACATTTGGATAGGGCCATCCGGCCACGTTTCTTGGGAAGAGCAAAGATCCTCCTTTTATCCTGGCCAAGAAAGTTTATGACACTTACTCTTAATGGAAAAAGTGTTTTAGCCATTTTTGGTTAATCTTGTCCTTAAGCTCTACTTAAGCAACAACACACCTATCTCTTTGCATCTTGGCCCTCCATTCTTTATTACCAAGATTGAATGAAGTTTTGGAGTACACAAGGAGAGGGGAATTCGGCCAGATGGTGATTAAAACACCAAAAATCACTATTCCATTCATTTCTCACTCAAACACCAAAGTTCAAGTTCTCTCTTCTCTCACCTCTCCTCTAGCATTCAGCCAGCCTTGGTAAGTGACCTTATATTTCATCATTTTAACTTCATATTCTTGTTCATCTCATTCATCTAAACAACTTTCATCTTTGGAATTTCTTCATTTGAAGTTGTTTACTCAAAGTTATTCAGGAATCATTCAAGGAGGTTTCAAGCTTCTTGAAGTTGTTTTAAAATTTTCTTAAGAGTAATTTCTTGACCTTATTTCTCCTACATTCTTACTCTTTAAAAGTATCTTTGTGTTACCTTGTTTATGATGTTGAAAAATCAAAGTTCATGGTCTTGTTTTCCTTCTCTACAGGCCACGGTTTTGAGCTTGATTTTGGTGACCAAGTTCTCTTAATTTTCTTCTAAGGAAGCTTCACAAAGGTAGTGGGGGAGTGAACCATATCACACCTTAAATGGTGGTGATAAAGGCCTCCTAGTGTTGTTGAAGGAAAACCCTAGATCTAGGGTTTCCTTATAAAGTTCTTTACTTTGTTTTCATATAATGTTATGTTGTTGTGTTGATATGATGATTTGTGTTGATGTATGCTAGGAGAAAATCATTTTGGCATGGTGAAAAACTATTCTTAGGTTCAATGAACTTGTTAATGTTCAAAGTTGCCTTGATAACATGCTTGTATGTTAACATGATTTTCTAGCTACTTTGGATGTTGTTGAATGGCTTCATTTTGGTTGAAAATGAATGTGCAAGGTTTGGCCTTATGGTGTTGATGAGGGAAGCCAAAGCTTCCATGTTTAAGTAATGGTTCAATGAACTTAATATGGTTTTAACAATGCTTATAAAACAAAGAAAATATATCCTACTTCTATAGGGCATTTGGCCTTGATATAGATAATAGGGTTAGGATCTTAACATGTTGATGTTAAGGGGTTTTATATGTTCATACTAAAGTATAAAAGGTATATAAATTGAAAAGGTTTCCAAAGAAACCAAGTTTTGGTTAGTGTTCTTGATTTCATGTAAGAACTATTTTAAGAATATGTTGGTTTGATGTTGATCAACCACTTATTTTAATAAGTTGTTTTGAAGAAAATATTTTCAAGAACCTAGAGTTTCATTGCTAGTCAAGATGGTTTTCAAGGATTTTTTTGGTTAGTAAGTCTTCTTTGAGAAGATAGGATTCTTACAAAGCTTTTCTTTAAAAACAAGAGTTGTATACTATTACTACCTTTTGAACTTTCCAATATTATATAAGTTATAGTTCATTTAAAAACAAAATGGTGATTTCAAATAAGAGGTATTTTTCCTTTTACACTAAGTAATAGAACTAGGAAACCAAATTCAAAAGAGTTTTACACTAAATGAGACACGTTTGGACACTTGAATAGAGTTTTTCAAGATATTCTTAAGTAAGGAGATTCTATCAACTACTTTGCTATAAGGATAGTACTTTAAAGCTTTTTACTATAATAGTATAAACACGTGTTATCTCCTAAGAGAATCTATATGAGCTCCATGCTGGACTTATAAAGATTTTAGTAAAAGACATATACTAATACCTAGTGGTCATGAAAAAATCATTTTCCACACCCTTGATGATTTAGATCACCTAAGGAATCCATAATGTTTAATCACTAAGAGTTACTTATAAAGCATAAGTAATGTTCCTTTGATAGACAAGTAAGAAGATTGGTGAAGGGGGTCCTTGTGGATCCTATCCTTCATAATACATTTAGGTATGGACTAATATATGATAAGATGTGAACATCGTGTTACAAATGACGAGGTGGTACGTGATCGCAAGGAACGGAACCAAGGATGGGCGACTGATGGCAAGTCCTGTAAAAATGGGTCCCATAAGGGTATCCTGTGGTTTATCAAGAGATAAATGGGGTACTACAGTGATGAGGTAGTACGTGGCTGTATTGTGGCATTTTCTTGACATGCATTTGCATCTGTGCATGAGTTGGGCGTTATGCCTAAGAGTTGAGGTTACACCTTGGTGCAGGTACGATTGTCTGAGTTGTCAATCATGAGGATCTTGGGGACGTCGGGGGTTGGGGAAGACACATGTGGCCAGAGAGTAGCTCCTCTGTGTCGTGGATATCCATCAAAAAACATTGACGTCCTGACTGAAACACCGGGCAAGTCACGATTTGGGTAAAGAACGTCTGGCGTGAGCCATTATGATGATTGCAATCATTGTATGTGGCACTGTGGGCTGAGATAACGCAGACAATGTTCTCCCAATCACTCCCTCTTGTTATGTTTAGCTCCATGGAGTAGGGGTCTGAGTCATGTTGCATTGGTGTCATTGCATACTTGAGTTGACATTTGACCCACATTATTGTTGATTGATATATTAACTGTGATGCCATGTAATTAATTGTTATGCTGTGAAAGCCCATGCGCTATATGCCGATAGGGTGCGTGTGTGCGTGACTTTTATCACTGCTGTTCTGGTTGTGCGATATGCGGAATCCCACCTCATTCCTTGTTGTTACGTTGTTCGTGTGGCTATGCATCTTGCTTTGGGGAGTAGTCATGGCGAGCGACCCATCATCTCACTTGACATTGGACTTGACCCTCCACAATAGACAGGACGCCTGGACGATACACCCGGATGGACGTTGTACCTATACCGGAGCTGTCAGCCTCACGAGTAGGAGGGAGTCACCCTTTCACATGACGAGCCTGTCAGATAGAGCCTTCACTTTACGTGTCAGTGGCGGAGGTTGCACAGGGATTTCTCAGCCACCACCACCTCCACCACCACATGCTAACTGTCCACGACTGCCTAGTGCCTAGCTCGCAGCTCATCGGGAGGAGCCCAGGGATGTATATGTTGACCCTTCTTCCATGCCATCCCCACCCACTGCACCATTTACTTCTGCTTTGCCTGTGTCGGCTGCCGGACCGTCCATTCCCATAGTCCCACCCCCTGGACCTACCAATTTGCCTTCCGAGCTACACCCTCTGATTCCTCGCCAGTGGGCGAATTGGAGGATGACTGCTCGTAAGAGCACACCAGCTCACTCCAAGGTATTCTTCTCCACTCCACTCACTATCCTCACGTCTGACGATGAGGAGATGAAGGAGGAGGAGGAGGAGGTACCACTGGATGTACCGAAGGTCGTACCTGAGGTAGCTCCTGCCAGCGCGAGTCAGGACGCGTGGTGGACGAGGACTGATGAGAAGGCATTACGGTATGTGGATCAGATCATGAATGGATATGACATGCAGTCCTTGGTGGACGACGCGGATGAGGAGGAGGCTATGGAGGAGGACGAGGAGGACCCGCAGGAGTATTACTCCGACGAGTAGTGCAGTGTCTTTTGGCCAGTCTCTAGTGTTTTTCTTTTTCCAGTGTCTGTACTTTTATGATTTACCCCCTTCTCCTTTATGTTATGGAGCTGCATCTCTGAGTAGTGTAGGGTGAGTTATCTTTATGTTGGTTACTTTCTTTTGTAGTTAGATGTTGAAAACTATGAGTTTTATATATATGTATTATGGAAGTTTTTATTTGTTTCAATGACGGTTATGTATATGTGTATTTATTCTTATGAGTACAAGCACACTTATCTATTTTTGGAACTTGAGTATAAAAGAAAAGAACAAGAAAACCCATATTTTCGATAAGCTCTTTATATTTTAATATATTTTCGCATTTCTTTCGTCTTGTGTTAAATAATCGTGACCCCTAAAATGGGGTGTTACATCTCACATGGTGGCTCTAGCGTTGGGGGCAAGAGGTATATTTGCAAAAGATACTCCCAAATCATAAAGAGTAAATTTGTTGTGAAAGATGATTTACCTAGGTCATGAAATGGGATTTTTGTAGTAGATAGAATAAGTAGAGTCCTACTCGGACTAGGAGTGTGAAAGTTTACCACTTGGTGGCATTATGTATATCAATTGCTCTTTCGGTACAGCAAGAGTCTTGGTTATCATGGTGTCACTACAAGAAAAGTCTTATTTAGTGACCGACTTTAGCGATCGATTTAACATCGGTTGCCATTAGCGAGTGCCGTTGAAACCTATTAGATAATTTTAAAAAGTTGTCTGTATGCATTTAGCAACTAATTTAGCGACCAACAATGATGGTCACAACTTAATCGGTCGCTAAATGATGAAAATAAAAAGCCAACAAATTTGGACTGCTTAGCGACCAATTTAACAAGAATTCTACCCCAATCTCTAAGAGCTGGTCGTCAAGGTTGTCACTAAAACCATTTTAGCGATTGATTCACAATGGTCGCTAAATCACGGGCCCTAGCAACCGATTTAGTGACTGGCGTTTAATGTAACGTCTCATACTGGAGTCGTTTAGCATTGGTCGCTAAGTCGCGGAAATTAAATATGATGTTGTACCTTTTAGCAACCATTTCACTTTTGGTTGCTAAGTATAGCCACCGAGTTAGCGACCAACGTCAAATGTAACATCTCATTCAAGAACCTTTTAACGACTGATTTGCTATCGGTCACTAAGTTACAAAAATTGAATTGGAGGTAGGAACCATTTAGCGAACGAATTTGCTATCGCTTTTAAGATTTAGTGTTAAGCGACAAAATTAGTGATCGAATATTTGGTTTCTAAATTCTAAATCCCTAAATCAGGGACGTGATCCCTTCTCCCCCATCTCTTCTCCTTTCACAACAAGAAAATTGTGAATTACCAATGTCCAACAGACTTGTTAAATCCGCCGATAATCACTAAAAACTATCGATAAAACAGACTTACCAACGGATTACCGACAAGCATAAATCGGAAAATGGCTTGTCAGTAAGAATTACCAATGGATTTGTTGATCCCACGGTAGTTACGGACAGAAAAGTCGTTGGTAAGTCCCGTGGGTAAATGATTGACATACCGACTGCTTTTTCCGTCGGTAATTGGTCAACAGACTTACCGACGGATTAATGTGTAGACTTATCAACGATTAATTCGTCGGTAATGTGTGAACAAATGTACCAACGGAATAATCTGTCGGTAAGTTTATTTTTTAAAAAAATAAAATTATTTCAAATTTATATTAAACCATATATAAAACAAATAAATTAAAATTTAATAAAATTATTAGAATTTAGATTAAATAAGTAAAAATAAAAGCTAAATAAATTAGAATTAAAAATTAAATAAACGTAAACAATGTAGCTACTGTTATCCAATAAACAGTTATCAAACAAAATCCTATAACTACTACAAAAGTCCTAATAATATGAGTAGTCTGTCATAGAGGCTTCATCTAATGGTTGTCCCTAGTGGCCCTCCTGTTGCTGTTGTTGGTCGTCGAGATGTTGCTGCTGAGCAACGGTCGCCTGACCGCTAGAAGCGACTGCTGCAAAGTAGTACGTGTCTCAGGTGGGAGTACCTGGAGGATAGCATGCAAGGTTTGTTGCACTAACTGGACTTCCCCCTCAATTGTTGATTCTCCTCCCTAGCCTGATGGGCAGTATCCTTGGTAGCAAAAAATCACTTTCTCAGCATGACCAGCTCCTATGAATCCTGGGAGCGGCTGCGGCTGGAAGATGTATACGAGTGTTGCGTGAGGTTGGACTCCGCTCATCAGAAGCCACAAGGGAGGTCTCTAGCTTCGTAAATTCGCCCCTTGTTTTTGCCCCAGACAACTTCGAACCAACACTAGGACTGAAGTCTCTGCTCCTCGACGGGGTCAGGAGGAGTGGATGTGGATCCAGCTGAGCAGGATGCAGCCTCGGACATAGCTTGCGATAACCTAGCGCTAAACTGTTCTTGTTAGTAATAAACACAAACGTCATTTTATAAATATAGTAAAACAATATCAAAAGGACTCATCATCGCCTGCCTGGACCTCTCAACGACGAACTCGTCGATATCCTTCCGTGTATGAGTTTGTTCAAAGAGCTTGTAACATCCCTGTTTTCTGTAACCCTAATTAAGGTGGATAACCTTGATCGGGTGTTCGTATGGTTGTGTGGCTGATTGCATGTTAGTTTGGCACCTAGTTGGAAGTTTAGGAATAGGCTTGAACAAGATTGGAAGTGCCTAAGGTGTAACACGAGAAACTGGGGAAGTCAGAAGGCTGAAAGTCCTTTTCCCGCTGAGTTGGACGCTCAAGCATGGGAGGACTCCACGCTCAAGCGTTGTAACGCTTAGGCGTGGGAGAGCTTGCACATCTTAGCGTGCTGAGTGTGTTGTGCCACGTGTCAGGCCAGGGAGAAGGCGGAGTGGACGAGGTTCCACGCTCAAGCGTGGAGAGAACCCACGCTAGAGCGTGAGAACGCTCAAACGTGCAAAGTGATCTACGTTTAAGCGTGGACAGCAGGAACCATAAATGGGGTTTCCACTTTCATTTCCACACTTGCACGAATTTGGGAGAGTTTCTGCAACTAGAGAGACAAGCTCTGAGTTGTTAGAGAGAGAAAGCTTGAGTTTGAGAAGCTTCAGAGCTTCGGATCGAGATTCCGACTACACGGTTGTGATTGCGGCAAAGTTTTCTGCAACTTCGATGGATTAGTTTCTCAATTTGCCCAAGATAAACTCGAATCCCTAAGACACATTCTTCATGTTCTTGGCGTTCTTCGAGTCCTTACCTTTTCCTTTGATCTTTTGAGCTCGCCCTAGGGCTAACACTATTGTATATGTGTTGCGCCCGTGATTGTGCGAGGTTTGGAAACAGAGATCGCGGCTGTTCTTGGTCTGTTCTTGGTGAAGGGCTGCGAGCTTGAGGAAGAAGGAACGTGATCGTCACGTTCGTGATTGCATCGAAGCTCGTGCTACGATTGTTCAGGTGGGGAGAAAGAGTTACACACGTCGGGGAGGCAAGAGTAGTTTATATAGCTCTGTTATGTGCTTTATGTGTGTAGGGGAACCCTAAACCCTACGTGAGGTTGAGCCCTGACGAAGTACCTAAACCCTTGGTTTAGCCTACTTCGGGGTAGCACCGCTATTTTGATACCCTAGGTTAGCAGATTTGTGTTGGCTGACGTGATGTATATATGGTTGCTTTGTGAATATCTGCTAACTGTGGTATGTGATATATCTGCAAGATATGATGGCATGATGTCGTATGAGTTATTTACTGCTGTATTGAACATGCTGGTAATGATGAAATGCTGTATGTATCTCGAAATGTGTGTATACATGAGAATCGGAGGTTTAGTCTGATTAGGGCTTTGACCCCGTGGTGGACGTTTGAGCCGATAATCGAGATTCGAGGTTATAGTTGGATCTTGGAGCTCGTAAGTTTATGATGGGAGCTTGGAGCTCAGATGGTTACAGTGGAGCTTGCAGCTCATATGATATAGTGAAGCTTGGAGCTCATATGGTACAGTTGGAGCTTGGAGCTCGTCTTACTAAGAGCAAGTTTGCATGTGTCGCTATATCAGCTCAAGGGAGATGAATGACATGCATAGATATGCATATGATGCCAAGTGGTGAGCCGTATGTTGTGAGGCATACGAGGTTGGTGCACCGAGTACGGGTACAGAAAACGGAAGGGAAGGTCTGTGTGACCTCGGGGATATACTGGACACAAGTGTACCCACAAGAGACCGGTGAGGTAGCTCCTATCGTGTCGTGGCAGTCCTGGGCACGTCCTACTATCCCGACTAGACCCTGAGTCTTTCCAGTTGCCGGTGGATCTTCCGAGGAGGCCCAAATAGCCCTCTTTGTCTGGGACATCTGAGCGATGATGCACTCTTATGGTCACGGCGAGTGGAACGGATTACCGGAACAAACCAACTTGTGGTCCGTTGAGCGGACGAGATGTTGCCCTTAGTAGGGTGTTTAGTACCGGCGGACATGCATAGAAAGAGTACGTGTCACAACTAGCTAGGGAACGACCTTGGTGTCGAGACATTGAGAGACGGTTGTGTTTGCTATATACTCTGCATTGCATCATCCCTATATTTGATGTACTGTATATCTTATCTCCCTATCTTTTCTTGTGTGTGTATGTTCGTTTTGCGAGCAGATGACGAGCCAGCAGAGCCACAGGATGCCAGTGCTAGGGGATATTGAGATCGTGTATCACGACGAGAGGGGATGGCGGGTGGATCCCTCGACCTTTTTGGTAGTATACACAGGACCTGTCAACCTGATCTTCAGGAGTGGTACCCCACCGTACATGGACATCATAGGACCCTACAGTGTGTATCAGTTTCTTCCTTTCCCACGGATATGGCGACCACCGAGACAGAGAGAGCAGGACTACAGGGGGAGGCACCCAGTCTTCAGCGGTATCCAGCAGGAGGGGCTTCATCTACAGAGGCTGGCAGAGACGTTCAGATCGGTACTTGAGGGCGGCTCTGAGGCAACGGATCTTAGGGTCGAGTTCCTCATCCGAGTACGAGCCTATGCGGGCTTATAGGCATACCCACGGAGAGGGGCAAGGTAGCTTAGGACATCCCCACCACTGATGGTGAGAGCTAGCCAGTGCATCTCTAGGACTGTGTGGAGAGGCTGATGTATTTTTGAGAGTGGGCTAGGGAGTGCTGGTGAGGATGCTAGAGAGTTTTCCTTTTGAGGTTCTGATGTATATGTTTATTTTTATTTTTTCAGTTTACAGTTGTACAGTTCATGTATGTATTACAGTAGCCCTACTGATGGGGTAACCACGTAATTACTTATATAGTGCATGTATATGTTTTACCTTTCCCGTTGTGCTTCACTCTGATGCATACTTTTATACACGTGCCTACGGTGTATGTTTTGTCGTTTGCTGTTTGTTTTCTAAGCGTCTACTAATATCGCTAGGTTATAGTTAATATTATAAGTGGGTTCTAAGCCTAATGGGATTATCCTACGTAAGTGGGGTCGTCTCAGAGCTCATCGATATGCACGACCTGACTTAACGCCGCTGTCTACAACCAAAATCACAAATGATTGTTAAGAAATAAATATATAAGTATTACATTTAAAACAAATAATAAACGAATATGTTTTTTTAATATACGTACCATCTGATCGGCGTGATCATGTTGGCTGTTGGAGCCACCCATATGCGGGCTCTCGCCCTTTTTGGACACTCAATTTCTCTTCGCCAGTGCACATTTTGCTTTATATGCAATTGTACCCCAGTGCTCGTTCAATTGGGTCTAGACATGTTCTCTAATCTAGAGGGACACTTAAAGGCGTCTCGGGCATCCCCGAGTATCTCTGAGAGTCTATGAGATGCTTTCGTGTGAAAGTTTTTCATGATCGCATCCTCATGCTCAGGGAGCCAGTCAACTTTTTTATGTATTAATAGAAAATATATAGTTAGTAAATAATAATAAAAATATATATAACTTAAGTTACCAATATGCATTTCAAGTCACTAACTTACCCCAAAACGTCGAAAAAACACCTGTTTTTCGATATCCTTAAGTTGTCCCTACGAGAGCCATGGATAGCGAAACTGCTGCTTGACAGTTTCCACAATGGCCTTCGACACAACCCTATATGGATCAAACTTAAATAGAAAAACAAGTTATTCAATACTAAAAGACAAGGCTAGATTACTCTTTTGGTCCCTCATTTATTTTAATTTATTCAAGTTGGTCCCTCTATTTTAAAAATCTTCAAGTTAGTCCCTTACTTGCCAAACGTTAAGCAATTTGGTCATTTCCGTTAAGTTTCACGATTATGTTGAATAAATTAAAACAAATGAGGGATCAAGTTGAATAAATTAATACAAATGAGGGACCAAGTTGAATAAAATATAGGGATCAAGTTGAATAAATTAAAACAAATAAGGGACCAAAAGAGTAATTTAGCCAGAACTTAACAATGAAACTTAACGGAAAAGACCAAATTGCTTAACGTTTGGCAAGTAAGGGACCAACTTGAATGAATTTAAACAAATGGGGGACCAAAAGAGTAATTTAGCCAAAAGACAATTAATTAATATTATAATTTAATAAAAATTATTTAAATGCTAATTATTTTTTTCGCTTTTAAACAGGACGTATAATAGGGAGACTAGTGTGCGGGATCTCATCCTCCTCCTCCTCTAAGGCTAGACCACCTCCACGGGCAGGTAGGTGCTGCACAGACTGACGAGTAGGACCAGCTAAGGATGATGGAATACCACGATCTAATGTTGGGTATCCAAGGGACTGTGTCGTCAACCCTGGAATAGGCATAAACACGAGCCCTGCAGGGGTAGAGGTGGATGCCTGATAGAAAGTCTGTGCAGCTGGTAGTGATGATGGTGCAGTAGGTGGTGGGGATGGCATCGGTGCAACAGCTGGGGATGTCATCGGTGTAGTAGCATGGGATGCCATCGGTATAGCAACTACAAATGGCATCGATGTAGCAGTCAGGGGCATCATGTCTCTAAACACACAAAGTCAGAGCTAGTAACGAGGCCTCTTACCCTTCCCTTTGTCAACACCTAACGGTGGGGGGTCGGTGCGGGTTACCTCTTCCAGATGACATGTCTATATAGGAAAATAATGTTACGAAGTCTAACTTGACATACATATATATATATATATATATATATATATATATATATACTAAAAATAAATAACTCAATATAGACATAATATTAAAACTCATTATGATTAACTAATCATGAATCAATACAAAATTAAAATTTCTAATATATGTATCGGAATTGCCTAAATCCTATTTGGAATCTAAGGCATCGCCATCGTCTTCAAATTTCGCTTCTTCATTTTTTTTGTCGAATCATCCCATTCGACATCTCCATCCATTGGATCTTGGATTGACAACACATTACCAGTGTCCATTTCTTCAGCGTCAACTTTTGAGTCTCACAAGCCATTTATACGTTCAACTTCAATGACTTCATTCACATTTGAAGGTTCGTCCATTTGGTAAGACACTTCAACCTCTACCTCATTAGATTCTACATGACCCCTTGTTTTCATTTTGATAGCAACAAACCAATCATGTTTATCCATTCGCATTGTTGGATAAGAGACATAATATACTTGCCTTAGATTCTGTGCAATGATAAACGGATCAAACAGTTAATATCTTCTATCCATTCGAATGTCCATGACATTATACTTGGGCTCCATTCTTGTACATCTACTTGATGGATCAAACCAGTGACAAGAAAATACCACAATTCTCTTAGGATTAGACGAAGTATTGTACTCTAACTCGTATATGTGTTGAATAACTCCGTAGAAATCATCTTCGCCTCCTTCTGTATGATCCTTTACGTGAACGCCACTCTTTATTGCTTTTTCCCCTCGCTCCATGCATGGGTTTGATATTGGTACCCATTAATAAAGAACATGTGTCATTCTTTAACACAACTCATAGGACCACGCGATAAATCCCTTAAGTGTTGTTACGAACATTTGAATCCTCTTGGTAAACCTACACATGTAAAACGCATGAATATTATATTACTATTAACATATAATGGATAATTAAAATAATTTGTAGGCTACTTACTTGATCCTTGAACCAATTCAGGAAATATGATTTGGTACAAGCAGAAACATCTTGTTCACTTGTTAAGATTGTAAGAATGCAGTAATCAAATTGATAACTTATTGTAAGATCATATTATGAAGATGATGCAATCTATGATAATAATAGGAAAAGGGTTCTGAAATACATACTCAAGGTTTGGTTTAACCTCAGTTCAAATGATCAATACAAGAACATTGGCAAAGTTTCAGTATGCGTCGGTTAACCAGCGAGTCAACTTCTTTCCAGCATGACGACTGTGGTAGTGAAAGCTGATAGGATGATGGACATCTTCCACTTTCAATTTTCACATCGCTCCTAATATTTCTGGCTACCAACATGAAGTTGTTGAAATAATGGGAACAGAAATGGGTTGTCTCACGATTTAAGTAAGGCGCCCATATTGATCCTTCAACCCTAGCCTTATTTTTCACCGATCGTTTAGAATCGCCCATGAATCTATAAAATAACAACTTGATGAATTGATAAATAAAAAATGGAATCGAAATAAATACTATGATATAAATTAAATTACTTTTAAAATGGATACATCCATCTATTTTGAACCAATCCACCAAGCCTTGCTTCACATACAAGATGAACAAGTAGATGCTCTATTGAATCAAAGAAACCCGGAGGAAATATCCTCTCCAACTTGCACAAAATGATTGGAATGTTTTACTCCACCATTAGCAGGTCATCCTCCCTCAACATAGCAGAACACGGGTCTTTGAAGAAATCATTGACTTCGATGAGCGGATTCAAAACGTGCATAAGCAACGAACTGATGCAATAGGAAGTTAACACTCCATAATACATGACAGCCATGACCTTTCATCACATGCATCCTTTCCTTGTTGATATCGGCACATCTTTCCAAGTTGGACGAATAACTATCAGGTATCATGAATTCTTTGATCCACATGCAAACTGACTTTGCTTCTTCAGCCTTTAAGTGTAATTTGCTTTCGATTATAACATCTTCCCATTAGCCTGCGGCTTCAGCTCCAAGTCCTTTCTCTTACAATACACAGCTAAATCCATCATTGCCTTCTCCTTGTCTTTAGTCTTCCTACTCACATTCATGACAGTGTTGAATATGTTATTAAAGAAATTTTTCTCTATGTGCATAACATCAAGGTTGTGTCTCAACAGGTTATCTTTTCAATAGGGAAGATCCCAAAAAATACTTCTTTTTGTCAAGTTATTCCAATCTCTGTATCCTTGTAATCTGGTTCTGTGACTTTTGGAAAATCACTTACTTTATGCGAAACTTGTTCAGGTGTCAACCTAGGTGGTGGTCTGTCCGTTTCAGCTTCATTCTTTTTGAAGGTGTTCTTGCTCCTGCTAATTGCATGATCGTGTGGTAAGAACCTATGGTGCGAGTTAAACCAGCTACTTTAAACTAGTGAATAAATTGTCATTAACCACATTTATGGCTTCACAACAGCTCAAAAAACGTATAGAAACCAACGTTTCAAACGTGTAATCGATGTATAAAACTAGTACATCGATGTATTAAAAAGTTCTAAAAAAACGACGTTTAGAAACGTGTGCATCTATGTACTAAAATGGTACATCGATGTACTAAAATATTTTTAGACAGAAAAGGGGTTGTACATCGATGTACTATATTAGTACATCAATGTACTAAAATATTTCCTGACAAAAAACGTTTGCACAACAATGCACAATATTAGTACATCAATGTACTAAAATATTTTTTTAACAACTCATAGAACAATCCCCTACTTGTTTTTTTTTTTCTTTTTTTGAAAAACCATTTCATCGAGCAATAAAGCAATATAACATAAGATTGAGCATAAGCAATGTTATCTGTGTTGGGTTTTCATGAGAAAATCTTCTTTTAAAATCACGTCTCAAGGCGGAAGAAAACCATACCTCTTGGATCGTGCATTACAAAACAAGAATCACATAAAGCTATTGCGTTTACCTCTTGAAGTGTGCTTTCAAAACAATCCTGATAGCTTGCTCATAATTGAGCACAAGGCATATACGTGTCACCCTTGTTAAGTTCAATTATATGTTCCTCGATCTCCGATTAGATGTGTAATCACAAACGAGCCCAATATCTCACAAACGGGCTTAATACTTCACTATGATTGCCATGAGAAGCGCTTCTGACACTTACATAACTATTATGCAGCGTTCTCATAGTGGGTCAATCCAGTATAAATATTACTCTAATATTTATACCTATGTGAAGACTTGATATCTCATATCCATAACCTGTGAGATGTGGTTATTAGTCTACTCACATAATCGTTTCGATGTATTATTGTTGTCCTAAATAACAATAATACTTGACTACGGATGTTTAAGAATAGCGTTCTATAGTTTAATGGGGTCTCCAGATCAAGTCACACTTGACGTTCCATTAAGCGAACTGCTTATTCTAAGGATTTTATTATGCACAAAAAATGACATAATAAACTGAATGCATTATTCATATATCAAATATATGATCAAATTCATGATGTAGATGATGATCTATTCAAAATATATTGGCCATTAGGGCTTACACTAATAATCTCCCACTAGCTCTAGAGCCAATCGGGCATCAATCTAACACCCATCAATCTAGTGCAAGTGTCATGCTACCACTGAGCAAAAGACTCCATTAGCAGATTGTTCAGTGCCGGTACTCTGCATATCTTCACATCTCCTTTGTCGATAATCTCTTGAATGAAATGGAAGCGCCTAAGTATATGTTTGGACCGCTGGTGAGAACTGGATTTCTTGGCTTACGCGATCGCACCATTATTATCACAATAAAGGTCAATCGGGTCCGCAATGCTAGGAACAATACCCAGCTCAGTAATGAACTTCTTGATCCAAACGGTCTCCTTTGCTGCATTGGAGGCAGCAATATACTCAGCCTTTGTAGTAGAATTGGAAACTGTTTCCTGCTTTGAACTCTTCCAGTTAACAGTGCCACCATTCAATCAAAACACAAATCCAGACTGCGATCTATAACCACCTTTATCGATTTGGAAGCTAACATCAGCGTAACCCTTAACAATGAACTCTTCCTCACCACCATAGACCAAGAATGAATCCTTAGTTCTTCTCAAATACTTGAGGATATTCTTGACTGCAATCCAGTGACTCTCACCAGGATCAAATTGGTATTTGCTCGTCATGCTCAAAGCATACGAGACATCTGTTCGAGCACAAATCATTGCATACATGATAGATCCAATTGTCGAACCATATCGAATCTTACTCATGTGTTCTTTCTCATCTGATGTAGCAGACATTGTCCCTTGGACAAGTATATGTCATGTGACATAGGGTAGAGACCCTTCTTGAAATCATGCATGTTAAAGCGGCTAAGCACTTTGTCAACATATGTACTTTGACTAAGACCCAACAACCTCAATGATCTATCTCTATAGATCCTGAGTCCTGACACGTAGGAAGCCTCACCTAAGTCTTTCATCGAGAAACAGTTCCCCATCCATGTTTTCACATTTTGTAGCGTAGGGATATTGTATCCGATAAGCAATATGTCATCCATATACAATACGAGAAAGATAATCTTACTCCCACTAACCTTCATGTACACACAAGGCTCATCTTCATTCTTGATAAATCCAAATTGTCTTACAGTTTCATCAAAAAGAAGATTCCAACTTCTGGAAGCTAGCTTGCTTTAATCCATAAATCGATCTCGGCAATTTACATACCTTTCCAGTATCGTTTGGATCGACAAAACCCTCGGGTTCTGTCATGTACATATCCTCGAGAAGATTCCCGTTAAGGAATGCAGTCTTGACATCCATCTGTCAGATCTCGTAATCATAATATGCAGCAATAGCAAGTAGGATTTGAACGGATTTAAGCATTGCAACTGGGGAGAAGGACTCATCATAGTTAACATCACGAATTTTATTGAAACCTTTCACGACCAGTCAGGCCTTAAAGGTATTCACCTTACCATCGATGTCAGTCTTCTTCTTTAAGACCCACTTGCACCTTATGGGTTTAACCCCTTCGGGTAGCTCTACCAAGGTCCATATCTGGTTAGTGTACATGGATTCCATCTCGGATCCCATGACCCCAAGCCACTTCTCATATTCTAGGCTAATTACGACCTCCTTGTAGGTTATAGGCTCATCTTGATCCATGAGCACCACATCACCTTCCTGAGTCAGGAGAAGCCCATATCTCTCAAACTAGTGACATGGCCTATTAGACCTACGCAATTCTTGTGTTACTTAAACCATTAGTTGAACTACAACATCTTTCAAAACCGGTTCTTCTTCCATAGTATGCGGATCAGTACTTTGTGGTTCTTGTATTTCTACAAGTTCTATTATCCTCCCACTGGCTCCTATGGAGATGTATTCCTTCTCAAGGAACACTCCAGTCCTAACGACAACCACTTTGTCCTCAGAGTGGTTATAGAAATAGTATTCTTTGGTGTCTTTAGGATATCCCACAAAAGACATTTATCATATTTGCGTCCAAGTTTATCTGTCATTAGACGTTTGACATAGACTTGACAACCCCAAATTCTCATAAATGATAGACTAGGTTTTCGACCCGTCCATATCTCATATGGAGTCTTTTCAACTGCCTTTGATGGAACACGATTAAGAACAAATGCAGCTGTAAGTAAAGCGTATCCCCAGAAAGAGTTTGAAAGGTCTAAATGACTCATCATAGATCGTACCATGTCCAACAAGATGAAATTCCTCCTTTCGGACACTCCATTCCATTTTGGTGTCCAGGGAGGAGTGAGTTGGGATACTATACCTCACTCCTTTAGATAATCATCAAACTCTTGGCATAAGTATTCACCACCACGATCTAGTCGTATGGTCTTAATACTTTTGTCAAGTTGGTTCTCTACTTCATTCTTGAACTCTTTGAACTTTTCAAAAGTTTCGGACTTGTGTTCCATAAGATACACAAATCCATATCTACTAAAATCAACAGTAAAAGTAACGAAGTAAGAAAAACCACCTCTAGCAGATTTGTTTAGTGGCCCACATATGTCACTATGTATCAAGCCCAAAAGATCACTAGCCCTTTCACCTTGACCGGTGAATGAGGCCTTAGTCATGTTCCCCAACCAACAAGATTCGCATGCATGAAACAATTCATAATCGAATGAGTCCAAGAGCCCATCCTTAGGGAGCTTTGAGGTGCATTTCTCACCTATATGGCCTAAACGACAATGTCAAAGGCATATTGGGTTCAAGTCACTTAGTTTGACTCTTTTCGCATTTATGTTATAGATGGGCATATCAAGATTAAGGACACAAAGTTCATTATCCAAAACGTGCTAGCATAGAAAATATCATGTGACTGATGTTTCTACTAATAGCTGGAACATAATAATAATTATTCAGTTCCATAACAAGCCCTGAAGGCAAAGTCAAAAACTCCCATAGTTAATGCAACAACTTTTGCTCCATTTCCGCTCATGGTTTGGCTTCGCCTTTAGTCAACATCCTACTCCCTTTCACGTCTTTTACATTTGTGCAAATGTGAGATCTACATCTGGTATCCAATACCCATGGTGTAGAGAAGTAGATAGGTTGACTTCTATAACCAAACTGCCCGAAGAGGAAGTCTTACTTCCATCCATCTTTTGCACTCTTCCAGTTATTTTTGGCAGTTATCAACATTCTAGCAAGCTCTGGTAGAGATATGTCAAAATCCTTCATAACGAATTGACTATAACTATCCGGCAACTTTTCTTGGATCAAGTTATTGGCCAACACATAGCCTGGAGGAAATCCCAGTCTTTCAAGTTCTCAATAATGTGAAGCATATGATTACTCACTAGGTTTCCTTCTACAAGCTTGCAGTTGAAAAATGGTTCGGGATACCTTGTTTCTTCTCATGCCTTGCCTGTTCTTGGTAGAGTATCTTAAGTTGTATGATCATATCATACGCCTCCATGATTGCAAAGATGAGACATCCTACACCAAGGGCATCGACTTAATGTTTCTCGTAGACGTCCATCTCGACCCTAATGGCAGTAGGAGCAAGTTGCTCAGAAATCGGTTGCTCGAGAACATACAACTTTCTCTCGTACTTGAGGACAATCCTCAAATTCTTGTACCAATCCAAAAATTAATTTCGGGTAATTTGTCCTTCTCAAGGGCAATCGCAGTAAAATTTATAGTGTTTTATGTCATGGTAATTCTAACTACAGAAACTGAAAGTGAAATAGGAAAACACAAGAAGGGGGGTTGAATTGTGTTTCTTAACCGATTTTCGAAATCCTTTTCTAAAAAGCATTTTAGACAAGCAAGATGAAAGAATAAAATAAAAACGATAACTAGCGTTTAAGAGACTTTGTTTTCAATCCCCAAGTTAGTAAATAAATAAACTTAACAAGATAAGGACAGAGAGATTCACACAGAGATATATCCTTGTTCACTCTTTCAAATCAAAGAGCTACGTCCAGTCCCTTCCCTGAGAAGGTTTTTCCACTAAATCACTTAGCACTTTTAACAAGTTGTTTCCTAGTCACTCCACGACTACAACTCTAAGTATTCTACACCTCTCCAGGCTACAAGTATTCTTTTACAGACAAGCCTCTTTAGGCTCAACAAATCCTAAGACTTGAGTGGGGTTTTTCGAGCTTTTTACAGACTCACTAAGAGTGAGAGTATTATACGATACAGCTCTTAACAATCTGTTTGTAAATTTACACTGAAAGAATAAGAAGGTTTACAGATTAATATTGCTTTGAAGCTTTTGTTGCACAATGAATTTTCTCTTGAATAATTTCTTGCTCTTGTGTTCTCTATTTGCTTCTTCAGAAGAGGGTCTTCTTATAGCTTTGTCCGACCTTCTGATTTCAAAAAAGATGGAAACTTTTCCGTTTAGACATATTCAAATATCCGTTAGGCACAAGTCCATTTGCCAGTTGTTCTCCGTCGAGTAATTGTCCTTTCAGAATGAGGATGCTTTTGGTAGTAGCAGCTTGAATTGTAGCAGACTGATTTACCTTTATGGCCGTGCTCTACGTGATTCTGTGCTCTACGTGGTTTGCTGTGTACGACTTTTGTACCTTCTTTTGAATTATGTGAAAAAGATATTTCCTTTTAAAAACAATTAAGACTTTTGAAAGAAAGAGCCACGTCATCTGCAAAATAAAGTTAGTTGGACGCACATGTATATATAAAAAGTTGGACGCACCATTTATATAGACAGTTGGACGCACAAACAGTGTAGACAAATGGACGCACA
Source organism: Ammopiptanthus mongolicus (assembly GCA_039655645.1). Classification (NCBI taxonomy): domain Eukaryota; kingdom Viridiplantae; phylum Streptophyta; class Magnoliopsida; order Fabales; family Fabaceae; genus Ammopiptanthus; species Ammopiptanthus mongolicus. The sequence continues at coordinate 31,480,232 of CM077344.1, forward strand.
ATATAGACAGTTGGACGCACAATATGTATAGACAGTTGGACGCATAAAACTATATGATCATGTGTGTATGTAAACCTTTACCACTAGTCCAAAAGATTATTTGGACGAACCATGAAGTTTCTTTGGACGAAGATATTGCATTGAACTTTTTGTCCTTTAAGAGCTAAATGAAACTTTGGATTTGGAGAACCGTCTTAAGTCGGAAACATAAGAAGGTCTTTTGACCTTATGGATTAGCATAAACTTGACTTCGAGTGAATTCAATAAACATATAATAATTTTGTTAATCATTAAAACTTTTAGGGGTCATTAGCCATTACTGTTTTAGTTATAACAATCTCCCCCTTTTTTATGATGACAAACATTATTATGAAGTATGTTTTTGAAACAGTATTTCTTATGTCCTTATAAATAAAAGCTCCACCTAAGATTATGCATTTACATATTGAAGACATAATTCATAACATAAGGTTATGAATGCATGAAAACAAGACATATACGAACATATTTCCAATCTTTCTATTCCAAAAAAAACTTTTACGTATTCATTTTCATATATTCTCCCCCTGTTTGTCATTAGACAAAAGAAACAAAGGGAGGATTGCACATCATTGTCAGTAAAAGAAAGGCAAAGATTTTAAGGAGATGGAGGGGAAAGTCAAGAAAGATGCGAAGAAGATAGGTGAACATTTGATCCATTTTTCGATCCAATTCTTGAGTGACCCTTGCAGGCATCCAATCTACCAAGTAGTCAGCAATTTCAAGAGGAAGACCAGGAGGTAGAGAGGAAGCCGAGGCTTGAGCAGGGTGCGCTTCTTCAGCGGAAGAAGATTTGACATCTTCATCATCAAGATGTAGTTCCACGGTGTTGCCAGACAAGGTGGAATTAGCATCAAGACGTTCTGTGTGCTGGACAGAGCTTGCTTCTGCTTGTGAATCAAGAACAGCAAAATCTTCACATCTTGCATCTCTGTGAAGACCAGTAGACTCAGCACAACAGATGTTTGCTTAGGTCTCAGGATCAAGAAAGGTATCAGGAAAATTATCCATTAGAATCTCTAAAGATGTAGCTTCTTCATGAGAGTACCATGGTAGCACAAGAACAGGAGGAGGAGAAGATGATTCCGGGACCAGCGATTGAGGGATAAAGGGTGGGTCGTCTTGAGATCCTCTGTGTGCATTCGAGGATAGGATGACGGGTGGGAGAGGTGAAGATGGGGGTTAGGAATCAGGTTGTTGTGGGGAGGGAGTGGAGTTTGAGGAGTCTTGGATGAGGATTTTAGGTCTCGGTGGCCGTTTGGCTACGGTTTTAATACGCATTGGTTTAGGTGGAGGAGGGATGGACGCAGACAGGTTAGGATTTGTGGGTGGACTAGAAGATGGTTCTTCAGTTGGAGTGGAGGGTACAGAAGAAATAGAAGGGTTGGGCAAGGTTGAGGGTGATGGTGATACCTTGGTTTTCTTAGAAAGAAGGAGGGCAATTGGAACATCATCCTCATCGTCTTCTTCATCATCTTCTTCCACCAGAAGCTTCCTCTTTCTGTATCTGGGTTTAGAAGAACCAGCCTGAGAAGATGCATGAGCCTGCTGCTTTGACCCTAAGTTCGCTTTAAGCAAAGGGCCATGAATCTCTTCAATAAAAGGAACAACTACACCATTTAGCTTGATGAATTTTTCTCCATGAATGGTGTAAGCAATACCTTCTATCATCGAAGCAAACTCCAGATTTGGCTTTTCCTCAAATTTTTCAAAAACATTTTGACACTTAGCCTAAGATTGTTCAAACAATCTCTCCAGAGTGGACAAATCAGAGGAGATTTGAGGTTGATTAGCAACATTGAGTCTGATTCTTCCTTCTTTATCGGCTTTGAAGAGATTCCATGCGTTGAGTTTGAGCAGTGCTGGACTGAGCTTGTTCAAAGGCCAAGACAGATTTGAGTTGCATTTTGGAGAGGTTTGCTTTTCCAAAAAGAGGGTAGCTAATGGTTTGATAGGAGATTCTTATGCCAGGATGAACTTTGTTTAGCATGCGATAAATCCCTTGATTTTCGAAGATCCGGGAAAGAAGAATTGCATAAGTGATGGTCTTAACAGAGACAACATCTATGCAATTTTCTTTGAACCGATCAAAAAGAAGAGAGGGAAGATTGATCTTCATACCATAAAGCAGATGAGTAAGAAGAAAAGAATGCACCTCAGAAACAGAGTCTTTAGACCCAGCTTTATGAAGAACAGCCTTGTTCAAGATTTGATTTAGAATCCTTGCTTCGTCTTTCATGATGGCAGCACGAAAGAGAGCATTGGGTTGAGCTTCGGGATTTCTGAGGAAGTTGAAGACATTGTCTTTTCCTCCAAACTTGTTATGCCAAGATTTGAAATAGGTGGCTCCGAGAAACAAACACCCAATAGCAGACGCTATACTCACTTTGGAGACATCAACCTTTTGTGTCCCCAAAACATACCCAGAAATGTGACCTTCCTTTTCCAGGTGAGAGGTCTTCCAGAATTCAGTGAGAAGTCTTGGATAGACTTCTGGATAGTTTATGAAGAAGTGATCCCATCCAGCTCCAATGACGTAGATTCTGATATCTGCTCCCAGTCTGGCCAGCAGATTCAAGTCAATCTGATGTTCAACGTTGATCTGGCAGCTGTCTGGAATATCGCAAGTTGGATGACCTAGAGGTGATATGGTCTCTTGAGGAACGCTGCTACCTTCTCTAACTGAACGAAGGTTTCTACCTATATTTCAGAAGAGAATGAAGAAGATGAACAGTTGAGGGTAAAACAAGGAGAGGAGTTTTAAAGATGAGGACGTTTGGTGAGGTTCAAGCTCACGGGTTGAGGTTTTAAAAAAAAAAAAAAAAAAAAAAAAAAAGAGGAGAAAAGTAACCAAAACGTCAAAGAAAGTAATCGTGGTTAAAGAACCATGATGACTAGCAGTTACAGTGGGGGGGCTATTTAAGAGTGAAGTACTAGACGCACGCCGTTTGATGTGTGGATGACATACAGATAATGAATTGAAAAATAAAATTATTCTACGTTTATTGTAAATGATAAATAACACAAAGAATGATGTAAGCTTGTGATGGACGCAACCAAATTGGACGCAAGCTTTTCCTTGACACAAGCGTTTATTGGGCGCAAGGTCATTCAACATAGAGGAGTTTTAAAGATGAGGACGTTTGGTGAGGTTCAAGCTCACGGGTTGAGGTTTAAAAAAAAAAAAAAAAAAAAAAAAAAAAAAAAAAAAAGAAGAGAAAAGTAACCAAAACGTCAAAGAAAGTAATCGTGGTTAAAGAACCATGATGACTAGTAGTTACAGTGGGGGGGCTATTTAAGAGTGAAGTACTAGACGCACGCCGTTTGATGTGTGGATGACATACAGATAATGAATTGAAAAATAAAATTATTCTACGTTTATTGTAAATGATAAATAACACAAAGAATGATGTAAGCTTGTGATGGACGCAAGCTTTTCCTTGACACAAGCGTTTATTGGGCGCAAGGTCATTCAACATAGAGCATGCTGAGCTATTTTCTTATGAAAGAAAATCTATCCTCTGCAAGAGGTTTTGTGAAGATATCTGCCCACTGATGGTTAGTATTAACAAATTTTACATAGAACACGCCATTTTCAATGTAATCTCTGATAAAATGATGTTTGATTTCTATATGTTTAGCCCTAGAGTGCAATATAGGATTTTTCGATAAATTAATTGCAGCAGTATTATCACAATAAATTGGAATCTTACTTTGATGAATGTTGTAGTCTTCCACTTGGTGTTTAATCCATAAAAGTTGTTAACAACAACTAGCCGCAGAGATATATTCAGCTTCAGCAGTTGATAAAGCTATTGTACTTTGTCTTTTACTGGACCATGAGATGAGATTATTTCCAAGATAATGACAGACACCACTTGTATTTTTTCGTTCAATTCTATCTCCAGCATAGTCAGCATCACAATATCCCATTAATCTGTACTCATTTGTTTTCTCATAAAGTAAACCCAGATTAGAAGTACCTTTTAGATATCTAAAAATTCTTTTACAACAGTTAAATTATTTTCACATGGATCAGCTTGAAAACATGCACAAAGACATACACTAAATATTATATATGGTCTGGACGCAGTGAGATATAAGAGAGATCCAATCATACCTCTGTAAACCTTTTGATTTACCTTTTTATCTTTGTTGACTTTGGTCAGAATGGAGGTTGGGTGCATAGGTGTACTCATTGGCTTGCTATCATCCATCTGAAATTACTTCAGGAGATCTTTAGTGTACTTGGTTTGATGAATGTACACACCCTTTGAGGTTTGTCTTACTTGCAAACCCAGAAAGAATTTGAGCTCTCCCATCATGCTCATTTCGAATTCTTTTGTCATAAGATCATAAAATTCCTTACAAAGAGAATCATTAGTAGATCCAAACATAATATCATCAACATAGATTTGGATTATCATAAAATTATCTTTATTTGTTTTCTTAAACAAAGTGGTGTCTACCTTTCCTATACAAAAGCCATTTTCCATGAGGAAGGAGCTGAGTTTCCCATACCAAGCTCTAGGAGCTTGTTTGAGTCCATATAAAGCTTTCTGAAGCTTATATACATACTCAGGATGGGAATGATCTTCAAACCCAGGGGGTTGCATTACGTAGACTTCTTCTTTAATTAACCCATTTAGAAAAGCATTTTTAACATCCGTTTGACATATGGTTATGTTATTATGAGCAGCAAAAGATAGTAAGATACGTATAGCTTCTATTCTAGCAATAGGAGCAAAGGTTTCAGTATAATCAATACCTTCTTCTTGAGAGTAACCTTGTGCTACTAACCATGCTTTGTTTCTCACAACTTTTCCATTTTCATCCATCTTTTTTCTAAATACCCATTTTGTTCTTATTATGGAATTATCATTCGGTTCTTGAACTAAAGTCCAAACCTTGTTTCTCTCGAACTGGTTGAGTTCTTCTTGCATGGCTAAGATCCATCCATCGTCCAAGAGATCTTCATCCACAGTTTTTGGTTCGAACTCAAAGATAAAAGCCGAATCAGCTTGATTTCTGAAGGTTGACCTTGTTCTTACTTTATCACTGGGTTGACCTAGAATTTGTTCTTTCGGATGGTAAACTTTGAATTGCCAAGATTTCTGACTATCATTTGACGATTGAGGATCGTGATCATCAGTTTTGACTTCTTCGAAGATTTCCTTCCCATTGTTGGTTGAACGATGATCATTCAGATCGAGATCTGCAAGTGATTCGTCCAGCTCTGGTAATATTTTATCAGGCTTCTTGTCATCAAATTTAACATGAATAGATTCTTCAACAATCAATGATCTACTATTATAAATTCTGAAAGCTTTCGATGTTTCAAATTATCTTAAGAAAATACCATTATCAACTTTGCCATCAAATTTGCCTAGATTGTCTTTAGTATTTAATATAAAGCAGGCACATCCAAAAGGGTGAAAATACGATATGTTGGGTTTTCGTCCTTTCCACAATTCATGTGGAGTCTTTTTCAGTATTGGTCTTATGTATACTCTATTTTGAATATAGCATGTTGTGTTAACAGCCTTAGACCAAAAGTTCTTAGAGACAGAGTTATCATTGAGTAATGTTCTTGCCATCTCTTGAAAAGACCTATTCTTTCTCTCAACGACCCCATTTTGTTGAGATGTTCTAAGGGCAAAGAAATTATGAAAAATACCATTTTCTTCACAGAATAGTTGGAAGTTTACATTCTCAAACTCTCCTCCATGATCACTTCGGATTGAATTGATACATTTACCTTTCTCATTCTGAATCCTTTTGCAGAATATTGAGAATACTTCAAAAGACTCATCATTGTGAGCTAGGAACATTGCCCATTTCCATCCAGAATAATCATCAATAATGACAAGTCCATATTTGTTTCCACTTAGGGAGGCAGTCCTTGTTGGACCAAACAGATCTAAATGTAGCAATTCTGAAGGTCTGTATGTTGAAACAATATTCTTTGAATTAAAAGAATTTTTAAATTGTTTCCCCTTTTGATAGGCATCACAGAGAGCATCTGATTTATAGGCCATCCTTAGTAATCCTCTTACGAGGTTATGCTTTTGTAGCTTTGAGATTAATCTAAGGCTTGCATGACCAAGTTTCTTGTGCCAAATCCATTGCTCATCATTCACAGACATTAGACATGATACATTTTGATTAGAGAGGTCCTCCAAGTCAATTTTGATACACATTGTTTTGCCTCTTACCAGTTAATAGAGTGGACTCATCAGCATATTTGATTATACATTTATCTTTGTTGAAAGACACTACAAACCCGTTGTCACACAACTGGCTTATGCTAAGCAGATTGTGTTTTAACCCTTCAACTAACAACGCATTATTTATAGAGGGAGAATTATTCTTACCAATCTTACCAATACCTACAATGTTTCCCGTTTAATTGCCGCCAAATACAATTGAACCTTCAGATTTTGGCTTTAGGTCTAGGAACATAGACCTTTCTCCCGTCATGTGTCGTGAGCATCCACTGTCCAGGTACCATGATCGGTGTTTTCTTTCTGTTGTTAAGCAAGTCTACAATAGAGATTATTTTACTCTTAGGTACCTAGACAAACTTGGGTCCTTTTTAGTTAGTTGCAGGTAACTTATAAGTTCTTGCTTTTCTTTTGTGTAAGCATCTGGACGCAGAGTGTCCATTTTTACCACAAATAGAACAATACATTACTCTTTTTATCTCAGAAATTTTTGGATTATATTTTTCATATCCAATGCCAGATTTATCATAAGGAGATCTAAATCTAAGAATTAAATTAAGCTTCTTAGATCCATCAGTGAATTTAGATAGACTATCAGTTAAGTAAGTAACTTGATGCTCAAGTTTCTCAACTTCACAGGATGTACTGGACTTAAAGCTTGAGATTTCAGTTAGGCTGATTATCTCATCTCTTAGTTCTCCATTCTCAATTTTGACTTCGTCAAAGTCTTTATTGAGTTTGGCAAATTTTCTTTTAAGAACTTTATATTCAGAATAAATAGTGCATGATTCATTTAATAGCTCTTCATATGCATCTTTAGAATAGTCAGATATATTTACCTCATCTTCTTCTGTTTTGTCTCAGAGGAAATACTTGCCATGAGACACATATCTACTGTTGGGGATGCAGGTGGAGATCTTTCCAGAATATCCATTAGGTTCATCATTCCCCAAGCAGTTGTCTCTTCAGCCAGGGCTTCTCTTCTTGCTCCATGTACACTTCGAAACAGGAAAGCACTTGCCTCACATTCAAGAGCAATTCTTCTTCTTTCCTCTAAGGTGCAATATTCTAGAGGTTTCATGGTGTATTCTCCATTGATGATGATGATGATGGGACAGAAGGCTTCATCAGTGAGAGTTTTCCAGTGTTCTTCTGATCCTTGGGTTGTTACAAAGGATCTGAAGTTTTCTTTCCAAGCTTCATATTCTGATTCTGATGATTGATAAATATGTGGTGCTCCAGAACGAGTAGGTCGCCTTCTCATGAATAGGGCATCAAGCATGTCAAGCACTCTTTTTGCAATACCACAATACATCACCATGTTGACAGTTCTTTCGTCTAGGGCACACGTAAGAGTGTAGACAGCTCTAGCATTGATTCTCACTCTTATTTCTTCTTCTTCAGAACACACAGCCCTTGGTTTAACTATTCGTTCACCATTGATAACAGTAGTAGGACAAAAGTTATCATCGGTATATGCTCTCCATAGGTCATCAACATTTTGTTCTAAGTTAAATCTCATGAATAGTTCTCTCCACATGGCATAATCACCAGTTCCATAGAACATAGGTGGTCTGCTTATAGAAAGACTACTGAAATCTATTAATGACTCAGCCTCAAGATATGAGATCATTGAAGAGATAGATTGTTCCTCTTCTTCAGAAGATTCTTCAGAGAGTTGATTTTCAGACCAAAGACATAGGTTTGCCACTTCTTCGTTTTCTTCTTCTTTAGAAGAATCAAGGTATTCCCATGTTGCCATGAGATTCTTGTTTTTATTTTTGAAGAACTTTTTCTTATCTTTCAGCTGAGGGCACTCAGCCTTGAAGTGGCCTAGCTTCTCGCACTCGTAGCAAGCCATTGGATTTTTGTCCTTAGTTTCACCATGGTCTATGACGTTTTTCTTTGTAAAGGGTCTTCTTCTCATGTTTTTATTTTTCAGAATACGTTCAAGTTTCTTTGATATGAGAGACAGCTCATCGTTAGATTCTTCTTCTTCATCTTGTTCATTTTCGTCGCTGGACTCATTTGCTTTGAGAACTTTTGAGCTGCTGGCTTTTTGACTTTTTAAGGCAATAGTTTTGCCTTTCTTTGTAGGGTTGTCCTGGTTAAGCTCCTGCTCATGAACTTGAAGAGTTCCCACAAGATTATCTAAGGTCAAGGTTGACAGATCCTTGGCTTGAGTGATTGCAGTGATGAGTGGTCTCCATTCCTTATGTAAACTCCTGAGGATCTTCGTAACATTTTCTTTTGTAGTATAAACTTTTCCAAGAGACTTGAGACTGTTGATAATAGTTTGAAAACGACCTATCATATCAACGATGGTTTCTCCATTTTCCATTGTGAACATTTCATATTGACTCATAAGAATAATGATTTTTGAGTCCTTTACTTTGGATGTTCCTTCATGAACATTGGATAGAGTATCTCAGATTTGTTTCGCTGATTCAAATGCATGAATTTTTTGGAACTCGTCTGGACTAAAAGCACACATCAGTGTGTATCTAGCTTTGTAGTTTTTCTCCATCCTTCTTCTCTCATCATCGGTCCATTGAGATTCATCTTTCTCAGTGCCATCAGGATTATTAACGATGTGAGGATCGTTCATGATTAAAGGCCACAACGCAGAGCTAGTACTTAAGATGAATCCTGTGAATCTTTCTTTCCAGTAAAGGTAGTGAGAGCAATTAAAAAATGGCGGTCTAGTCAAGGAGGTACCTTCAAGAACAGGTTGACTTCCACAGGGCATCCCTTGTCCTGCCATTGAGCATTTAGGATCTTTTCCTCAAGCACGGCTAAATGCTCAACCCAGAGGCTGAAATCTAATACCAACTGAAAGTAAAACAGGGAAACACAAGAAGAAGGGTTGAATTATGTTTCTTACCCGATTTTCGAAATTCTTTTCTGAAAAACGTTTTAGACAAGCAAGATGAAAGAATCAAATAAAAACGATAACCAAAGTTTAATAGACTTTGTTTTCAAACCCCAAGTTAGTAAATAAATAAACTTAACAAGATAGGGATAGAGAGATTCACACATAGATATATCCTGGTTCACTCTTTCAAATCAAAGAGCTACGTCCATTCCCTTCCCTGAGAAGGTTTTTCCACTAAATCACTTAGCACTTTTGACAAGTTGTTTCCCAGTCACTCCACGACTACAACTCCAAGTATTCTACACCTCTCCAGGCTACAAGTATTCTTTTACAGACAAGCCTCTTCAGGCTCAACAAGTCCTAAGAATTGAGTGGGGTTTTTCGAGCTTTTTACAAACTCACTAAGAGTGAGAGTATTACACGATACAACTCTTAACAATCTGTTTATAACTTTACAATGAAAGAATAAGAAGGTTTACAGATCAATATTGCTTTCAAGCTTTTTTTGCACAATGAATTTTCTCTTGAATAATTTCTTGCTCTTATGTTCTCTATTTGCTTCTTCAGAAGAGGGTCTTCTTATAGCTTTGTCTGACCTTCTGATTTGAAGAAAGTGGGAAACTTTTCCGTTTAGACGCATTCAAATATACGTTAGGCACAAATCCATTTGCCAGTTGTTCTCCGTCGAGTAATTGTCCTTTCAGAATGAGGATGCTTTTGGTAGTAGGAGCTTGAATTGTAGCAGACTGATTTGCCTTTATGGCAGATAAACGTTTTTCTCTACGTGGTTTGCTGTGTACAACTTTTGTACATTCTTTTGTCTTATGTGAAAAAGATATTTCCTTTTAAAAACAATTAAGACTTTTGAAAGAGAGAGCCACGTTATCTGCCAAATAAAGTTTGTTGGACGCACAAGTATATATAAAAAGTTGGACGCACCATTTATATAGACAGTTAGATGCACAATCAGTGTAGACAATTGGATGCACAATATAGAAAGTTGGACTCAATATGTATAGACAGTTGGACGCACAAAACTATATGATCATGTCTGTACGTAAACCTTTACCACTATAGTCCAAAAGATTATTTGGACGAACCATGAAGTTTCTTTGGACGAAGATATTGCATTAAGCTTTTTGTCCTTTAAGAGTTAGATGAAACTTTTTATTTGGGGAACCGTCTGAAGTCAGAAACATAAGAAGGTCTTTTGACCTTATGGATTAGCATAAACTTGAGTTCGAGTGAATTCAATAAACATATAATAATTTTGTTAATCATTAAAACTTTTAGGGGTCATTAGCCATTACTGTTTTGTTTCTAACAATCTCCCCCTTTTTTATGATGACAAACATTATTATAAAGTATGTTTTTGAAACAGTATTTCTTATGTCCTTATGAATAAAAGCTCCCCCTGAGATTATGCATTTACATATTGAAAACATAATTCCGAACATAAGGTTATGAAAGCATAAGAACAAGACATATACAAACATATTTCCAATCTTTCTATTCCAAAGAAAAAAAACTTTTACATATTCATTTTCATATATTCTCCCCCTGTTTGTCCTCAGACAAAAGGAACGAAGGGAGGATTGCACATCATTGTCAGCAAAAGAAAGGAAAAGATTTTAAGGAGATGGAGGAGGAAGTCAGGAAAGATTCGATGAAGATAGGTGAACATTTGATCCATTTTTCGATCCAACTCTTGAGTGACCCTTGTAGAGATCCGATCTACCAAGTAGTCAGCAATTTCATGAAAAAGACCAGGAGGTACAGAGGAAGCCGAGGCTTGAGCAGGGTGGGCTTCTTCAGTGGCAGAAGAGTTGACATCTTCATCATCATGATGTAGTTCCACGGTGTTGCCAGACAAGGTGGAATTAACATCAAGATGTTCAGTGTGCTGGACAGAGCTTGCTTCTGCTTGTGAATCAAGAACATCAAAATCTTCACATCTTGCATCTTTGTGAAGACCAGTAGACTCAGCACAACAGATGTTTGCTTGGGTCTCAGTATCAAGAAAGGTATCAGGAAAATTATCCATTGGAATCTCTGAAGATGTAGCTTCTTCATGAGAGTACCATGGTAGCAAAAGAACGGGAGGAGGAGAAGATGATTCCGGGACCGGTGATTGAGGGATAAAGGGTGGGTCGTCTTACGATCCTCTGTCTTCATCTAAGGATAGGATGACGGGTGAGAGAGGTGAAGATGGGGGGTGGGAATCAGGTTTTTGTGGGGAGGGAGTGGAGGTTGAGGAGTCTTGGATGAGAATTTTAGGTCTCGGTGGCCGTTTGGCTACGGTTTTAATACGCATTGGTTTAGGTGGAGGAGGGATGGACGCAGACAGGTTAGGATTTGTGGGTGGAGTAGAAGATGGTTCTTCAGTTGGAGTGGCGGGTACAGAAGAAATAGAAGGGTTGGGTGAGACGACCCCATACGTATGAAGCCTTCCCATTAGTCTCAACCCCTTATATTATTATCTATGCCTAACCGTATATAAAGCGATAGCATGGTAAAAAACAGTGATGTGGAAGAAAGCAAACAAAAATGCAAGCATAGAAAAAAAAAAAAAAACGATCAGAGTAAAAGCGCAATATATAACTATACGATAACATGCATAAGTTAGCCCCATCAGTAAGGCATTGTACATACCTATACATCATTTAAAGAGTAGAATCAAAATACATCAAAAGCAAAATAAAACTCTCGGAGCTCACCAGTAGACCCCCATCCCCTCTCAAAAGATACATCAAAACTCTCGGCTCACTCCCTTGGACGCACTGGCAGGCTCTCACCTCAGTGGTTAGGAATGCCTGAGCTACCCTAACCCTCGCCATGAGTATGCCGGTACCGCACAATAGGTTCGTACTCTGACGAAGAACTGGAGACCACGATCCTCCGCCTGCGGTAGGTCCTCAGGTACTGCTCGGTCGTCCTACGCTGGCCTCGGTAGATGTAACCTCTCCTGCTGGTCACGATCGAAGACTGGGGTCCTACCCACCTGCATCGGAGATCGCCACATCCATGGGAAAGGTAGAACCTGGTACACGCGGTAGGGGCCGATGATATCCACATAAGGAGGCATGCCACTCCGAAAGATCAGACTAACGGGTCCTATGTACACCACCGAAAAGGTAGAGGGGTCTACCCGCCATCCCCTCTCATCATGGTACACGATCTCAATATCGCCCAGCACCGACATCCGCAGTGCCCCCATGAGGAACGGGTGAAGCCTCGGGTCCATGCTGAATCTCCGCTGGTTCGTTTTCTTCAAACGATCACATAACAGACACGAAGGAAAAACAGAAGGGAGATAAGAAATACAGCGCATCATAAAGTCGGAAAACAGTAGTAATGCAGTAAACACAACAGGTAGCAGGTAGCAAATATCTCAAATATCACAGTTACAGCATACTAACAAATGTCTCTCAAGACAACAGATGCAACAAGCATTCTTCTCCATAAGTTTCACACTCAGATCAATCCTCTAGTTCGGGATACTAATCTCATGTAGCATGTTGGCCGAAAAATGCTTTTCTGCATGTTCCCAACTAGAACGGTTCCACACCCGAACTAGTCCACACCGAAACAGGTTCTGTGTCGGAACAAAGTTAGCTTGTCCAAGAAACCAAACCGCTCACTGTGACCAATAAGAGTGCATCCCCCTTCCACACTGGAACTGGGGTATCACACCCCGATTTTCGAGTTTTCCTAATTATTCAGTATTTATGAACTTATATTTTATTCATGGCCTTAGAAATGGCAATAAAATATTCTGACAAGATAGGAATGTCCTACATAACCATAGGAAGCCATGGTTAAGTTTCGGGTGAAAGCTCAAACGGAGCCCGGTCTGCGTTTTTCACGGATAGTAGTCTTTTTCTACTATCAAGACCTAATTTCGACTTGTGAACGAAACAGTTAGGTTTTATATTTTATTTCCAATAATATTGGTTATTTTGAAAATATGCAAAATAAATAAGTCGTCCTACGACTTTCTTGGGCGAAAACCTAAATCGGGTGAAGAACGGAGCTGAATACGAGATTTCAGTGAACCGCTACGGATAAGGTTGAAGTCACATGGTGTGCTATGACTCATCAGTGACTCATCAGTGTAATGATTACGTTTAGAAAATATCTGGACGTGAAATGACTAAAATGCCCTTGGCCCTTTTCATAATTACCATTTGCCCTTGAATGAAAAGACCGTTTTGCCCTTGAGAATTTATGGAATAACCATTCTGACCCTGTGACTCACCATGTCATCATTACCTTTCTAGAAATATCTAGATATTTATAAGGGAAATGACCAAAATGCCCCTAGTCTTTGAAGGAATTACCAAATTACCCTTTTGGTTATTTACAAGTTTGCCATGACATCAATATATATATTTCTCTCTTTCTCTCTCTTGGCCATTTCGGAAAGCTCTCTTTCTCTCTCTTCTCTCTCTTGTTTTTCATCTTCTCTCACTTGTTCTTCATGTTCTTCATGAGTTCTTGAGTGTTCATCAAAAGTTCTTCACAAAAACCTTAGTTTGATCTTCAAAAGTTGAAGTTTTTGAGTGAAAACTTGTTTCTTCTTCACTAATCTTTGATCCTAGGAGGTATGATCCTCATCTTAACTCTCTCAATGTCTCTATTTCATCTCTTGATTCATTTGATTCATGAAGATCCAAGTTTAGATCTAGAACTTTGAAAATCCATAGAAAATTGTAGAAAAATCCTATGATCATGAAACCAATTTCTATGAACCTATCATGATGTGTACTTTGAGTATCTAGAATCATGAACCCAAAATAAATTTTCTCCCTATTCTTCCATGGGAGGGCCGAATCCTATTAATGATGAAAGGATGGGTTTTGTCGCAATTTTTGGCTATATAGCACTTGTTCTAACTTACTTGATGTCTTTGAACCCTAAACCCAAGAGCAAAACATCAACCAAAGCTCCTAACCTATTTCTCCTCTTCATGGCTGAAACATATAGGGTGTAGAACCATGAGTTTTGTCTCAAATTTTTGGGTCATGAGACTTGATTTAGTGTTAATCATGCTTAAGGACCAACCATCCAAAAGTTTGGAACCAAATGAGATCCCTAGCTTTTTTATCCTTTCATGGCCGAACCCTATACCTTCTTGGGGAAGAAAACTTATGTTATAGACTGATGTTGCTTTGTTGTTTGAATTGAATTGTGTTTGATTGTTTTAGGCAACGCAAACGGAACCGGAGCCGGAGCCGAGAACCGATCGAGTTTGCATTGAACTTCCTTTGTGAGGTAAAGGGAGGTAGTTCATTTTGAGTTTGGTAGCCTCATGGTATATGATTGATTAGTGTGTTATGATTGAATTAAGACTCGATGTATATGTATACTTATATCCTGGATTGATTGGATGTTAAGTGTTGTGCATAGTTGGTTATTTGATATAACTGTGGCATGGATGCCTTGGATGATATCTTATTGTGATATTGAACTGTTGATATATATATCTATACATATATTTATATCCTGGATGAGCATAGGACTGGCTATGTCTCGATAATTGTTAAAAGACTCGGAATCGAAATCAAAGTTTTGAAGACCGTGTTTTGAGAATCGAAAAGTGGTTTTTGGAAAACGTGTTACTTTTCAAGAAAAGTTAAGTTCCCGTTTGTAATGTATGTTCTTTTGAAAAGTATGTTCTTTTAAAAAAGTAGTTTTGTGAAAAGTCATGCAAAATGTGTTTTATTCTGTAATGTGTTTAAAAAGGGCGTGAAACCTTAGAAAATGGTTTTGTTTTCAAGAAAGGTGTTTTTCCCGGAAAATGTGGAAATGTTTTATTTCAAGAAAACAAAAGTGTATTTTGTTTTCCAAAGTTGTTTTGAGAAAGTTTGACCGAAAAGAAAAATGATGAACCTTTGAGATGAACCCAAACCTAGTGGCCGAGACGTCGGGGCTAGTGTTTTGTGGATTGAGTACTCGGACTTTGTGTCCTGTGTTTTTTATTTGAGTGGGCTTAATGCCTTTTTGAAACGAGTCGTGGACTTTATGTCTCGACATTTGAAAGAATAAATGTGGATTGAGCACTCGGACTTCGTGTCCTGTGTTTTTGATTTGAATGGGCTTAATGCCTTTTTGAAACGAGTCGTGGACTTTATGTCTCGACATTTCAAAGAATGAACGCAAAGAAAACAGAAAACTTTTTGTGTACATGCATGAACCGGCAGACGTGCCATTTGAAACCGAGCTACAACTCTAGTAGTTGAGAATGGAACCGGTTAAGACCACTAGGTCTGTAGGGGCATTCTGTGTTCGAGATCCCACAAGTGGCCGGTGGCGTAGCAACCCAGTGCCGTGGTATCGGCTGCCAAACACGAATGAACTCGATCAGGGACTGGACTATTCAGGATATGGTTATGATGTGGTACCCTGGAACAATTGTTGTTCGGACCTAAATAGAGAGGCCGACTCATGAGAACAATTGTGTTACGGGTGTTACTACGGCCTATCGCTCGATGTTGGGAAGTTAGAATCTCCGGAGTACATGAATTAGAAAGATGATATTGAAGTCTCATGCATTATTATAAATCATGATTGTGTTTGAGATATTATATTGTGTTGTATAGATAACTGTTCATATGACTGTATTTATGCTGTTTGTCGCCTGTGCGGCTATCGTGATAAACTTATTATATAAGTATCTCACCTTTGCCTGTACATGTTGGACACCTGGTTGTGTTTTTGGAACACATGTACAGATGTTGATCATAGGTTCCCGCGGAGACGTGAGGACTCGGATGATGGAGCGTTCTGATGAAGTTAACGTTGGGTTGTATCCCAATGGCTACTTTTAGCCGACCAGCTTAGGAGTCTTTTATTTTGAGCAGTCTTATGTTATATTACTGCACATATGTTGAAATTATTTCTAAATCTGTAATATGTTATATATTAGACCAGGTTTTATGTTATGTTTACGTTTTTATGAACAGAGAATATTAACGTGTGATATGAAGCTTATTCCTTCATCTTGAGCTTGTATTGCCTATGCATGCAGAAAATTTTTAGAACCGCGTTTTCGAACGTAGCTACTTAATTAAAGTATTTTCCGAAAGCAACCAACTTTTTTTTATTGTCTTGATTTATTTCCGCATGAGAGTCCGAGTATGTAGCACCCGCGAGGGGGGTGTTACATTAGTGGTATCAGAGCTGGTCGAGTCTTTCGGGAATCCTTGGGAAGTGATTCTGTTATGTTTATGTTGTGTGATCTCTGTGAACCTTGTTTGAATTGTTTCTCTGTTGAAGCAATGTGTGTTGACACACTAGAACACTATTAATTAAGGTATGATTGGTCTGCCTTGTGAGGGAAACATGAATCTTAGAGGTGGTCGTGGTGGAGGTTGCGGCACTGCTGACAACAATGTTGATGACAACAACATCAATCGATCTTGTCCAGGCAATGGTTGGTATGGCGGCTGCTGTTGCTGAACAGACAGCTACGATGGCTCAACAGAGTCAACAGAACCAACAAAGAGCTGATCTTGCTGCTCTTAATCCACCGCAGTTTCATGGGGACTGGAAGTGCGAGAGATTTGAAGAAGGTTTGCGCTTCGGGATCAAGGAGTTAGTGTTACCACTGGAGATCCGTACCTTCGGACAAGGAAGGGAGCACAAGAGTACTGCAGGAGGGCCGTCTAGGTCCAGGAACCCAAACCAGTACCAAAACCAGAAAGGGAAGCAGTCCCAGACTAAGCCATATTCCCGACCTCAAGGGAATGGTCGGAAACAGCAACCTTATCGTTCTGTCGCTTCTACTTACAGTGGAGGGAGTGGAAACGACCAGAACCAAAGCCAAATCCGGAGATGTTGCAAATATGGGAAACATGAACATCAAGCTAACAACTGCGAGCTGGAAGGAGTTCTATGTTTCCGATGCGGGAAGATAGGACATTTCATGAGGGAGTACCCTACACCAAAAACCAAGCCGACTGTCAACAATGTTCGAACTGCTAGACCCACAGCGAGGGGAAGGGTTTATACCATGACTGGCGCTGATGCCTCCAAATCTGATGACCTCATACAAGGTAGTTGCATCATAGCTGGTAATCTCCTAACTGTACTATTTGATTCAGGTGCTATGCATTCGTTTATCTCTTTGGACTGTGTGAGGCGTTTGGACTTGCCTGTTTCTCCGTTGTCTTTTGATTTTATTGTCACTACTCCAACTGCCAAACCTGTTACTGTCAATACAGTATGTTTGAACTGTCCTATTATTGTTCATGATAGGAACTTCCTTGTTGACTTAATATGTTTGCCTTTGACTCAATTGGATGTGATCCTAGGCATGGATTGGTTATTTTCAAACCATATCCTTTTAGACTGTGCACATAGAACCTTAGTTTTTCCTGACCCTGAGATTTCTGGATTTTTAACTGCCAACCAAGTAAGAGCTTCTTGGAAAGAAGGAGATCAGGGATACATGCTTCTATCCTGTTTAGAAATCAAGAGGGACGCTGTCTTGAGCGATGTGCCGGTTGTGAAAGATTTTCTGGAAGTTTTTCCAGAGGACGTACCAGGTTTGCCACCTGTGAGGGACATCGAGTTTGTGATCGACTTAGTTCCAAGATTCGGTCCGATCTCTATAGCCCCTTATAGGATGTCACCTATGGAGTTAGCCGAGCTGAAGACTCAACTAGGAGTTAGCCGAGCTGAAGACTCAACTAGAGGATCTGATGTCTAAACGGTTTGTGAAGCCAAGTGTGTCCCCGTGGGGAGCACCAGTGTTGTTGGTGAAGAAGAAAGACGGGAGTTCTAGACTCTGTGCAGGTTACCGTCAACTGAACAAGATTACGATCAAGAACAAGTATCCTCTACCCCGCATAGATGACTTAATGGATCAACTTCAGGGAGCCTCTATCTTTTCAAAGATTGATCTGAGATCCGGTTATCACCAGATTAGAGTAAAGAACGAGGATGTACCCAAGACTGCATTCAGGACGCGTTATGGTCACTACGAGTACCTCGTGATGCCTTTCGGAGTGACGAATGCACCTGCTATCTTCATGGACTACATGAACCGGATTTTCCGTCCGTATCTGGATCAATTCGTTGTCGTGTTTATCGACGATATTCTCATCTACTCGAAAAGTTCCGAGGAGCATGAGGAACATCTACGACAAGTTTTGCAAATCCTTCACAAGGAAAAGCTGTAAGCAAAGCTACCCAAGTGCGAGTTTTGGCTGAATGAAGTCAAATTCTTAGGACACGTGATTTCGAAGGCAGGAATTGTCGTCGATCCTACAAAAGTAGAAGCAGTACTTTTATGGGAGAGACCCAAGACTGTGACAGAAATCCGCAGTTTCGTTGGACTAGCTGGTTACTACAGAAGGTTCATCGAAGGATTTTCAAGGATTGCTGCGCCGTTGACTCAGCTAACGAGGAAGGACCAACCGTTTATGTGGACTGACAAATGTGAGGAAAGTTTTCAGACGATGAAGGAACGTTTGACAACCTCACCAGTGTTAGTATTACCTAAACCAGACGAACCGTACGAAGTGTACTGTGATGCTTCGCATCAAGGATTAGGATGTGTGCTTATGCAACATCGGAAGGTTGTAGCGTATGCTTCAAGCCAGTTGATGACTCATGAGAGGAATTACCCGACGCACGACCTTGAGTTAGCTGCGAAAGATCCGGAGACACTACTTGTATGGATCAAAGTTTGATGTCTTCTGTAACACCCCGCTTTTCGAGTTTTCCTAATTATTCAGTATTTATGAACTTGTATTTTATTCAAGGCCTTAGAAATGGCAACAAAATATTCTGACCAGATAGGAATGTCCTACACAACCATAGGAAGCCATGGTTAAGTTTCGGGCGAAAGCTCAAACGGAGCCCGGTCTGCGTTTTTCACGGATAGTAGTCTTTTTCTACTATCGAGACCTAATTCTGACTCGTGAACGAAACAGTTAGGTTTTATATTTTATTTCCAAAGATATTGGTTATTTTGAAAATATTCAAAATAAATAAGTCGTCCTACGACTTTCTTGGGCGAAAACCTAAATCGGGTGAAGAACGGAGCTGAATACGAGATTTCAGTGACCCGCTACGGATAAGGTTGAAGTCACATGGTGTGCTATGACTCATCAGTGACTCATCAGTGTAATGATTACGTTTAGAAAATATCTGGACGTAAAATGACTAAAATGCCCTTGACCCTTTTCATAATTACCATTTGCCCTTGAATGAAAAGACCGTTTTGCCCTTGAGAATTTATGGAATAACCATTATGACCCTGTGACTCACCATGTCATCATTACCTTTCTAGAAATATCTAGATATTTATAAGGGAAATGACCAAAATGCCCCTAGTCTTTGAAGGAATTACCAAATTACCCTTTTGGTTATTTACAGGTTTGCCATGACATCAATTATATATATTTCTCTCTTTCTCTCTCTTGGCCATTTCAGCCACACTCTCTCTCTCTTCTTTCTCTCACTTGTTTATCCAAATTCATAGAGTTCTTGAAGTTCTTCATGTGTTCTTCATAAGCTATTCACAAAAACCCTAGTTTGATCTTCAAAAGTTGAAGTTTTTGAGTGAAAACTTGTTTCTTCTTCACTAATCTTTGATCCTAGGAGGTATGATCCTCATCTTAACTCTCTCAATCTCTCTATTTCATCTCTTGAATCATTTGATTCATGAAGATCCAAGTTTAGATCTAGAACTTTGAAAATCCATAGAAAATGGTAGAAAAATACTATGATCATGAAACCAATTTCTATGAAACCACCATATGTGTACTTTGAGTGTCTAGAAGCATGAACCCAAAAGAAATTTTCTCCCTATTCTTCAATGGGAGGGCCGAATCCTATTAATGGTGCAAGGATGGGTTTTGTTGCAATTTTTGGCTATACAACACTTGTTCTAGCTTACTTGATGTCTTTGAACCCTAAACCCAAGACCAAAACATCAACCAAAGCTCCTAGCCTATTTCTCCTCTTCATGGCCGAAACATATAGGGTGTAGAACCATGAGTTTTGTCTCAAATTTTTGGGTCATGAGACTTGATTTAGTGTTAATCATGCTTAAGGACCAACCATCCAAAAGTTTGGAACCAAATGAGATCCCTAGCCTTTTTATCCTTTCATGGACGAACCCTATACCTTCTTAGGGAAGAAAACTTATGTTTTTGATTGATGTTGCTTTGTTGTTTGAATTAAATTGTGTTTGATTGTTTTAGGCGACGCGAACGGAACCGGAGCCGGAACCGAGAACCGATCTAGTTTGGAGTGAACACCTTTGTGAGGTAAAGGGAGGTAGTTCATTTTGAGTTTGGTAGCCTCATGGCATATGATTGAGTAGTGTGTTATTATTGAATTAAGACTTGATGTATATGTATACTTATATCCTGGATTGATTGGATGTTAAGTGTTATGCATAGTTGGTTATTTGATGTAACTGTGGCATGGATGCCTTGGATGATATCTTATTGTGATATTGAACTGTTGATATATATATATATATCTATACATATATTTATATCCTAGATGAGCATAGGACTGGCTATGTCTCGATAATTGTTAAAAGACTCGGAATCGAAAACAAAGTTTTGAAAAACGCGTTTTGAAATTAAAAGTGGCTTTTGGAAAACGTGTTGCTTTTCAAGAAAAGTTAAGTTCCCTTTTGAAATGTATGTTCTTTTGAAAAGTATGTTCTTTTGGAAAAGTATGTTCTTTTGAAATGTATGTTCTTTTGAAAAGTATGTTCTTTTGGAAAAGTATGTTCTTTTGAAAAGTATGTTCTTTTGAAATGTATGTTTTTTTGAAAAGTATGTTCTTTTAAAAAGTGGCTTTGTAAAAAGTCGTGCAAAATGCGTTTTATTCTGTAAAGTGTTTAAAAAGGGCGTGAAACCTTAGAAAACAGTTTTGTTTTCAAGATAGGTGTTTTTCCAGGAAATTGTGGAAATGCTTTAGTTCAAGAAAACAAAAGTGTATTTTGTTTTCCAAAGTTGTTTTGAGAAAGTTTGACCTAAAAGAAAAATGATGAAACTTTGAGACGAACCCAAACCTAGTGGCCGAGACGTCGGGGCTAGTGTTTTGTGGATTGAGCACTCGGACTTTGTGCCCTGTGTTTTTGATTTGAGTGGGCTTAATGCCTTTTTGAAACGAGTCGTGGACTTTATGTCTCGACATTTGAATGATTTGAGTGCGCTTAATGCCTTTTTGAAACGAGTCGTGGACTTTATGTCTCGACATTTGAATGATTTGAGTGGGCTTAATGCCTTTTTGAAACGAGTCGTGGACTTTATGTCTCGACATTTGAAAGAATGAACGCAAAGAAAACAGAAAACTTTCTGTGTACATGCATGAACCGGCAGACGTGCCATTTGAAACCGAGCTACAACTCTAGTAGTTGAGAATGGAACCGGTTAAGACCACTAGGTCTGTAGGGGCATTATGTGTTCGAGATCCCACAAGTGGCCGGTGGCGTTGCAACCCCGTGCCGTGGTATCGGCTGCCAAACACGAATGAACTTGATCAGGGACTGGACTATTCAGGATATGGTTATGACGTGGTACCCTGGAACAATTGTTGTTCGGACCTAAATAGAGAGGCCGACTCATGAGAACAATTGTGTTACGGGTGTTACTACGGCCTATCGCTCGATGTTGGGAAGTTAGAATCTCCGGAGTACATGAATTAGAAAGATGATATTGAAGTCTCATGCATTCTTATAATTTATGATTGTGTTTGAGATGTTGTACTGTATTATATAAATAACTGTTCATATAACTGTATTTATGCTATTTGTTGCCTATGTGGCTATCATGATAAACTTATTATATGAGTATCTCACCTTTGCCTGTACATGTTGGACACCCTGTTGTGTTTTTGGAACACATGTACAGATGTTGTTCATAGGTCCCGGCGGAGACGTGAGGACTCGGATGACGGAGCGTTCTGATGAAGTTGACGTTGGGTTGTACCCCAATGGCTACTTTTAGCCGACCAGCTTAGGAGTCTTTTATTTTTAGCAGTCTTATATTATATTACTGCACACATGTTGATATTATTTCTAAATCTGTAATATGTTATATATTAGACCAGGTTTTATGTTATGTTATGTTTACGTTTTTATGAACATAGAATATCAACGTGTGATATGAAGCTTATTCCTTCATCTTGAGCTTGTATTGCCTATGCACGCAGAAAATTTTTAGAACCGCGTTTTCGAACGTAGCTACTTAATTAAAGTATTTTCCGAAAGCAACCAACTCTTTATTTTCTTGATTTATTTCTGCATTAGAGTCCGAGTATGTAGCACCCGCGAGGGGGGTGTTACATTAGTGGTATCAGAGCTGGTCGAGTCTTTCGGGAACCCTTGGGAAGTGAGTCTGTTATGTTTGTGTTGTGTGATCTCTGTGTTAACCTTGTTTGAATTGTTTCTCTGTTGAAGCAATGTGTGTTAACACACTAGAACACTGTTACTTGACACACTAGTACTTAACGCACAAATTTATGTTTCCTTATTAAGGTATGATTGGTCTGCCTTGTACGGAAACATGAATCTTAGAGGTGGTCGTGATGGAGGTTGCGGCACTGCTGACAGCAATGTTGATGACAACAACATCAATCGAGCTATCCAGGCCATGGCTGGTATGGCGGCTGCTATTGCTCAACAGACAGCTACGATGGCTCAACAAAATCAACAGAAGCAACAAGGAGCTGATCTTGCTGCTCATAATCCACCGCAGTTTCATGGGGACTGGAAGTGCGAGAGATTTGAAGGAGGTTTGCGCTTCGGGATCAAGGAGTCAGTGTTACCGCTGGAGATCTGTACCTTCGAACAAGGAAGGGAGAACAAGAGTACTGCAGGAGGGCCGTCTAGGTCCAGGAACCCAAACCAGTACCAGAATCAGAAAGGGGAGCAGTCCCAAACGAAGCCATATTCCCGACCTCAAGGGAATGGTCAGAAACAACAACCTTATCGTTTTGTCGCTTCTACTTACAGTGGAGGGAGTGGTAACGACCAGAACCAAGGCCAAATCCGGAGATGTTTCAAATGTGGGAAACACGGACAACAAGCTAACAACTGCGAGCTGGAAGGAGTTCTATGTTTCCGATGCGAGAAGATAGGACATTTCATGAGGGAGTGCCCTACACCAAAACCCGAGCCGACTCTCAACAATGTTCGAACTGCTAGACCCACAGCAAGGGGAAGGGTTTATACCATGACTGGCGTTGATGCTTCGGATGATCGCATGCAAGGTAGTGGCATCATAGCTGGTAATCTCCTAACGGAACTATTCCATTCAGGTGCAACGCATTCATTATCTCTTTGGATTGTGTGAGACAATTAGACTTGCCTGTTTCTCCGTTGTCTTTTGATTTGATTGTCACAACTCCAACAGCTAAGCCTGTTACTGTTAATACAGTATGTTTGAACTGTCCTATTACTGTTCATGATAGGAACTTCCTTGTTGACTTAATATGTTTGCCTTTGACTCAATTGGATGTGATCCTAGGCATGGATTGGTTATTTTCCAACCATATCCTTTTAGACTGTGCACATAGAACCTTAGTCTTCGTGACCCTGAGATTTCTGGATTTATAACTGCCAACCAAGTAAGAGCTTCTTTGAAAGAAGGAGATCAGGGATACATGCTTCTATCCTATTTAGAAATCGAGAGGGATGTCATCTTGAGCGATGTGCCGGTTGTGAAAGATTTTCCGAAAGTTTTTCCCGAGGAAGTTCCAGGTTTGCCACCTATGAGAGAGATCGAGTTTTCGATTAATCTAGTTCCCGGATCCGATCCGATCTGTATAGCTCCATATAGGATGTCACCCACGGAATTAGCCGAGCTGAAGAGGATCTGATGTCTAAACGGTTTGTGAGGCCAAGTGTGTCCCCGTGGGGAGCACCAGTGTTGTTGGTGAAGAAGAATCAACTGAACAAGATTACGATCAAGAACAAGTATCCTCTACCCCGCATAGATGATTTGATGGATCAACTGCATGGAGCCTCTGTCTTTTCAAAGATTGATCTGAGATTCGGTTATCACCAGATCAGAGTAAAGAACAAGGATGTACCTAAGACTGCTTTCAGGACTCGTTATGGTCACTACGAGTACCTCGTGATGCCTTTCGGAGTGACGAACGCACCTGCTATCTTCATGGACTACATGAACCGGATGTTTCGTCCATATCTGGATCAGTTCGTTGTCGTGTTTATCGACGATATTCTCATCTACTCGAAAAGTTCCGAGGAGCTTGAGGAACATCTACGACAAGTTTTGCAGATCCTTCACAAGGAAAAGCTGTACGCAAAGCTACCCAAGTGCGAGTTTTGGCTGAATGAAGTCAAATTCTTAGGACATGTGATTTCGAAGGCAGGAATTGCCGTCGATCCTACAAAAGTAGAAGCAGTACTTTTATGGGAGAGACCCAAGACTGTGACAAAAATCCACAGTTTCGTTGGACTAGCTGGTTACTACAGAAGGTTCATCGAAGGATTTTCAAGGATTGTTGCGCCGTTGACTCAGCTAACGAGGAAGGACCAACCGTTTAGTGGACTGCCAAATGTGAGGAAAGTTTTCAGACGATGAAGGAACGTTTGACAACCTCACCAGTGTTAGTACTACCTAAGCCAGCCGAACCGTATGAAGTGCACTGTGATGCTTCGCATCAAGGATTAGGATGTGTACTTATGCAACATCGGAAGGTTGTAGCGTATGCTTAAGCCAGTTGATGACTCATGAGAGGAATTACCCGACGCACGACCTTGAGCTAGCTGCTGTGGTTTTTGCTCTGAAGATCTGGAGACACTACTTGTATGGATCAAAGTTTGATGTCTTCAGCGACCACAAAAGTTTGAAGTACCTGTTCGATCAGAAGGAACTTAACATGAGGCAGAGACGTTGGACGGAGTTTCTTAAGGACTACGACTTCACCTTGCTATACCACCCTGGAAAAGCAAATGTCGTTGTAGACGTTCTGAGTCGGAAGACCCTGCATATCTCTGCAATGATGGTTAAAGAGCTAGGATTGATAGAACAGTTCCGTGATCTCAATCTGGCTGTGGAAGTGAACCACGAGAGGATTTGTTTGGGAATGATTAAGGTATCTAGTGGACTGATGGAGACAATCCGTGGACAACAAGCAACTGATGAGTACCTCCAAGAGAAAAAGGAGTTACTGGGACAAGAGAAAGCTGCAAAGTTCAGTTTGGGAACTGATGACATCTTGAGATACAATGGACGAGTTTGGGTACCGAGCAACCCAGAGATGAGGAAAATGATTCTGGATGAACCTTTGTACGCACACTCCTGCATAACCCTCAATGTATTAGAAATTTGAGTGGATTGGTTTAAAAGTAACCTTTGGCCTAAACTTTTTCATGTCGTTCTATCGAAAGATTTGTCATGACTATTCCTTGAGTTGTAACACAGACGAATTCCTGATACTGAAAGATGAAACTTAGTCGAATCACTTTTACTCTTGGTAACTGTGATCCAGTCTGAAACTTTTGCCAGACTGTTTACCTTTCGATTCCCTGATTTGTTGGAGAATTCTTATGAAAGAAGGGACTTTATTAGAGTCATGGTTGTAAACATGTATTAGCTATGCATTTTTACACTCACGAACCTACTGAAAAATCTTTTTACATATTGGATATTCCTGTACTCGTTTCCGAGAGATAAAATCCTTCTATATACTTTCCTGTGCGAGTAAGACCAAGAAAATTTCTTCTGTCGGAAGATTTCTCCCTTAATCTTCGAGGGCCAAGTAGTGACCAAATCCAACTGTGTGCCCTCAACTCAAGTGGACGAGCAAGAAGACGTTTCAATCTTTGAAGGACTGGATGGCAGTAAGTGTATTACTCTAACTATGAACATCCTATCAGCAGGATAGACGAGAAGAGTTAGGCGTTCTGTTAAAGTTTGGCATAGTGGATGAGATGTGGAACCTGGGGGATCAAGAGGGTCCTGTCAAGTTTTGAGTCGCGAAATTTCGAGGACGAAATTTTTTTTAGAGGGGTAGTAATGTAACACCCCGCTTTTCGAGTTTTCCTAATTATTCAGTATTTATGAACTTGTATTTTATTCAAGGCCTTAGAAATGGCAATAAAATATTCTGACCAGATAGGAATGTCCTACACAACCATAGGAAGCCATGGTTAAGTTTCGGGCGAAAGCTCAAACGGAGCCCGGTCTGCGTTTTTCACGGATAGTAGTCTTTTTCTACTATCGAGACCTAATTCTGACTCGTGAACGAAACAGTTAGGTTTTATATTTTATTTCCAACGATATTGGTTATTTTGAAAATATTCAAAATAAATAAGTCGTCCTACGACTTTCTTGGGCGAAAACCTAAATCGAGTGAAGAACGGAGCTGAATACGAGATTTCAGTGACCCGCTACGGATAAGGTTGAAGTCACATGGTGTGCTATGACTCATCAGTGTAATGATTACGTTTAGAAAATATCTGGACGTAAAATGACTAAAATGCCCTTGACCCTTTTCATAATTACCATTTGCCCTTGAATGAAAAGACCGTTTTGCCCTTGAGAATTTATGGAATAACCATTATGACCCTGTGACTCACCATGTCATCATTACCTTTCTAGAAATATCTAGATATTTATAAGGGAAATGACCAAAATGCCCCTAATCTTTGAAGGAATTACCAAATTACCCTTTTGGTTATTTACAAGTTTGCCATGACATCAATTATATATATTTCTCTCTTTCTCTCTCTTGGCCATTTCGACCACACTCTCTCTCTCTTCTTTCTCTCACTTGTTTATCCAAATTCATAGAGTTCTTGAAGTTCTTCATGTGTTCTTCATAAGCTCTTCACAAAAACCCTAGTTTGATCTTCAAAAGTTGAAGTTTTTGAGTGAAAACTTGTTTCTTCTTCAC
Source organism: Ammopiptanthus mongolicus (assembly GCA_039655645.1). Taxonomy (NCBI): domain Eukaryota; kingdom Viridiplantae; phylum Streptophyta; class Magnoliopsida; order Fabales; family Fabaceae; genus Ammopiptanthus; species Ammopiptanthus mongolicus. Next base: position 31,507,268 of record CM077344.1, read on the forward strand.
TTGTAACACCCCGATTTTCGAGTTTTTCTTTTAATCAGTATTTATGAACTTATATTTTATTCGAGGTCTTAGAAAGGGATATAAGATATTCCGAGACCATAATCATGCTCACCGATATCGTAGGAAGCTACGATTAAGTTTTGAGTCGAAAACTCAAACGGAGCCCGGTCTGCGTTTTTACACTGACAGTATGATTTTACTGCTCAAAAGACCTCAGATGGACCTGTGAACGAGACAGTAAGTCTTAGAATTCGATTCTCTACGTTTTGGTTAAATTTCGCAAAAATTTCAAAAAAATCATTTCCTGACCTCCGTTCGAGCGAAATCTTCAATTGGGTGGAGAACGGAGCCGCGTATGGACTTTCCAGGACCCGACAACGAATAATATTGATATCACATCATGTCAACTCACTTGGGAGAGCATGCCAGAGTCGTCATGACGATCGGGAATTTCAGGACGCGAAATTACCAAAATACCCCTAACTTAAGTCTTTTCACCTTTTACCATTTTACCCTTTGAACCAAATGACCTTTTTACCCTTAATGAACTCTTTAGAAGGCTGGAACAGCCCTCTCAGCCCCTCATTCCACGCAGCCCAGCCCCTCAAGAACACCAAGAACACTTCATCTTCCTTAGAGAAAAAACCTCCATTGAATCCTTGAGAAAACCTTGAAAGCTTGTTGAAATCACTTGATTTCTTGACCAATCTTCATCCATTTTAAGGTAAGATCACTTATATGGTCTCATATCTTCTTGAATCTCTTTCAATATCAAGATCAATTTCATGAAACTCATTCTTAGATCCAAAACTTTGAAAATCCATAGTAAATTGTAGGAAAATCCTTTTGAGGTGAAACCAAGTTCTTTGAACTCACCTCATCACCCTCTATCTAAACCCAAGAGCTCATGATCCAAGCCTCATCCTAGCTCTAAAACCCCAAAGTGGCCAAAACCTAAGAGTGATGATGAATAGTGCTTTTCATCAAATTTTGATTTCTAACTCTTGATTCCATCCTTAGCTTTCCTAGAGTCCTTGAATCCAAGTGATGGAAAACCAAATCAATTCCTAGCCTAGATTGCCCTTTATGGCCGAGAGCTTCATGGGGAAAATCCATGAGTGTTGTTTCACATTTTTGAGTCATAGGACTTGAAATAGTGTTAACTAAGTTCATGAACCAACCATCCAAAAGTTTGGAACCAAATGAGATCCCTAACCCTTTTTACCTTTCATGGCCGAACCCTATACCTTTTAGGGGAAGGAAAACTTGTGTTCTTATGTTATAGATTGATGTTGAATTGTTGTTTGAATTGAATTGTGTTTGATTGTTTTAGGCGACGCAAACGAAACCGGAGCCAGAGCCGAGAATCGATCAAGTTTGGACTAAGCAAATTTGAGAGGTAAAGGGAGGTAGTCATTTAAGTTTGAGTACCTTCATAGTGCATGTTTGATATATGTGTTATGATGTCTTGAGTGATGATTTAGAGATGAGTTTGAATGATGTATATGTATACTTATATCCTGGATTGATTGGATGTTAAATGTTGTGCATAATTGTCTATTTGATAATTTGTGGCATGGATGCCTTTGTTGATATTATGATGATGATTATGGATTGTTGATGTCTATATATATATTTATACCCTGGATGAGCATAGGACTGGCTATGTCTCGATAATTTATTAAAAGACTCGAAATCCTAAATCTATGTTTTGAAAACCGTGTTTTTAAATCAAAAAGTGATTTTTGGGAAAACGTGTTGCTTTTTCAAGAAAAGTGGTCTTTCTTGTTGAAAAGTATTTTTGTTTTGAAAAGTAAAGTGGTTTTGTGAAAAGTCGCGCAAATCGTGTTTTATTTCGGTAAAGCGTTTTAAAAAGACGTGAAACCTTAGAAAACGGTTTTTGTTTTCAAGAAAGGTGTTTTTCACGGAAAAACGTTCTCTTGATCAAAAAGGATGTTTTGTTTCAACAAAACCAAAGTATGTTCTGTTTCCTAAAGTGTTTTGAGAAAATGAAACCAAAGGAAAAATGATGAAACTTTGAGACGAACCCGAACCTAGTGGCCGAGACGTCGGGGCTAGTGTTTTGTGGATGGAGCACTCGGACTTCGTGTCCTGTGTTTTTGATTTGAGTGGGCTTAATGCCTTTTTGAAACGAGTCGTGGACTTTATGTCTCGACATTTGAAAGAATGAACGCAAAGAAAACAGAAAACTTTCTGTGTACATGCATGAACCGGCAGACGTGCCATTTGAAACCGAGCTACAACTCTAGTAGTTGAGAATAAAATCAGTCATGACCACTAGGTCTATAGGGGCATTCTGTGTTCGAGATCCCACAAGTGGCCGGTGGTGTAGCAACCCCGTGCCGTGGTAAATCGGCTGCCAAACACGAATGAACTCGATCAGAGACTGGCGTATTCAGGATACGGTTATGACGTGGTACCCTGGAACAATTGGAGTTCGGACCTAAATAGAGAGGCCGACTCATGAGAACAATTGTGTTACGGGTGTTACTACGGCCTATCGCTCGATGTTGGGAAGTTAGAATCTCCGGAGTACATGAATTAGAAAGATGATATTGAAGTCTCATGCATTATTATAACTGATGATAGTGTTTGGGATGTTGTATTGTATTATATAAATAACTGTTCATATAACTGTATTTATTTGTGGATGTTTATACTGCTGTTTGTCGCTTGTGCGGCTATCGTGATAACTTTATATGAGTATCTCACCTTTGCCTGTACATGTTGGACACCTTGTTGTGTTTTTGGAACACATGTACAGATGTTGGTCATAGGTCCCCGCGGAGACGTGAGGGCTCGGACGATGGAAACTTTTGAAGGAGCCGACGTTGGGTTGTACCCCAATGGCTACTTTTAGCCGACCAGCTTAGGAGTCTTTTGTTTTTGAGCAGGCTTATATTTTATTACTGCATATATGTCGCAATTACTTTCTAAGTCTGTAATATGATATATTTATTAAACCAGGGTTTACGTTATGTTTATGTTTTATGAACAATGAATATCAATGTGTGATATGAAATTTATTTCTTCGTCTTGAGTTGTTTGCCTATGCATGTAGAAAATTTTCAGAACCGCGTTTTCAAACGTAGCTACTTAATTAAAGTATTTTCCGAAAGCAACCAGCGTTTTATTTTCTTGTTTTATTCCGCATTAGAGTCCGTGTATGTAGCACCCGCGAGGGGGGTGTTACATCACTAATCTTTGATCCTAGGAGGTATGATCCTCATCTTAACTCTCTCAATCTCTCTATTTCATCTCTTGAATCATTTGATTCATGAAGATCCAAGTTTAGATCTAGAACTTTGAAAATCCATAGAAAATAGTAGAAAAATCCTATGATCATGAAACCAATTTCTATGAAACCACCATGATGTGTACTTTGAGTGTCTAGAAGCATGAACCCAAAAGAAATTTTCTCCCTATTCTTACATGGGAGGGCCGAATCCTATTAATGGTGCAAGGATGGGTTTTGTTGCAATTTTTGGCTATACAACACTTGTTCTAGCTTACTTGATGTCTTTGAACCCTAAACCCAAGAGCAAAACATCAACCAAAGCTCCTAAACTATTTCTCCTCTTCATGGCCGAAACATATAGGGTGTAGAACCATGAGTTTTGTCTCAAATTTTTGGGTCATGAGACTTGATTTAGTGTTAATCATGCTTAAGGACCAACCATCCAAAAGTTTGGAACCAAATGAGATCCCTAGCCTTTTTATCCTTTCATGGCCGAACCCTATACCTTCTTGGGGAAGAAAACTTATGTTTTGATTGATGTTGCTTTGTTGTTTGAATTAAATTGTGTTTGATTGTTTTAGGCGACGCGAACGGAACCGGAGCCGGAACCGAGAACCGATCTAGTTTGGAATGAACACCTTTGTGAGGTAAAGGGAGGTAGTTCATTTTGAGTTTGGTAGCCTCATGGCATATGATTGAGTAGTGTGTTATTATTGAATTAAGACTTGATGTATATGTATACTTATATCCTGGATTGATTGGATGTTAAGTGTTATGCATAGTTGGTTATTTGATATAACTGTGGCATGGATGCCTTGGATGATATCTTATTGTGATATTGAACTGTTGATATATATATATCTATACATATATTTATATCCTAGATGAGCATAGGACTGGCTATGTCTCGATAATTGTTAAAAGACTCGGAATCGAAAACAAAGTTTTGAAAAACGCGTTTTGAAATTAAAAGTGGCTTTTGGAAAACGTGTTGCTTTTCAAGAAAAGTTAAGTTCCCTTTTGAAATGTATGTTCTTTTGAAAAGTATGTTCTTTTGAAATGTATGTTCTTTTGAAAAGTATGTTCTTTTGAAATGTATTTTTTTTTTTGAAAAGTATGTTCTTTTAAAAAGTGGCTTTGTAAAAAGTCGTCCAAAATGTGTTTTATTCTGTAAAGTGTTTAAAAAGGGCGTGAAACCTTAGAAAACAGTTTTGTTTTCAAGAAAGGTGTTTTTCCAGGAAAATGTGGAAATGCTTTAGTTCAAGAAAACAAAAGTGTATTTTGTTTTCCAAAGTTGTTTTGAGAAAGTTTGACCGAAAAGAAAAATGATGAACCTTTGAGACGCACCCAAACCGAGTGGGCTTAATGCCTTTTTGAAACGAGTCGTGGACTTTATGTCTCGACATTTGAATGATTTGAGTGCGCTTAATGCCTTTTTGAAACGAGTCGTGGACTTTATGTCTCGACATTTGAATGATTTGAGTGGGCTTAATGCCTTTTTGAAACGAGTCGTGGACTTTATGTCTCGACATTTGAAAGAATGAACGCAAAGAAAACAGAAAACTTTCTGTGTACATGCATGAACCGGCAGACGTGCCATTTGAAACCGAGCTACAACTCTAGTAGTTGAGAATGGAACCGGTTAAGACCACTAGGTCTGTAGGGGCATTATGTGTTCGAGATCCCACAAGTGGCCGGTGGCGTTGCAACCCCGTGCCGTGGTATCGGCTGCCAAACACGAATGAACTCGATCAGGGACTGGACTATTCAGGATATGGTTATGACGTGGTACCCTGGAACAATTGTTGTTCGGACCTAAATAGAGAGGCCGACTCATGAGAACAATTGTGTTACGGGTGTTACTACGGCCTATCGCTCGATGTTGGGAAGTTAGAATCTCCGGAGTACATGAATTAGAAAGATGATATTGAAGTCTCATGCATTATTATAATTTATGATTGTGTTTGAGATGTTGTACTGTATTATATAAATAACTGTTCATATAACTGTATTTATGCTATTTGTTGCCTATGCGGCTATCATGATAAACTTATTATATGAGTATCTCACCTTTGCCTGTACATGTTGGACACCCTGTTGTGTTTTTGGAACACATGTACATATGTTATTCATAGGTCCCCGCGGAGACGTGAGGACTCGGATGACGGAGCGTTTTGATGAAGTTGACGTTGGGTTGTACCCCAATGGCTACTTTTAGCCGACCAACTTAGGAGTCTTTTATTTTTAGCAGTCTTATATTATATTACTGCACATATGTTGAAATTATTTCTAAATCTGTAATATGTTATATATTAGACCAGGTTTTATGTTATGTTATGTTTACGTTTTTATGAACATAGAATATCAACGTGTGATATGAAGCTTATTCCTTCATCTTGAGCTTGTATTGCCTATGCACGCAGAAAATTTTTAGAACCGCGTTTTCGAACGTAGCTACTTAATTAAAGTATTTTCCGAAAGCAACAACTCTTTATTTTCTTGATTTATTTCCGCATTAGAGTCCGAGTATGTAGCACCCGCGAGGGGGGTGTTACATCTTCAGCGACCACAAAAGTTTGAAGTACCTGTTCGATCAGAAGGAACTTAACATGAGGCAGAGACGTTGGACGGAGTTTCTTAAGGACTACGGCTTCACTTTGCTGTACCACCCTGGGAAAGCAAATGTCGTTGCAGACGCTCTGAGTTAAAGAGCTAGATTTGATAGAACAGTTTCATGATCTCAATCTGGCTGTGGAAGTGAACCACGAGAGGATTTGTTTGGGAATGATTAAGGTATCTGGTGGACTGATGGAGACAATCCGTGGACAACAAGCAACTGATGAGTACCTCCAAGAGAAAAAGGAGTTACTGGGACAAGAGAAAGCTACAAAGTTCAGTTCGGGAACTGATGACATCTTGAGATACAATGGACGAGTTTGTGTACAGAGCAACCCGGAGATGAGGGAAATGATTCTGGATGAACCTTTGTACTCACACTCCTGCGTATTAGAAATTTGAGTGGATGGGTTTAAAAGTAACCTTTGGCCTAAACTTTTTCATGTCATTCTATCGAAAGATTTGTTAGGACTATTCCTTGAGTTGTAACACAGACAAATTCCTGATACTGAAAGTTTCTTGATGAAACTTAGTCGAATCACTTTTACTATTGGTAACTGTGATCCAGTCTGAAACTTTTGCCAGACTGTTTACCTTTCGATTCCCTGATTTGTTGGAGAGTTCTTATGAAAGAAGGGACTTTATTAGAGTCATGGTTGTAAACATGTATTAGCTATGCATTTTTACACTCACGAACCTATTGAAGAATCTTTTTACATACTGGATATTCTTGTACTCGTTTCCAAGGGATAAAATCCTTCTATATACTTTCCTGTGAGAGTAAGACCAAGAAAATTTCTTCTGTCGGAAGATTTCTTCCTTAATCTTCGAGGGCCCAGTAGCGACCAAATCCAACTGTTTGCCCTCAACTCAAGTGGACGAGCAAGAAGATGTTTCGATCTTTGAAGGATTAGTTGGGAGTAAGTGTACTACTCTGACTACGAACACCCAGTCAGCAAGATAGACGAGAAGAGTTAGGCATTCTGTTAAAGTATGGTGTGGTGGATGAGATGTGGAACCTGGGGATTAAGGGGACCCTGTCAAGTTTGAGTCGCGAAATTTCGAGGACGAAATTTTTTTTTAGAGGGGTAGTAATGTAACACCCCGATTTTCGAGTTTTCCTAATTATTCAGTATTTATGAACTTATATTTTATTCAAGGCCTTAGAAATGGCAATAAAATATTCTGACCAGATAGGAATGTCCTACATAACCATAGGAAGCCATGGTTAAGTTTCGGGCGAAAGCTCAAACGGAGCCCCGTCTGCGTTTTTCACGGATAGTAGTCTTTTTCTACTATCAAGACCTAATTTCGACTTGTGAACGAAACAGTTAGGTTTTATACTTTATTTCCAATAATATTGGTTATTTTGAAAATATTCAAAATAAATAAGTCGTCCTACGACTTTCTTGGGCGAAAACCTAAATCGGGTGAAGAACGGAGCTGAATACGAGATTTCAGTGAACCGCTACGGATAAGGTTGAAGTCACATGGTGTGCCATGACTCATCAGTGACTCATCAGTGTAATGATTATGTTTAGAAAATATCTGGACGTGAAATGACTAAAATGCCCTTGGCCCTTTTCATAATTACCATTTGCCCTTGAATGAAAAGACCGTTTTGCCCTTGAGAATTTATGGAATAACCATTCTGACCCTGTGACTCACCATGTCATCATTACCTTTCTAGAAATATCTAGATATTTATAAGGGAAATGACCAAAATGCCCCTAGTCTTTGAAGGAATTACCAAATTACCCTTTTGGTTATTTACAAGTTTGCCATGATATCAATATATATATTTCTCTCTTTCTCTCTCTTGGCCATTTCGGCCAGCTCTCTTTCTCTCTCTTCTCTCTCTTGTTCTTCATCTTCTCTCACTTGTTCTTCATGTTCTTCATGAGTTCTTGAGTGTTCATCAAAAGTTCTTCACAAAAACCTTAGTTTGATCTTCAAAAGTTGAAGTTTTTGAGTGAAAACTTGTTTCTTCTTCATTAATCTTTGATCCTAGGAGGTGTGATCCTCATCTTAACTCTCTCAATGTCTCTATTTCATCTCTTGAATCATTTGATTCATGAAGATCCAAGTTTAGATCTAGAACTTTGAAAATCCATAGAAAATTGTAGAAAAATCCTATGATCATGAAACCAATTTCTATGAACCTATCATGATGTGTACTTTGAGTATCTAGAATCATGAACCCAAAATAAATTTTCTCCCTATTCTTCCATGGGAGGGCCGAATCCTATTAATGATGAAAGGATGGGTTTTGTCGCAATTTTTGGCTATATAGCACTTGTTCTAGCTTACTTGATGTCTTTGAACCCTAAACCCAAGAGCAAAACATCAACCAAAGCTCCTAACCTATTTCTCCTCTTCATGGCTGAAACATATAGGGTGTAGAACCATGAGTTTTGTCTCAAATTTTTGGGTCATGAGACTTGATTTAGTGTTAATCATGCTTAAGGACCAACCATCCAAAAGTTTGGAACCAAATGAGATCCCTAGCCTTTTTATCCTTTCATGGCCGAACCCTATACCTTCTTGGGGAAGAAAACTTATGTTATAGATTGATGTTGCTTTGTTGTTTGAATTGAATTGTGTTTGATTGTTTTAGGCAACGCAAACGGAACCGGAGCCGGAGCCGAGAACCGATCGAGTTTGCATTGAACTTCCTTTGTGAGGTAAAGGGAGGTAGTTCATTTTGAGTTTGGTAGCCTCATGGTATATGATTGATTAGTGTGTTATGATTGAATTAAGACTCGATGTATATGTATACTTATATCCTGGATTGATTGGATGTTAAGTGTTGTGCATAGTTGGTTATTTGATATAACTGTGGCATGGATGCCTTGGATGATATCATATTGTGATATTGAACTGTTGATATATATATCTATACATATATTTATATCCTGGATGAGCATAGGACTGGCTATGTCTCGATAATTGTTAAAAGACTCGGAATCGAAATCAAAGTTTTGAAGACCGTGTTTTGAAAATCGAAAAGTGGTTTTTGGAAAACGTGTTACTTTTCAAGAAAAGTTAAGTTCCCTTTTGAAATGTATGTTCTTTTGAAAAGTATGTTCTTTTAAAAAAGTGGTTTTGTGAAAAGTCGTGCAAAATGTGTTTTATTCTGTAAAGTGTTTAAAAAGGGCGTGAAACCTTAGAAAATGGTTTTGTTTTCAAGAAAGGTGTTTTTCCCGGAAAATGTGGAAATGTTTTATTTCAAGAAAACAAAAGTGTAGTTTGTTTTCCAAAGTTGTTTTCAGAAAGTTTGACCGAAAAGAAAAATGATGAACCTTTGAGATGAACCCAAACCTAGTGGCCGAGACGTCGGGGCTAGTGTTTTGTGGATTGAGCACTCGGACTTTGTGTCCTGTGTTTTTGATTTGAGTGGGCTTAATGCCTTTTTGAAACGAGTCGTGGACTTTATGTCTCGACATTTGAAAGAATAAATGTGGATTGAGCACTCGGACTTCGTGTCCTGTGTTTTTGATTTGAGTGGGCTTAATGCCTTTTTGAAACGAGTCGTGGACTTTATGTCTCGACATTTGAAAGAATGAACGCAAAGAAAACAGAAAACTTTCTGTGTACATGCATGAACCGGCAGACGTGCCATTTGAAACCGAGCTACAACTCTAGTAGTTGAGAATGGAACCGGTTAAGACCACTAGGTCTGTAGGGGCATTCTGTGTTCGAGATCCCACAATTGGCCGGTGGCGTAGCAACCCCGTGCCGTGGTATCGGCTGCCAAACACGAATGAACTCGATCAGGGACTGGACTATTCAGGATATGGTTATGACGTGGTACCCTGGAACAATTGTTGTTCGGACCTAAATAGAGAGGCCGACTCATGAGAACAATTGTGTTAGGGGTGTTACTACGGCCTATCGCTCGATGTTGGGAAGTTAGAATCTCCGGAGTACATAAATTAGAAAGATGATATTGAAGTCTCATGCATTATTATAAATCATGATTGTGTTTGAGATATTATATTGTGTTGTATAGATAACTGTTCATATGACTGTATTTATGCTGCTTGTCGCCTGTGCGGCTATCGTGATAAACTTATTATATGAGTATCTCACCTTTGCCTGTACATGTTGGACACCTGGTTGTGTTTTTGGAACACATGTACAGATGTTGATCATAGGTCCCCGCGGAGACGTGAGGACTCGGATGATGGAGCGTTCTGATGAAGTTAACGTTGGGTTGTATCCCAATGGCTACTTTCAGCCGACCAGCTTAGGAGTCTTTTATTTTGAGCAGTCTTATATTATATTACTGCACATATGTTGAAATTATTTCTAAATCTGTAATATGTTATATATTAGACCAGGTTTTATGTTATGTTAACGTTTTTAGGAACAGAGAATATCAACGTGTGATATGAAGCTTATTCCTTCATCTTGAGCTTGTATTGCCTATGCATGCAGAAAATTTTTAGAACCGCGTTTTCGAACGTAGCTACTTAATTAAAGTATTTTCCAAAAGCAACCAGCTTTTTTTTATTGTCTTGATTTATTTCCGCATGAGAGTCCGAGTATGTAGCACCCGCGAGGGGGGTGTTACATGGGGTATCTCGGTCCCCTTGGAATGTCAGTCTAGAAGAACTGAAAAGCTCTGGGATTAGTCGGGCAAACCGGACTGGATCGGGCGTCACGAAAGGATAGGAGCTACCTCATCCGTCACTGTAAACTATTCTCGAGACCGGCGACATCCCCAAGGCCACTCACTTGACCGCCCCATCTACTTTCCGTACCCGCACTCAGGTACCGCTAGCCTCGTATGACGCTGGCAGCCCATACTATCCGTCATACGGCCTCATCACTTGGCAGCTGATGATGATATGCAGCAAACATCCTCAACGGGCTTGATACCGGATCTCAAACCTAAGCTCTCAATCAGAAACAACACGATGACACTGCATCCACACGGCCACAACCTCGACGCCACGCGTCCACGAGCCACAGCTCAAACAAACACGGCCACAACCACAATAACAGCAACGGCACCATCCACGGTATCAACCCGACAGCAACACGGCACACAGCCAAACTTAATCCTATGGCATTCCGCCACAACGCTCAACATTCCAGCATACAACATACTAACAACAACAATAACATCAACTATGGCATATAGCAGCATATCACATACCAAGCAGATATACGCACTTAGACAAATAGCAACAACAACAAGCAACAGCATACAGTCATACGAAGTCAAACAACCTTAATCAACAGTTTACTAGCCTAGGGTTTCAAAACTTAACGGCGATAGCCCAAAGTAAACTAAACCTAGGGTTTAGGTACTTTATCAGGGCTCAACCACTAGTACGGTTAGGGCTTCCCTACACATAGCAGAAACATACAACACTACTCTTGCCTTCCCGACGGCAGCAGTACTCTTTCTCCCCACCTGAACAGTCGGCATGCAAATCTAGGCAATCACCTGCTACTCCTCATTCCTCAAGATTGAGCTCGCAGCCCTCCTTCAATGGCAGCTCCAAGAACAGCCCCAATCCTCTTGGTAGCCGCGGCCTTAGTGCTCAATTTACGAGAACTCACGAGCACGCACTTTGCCCTAATAACTAGCACAACACATGCACAATAGTGTTAGCCCTAGGGCAAGCTCAAAGATTAAAGGAAAAAGTAAAAACTCTAAGAACGCCAAGAACACGAAGAATGTGTGTTAGGGATCCGAGTTTACCTTTGGCGAATCGAAAAACCAATCCGTCAAAGTTGTAGATAACTCAGCCGCAATCACAACGATATAGTCGGAATCACGTTCCGGTACTTCGATCGCCTTGAAAGCAAGCTTTCTCTCTCTAAAAACCTCAGAGCCTCTCTCACTAGTTCCAGAGACTTAGCAAATTTTTGTGCAACAAATGAGGAAAAAGAGAAAACTCACTAACTTGAGCTGCTGTGCACGCTTTAGCGTGGACAACCATGCACGCTTTAGCGTGCCCACGCTTGAGCGTGAGGACTCCTCCACGCTTGAGAGTGGAACCTTGTCCGCTCCGCCTTGACCCTGGCTTGACACATGTAGCACACGCGTCAAAAACACTCCAGCTGGCAAATGCACTCAGAACGCTTGAGCGTTCGCCTTACCAACGGTTGAGCGTTAGAACGCAAGGGCGTGCTAGCCTCTCACGCTTGAGCAATGCGTTCAGCTAGGAGAAAACCTTCCAAATGTCTAGCTTCCACAGTACTCGTTTAACACCTTAGGCACCTCCAACCTTGTTCAAGCCTATTCCTAAGCTTCAAACTAAGTCTAAAACTAACACACAACAATTCACACAATCATCCAAAGTCCCAATCGAGATTAACCAACTCGATTAGAGTCCACAGAAAATCGGGATGTTACATTATGACCCCCCATATAGAAAATTTCTTCCTCGAAATTTCGCCGTATACCTGTGAACAGATAGGGATGACTCTGGTACATCTCAGCTTCACGTTCCCATGTTGAATCACCAGTTATCGGATTCCATTCCATTCTGACTGACGAAATGTGCTTACCGCGTAGCTCCTTGTTCCTTCTGTCCATGATCCGAACAGGTGAAGCTTCGTACTCCAGATTCTCTTTCAGTTGAATTGATTTGGGCTCTAACAGGTGCGATGGATCGGGATAGTACTTTCTGAGCTGAGAGACATGAAAGACGTGAAGATTTGAAAGATTTGGTGGCAAATCTATCTGATAGGCTACAAGGCCGATTCGTCGAAGAATCTAAAATGGTCCTATGAATTTAGGTGTTAGCTTTCTGGATCTGATTGCCCTTCCCACTCTAGCTCTTGGGGTAACTCTCATGAAAACATGGTCACCCTCTTGGAATTCCAAAGGCCTCCTCCTCTTGCCAGCATAGCTCTTCTGCCTGTCCCTTGCAACCTTCATCTTTTCCCATATCTTACGGACTTGTTCCGTTGTTTGTTGTACCAACTCTAGACCTAACAGCTGACTTTCTCCAATCTCAAACCAGCACAACGGAGTCCTGCACTTCCGTCCATACAGTGCTTCATAAGGTGCCATCCCGATACTTGAATGGAAATTGTTGTTATAAGTAAACTCGATCAATGGAAGAAACTCATCCCAACTTCCCGTGTTTTCCAACACGTCCGCTCTTAAGAGATCCTCCAATGACTGAATTGTTCGTTCCGACTGACCATCCGTTTGAGGATGATAAACAGAACTCGTACTTAACTTAGTTCTCATTGCACTGTGTAGGCTGCTCCAAAACCTTGAGGTAAACCTTGGATCGCGGTCCGAAACGATACTCAAACGTACCCCATGCAGCCTCCCAACTTCCTTGATGTAAATCTGAGTTAATCGCTCCAGAGAGTAACTTTGGTTGATTGGTATGAAGTGAGCACACTTCATCAATCGGTCGATGATTACCCAGACTGCATCACACCTTTTCTGAGTTATCGGCAACCCAGAAACAAAGTCCATGGCAATAGTATCCCATTTCCATTCTAGGACATCTAGCGATTGCAACAACCCTGCTGGCTTCTGGTGTTCAATCTTCGCTTTCTGACACACCAAGCAGGTTAGGACAGAAGCTGCTACATCTTTCTTCATCCCCGGCCACCAGAACAGCTTCTTCAGATCATGATACATCTTGGTAGCCCCCGGATGGAAACTCATCTTGCTCTTGTGCGCTTCCTCCAAGATCATATTCTTAACTTCTCTATCTGCTGGCACACAAAACCGGTCACCATACCTGAGCAGATCATCTGTACCTCTTCTGAATTCCGAAGTCTTACCTTCTTCTATCAACCGATTCACACTCTCGAGGTACTTATCCTCAGCTTGTTTCTTCCACAATAGGTTCAGGAAATCGCTAGTTACTCTAACCATCCCCAAATTCAGCTTATCTTCGATGATTTCCGCTTCCAGATTCAGATCTCTAAACGCCTCTAAAGGCTCTAGCTCTTTTACCATCATCGCAGATACGTGTAGGGACTTCCTACTGAGCGCATCCGCTACAACGTTCGCCTTACCTGGATGGTATTGCAGGTCGAATTCATAGTCCTTTATGAATTCCATCCATCTCCGCTACCGTATGTTCAAGTCTTTCTGGTCAAACAGATACTTCAGGCTCTTATGGTCGCTAAACACACTGAATTTAGCACCATAAAGATAGTGTCTCCATGCAAACACTATGGCAGCCAATTCCAAATCATGCGTTAGGTAGTTTCGCTCATGTACTCTCAACTGCCTGGAGGCATACGCCACCACTTTTCTGTCTTGCATGAGCACACATTCCAAGCCTTGATAAGATGCATCACAGTATACATCAAATCATCCTAAAGGATCTGGTAACACCAACACAGGTGATGTGGTCAATCTTCTTCTCAGCTCCTGGAAACTCTGCTCGCAAGCCTCTGACCACTCAAACGCCTTCCCTTTTCTCGTTAACTGCGTCATAGGTAACGCAATCTTAGAGAATCCTTCTATAAACCTCTGATAGTAGCCCGCTAAACCAAGAAAACTTCTCACCTCGTTTACAGACTTAGAGCTTTACCAACTCACTACGGCCTCAACTTTCACAGGATCCACTGCGATTCCATCCTTACCGATCACATGGCCTGGAAACTGAAATTCCTCTAGCCAAAACTCGCACTTCGATAGCTTGGCATACAACTGCCGGTCCTTTAGCACCTGCAACACCGCCCTTAGATGCTCTTGGTGTTCCTCTTTACTCGAAGAGTATACAAGGATGTCGTCGATAAACACAACAACAAACTTGTCAAGGAACGGTCGGAAGATCTTGTTCATATAATCCATGAACACGGCTGGAGCATTAGTCACACCAAACGGCATAACCAAATACTCTAGTGACCATACCGAATCCAAATAACAGTCTTTGGCACATCCTCCTTCCTAACCCAGATTTGATGGTGTTGGAATAGGTGGCTTCGACTCAAGAGGGGAGGGGTGAATTGAGTCTAAAAAATTCTTCTTTAATTTTCGAAAATTACTTTTCTCAAATTCAATTGTAGAAGCTAAACCAACGATTAGAATAATATGAATAAATAAAGAGTGTAAGGGAAGAAGAATGTGCAAACCAAAGATTTATCTTGGTTCAGTTCACCACCGTTGGTGACCTACGTCCAGTCCCCAGAATACGTTTCCGAGTTTTGTCCACTATAGTCAAGCTTCCAAGGCGCTTGAAAAACCATTACAATCAAACTTCTCCTTACTCGGGATACCCCACCCTCGTATAGGAGCCTCAATTAAATAAATAAGGGATACCTCACCCTTTCACATACACTGAGGGATACCTCACCCTCAACCTAGGGATACCTCACCCCTTCACAAGGTTTCACCAATAAGAATAAGATGACACACTCCACTAGTGCAGATGGATACAAATTGAAGTCCTATGAGATTGATAATGATAAGAACAATAGATGGCTCAAAGTGATTTTAGAAATGGTTTGTAAATAGCTCTTGTGTTATGAAAAAATGTTCTCTGTATTATAATACTCCGTTCTCTGTATTCTGAAATAAGGCAAAAGACCATTTATAAGGCTGAAGAAAGTTTACCGTTTGATTTCAAAAACGGTAACCACGGAGTGTGTAATGATTTGGATTCTTTTCATTAAAGGCACATAACAATCAATTTTTACATATGCCAATCGATTTTCATAAAGAGTAAGATGTGAGAAGCACAGTAGTAAATCGATTTGAGCCTGGTGTAAATCGATTTACCAAATCGATTGTAGTGGAAGGAAATCGATTGAAATGAAAGGACAAGGTCTTACCAGACAGTGAAAATCAATTCTCCAGTGGTTTAAATCGGTTTCATAAATCGATTGATCAGATCGATTTTGCTTCTAAAATAGAGTGATGAAACATGTTCAATCTGTTTTGAAAATCGATTTGAATATCTTGAAAATCGGTTTTGGTAATCGATTTATAGAACAAATTAAATCGATTGAAGATTTAAATAAATTCCATATCCAAAGTTATATCACTGTTTGATTCAAAGGGATACGGACTTTAACCTAGAAATTTTATTTTGGATTTAATATCAAACGCTATTTCAAAGATATTATTAAGGAATTTAGATTTTAAATACATTTTAAAAATAATCATACTTGATTAAGAAAAGATTTTACTTGTCATCATTAATACCTTGAGCCACATTATTACTGAATAAAATCAATCTCTTACAATAATATCCAAGACTTAATTCTTTACCCATTTGATCCTTTGGTCTTGATATCTGAGATTCTGGTACATCGTAATAATTTGAATTTATGCACTTGGTACCTGCATACTATAACAACATATCCTTTTGGCTTTTGTCAGTGTTTGTCATTCATCAAAATATATATGAGTAAGTAATTACATAGTCCCCCTTTTTGATTATGACAAACCTTACCTTCTTATCTGAGTAATGTAGTGTCGGAGTTATATCAGTAGCTTATGAGCGTGGGATGGATCTCCCCCTTTCTAAAATCACATTACTTAATAGATGCATTTATAGATTTTTAGAAGGCACAAAATCAAATTTGAAAGCAATGTAGGCAATTTTGATATGCTCCATTTAATGTTTATGCATTGAGAATTATGTGCTCCCCCTGAATGATTCAATGTTATGCATCTAGAATTGTGCAACATTTCTCCCCCTTTTGGCATGATCAAAAAAATGGAGGGCCGAAGGCAGTCTTTGAAAATACGGAAAAGATAGTAATCATTCATCAAAATATTGCAAACTGAAGAGGAAACAAGAAACACCAAAATAAGAGGGGGAAGTACAAGAGATTTAACGCAATACATAGTTAAAGCCTAGACTATCTAATCATCAGAATGGGGTAGCTCGGCATTAGCAGCCTCATCAAGCGCCGCCTGAAGGATGTCAGTGTGAGAAGTGGCGGGCGAGTCGGGAGGTGTAGGAATATGAAGGGAGTGCTGGATAGCAGTAAGCTGTCGCTCATGGCACCGGAGAGTGGTAATCATGGGAGCATTTTGAGCCACAATCTGCTCCAAGAGAGCCTCCGAAGATAGACGAGAGGGGTCGGGACAGGTGCGGGTGGAGGTGGTGGAGCAGGATGGGGAGCCTCAGCCTGGTTGTGGGCAGTAGGATAGTAGGAGTAAATCCAACGGCCCTGGTTACGCTTGATCCCCATTTGGGATACAGCAGTCTGACCCATGATACGAGTGACAGCACGATCCGCAAGGCATTCCTCAGAATCAAATGGGACACGAAAGGTGCGGAGGATACGGGTGACTAAAGCGGGATAAGGAAGTCCCCCACGCTGCTGGCAGCGAACCATGTGTTGTACTAAACAGTAGCCCCAGCGGGTCTTTTTCTCATGCAAGAGTGCCCATAGAGGAATAACATCATCGTGCTGAACAACGAAAAAATTCCCATCCCTAGGAAACAAAATGCGGCAGAGAACATAGTGTACTAGCCGAGTTTCTGGAGGCAAATCAGTGGCATAGGTGGGTGCGTTCACGACGTGCGTGAGGCGCAAGCAAGTCCTCCAGGGCCTCGGGTTTAAAAGCTGTGAACCAGGCAGCTGATTTGACCGATTCGTCCTCGTCCTCTTCGACAGCATCTTCATCAGCGGCCTCATCGTCATCATCCTCAACTGGAAATTCAATAGGACCATGAAAGGGAACACAGGCAATCTGGCTGAAGCGTGCAAGAGTCATAGAGATGCGAACACCCTTAACCTCAGAGGTGACCCATTCGCCGTCAAAAGCAAGGTTGGAGTAGAAGAGGCGGGTAAGAACAGGATAGACATCATCACGGTAGGTGAGGAAGGTGTTCAAGTCATACCGCTCAAAAATCTGGTGGAAGGAGAAGCGCTTGGTTTAAAAGAAGGTGAAGTCGATGATCCTAGCATCGAGAAGCTTGCGATCCCGAAAGTGTTTGTCGCAGCGGGACTTGTGGGAGGCAGTACGAAAATAGAGGCGTTCGGGATTGGGAGGGCGGTGGCCAGTGCGTTGGGTTTGAGCACTGGTGTCCTCAGTGTCACGAGGAATGCTCTGGCTGGAAGAGGCAATGGAGGGACGGCTGGAGGAGGAAGTGCGATGGTGGTGCGGGGGTGAAGAGTTACCAGCATTTTTGGTTCTGGCCATGATGAAGGGAGGAGAAGGAGGCGTTAGGTAGGAAAGAGGAGGAATAGGAGATAGGGTGGAGGGTTTTATAGAAAGGAGAGAAGAGAGGCGTGAAGTGAAAGAGGTTTGGTGAGAGATGAAGGGTCCAACGAAGCCCAAATCGATTCTGAGATGGGGAAAATCGATTTGAAAAATGGATTTCAGGAGCTTAGTAATCGATTTGAGACATTCATTCTGGGAAGGGCAATCGATTGTGGACGCGTGGTGTGGTCAGTGATGAAGGGTAGACGGGTGAAGGATGAAGGGTAGACGGGTGAAGGATGAATGGAGAATCGATTTGGAAAATCGATCTGAGACATCGATGGGGTCGTCAGTGATGAGGGGTAGACAAGTGAAGGATGAAAGGAGAAATCGATTTGGAAAATCGATTCTGGTGAAGGTCAATCGATTGTGGACGCGTGTTGTGGGCAGTGAGGAGGGGTAGACGGGTGAAGGGTGAAAGTTAGACGGGTGGTGTTGAGTGGAGAAATCGATTTGGAAAATCAATTCGGAAAATCGACTCTGGGGAAGGTCAATCAATTGGGAATGTGGGACAATCGATTGACGAAACCCATTTGGGAAACCGGATGAAATGGATTTGAGAAATCGATTGGCAAGGTGGTGGAAATTGATACTGGAAGCCTTTTGAGAGTGAAAGCCCAAAAATCAAAGCAAAGAAGGAAAGAAAAGAATTAATTTACCTGATGCAAGATGAGTCCAAAATGCCTAATTCTTGTCGAATGTAGAAGAAGCTTTCCTTGTTAAGAGGTTTAGTAAGAATGTCAGCTAATTGCTTAGTGGTGTCCACATATTCTAGAACACAATCCCCATTTTGCACATGATCCCGAATGAAATGGTGTCTAATCTCAATATGCTTTGTCCTAGAGTGTTGAATGGGGTTCTTAGTCAAGTTTATAGCACTAATGTTATCACAACGAATCGGAATGTGATCAAGCTAGACACCATAGTCCAACAGTTGTTGTTTCATCCAGAGGATTTGGGCACAACAACTGCCTGCGGCCACATATTCTGCCTCAGCAGTAGACAATGCCACACTGGCTTGTTTTTTGCTAAACCAAGAAACTAGGGCACTACCCAGAAAATGACATGTCCCACTGGTACTTTTCCTATCTATCTTACATCCTGCAAAGTCAGAATCGGAATACCCAACTAAGTTACATGTGGCGCCTTTGGGGAACCATAAGCCCATATTTTTGGTTCCTGTTAAGTATCTCATTATGCGTTTAATAGCAGCAAGGTGGGACTCTCTAGGACTAGCCTGATATCTAGCACACATGCAGACACTGAACATGATGTCAGGTCTACTTGCAGTAAGGTACAAGAGAGAACCGATCATACCTCGATATTTTGTCAACTCAACAGGCTTACCGTTTTCATCTTTGTCTTTGGAGCATGATGTGCCCATTGGAATAGATATTTCTTTGGCGCTTTCCATTCCAAATCGCTTTAAGAGTTCACGACAATACTTCGATTGATTGATAAAAATGCCATGGTTTGTTTGTTTGATTTGGAGTCCAAGGAAGAAGGTTAACTCACCCATCATTGACATTTCAAATTCTTCCTGCATATGTTTGGAAAATTCTTTGCAAAGAAGCTCATTAGTAGTACCAAAGATAATATCGTCTACATAAACTTGTACAAGAAGAATGCCATGTGTTTTTCTTTTAATAAATAAGGTTGTATCAACTTTCCCTCGAGAAAAACCTTTTTCCAGGAGAAACTTACTGAGACGTTCATACCAAGCACTAGGAGCTTGTTTTAAACCATCGAGTGCTTTCTTTGGTCGAAATACATGATGTGGTAATTCAAAGTTTTCAAAATCGGGAGGTTGACTTACATATACCTCTTCTTGTATAAAGCCATTTAAAAACACACTTTTTACATCCATTTGGTATAATTTAAACTTCATGATGCAAGCAAATGCAAGTAACATGCGAATGGCCTCAAGTCTAGCTATGGGTGCATACGTCTCCTCATAGTCTATACCTTCTTCTTGATTGTACCCTTTGGCTACAAGTCTAGCCTTGTTTCTAACAATAATTCCATTTTCTTCTAGTTTATTTCTAAATACCCATTTGGTACCAATTATCTGATTGTTAGATGGTATTGGGACTAATTCCCAAACTTGGTTCCTTTCAAATTGATTCAATTCCTCTTGCATGGCCAACAACCAGAATTCATCACAGATAGCATCATCTAAAATTTTAGGTTCTACTTGAGAAACAAATGCCATGTGATTACAAGCAGTTCTAATTGAGTTTCTAGTAATTACCCATTTTGAAATATCACCAATAATGTTATCTAAGGGATGATCTTTGGAAGTTCTCCACTCTTTTGGAAAATCTTCATGTTCTTCTTCCTCCTCTTTAATCTCATCAATATTGCTTTCTTTGTTTCCTATATCTCTCTTATCATCCAAGCGGAGATGTTCTATGGAATCTGTAAGATCATCAAGAGTATCCTTTCCCATCCTTTTGGGGTTAGTCTCATCAAAAGAAACATGCACTGATTCATCAACAGTTAAAGTTCTTTTATTATATACCCTAAAGGCTTTAGTAGATGATGAATAACCTATGAATATTCCTTCATCAGCTTTGGCATCAAATTTTCCTGGATTATTTTTACCATTGTTAAGCACAAAGCATTTGCATCCAAATACACGAAAATGAGATATATTAGGTTTTCGTCCTTTGTATAACTCGTATGGGGTTCTCTTTAAGATTGGTCTAATTAAGACACGATTGAGAACATAGCAAGCAGTGCTAACTGCATCTGCCCAAAAATATTTTGGGAGACTTACATCGCTTAGAAGTGTTCTAGCTAGTTCCTCTAAAGCCCTATTTTTTCTTTCTACTACGCCATTTTGTTGAGGGGTCCTAGGCGCAGAGAAATTATGTTGTATTCCATTTTCTTCACAAAAATTTTCAAACGCCTCATTTTCAAATTCCCTGCCATGATCACTTTTAATTTGGACAATTTTTAAATCCTTTTCGTTTTGAATTACTTTGGCCAATTTCTTAAATGCTCTAAAAGTGTCACTTTTGTGTGCATGAAATAAAGTCCACGTGAACCTAGAGTAATCATCTACAATGACTAATGCATAAAAATCCCCCCCAATACTTTTAGTTCTAGAAGGCCCAAAAAGGTCCATATGTAGGAGTTGTAAAGGCCTATTTGTTGAAACTATATTGATTGGTTTGAAAGAAACTTTTGTTTGTTTGCCCTTTTGGCATGCATCACATAAACCATCCCTTTTAAATTTCATTTTTGGTACTCCAATCACAAGTTCTTTGGAAATAAGTTTGTTCAAGTGCTCGGTGTGAATTTGTGCAATCCTACGATGCCAAAGAAAGTTGTCTTCTTCTCTAGAGACAAGACAACATACATCATTTGAAGAGATATCATCTAAATCTATCATACAAATATTGTTAATCCTATGTCCAATTAATTTATTATTTTTATTATGCATGTTTTCAATCAAGCAAGATTTTGAGTCAAAAATAACTTTGTTACCTTTGTCACATAGTTGACTTATGCTTAGAAGGTTGTGCTTTAGCCCTTCCACAAAAAGTACGTTATCAATTGTCATTTCTGAACTTTTGCCAACACTTCCAATGCCAAGAATTCGTCCTTTGTTATTGTCGCCTTATGTTACATGTCCACTAACTTTTGGTGTGAAGAAGGTGAATTTGCTGATGTCTCCTGTCATGTGTTTAGAGCAACCGCTGTCTAAGTACCAGTTTGTGATCTTGCCTTTTAAGCACACCTACAAGAAAGGCATTTATGCTTTGTTCTTAGGTACCCAAATTTTCTTGGGTCCTTGGTTGTTAGTGCCAGATAATATTCTTTTCATTTGCCCTTCTCATGTTACAAGTAGATGCAGAATGTCCTTTTCTAGCACAATAATAGCATTTGATAAAAGGGCTGACAGATGTATGAGCAGGCACAAACATTTTCTTTAAAAATGATTTTTCATGATCCTTGGGTTTATATCCTAAGCCAGCTTTATCATACACACCTTTTTGTTTACCTAACAACACATTTAAGTTGTCTCTACCATTTGTAAACTTAGCAAGAGTGTTCTCTAAAATCATTTATTTGTTTTTGATACTCACTACAATTTTTGCATGCATAATTTGCTTGAAAATGCCCAATGCTATAATTTTCTCTTTTCAGTTCTAATTTTTCTTTGCTTAAGGCGATTACTTGGATTTGCAGATGTTCAATTATTTTCTTGGATTTTTCTAATGCTTTGGCCAGCCTCATAGAGTCATTGTGTAATTCAAGAAAGGCATCATGCAATTCATCATATGCAGGGACAGAAGTAATAGATGTTACCTCATCATCGCTATCATGATCAGCCATAAGACACAGATTAGCTTCTTCATTTTCTGAATTTTCTGATGAGTCCATGTCATTATCATCCCAAGCGATATATGCTTTTCTTGGCCTGCTGTCTTTCTTTTCTTTTCTTTCAAACTTGTCTTTTTTTTTTTTTTTTTTTTTTTTTTTTTTGCAATTTTGGACATTCGTACTTTATGTGACCGGTCTTACCACATTCATAGCATGTGGGAATGGAGATTGGGCCATCTTTGCTAAGGAACCTTTTTGAGGAGGAGAATCCGGGTTTTCTTTGGTTGCTTTTCTTCATGAATCGCTTGAATTTTCTAACCAAAAGTCCCATCTCATCTTCTGAATTTTCATCTTCCTCGAGATCCTCTTGACTTTCAATTTCTATTTTAGAAGAGGATGCTTTCAGTGCTAAGCTTTTCTTTTTCTTTTCTTGTTCTTAATGTTCAGTTAGGCGGGCCAATTGTTGGTCATGCTCTTGCAGCTTCCCAAATAGTGTGGCCAAGTCCATAGTTTCAAGGTTTCTAGATTCTGCAATTGCTGTTACCTTCGGCTGCCAATCCCTGCTTAGACAACGTAAGACTTTGTTAATTAAATCCTCATTTTTAAATTCCTTACCTAGACCAGCAAGTTGGTTAACAATGTGCTAGAAACGTTTGGCCATGTCCTGAATTGATTCTCCTTGCTGCATCATAAACAACTCATATTCTCCAATCATCTTGTTCATTCTGGCACGCTTGACGTCGCTTGTCCCTTCATGGGTGACTTGCAGCGTATCCCACATCTCCTTAGCAGTCTTGCAGTTTGATACCCTGAAAAACTCTCCTCTACTCAAAGCAGATGTTATTATATTGTGTGCACGTAAATTGTATTGAGCTTTGTTATAATCATCTTCAGTGTATTCACTTCTAACTTTATCTACTGGTTTTCCTTCTACATCTTTCTTAGGAACGTAAGGTCCATTTTCCACAGCATCCCAGACATTCCAATCAATAGACTGAATAAAAATAATCATACGTTCTTTCCAATAAGCATATTCTTGTCCACTAGGCAGGGGGTCTGCCAAAAGAGGCTCCTTCTAGAAGGAAGTCACTATCTGAAGCCATTTCTCTTGAAGCTGCTAAGCTCTTTGTGCAAGAGTCTAGCTCTAATACCACTTGTTGGAATAGGTGGCTTCGACTCAAGAGGGG
The DNA here is from genome assembly GCA_039655645.1 of Ammopiptanthus mongolicus. Lineage (NCBI taxonomy): Eukaryota > Viridiplantae > Streptophyta > Magnoliopsida > Fabales > Fabaceae > Ammopiptanthus > Ammopiptanthus mongolicus. The sequence continues at coordinate 31,530,825 of CM077344.1, forward strand.
AGGGGTGAATTGAGTCTAAAAAATTTTTCTTTAATTTTCTAAAATTACTTTTCTCAAATTCAATGGTAGAAGCTAAACCAACGATTAGAATAATATGAATAAATAAAAAGTGTAAGGGAAGAAGAATGTGCAAACCAAAGATTTATCTTGGTTTAGTTCACCACAGTTGGTGACCTACGTCCAGTCCCCAGAATACGTTTCCAAGTTTTGTCCACTATAGTCAAGCTTCCAAGGTGCTTGAAAAATCGTTACAATCAGAGCTCTCCTTACTTGGGATACCCCACCCTTGTATAGGAGCCTCAATTAAATAAATAAGGGATACCTCACCCTTTCACATACACTGAGGGATACCTCACCCTCAACCTAGGGATACCTCACCCCTTCACAAGGTTTCACCAATAAGAATAAGATGACACACTCCACTAGTGTAGATGGATACAAATTGAAGTCCTATGAGATTGATAATGATAAGAACAATAGATGGCTCAAAGTGATTTCAGAAATGGTTTGTAAATAGCTCTTGTGTTATGAAAAAATGTGCTCTGTATTATAATACTCCGTTCTCTGTATTCTGAAATAAGGCAAAAGACCATTTATAAGGCTGAAGAAAGTTTACCGTTTGATTCCAAAAACGGTAACCACGGAGTATGTAATGATTTTGATTTTTACATATGCCAATCGATTTTCATAAAGAGTAAGATGTGAGAAGCACAGGAGTAAATCGATTTGAGCCTGGTGTAAATCGATTTACCAAATCGATTGTAGTGGAAGGAAATCGATTGAAATGAAAGGACAAGGTCTTACCAGACAGTGAAAATCGATTCTCCAGTGGTTTAAATCGGTTTCATAAATCGATTGATCAAATCGATTTTGCTTCTAAAATAGAGTGATGAAACATGTTCAATCTGTTTTGAAAATCGATTTGAATATCTTGAAAATCGGTTTTGGTAATCGATTTATAGAACAAATTAAATCGATTGAAGATTTAAATAAATTCCATATCCAAAGCTATATCACTGTTTGATTCAAAGGGATACGGACTTTAACCCAGAAATTTTATTTTGGATTTAATATCAAACGCTATTTCAAAGATATTATTAAGGAATGTAGATTTTAAATACATTTTAAAAATAATCATACTTGATTGAGAAAAGATTTTACTTGTCATCATTAATACCTTGAGCCACATTATTACTGAATAAAATCAATCTCTTACAATAATATCTAAGACTTAATTCTTTACCCATTTGATCCTTTGGTCTTGATATCTGAGATTCCGGTACATCATAATAATTTGACTTTATGCACTTGGTACCTGCATACTATAACAACATATCCTTTTGGCTTTTGTCAGTGTTTGTCATTCATCAAAATATATATAAGTAAGTAATTACAGATGGTATCCAGATCGCATGTCGATCTTAGAAAACATAGCTGCTCCTTTCAGCTGATCCATCAAATCATCTATCCGCGGTAACGAATACTTGTTCTTTATCGTCACTTTGTTCAAGTGACGATAGTCTACACACAGCCTCAAACTCCCGTCCATCTTCTTCACAAACAATACCAGAGCTCCCCACGGAGATGCACTAGGTCTGATAAACTCCTTGCCTAGCATCTCATCTAACTGTTTCTTTAGCTCCATCATCTCAACTGGAGACATCCGATACGGTGCTATCGATATATGTCCAGTTCCCGATACCAGGTCTGTGGTAAACTCCACCTCTCTCTTTGGTGGTAATCCAGGAACGTCATCGGGAAACACATCCGGAAACTCTCGCACGATTAGCAAAGCTTCAACACTAGGAGTCTCCTTCACTTCCAAAGAGAACAGCACCATATACTCGCCCTATTATTCACCCGTCGGAGTACTCTCGTTGGCAGGCATCAATCCAAATCGCTCGGAAAAACTGAGTTTTGTTTGAACAGTCTACCATTACATGGTTGGCCGAAAGACAGTCCATGCCTAGGATTACATCTATCTGTTGCATAGGCAAGTAGATAAGGTCAACAAGAAAATGACGGTTTTCTACCATAACAGGACATTTACGGCATACAGATAGGGTTGTTAAAGAATCACCGATAGGTGTTGAAACAATTAAGTCATATGGCAAGGTAGAAACAGGCAACCCTAAATGATCCATAGACTCTGCTGATATGAAAGAATGCGTAGCCCCTGAATCAAACAGAACCGACGAAAGTTTACCAAAAACTAAGCACTTACCTTGGATCAAATCAGGACTTCGGGAGGCTTTAGAACCTCGCACGGCAAACACCCTTCCGGTCGTCTGTGGTCTACTTTGCTGACTTGCCACAACTGATCTTGCTCCGCCACTTTGAGCCGTACTAATTTGCTGCTGAAACTGAGCCCTTCTGCTCACTCTGGGCTTGCAGTCTGATGCATAGTGACCCATCTGATTGCAATTAAAACATCTGATGTGTTGGGTCCTCAGACAGTTCTTGACCAAATGCGGTCCTCCGCACCGAAAACAAGTCTTGATCTCTTGCTGTGCTTGACTGGAGTCGCTCAATTCATGGTAGACATTGAATCAAGCTAGGCGATCATACAGCCCTACTCTCCTTTGGAACTTGCTGCTTTTGCCACTTTGACTACTCCGAACAGGTCCACCACTCGCCTTTTGATGCGCAACAGACCCTGCCTGGTCATGACCTTCAACCATTGTACACTTCTCCACCAACTCAGGGAAAGAAATTATACCCAAGGGTAGCATCACTCGCTTTAACTCAGGTCTTAGTCCATCCTCAAACCTCCTGCAGACCCATTCTTCATCCTGGTGGATCTGATAGAATTGAGAAAACTTGAGTAGGGCTTCAAACCTCATCGCGTACTCACCCACAGATAGTTGTTCCTGTTTCAGACTCAGGAATTCCTTTTTTTTCTCTTGCCAGACGCTTCTTGGGAAGTATTTCTCTAGAAACACTCCCTGAATAGTTGCCATGTCAACACCCATTCTCCGGCCTCCAACAGTCTGGCCTTGGTTCTCCACCAAGCCTCTTCTGCTCCTACTAACATGAAGGCAGCATATCTGACCTTTCTGTCTTCTCTACAGTGTGTGGCCATGAACACCTTCTCTACCTCTTGCAACCACATCTCAGCAGCTTCAGGGATATACTCTTCGTGAAACTGGGGAGGATTTCCCTTCATAAAAGCATTAAGACTGGTATCCACCGTCTCGTTTCCTCTTACTGCGTGCAGCTGATCCTGTCTAGCTTCTCTCTCTTCCTGCCTTTGCATATACTGGGCATTCTGTTGAGTTTGCTGCATCATTGCGATAGCCAAGTCCCTCATGGCCCGCATTGCTTTTGAAGTGTCACCACCACTTCCTGTCCCTAATTGGTCACCGTTGTTGTTGTTATTATCGTTGCCTCCGGTCGCAGCCGGCCTTCCACCTCATCCTCTTCCACGTGCCATTTAGCTTCGCGTAAAAGGAGCTATCAGTTCCAATTCATAAGACATATAATAGCACTTAACAGTTAAACATATCATATGCCTTATGACTAAAAACAGTTATCACACTTCGATAACTAGCGCATCGGACACTCTACCCAAAACCCGACACAGTTGATACAACTCCGTTATCCACCGTCAAAGCCAGTACACTTTACCTTCACAGTCCGATATTAGAATCGAACTGGTCTGATACAACCAAAATGAGAGGACCCCATACGTATGAAGCCTTCCCATTAGTCCCAACCCTTTATATTATTATCTATGCCTAGCCGTATATAAAGCGATAGCGTGGTAAACAAACAGTGATGCGGAAGAAAGCAAACAAAACGGCAAGCATAGAAAAAAAAACGATTAGAGTAAAAGTGCAATATATAACTACACGATAACATGCATAAGTTAACCTCATCAGTAAGGCACTGTACATACCTATACATCCTGAAAAGAGTTGAATCAAAATACATCAAAAGCAAAATAAAACTCTCGGAGCTCACCAACAGACCCCCATCCCCTCTCAGAAGATACATCAAAACTCTTGGATCACTCCCTAGGACGCACTGGCAGGCTCTCACCATCAGTGGTGGGGATGCCCTGAGCTACCCTGACCCTCGCCCTGAGTACGCCGGTACCGCGCAATAGGCTCGTACTCTGACTAAGAACTTGAGACCACGATCTTCCGCCTGCGGTAGGTCCTCAAGTACTGCTCGGTCCTCCTACGCTGGCCTCGGTAGACGTAACCTCTCCTGCTGGTCACGACCGAAGACTGGGGTGCTACCCACGTGCAGTCTCGCTCCGTCTGCCTCTGAGGTCGCCACATCCACGGGAAAGGTAAAAACTGGTACACGCGTTAAGGGCCAATGATATCCACATAAGAAGGTGTGTCGCTCCAAATGATCAGACTAACGGGTCTTGTGTACACCACCAAAAAGGTAAAGGGATCTACCCGCCATCCCCTCTCATCATGGTACACGATCTCAATATCGCCCAGCACCGGCATCCGCGGTGCCCCCGTGAGGAATGGGTGAAGCATCGGGTCCATGCTGATTCTCCGCTGACTCGTTGTCTTCAAGCGATCACATAACAGACACGAAGGAAAAACAGAAGGGAGATAAGAAATATAGCACATCATAAAGTCGAAAAACAGTATTAATGCAGTAAACACATAAGAGGTAGCAGGTAGCAAATATCTCAAATATCACAGTTACGGCATACTAACAAACGTCTCTCAAGACAACACATGCAACAAGCATTCATCTCCATGAGTCTCACACTCAGATCAATCGTCTAGACCGGGATACTAATCCCATGCAGCATGTCGGCCGAAAAACACACTTCTACATGTTCCCAATTGGAACGGTTCCACACCTGAACAAGTCCACACCGGAACAGGTTCTGTGTCGGAACGGAGTTAGCTTGTCCAAGAAACCGATCCACTCACTGTGACCAATAAGAGTGCATCCCCGCTTCCACACCGGAACCGGGGTATCTCGGTCTCCTCGGAATGTTAGCCTGAAACAACTGGAAAGCTCTGGGATTAGTTGGGCAAGCCGAACTGGATCGGGCGTCACGACAGGATAGGAGCTACCTCATCTGTCACTGTAAACTATTCCCCAGACCAATAGCATCCCCAAGGACACTCACTTGACCGCCCCGTCTACTTTCCGTACCCGCATTTAGGTACCGCTAACCTCGTATGACGCTGGCAGCCCATACTACCTGTCATACAGCCTCACCACTTGGGAACTGATGACGATATGCAGTAAACATCCTCAACGGGCTTGATAGCGGATCTCACGCCTAAGCTCTCAATCAGAAACAACACGATGCCACTGCATCCACACGGCCACAGCCTCGACACCACGCGTCCACGAGCCACACCTCAAACAAACACGGCCACAGCCTCAAGAAGTCAGCATAACAGCAACGGCACCATCCACGGTATCAACCCAACAGCAACACGGCACACAGCCAAACTTAATTCTACGGCTTTCCGCCACTACATTACAGCATACAACATACTAACAACAACAATAACATCAACTATAGCATATAGCAGCATATCACATACCAAGCAGGATATACGCACTTAGACAGATAGCAACAACAACAAGCAGCAGCATACAGTCATACGAAGTCAAACATCCTTAATCAACAGTTTACTAGCCTAGGGTTTCCAAACTTAAGGATGATAGCCCAAAGTAAGCTAAACCTAGGGTTTAGGTACTTTATCAGGGTTGAACCACTATTAGGGTTAGGGCTTCCCTACACATAGCAGAAACATACTACACTACTCTTGCCTTCCCGACGGTACTCTTTCTCCCCACCTGAATAGTCGGCACGCAAATCTAGGCAATCATCGGCTACTCTTCCTTCCTCAAGATTTAGCTCGCAGCCCTCCTTCAATGGCAGCTCCAAGAACAGCCCCAATCCTCTTGGTAGCCGCAGCCTTAGTCCTGAATTTACGGGAAATCACGAGCACGCACTTTGCCCTAATAACGAGCACAGCACAGGTAGCCCTTTGGCAAGCTCAAAGATTAAGGGAAAAGGTAAAAACTCTAAGAACGCCAAGAACACAAAGAACACGTGTTAGGGATCCGAGTTTACCTTTGGCGAATCAAAAAACCAATCCGTCAGAGTTGTAGATAACTCAGCTGCGATCACAACGGTATAGTCGGAATCGCGTTCCGGTACTTCGATTGCCTTGAAAGCAAGCTCTCTCTCTAAAAACCTCAGAGCCTCTCTCACTAGTTCCAGAGACTTAGAAAATTTTCGTGCAACAAATGAGGGAGAAGAGAATACTCCACTAACTTGAGCTACTGTGCACGCTTTGGCGTGGACATCCATGCACGCTTTAGCGTGCCCACGCGTGAGCGTGGAACCTTGTCCGCTCCGCCTTGACCCTGGCTTGTCACGTGAAGCACACGCGTCAAAAACATTCCCTCTGTGTTACCAACGCTTGAGCATTAGAACGCTATGGCGTGCTAACCTCCCACGCTTGAGCGTTGCGTTCTACTGGGAAAAAACCTTCCAAACATCTAGCTTCCACAGTTACTCGTGTAACCCCTTAGGCACCTCCAACCTTGTTCAAGCCTATTCCTAAGCTTCAAACTAGGTCTAAAACTAACACACAACAATTCATACAATTATCCAAAGCCCCAACCGAGATTAACCAACTCGATTAGAATTCACAAAAAACCGGATGTTACATTACGACCCCCTTTATAGAAAATTTCGCCCTCAAAATTTCCATCGTATACCTGTGAACAGCTAGGGATGACTCTAGCGCATCTCAGCTTCACGTACCCATGTTGAATCACTAGTTACTGGATTCCATTCCACTCTGACTAACGGAATGTGCTTACCGCGTAGCTCCTTGTTCCTTCTGTCCATGATCCGAACAGGAAGCTTCGTACTCCAAATTCTCTTTCAGTTGAATTGATTTGGGCTCTAACACGTGTGATGGATCAGGATAGTACTTTCTGAGCTAAGAGACGTGAAAGACGTCAGGAAGATTTGAAAGATTTGGTGGCAAAGCTATCTGATAGGCTACAGGGCCGATTCGTCGAAGAATCTGAAACGGTCCTATGAATTTAGGTGTTAGCATTCTGGATCTGATTGCCCTTCCCACTCAAGCTCTTAGGGTAACTCTCATGAAAACATGTTCGCCCTCTTGGAATTCCAAAGGCCTCCTCCTCTTGCCAGCATAGCTCTTCTGCTTGTCCCTTGCAACCTTCATCTTTTCCCGTATCTTACGGACTTTTTCCGTTGTTTGTTGTACCAACTCTAGACCTAACAGCTGACTTTCTCCAGTCTCAAACCAGCACAACGGAGTCCTGCACTTCCGTCCATACAGTGCTTCATAAGGTGCCATCCTGATACTTGAATGGAAACTGTTGTTATAAGTAAACTCGATCAATAGAAGAAACTCGGCCCAACTTCCCGTGTTTTCCAACACGTACGCTCTTAAGAGATCCTCCAATGACTGAATTGTTCGTTCCGACTGACCATCTGTTTGAGGATGATAAGCTGAACTCATACTTAACTTAGTTCCCATTGCACTGTGTAGGCTCCTCCAAAACCTTGAGGTAAACCTTGGATCGCGGTCCGAAACGATATTCAAAGGTATCCCATGCAGCCTCACAACTTCTCTGATGTAAATCTGAGTTAATCGCTCCAGAGAGTAACTCTGGTTGATTGGTATGAAGTGAGCACACTTCGTTAATCGGTCGATGATTACCTAGACTGCATCACACCTTTTCTGAGTTCTCGACAACCTAGAAACAAAGTCCATGGCAATAATATCCCATTTCCATTCTGGGACATCCAGCGATGGCAACAACCCTGCTGGCTTCTGGTGTTCAATCTTCGCCTTCTGACACACCAAGCAGGTTAGGACATAAGCTGCTACATCTTTCTTCATCCCCGGCCACCAAAACAGCTTCTTCAGATCATGATACATCTTGGTAGCCCCCGGATAGAAACTCATCTTGCTATTGTGCGCTTCCTCCAAGATCATATTCTTAACATCTCTATCCGCTGGCACACAAACCCGGTCACCATACCTGAGCAGACCATCTGTACATCTTCTGAATTCCGAAGTCTTACCTTCTTCTATCAACCGATTCACACTCTCGAAGTACTTATCCTCAGCTTGTTTCTTCCACAACAGGTTCAGGAAATCGCTAGTTACTCTAACCATCCCCAAATTCAGTTTATCTTCGACGATTTCCGCTTCCAAATTCAGATCTCTAAATGCCTCTAAAAGCTCTAGCTCTTTTACCATCATCGCATATACGTGTAGGGACTTCCTACTGAGCGCATCCGCTACAACATTCACCTTGCCTGGATGGTATTGCAGGTTGAATTCATAGTCCTTTATGAATTCCATCCATCTCCGCGGCCGCATGTTCAACTCTTTCTGGTTGAACAGATACTTCAGGCTCTTATGGTCGCTAAACACACTGAATTTAGCACCAAAAAGATAGTGTCTCCATATCTTCAATGCAAACACTATCGCAACCAATTCCAGATCATGTGTTAGGTAGTTCCGCTCATGTACTCTCAACTGCCTGGATGTAACACCCCGAATTTCACCTTATATTAATACATATTATTATGTATTATTCTTGACCAATATATGCGGTTATGCTCACCCATGAGGTTTAGATTCATGTTTGGGATAGTTTAGCCTTAAGGAATGGTCAATGCATTCAAGTCCAAGAAACCTGTTTTACGGTTTTGTTCATATCTTGAGTTCTAGACATCCGATTGAGGTGATCTTGGATGCATTGGAAAGCTTAGAGAATTATCTACAAGTATTATTTCAGATGTTAAGGCCAAATTCGGTTTCTAAAGTTTCGAGTCGCGAAGATACATTTGCCTCGCGAACCTGACAGCCAGATTATTGCAGCTCTCTGGTTCGCCTCGCGAATCTGCGCGCAGCAGAATCGTGTTTTTGGGCTTCTAATCAACCCATAATGACCCTAACTCATATTTATACCATAAGACTCGAACTAAACCTATTTTCTAAGTCGAAATACTCTTAGAAACTATCTCTTCCTCTCCAAACAAGGATTTCTAAACCCTTTCCAAGGATTCTTGAAGGAGATTGCACCATTGTTCATCGTTCTTCGCCTCCTTCGCTTGAAGAGCATCACTGCCATCACAATCCCTCTTCCTCGCTGCTGCTCTTGAACCTTTTGGGGCTGTGATCGTGAAATCATGTGCCGTGAGATCGAGTGTTCGTGAGACGCAATCTTTCCGGACCTTTTTCTCTTCCTTTGTTCATTGTGATCGTCATACCAGGTATGGGGGGAAGAAATAAATCATGAGTATATGGGTTGTGGGATAGGTTAAGACGAAGGGGTTAACCCATGACCCCTATATGTTTGTCTGTATGCATTGTAAATGCCTACGTATATGCTATGAGTGTAATTATGTGTATGTTATGTATATGCCATGTATATGCCTATGTGAATATTGTATAAATATATATGTTTATGATTCTATCATTATGATTATGGGTGTTTGTCTTGATGATATGATTGAAATATTATAATATGCGATGAATAGTATGAATATACATACGATATGCCTTGATGAGATTGTATGATGTGCATTGATAATGATGACTTGATGATGATGTGCGTTACAATGAAGAAAATAGGATTAGTAAAAGAACATAGCTTTAGGATGTTTGGCACCCCATAATGAATGAGTTGTTATGAGAGGTGAGATTGATAATATTGGATTAGTCTTGGAAATCCATAGGAACGATCCTCCAGAGATGGGATGATAGGCATAGGGATAACTCAGAGAAATTCTTAAGATTCCCACGTCTGTGATGATTCGCCTGGCGAATAGCCATTCGCGAGGCGAGACAGAGAGACCATTCGTGGTCTGACGTGATTCGCCTAACTGATTGTAATCCGCGAGGCGAATGAGAGAACCAGATATTGGGGCTCTCGGGCTGGCCTTGCGAGCCGGGATTCGCCTAGCGTATCTGAGAACCTGTTTAGGAGCTCTCAGGCTCGCCTCGCGAGCCACGATTCGCCTAGCGAATCTGGGTTTCTCACCCAGATTCTGTTGTGAAGGGATAATGATTAGGGTAATGGGAAAAAGACTGTGAGGTCATAATTCAAGGTTGATAATATAGAAAAGAACGTTAATAACTATATGACTTGAGATTTAAATATCAGGATTAAGTTATAATCTTAATAAGATATGAATTGTGGTTTAGATATTAGGATTAAGTTACAATCTTAATAAATATATGACTTGAGGTTTAAATATTAGGATTAAGTTATAATCTTAATAAGATATGAATTGAGGATTAGATATTAAGATTAAGTTATAATCTTAATGAATATATGACTAGAGGTTATTGAGATTAAGTTATAATCTTAATAAAATATGAATTGAGGTTTAGATAACAAGATTAAGTATACTAATTAACAAAGATAATGTTAAGTTAAGACTTAACAAAGAGAACAATTAATAAGACGATGATGTTATTGGTAACGACGTATTGTTACCGATGTTGTTGGTTAAATCATTCTTGATGCTTATTGGTCAAGTTTGATGTTGTTAAATCATCTTTGATGCTTGTTGGTCAAAGTTGATAGCCATGTAATGGTGTTGATGGTGGATGGTTGGACATGTGTTTGCATGTTGTTGAGCATAGCATGCATCATACGTTGACGTTGATATGTTGGGTGGAAAGCAAACGATGAATCGCGATAGTGGAGGCCACGATGGGTGTTATCCCGGCCTTGCGGGTACGTTGGGTATGGAGGTTCCAGGTGACATGGGCTAGCTACCTATTATCGGAGTGACCTAAAGAATAAGCTTGAGTACCCTGACTAGCCACTATACGTTATCAGGATTAGTGAGAGTGTTCGGGGATGGCCCATGGTCTGGCATATCATCCACGTTGATAACCGGACATGTACTCCTAATCGTCTTTCCAGAGTTACAGTTGTTGGCCACATGCATACGGAGTAGTGATGTTGCATTCGCATTAACATGCATCCTTGATATATATTGATTATATCTGTGTTGATTGATGTATGTTGTATGCCATCTTAATTACTATTCCATTTCGTTTACATATATTCATGATTGTGTTTCTTACCCCTCTCTTTGTTATTCTTGGGCATATGTTGTGGTATTTGCAGAGGAGGGTGAGCATGCTGACGACGAGTGATCCCGAGGAGATCTCTCTTAGTAGTTAGGATTTATGATTTATGTTATTCTGTTTCATTCCGATGTATTATCGGTATATGTATACCAGCTCTGATATGTGACATCGGGATTTGGGTTACGTTTATTATTTATGTTTTCCGCAGTTTGTTTTTAAAGGATTTAGATTATTTCATATTCCTATGTTTTACGTTATAGATGATGTGATGCACATTACCCTTGAGGATATGTTTTTATTTTAATTGTTATATTTTTTTAAAGACATGTATGATTTTATTCATGTTTTATTATATGCGGGGTAGTGGGTGTCACATTTAGTGGTATCAGAGCCGGTCTGTCCTACAGGCCGGGGTATGTGTCTATTGTGTCTCTTCTGTGTACTCTGCAGAAGTGTTTTGAACTTGTGTGACTGTTTTATTATGCCTTTTGTTAAATTTTTTTTTTCCTCTAGCAGGATTTAACCAATTTTGAATTGGTTAAGATTGCTGAGTGATAAGACTATGGGGTCGTGGCAGGGAGCTGTCCGAACCATTGATAGTGAACCTTAACCTGTTTTATTGTTGCCTAAGAGTATGTATGACTTTAGATGCCGATCAATATTATCCTCCTAGAATGTCATTCTTGGTGATGTGTTACAAGAAGAAAGATGGTAGCATGAAGTTGTGTGTCAATTATTGACAGCTGGACAAGGTGACCCTTAAGAATAGATACTCACTCCCTAGGATTGATGACTTTATGGACCAGCTAGTGGGAGCTTGCATCTTTTCTAAGATAGATTTGAGATCTTTAGTGATCATAAGAATTCGAAATACTTATTTGACCAAAAAGAGTTAAATATGAGGCAACGTAGGTGGATGGAGTTTCTTAAGGATTATAATTTTGATTTGAGCTGCCACCTTGGAAAAGCCAACGTAGTGGCTGATGCCTTAATTAGAAGACCTTGGATATATCGTCTTTAATGTTTAGAGAAAGAGATTTGATTGAAGGAGTTGAGAGACTTGAGCTTGGCTTGGGAAGTTACCCCTAAGAGCATTAGATTTGGAACTTTAAAGATTATCAATAGCTTAATGGACCAGCTTAGGAGAAGGTGTAAGTTGTCCCTTAGTTATTTTGTGAAGTCTACTAGAGCCTCAGTTACTACATTAGGAATGTTAGATTTCTTAGTTAATGCCTTGTAAGAATCTTTTAGAAAAGAAGGCGAGTTACAAGCTTAAGTGAGATTGTTGAGCTATTATATATATATAGATCTGGATGAGTTGTTGTCCTAATACGAGATAGAGTAGAATAAGGCTTAGATGAGTTGGATTATTAAAAAAGGACGAAGTTAAGAATGAATAGACGAGTGGCTTAATGGTTTATGCGTAGAGTTTTTCTAGTTGATAGTGATTTGGAATGTGTGGTGATGGTTAAGTTGGGATCTAGTTTAAATGGTAGGTTGAACCATTGTTGGATTAGAGATAAGAGTATGGATGATCTAAGAATCATAATTCTTAGGCAAACCTTGAATGGATGAGTAGATAGTTGTGATAACCTTTAGTAAGAAAAAGGAATTGAGATTGATGATTTGTGTATCATGTGGAGTCGATGGAAGTGTTTTAGGAGGGTTCTTTAGTAAGGTCATAAGAGTGAATATGTAACGTGGAGATTCCTAACCAGTGACCAATGTTAAGTTCTTTACCAAGGTAAAAGAAATCATGTCTAAATAGAGGAAGAAAGGTTAAAATAAATGATGTGTTATTGGTGGGTTAGTTCCGTAAGTATTCCCTGAAAGAATTCTTAGTTTATTAGGAATCAAGTTGATCCTTATAACGTCTTGCAGAATGTCCTTCCTAAGCCAATAATTCATAGAAATAGTGATATGAATTACTTGAAAGGCAATTTATCCGGTCTAGTGCATCGGTAGTGTCTTAAGGCATCCTTGCTTCTACTACAAGAGAGTTGGTAAGTAGCATTAGATCGAGTGTAAGTTATCGTTAGATTTATATAATGGAAATAGAGAATAAACACCTTTCTCTAGAATAGATGATGTCTTGAGACATTATGGATAAAAAAAAAAAAAAAAAATTTGTCTGGAACACTTGAGGATAGTTTTGCAAACTCTTTAGGAAGAACTTTTGTATGCTAAGTTATCTAGTGAAGGTTTCGATCTGAATAAGTAAGTTGTGGGACGCCTCATTTTAAGGAGAGTCGTAATAGGCAGGAAGTCTAAAGGGTGGTAATCGGGATCATGAGTTCTTGAGAAAGGTTCTTAGTTAAAAGGGAAAGTTATTAACCTCAACCTTGTATAGTTCTACTCCTCTTAGTAGATCTTGACAATATATTATGATTGGAGTTTAGTGATACAACCTAGGAGGTTAGCAACATGTACCCTTAAGTTTGAATTCTTGGGAGCTTTAGGGACATTGTCGTTAAGAAACCCAATAGGGAATTTCTTGTGACACCGATGGAGTTTGAAGTACTAGTACGATCCAATGGAGTGAGATGTGTCGTAGAATAGGCAAGTGGGTGTCGTGTAAGATCATAATTTTTTGAATCAAATTAGGAAACCGACGTAGTGACTGATGCCTAACTAGAAGTTCATTGCATGTGTTCACCATAATGGTTAGTGAGACCAATTGATAGAGGATTTTAGGGATGTGATTAAAACTTGGGATGTGACAATTATGAATATTAGAATAGGAAAGTAGAAGGCCATTGGTGCATTTGCAAAGTTTTGAGGAATCAAGTTATATTTTAATTTCTAAACTGCTCTAGAATTTAAGAAGCCTAGTGGGAATTGACATAATCATGAGGACAGTTAGATAAAAGGTCCACGTCCATATTTGTTTGCTTGAGGTCAGTAGAAATTTCGAGGACGAAATTTTTATAAGGGGGTGGAATTGTAACATCCCGAATTTCACCTTATATTAATACATATTATTATGTATTATTCTTGACCAATATATGTGGTTATGCTCGCCCATGAGGTATAGATTCATGTTTGGGATAGTTTAGCTTTAAGCAATGGTCAACGCATTCAAGTCCAAGAAACCTGTTTTACGATTTTGTTCATATCTTGAGTTATAGACATCCGATTGAGGTGATCTTGGATGCGTTGGAAAGCTTAGAGAATTATCTACAAGTGTTATTTCAGGTGTTAAGGCCAAATTCGGCTTCTAAAGTTTCCAGTCGCGAAGATACATTCGCCTCGCGAACCTGACAGCCAGATTATTGCAGCTCTCTGGTTCGCCTCGCGAATCTGCGCGCAGCAGAATCGTGTTTTTGGGCTTCTAATCAGCCCATAATGACCCTAACTCATATTTATACCGTAAGACTCGACCTAAACCTATTTTCTAAGTCAAAATACTCTTAGAAACTGCCTCTTCCTCCAAACAAGGATTTCTAAACCCTTTCCAAGGATTCTTGAAGGAGATTGCACCATTGTTCATCGTTCTTCGCCTCCTTCGCTTGAAGAGCATCACTGCCATCACAATCCCTCTTCCTCGCTGCTGCTCTTGAACCTTTTGGAATTGTGATCGTGAAATCATGTGTTGTGAGATCGAGTGTTCGTGAGACGCAATCTTTCCGGACCTTTTTCTCTTCCTTTGTTCATTGTGATCGTCATACCAGGTATGGGGGGAAGAAATAAATCATGAGTATGTGGGTTTTGGGATAGGTTAAGATGAAGGGGTTAACCCATGACCCCTATATGTTCGTCTATATGCATTGTAAATGCCTATGTATATGCTATGAGTGTAATTATGTGTATGTTATGTATATGCCATGTATATGCCTATGTGAATATTGTATAAATATATATGTTTATGGTTCTATGATTATGATTATGGGTGTTTGTCTTGATGATATGATTGAAATATTATGATATGCGATGAATTGTATGAATATACATACGATATGCATTGATGAGATTGTATGATGTACATTGATAATGATGACTTGATGATGATGTGCGTTACAATGAAGAAAATAGGATTAGTAAAAGAACATAGCTTTAGGATGTTTGGCACCCCATAATGAATGAGTTGTTATGAGAGGTGAGATTGATAATATTGGATTAGTCTTGGAAATCCATAGGAACGATCCTCCAGAGATGGGATGATAGGCATAGGGATAACTTAGAGAAATTCTTAAGATTCCCACGTCTGTGATGATTCGCCTGGCAAATAGCCATTCGCGAGGCGAGACAGAGAGACCATTCGTGGTCTGACGTGATTCGCCTAGCGGATTGTAATCCGCGAGGCGAATGAGAGAACCAGATATTGGGGCTCTCGGGCTCGCCTCGTGAGCCACGATTCGCCTAGCGAATCTGGGTTTCTCACCCAGATTCTGTTGTGAAGGGATAATGATTAGGGTAATGGGAAAAAGACTGTGAGATCATAATTCAAGGTTGATAATATAGAAAAGAACGTTAATAACTATATGACTTGAGATTTAAATATCAGGATTAAGTTATAATCTTAATAAGATATGAATTGTGGTTTAGATATTAGGATTAAGTTACAATCTTAATAAATATATGACTTGAGGTTTAAATATTAGGATTAAGTTATAATCTTAATAAGATATGAATTGAGGATTAGATATTAAGATTAAGTTATAATCTTAATAAATATATGACTTGAGGTTATTAAGATTAAGTTATAATCTTAATAAAATATGAATTGAGGTTTAGATAATAAGATTAAGTATAATACTTAACAAAGATAATGTTAAGTTAAGACTTAACAAAGAGAACAATTAATAAGACGATGATGTTATTGGTAACGACGTACTGTTACCGATGTTGTTGGTTAAATCATTCTTGATGCTTATTGGTCAAGTTTGATGTTGTTAAATCATCTTTGATGCTTGTTGGTCAAAGTTGATAGCCATGTAATGGTGTTGATGGTGGATGGTTGGACATGTGTTTGCATGTTGTTGAGCATATCATGCATCATACGTTGACGTTGATATGTTGGGTGGAAAGCAAACGATGAATCGCGATAGTGGAGGCCATGATGGGTGTTATCCCGGCCTTGCGGGTACGTTGGGTATGGAAGTTCCAGGTGACATGGGCTAGCTACCTATTATCGGAGTGACCTAAAGAAGATGCTTGAGTACCCTGACTAGCCACTATACGTTATCAGGATTAGTGAGAGTGTTTGGGGATGGCCCATGGTCTGGCATATCATCCACGTTGATAACCGGACATGTACTCCTAATCGTCTTTCCAGAGTTACAGTTGTTGGCCACATGCATACGGAGTAGTGATGTTGCATTCGCATTAACATGCATCCTTGATATATATTGATTATATCTGTGTTGATTGATGTATGTTGTATGCCATCTTAATTACTATTCCATTTCATTTACATATATTCATGATTGTGTTTCTTACCCCTCTCTTTGTTATTCTTGTGCATATGTTGTGGTATATCCAGAGGAGGGTGAGCATGCTGACGACGAGTGATCCCGAGGAGATCTCTCTTTGTAGTTAGGATTTATGATTTATGTTATTCTGTTTAATTCCGATGTATTATCGGTATATGTATACCAGCTCTAATATGTGACATCGGGATTTGGGTTACGTTTATTATTTATGTTTTCCAAAGTTTGTTTTTAAAGGATTTTGATTATTTCATATTCCTATGTTTTACGTTATAGATGATGTGATGCACATTACCCTTGAGGATATGTTTTTATTTTAATTGTTATATTTTTTTAAAGATATGTATGATTTTATTCATGTTTTATTATATGCGGGGTAGTGGGTGTCACACTGGAGGCATACGCCACCACTTTTCTGTCTTGCATGAGCACACATCCCAAGCCTTGATAAGATGCATCACAGTATACATCAAATCGTCCTAAAGGATTTGGTAACACCAACACAGGTGATGTGGTCAGTTTTCTTTTCAGCTCCTGGAAACTCTGCTCGCAAGCCTCTGACCACTCAAACGCCTTCCCTTTCCTCGTTAACTGCGTCATAGGTAACGCAATCTTAGATAATCCTTCTATAAACCTCCGATAGTAGCCTGCTAAACCAAGAAAACTTCTCACATTGTTTACAGACTTAGGACTTTCCCAACTCACTACGGCCCCAACTTTCGCAGGATCCATTGCAATTCCATCCTTACTGATCACATGGCCTAGAAACTGAACTTCCTCTAGCCAAAACTCGCACTTCGATAGCTTGGCATACAACTGCCGGTCCTTTAGCACTTGCAACACCGCCCTTAGATGCTCTTGGTGTTCCTCTTTACTCGAAGAGTATACAAGGATGTCGTCGATAAAAATAACAACAACTTGTCAAGGAACAGTCGGAAGATCCTGTTCATATAATCCATGAACATGGCTAGAGCATTAATCACACCAAACGGCATAACCAATTACTCGTAGTGACCATACCGACTCCGAAAAGCAGTCTTTGGCTCATCCTCCTTCCTAACCCAGATTTGATGATATCCAGATCGCAGGTCGATTTTAGAAAACACAGCTGATTCATCAAATCATCTATCCGCGGTAACGGATACTTGTTCTTTATCGTCACTTTGTTCAACTGACGATAGTCTACGCACAGCCTCGAACACCCGTCCTTCTTCTTCACAAACAATACCAGAGCTCCCCACGGAGATGCACTAGGTCTGATAAACTCCTTGCCTAGCATCTCATCTAACTATTTCTTCAGCTCCATCTGCTCAACTGGAGACATCCGATATATAGGTCCATTTCCCGGTACTAGGTCTATGGCAAACTCCACCTCTCTCTCTAGTGGTAATCCAGGAACGTCATCAGGAAACACATCCGAAAACTCTCGCACGATAGGCAAAGATTCAACACTAGGAGTCTCCTTCACTTCCAAAGAGAACAACCCCATATACTCGCCCGATCGTTCACCCGTCGGAGTACTCTCGTTCGCAGGCAACAATCCAGATCGCTCGGAAAAACTGAGAGTTTTGTTTGAACAGTCTAACATTACATGGTTGGCCGAAAGCCAGTCCATGCCTAGGATTACATCTATCTGTTGCATAGGCAAGCAGATAAGGTCAACAAGAAAATGACGGTTTTCTACCATAACAGGACATTTACAGCATACAGATAGGGTTGTTAAAGAATCACCGGCAGGTGTTGAAACAATGAAGTCATATAGCAAGGTAGAAACAGGCAATCCTAATTGATCCATACACTCTAATGATATGAAAGAATGCGTAGCCCCCGAATCAAATAGAACCGACAAAAGCTTACCAGAAACTAAGCACTTACCTTGGATCAGATCAGGACTTTGGGAGGCTTCAGAGCCTCGCACGGCAAACACCCTTCCAGTCGTCTGTGGCCTACTTTGCTGACTTGCCACAACTGATCTTGCTCCGCCACTCTGAGCCCTACTAATTTGATGCTGAAACTGAGCCCTTCTGCTCACTCTGGGCTTGTAGTCTGACGCATAGTGACCCATCTGATTGCAATTAAAACATCGGATGTGTTGGGTCCTCGGACAGTTCTTGACCAAATGTGGTCCTCCGCACCGAAAAAAAGTCTTGATCTCTTGCTGTGCTTGACTGGAGTCACTCACTCCATGGTAGACATTGAATCGAGCCGAGCGATCATACGGCCCTACTCTCCTTTGGAACTTGCTGCTTCTGCCACTTTGACTGCTCCGAACAGGTCCACCACTTGCCTTTTGTTGCGCGACAGCCCCTGCTCGGTCATGACCTTCAACCACTGTACATTTCTCCACCAACTCGGGGAAAGAAATGATACTCAAGGGTAGCATCGCTCGCTTTAACTTAGGTCTCAGTCCATCCTCAAACCTCCTGCAGACCCATTCTTCATCCGGGTGGATCAGATAGAATTGAGAAAACTTGAGTAAGGCTTCAAACCTCATCACGTACTCACCCACAAATAGTTGTTCCTGTTTTAGACTATTCCTTTCTTTTTTCTTGCCGGACGCTTCTTCGGAAGTATTTCTCCAGAAAACACTCCCTGAACAGTTGCCATGTCAACACCCTTTCTCCGACCTCCAGAAGTCTGGACTTGGTTCTCCACCAAGCCTCTGTTGCTCCTACTAACATAAAGGCAGCATATGTGACCTTTTTGTCTTCTCTACAGTGTGTGGCCATGAACACCTTCTCTACCTCTTGCAACCACATCTCAACAGCTTCAGGGTTATACTCTCCGTGAAAGTGGGGAGGATTTCCCTTCATAAAAGCATTGAGACCGGTATCCACTGTCTCGTTTCCTCTTACTGCTTGTAGCTGATCCTGTCTAGCTTCTCTCTCTTCCTGCCTTTGCATATACTGGGCATTCTGTTGAGTTTGTTGCATCATTGCAGTAGCCAAGTCCCTCATGGCCCGCATTGCTTCTGAAGTGTCACCACCACTTCCTGTCCCTGAGTGGTCACCGTTGTTGTTGTTATTATCGTTGCCTCCGGTCGCAGCCGGCCTTCCGCCACTTCCTCTTCCACGTGCCATTTAGCTTCCTGTAAAAGGAGCTATCAGTTCCAATTCATAAGACATATAATAGCACTTAACAGTTAAACATATCATATGCCTTATGAATGAAAACAATTATCACACTTCGATAACTAGCGCATCGGACACTCTACCCAAAACCCGACACAGTTGATACAACTCGGTTATCCACCATCAAAGCCAGTACACTTTACCTTCACAGTCCGATATTAGAATCGAATTGCTCTGATACAACCAAAATGAGACGACCCCATACGTATGAAGCCTTCCCATTAGTCCCAACCCCTTATATTATTATCTATGCCTAGCCGTATATAAAGCGATAGCGTGGCAAACAAACAACGATGCGGAAGAAAGCAAACAAAATGGCAACCATAGGAAAAAAAACGATCAGAGTAAAAGCGTAATATATAACTATACGATAACATGCATAAGTTAGCCCCATCAGTAGGGCACTGTACATACCTATACATCTTGAAAACAGTAGAATCAAAATACATCAAAAGCAAAATAAAACTCTCGGAGCTCACCAGCAAACCCCCGTCCCCTCTCAAAACATACATCAAAACTCTCGGCTCACTCCCTAGGACGCACTTGCAGGTTCTCACCATCAGTGGTGAGGATGCCCTGAGCTACCCTGACCCTCTCCTGCTGGTCACGACCGAAGACTGGGGTGCTACCCACGTGTAGTCTCGCTTCCTCTGCCTCGGAGGTCGCCACATCCATGGGAAAGGTAGAAACCGGTACACGCGATTGGGGCTGCTGATATCCACATAAGAAGGCATGCCACTCCGAAAGATCAAACTAACGGGCCCTGTGTACACCACCAAAAAGGTAGAGGGGTCTACCCGCCATCCCCTCTCATCATGGTACACGATCTCAATATCGCCCAGCATCGGCATCTCCGGTGCCCCCATGAGGAATGGGTCCATGTTGAATCTCCGCTGGCTCATTGTCTTCAAGCGATCACATAACAGACACGAAGGAAAAACAGAAGGGAGAAAAGAAATACAGCGCATCATAAATTCAGAAAACTGCAGTAATGCAGTAAACACATAACAAGTAGCAAGTAGCAAATATCTCAAATATCTCAAGACAACACATGCAACAAGCATTCATCTCCATGAGTCTCACACTCAGATCAATCCTCTAGACTGGGATACTAATCCCATGTAGTATGCCGGCCAAAAAACGCGCTTCTGCATGTTCCCAACTGGAACGGTTCCACACCCGAACAAGTCCACACCGGAACAGGTTCTATGTCGGAACTGAGTTAGCTTTTCCAAGAAACCGAACCGCTCACCGTGACCAATAAGAGTGCATCCCCCTTCCACACCGGAACCAAGGTATCACGGTCGCCTCGGAACGTTAGCTTGGAACAAATGGAAAGCTCTGGGATTAGTCGGGCAAACCGGACTGAACAAGCGTCATGACAGGATAGGAGCTACCTCATCCGTCACTGTAAACTATTCCCGAGACCCGCAACATCCCCAAGGCCACTCACTTGACCGCCTCATCTACTTTCCGTACCCGCACTCAGGTACCGCTAACCTCGTATGATGCTGGCAGCCCATACTACCTGTCATACGGCCTCGCCACTTGGCAGCTGATGATGATATGCAGCAAACATCCTCAATGGGCTTGATACCGAATCTCACGCCTAAGGTCTCAATCAAAAACAACACGATGCCACTGCATCCACACAGCCCCAGCCTCGACGCCACGCGTCCACGAGCCACAACTCAAACAAACACGGCGACAGCCTAAAAAAGTCAGCATAACAGCAACGGCACCATCCACGGTATCAACCGACAGCAACACGGCACACAGCCAACTTAATTCTACGGGATTCCGCCACAATGCTCAACATTACAGCATACAACATACTAACAACAACAATAACATCAACTATAGCATATAGCAGCATATCACATATCAAGCAGCATATACGCACTTAGACAGATAGCAACAACAGCAAGCTGCAGCATACAGTCATACGAAGTCAAACATCCTTAATCAACAGTTTACTAGCCTAGAGTTTCTAAACTTAACGGTGATAGCCCAAAGTAAGCTAAACCTAGGGTTTAGGTACTTTGTCAGGGCTCAACCACTAGTAGGGTTAGGGCTTCCCAACACATAGCAGAAACATACTACACTACTCTTGCCTTCCCAACGGCAGCAGTACTCTTTCTCCCCACCTGAACAGTCGGCACCCAAATCTAGGCAATCACCGGCTGCTCCTCCTTCCTCAAGATTGAGCTCGCAGCCCTCCTTCAATGGTAGCTCCAAGAAGAGCCCCAATCCTCTTGGTAGTCGTGGCCTTAGTCCTTAATTTGCGGGAAATCACGAGCACGCACTTTGCCCTAATAACGAGCACAACACAAGCACAATAGTTTTAGCCCTAGGGCAAGCTCAAAGATTAAAGGAAAAGGTAAAAACTCTAAGAACGCCAAGAACACGAAGAACGGGTGTTAGGGATCTGAGTTTACCTTTGGCGAATCGAAAAACCAATCCTTCAGAGTTGTAGATAACTCAGCCGCGCTCACAACGGTATAGTCGGAATCGTGTTCCGGTACTTCGATCGCCTTGAAAGCAAGCTTTCTCTCTCTAAAAACCTCAGAGCCTCTCCCACTAGTTGCAGAGACTTAGCAAATTTTCGTGCAACAAATGAGGGAGAAGAGAAAACTCCACTAACTTGAGCTGCTGTGCACGCTTTAGCTTGCCCACGCTTGAGCGTGAGGTCTCCTCCACGCTTGAGCGTGGAACCTTGTCCGCTCAGCCTTGACCCTGGCTTGACACGTGTAGCACACGCGTCAAAAACACTCCAGCTGGCAAACGCACTCAAAACGCTTAAGCGTCCGCATTACCAACACTTGAGCATTAGAACGCTAAGGCGTGCTAACCTACCACGCTTGAGCATTGCGTTCTGCTAGGAAAAAACCTTCCAAACATCTAGTTTCCACAATTACTCGTTTAACCCCTTAGGCACCTCCAACTTGTTCAAGCCTATTCCTAAGCTTCAAACTAGGTCGAAAACTAACACACAACAATTCACACAATCATCCAAAGCCCCAATCATGATTAACCAACTCGATTAGAGTTCACAAAAAATCGAGATGTTACATTATGACCCCCTTCCAGAAAATTTCGTCCTCAAAATTTTCGTCGTATACCTGTGAATAGATAGGGATGACTCTGGCGTATCTCAGCTTCACATTCCCATGTTGAATCACCAGTCACTGGATTCCATTCCACTCTGACTAACG
The DNA here is from genome assembly GCA_039655645.1 of Ammopiptanthus mongolicus. NCBI lineage: Eukaryota > Viridiplantae > Streptophyta > Magnoliopsida > Fabales > Fabaceae > Ammopiptanthus > Ammopiptanthus mongolicus. Next base: position 31,553,708 of record CM077344.1, read on the forward strand.
GAATGTGCTTACTGTGTAGCTCCTTGTCCCTTCTATCCATGATCCGAACAGGTGAAGCTTCGTACTCCAGATTCTCTTTCAATTAAATTGATTTGGGCTCTAACACGTGTGATGGATCGGGATAGTACTTTCTGAGCTAAGAGTTGTGAAAGACGTAATGAAGATTTGAAAGATTTGGTGGCAAAGCTATCTGATAAGCTACAGGGCCGATTCGTCGAAGAATCTGAAACGGTCCTATGAGTTTAGGTGTTAGCTTTCTGGATCTGATTGCCCTTCCCACTCCAGCTCTTGGGGTAACTCTCATGAAAACACGGTCGCCCTCTTCGAATTCCAAAGGCCTACTCCTATTGTCAACATAGCTCTTCTGCCTGTCCCTTGCAACCTTCATCTTTTCTCGTATCTTACGGACTTGTTCAAGCCTATTCCTAAGCTTCAAACTAGGTCTAAAACTACCACACTATAATTCACACAATCATCCAAAGTCCCAATCGAGATTAACCAACTCAATTAGCGTTCACAGAAAACCGGGATGTCACATTGGACAAGGTAGAGGGTGATGGTGATACTTTGGTTTTCTTGGCAAGAAGGAGGGCAATTGGAACATCATCCTCATCGTCTTATTCCACCAGAAGCTTCCTCTTTCTGTATCTGGGTTTAGAAGAACCAGCTTCTTGACCAGCTTGAGAGGATGCACGAGCCTGCTGCTTTGAGCCTAAGTTCGCTTTAAGCAAAAGGCCATGAATCTCTTCAATAAAAGGAACAACTAAACCATTTAGCTTGATGAATTTTTCTCCATGAATGGTGTAAGCAATGCCTTCTATCATCGAAGCAAACTCCAGATTTGGCTTTTCCTCAAATTCTTCAAAAACATTTTGAGACTTAGCCTGAGATTGTTCAAACAATCTCTCTAGAGTGGACGAATCAGAGGAGACTCGAGGTTGATTAGCAACATTTTGAGTCTGATTCTTCCTTCTTTGTCGGCTTTTAAGAGCTTCCATGCGTTGAGTTTGTGCAGTTCTGGACTGAGCTTTTTCAAAGGCCAAGACAGATTTGAGTTGCATTTTGGAGAGGTTTGCTTTTCCAAACAGAGGGCAGCTAATGGTTTGATAGGAGATTCTTATGCTAGGATGAAATTTATTTAGCATGCGATAAATCCCTTGATTTTCGAAGATTCGGAAGAGAAGAATTGCATAAGTGATGGTCTTAACAGAGACAACATCTATGCAATTTTCTTTGAACCGATCAAAGAGAAGAGAGGGAAGATTGATCTTCATACCATAAAGCAGATGAGTAAGAAGAAAAGAATGTACCTCAGAAACAAAGTCTTTAGACCCAGCTTTATGAAGAACAACCTTGTTCAAGATTTGATTTAGAATCCTTGCTTCGTCTTTCATGATGGCAGCACGAAAGAGAGCATTGGGCTGAGCTTCGGGATTTGTAAGGAAGTTGAAGACATTGTCTTTTCCTCCAAACTTGTTATGTCAAGATTTGAAATAGGTGGCTCCGAGAGACAAACACCAAATAGCAGATGCTATACTTACTTTGGAGACATCAACCTTTTGTGTCCCCAAAACATACCCAGAAATGTGACCTTCCTTTTCCATGTGAACGGTCTTCCAGAATTCAGTGAGAAGTCTTGGATAGACTTCTGGATAGTTGATGAAGAAGTGACCCCATCCAGCTCCAATGACGTAGATTCTGACATCTGCTCCCAGTCTGGTCAGCAGATTCAAGTCAATCTGATGTTCAACGTTGATCTGGCAGTTGTCTGGAATATCGCGAGTTGGATGACTTAGATGTGATATGGTCTCTTGAGGAACACCGCTTCCTTCTCCAGCTGAATGAAGGTTTCTACCCATATTTCAGAAAAGAATGAAGAAGATGAACAGTTGAGGGTAAAAGAAGTAGAGGAGTTTTAAAGATGAGGACGTTTGGTGAGGTTCAAGCTCACGGGTTGAGGTTAAAAAAAAAAAGAGGAGAAAAGTAACCAAAACGTCAGAGAAAGTAACCATGGTTAAAAAACTATGATGACTAGCAGTTACCGTGGGGGTGCTATTTAAGAGTGAAGTACCAGACGCACGCCGTTTGATGTGACCCGAAAGTGCTGACTCATCATAGAAAATTTGTGGATGACAGAAAGATAATGAATTTAAAAACAAATTATTCTACGTTTATTGTAAATGATAAATAACGCAAAGAATGATGTAAGCTTGTGATGGACGCAACCAAATTGGAAGCAAGCTTTTCTTTGACACAAGCGTTTATTGGACGCAAGGTCATTCAACATAGAGCATGTTGAGCTGTTTTCCTATGAAAGAAAATCTATCCTCTACTAGAGGTTTTGTGAAGATATCTGCCCACTGATGAATAGTATAAACAAATTTTACATCAAACCCACCTTTTTCAATGTAATCTCTGATAGAATGATGTTTGATTTCTATACGTTTAGCCCTAGAGTGCAATATAGGATTTTTCGATAAATTAACTGCAGTAGTATTATCACAATAAATTGGAATCTTAATTTCATGAATGTTGTAGTCTTCCAGTTTGTGTTTAATCCATAAGAGCTGTGAACAACAACTAGCCGCAGAGATATATTCAGCTTCAGCAGTTGATAAAGCTATTGTACTTTGTCTTTTATTGGACCATGAGATGAGATCATGTCCAAGATAATGACAGCCACCACTTGTACTTTTTCGTTCAATTCTATCTCCAGCATAGTCAGCATCACAATATCCCATTAATCTGTACTCATTTGTTTTCTCATAAAATAAACCTAGATTAGAAGTACCTTTTAGATATCTAAAAATTCTTTTGACAGCAATTAAATGGTTTTCACATGGATCAGCTTCAAAACGTGCACAAAGACATACACTAAATATTATATCTGGTCTGGACGCAGTGAGATATAAGAGAGATCCAATCATACCTCTGTAAACCTTTTGATTTACCTTTTTATCTTTGTTGTCTTTGGTCAGAATGGACGTTGGGTGCATAGGTGTACTCATTGGCTTGCTATTATCCATCTGAAATTTCTTCAGGAGATCTTTAGTGTACTTGGTCTGATGAATGTACACACCCATTGAGGTTTGTCTTACTTGCAGACCCAGAAAGAATTTGAGCTCTCCCATCATGCTCATTTCGAATTCTTTTGTCATAAGAGGAGAAAATTCCTTACAAAGAGAATCATTAGTAGATCCAAATATAATATCATCAACATAGATTTGGATTATTATAAAATTATCTTTATTTGTTTTCTTAAACAAAGTGGTGTCTACCTTTCCCATACAAAAGCCATTTTCCATGAGGAAGGAGCTGAGTTTCTCATACCAAGCTCTAGGAGCTTGTTTGAGTCCATATAAAGCTTTCTGAAGCTTATATAATACTCAAGATAGGAATGATCTTCAAACCCAGGGGCTTGCATTACGTAGACTTCTTCGTTAATTAACTCATAGAGAAAAGCACTTTTAACATCCATTTGATATAAGGTTATGTTATGATGAGTAGCAAAAGATAGTAAGATACGTATAGCTTCTATTATAGCAACAGGAGCAAAGGTTTTAGTATAATCAATACCTTCTTCTTGAGAGTAACCTTGTGCTACTAACCATGCTTTGTTTCTCACAACTTTTCCACTTTCATCCATCTTATTTCTAAATACCCATTTTGTTCTTATTATGGATTTATCATTCGGTTCTTGAACTAAAGTCCAAACCTTGTTTCTCTCAAACTGATTGAGTTCTTCTTGCATGGCTAAGATCCATCCATCGTCCAAGAGATCTTCATCCACAGTTTTTGGTTCTAACTCAGAGATAAAAGCCGAATCAGCTTGATTTCTGAAGGTTGACCTTGTTCTTACTTTATCACTAGGTTGACCTAGAATTTGATCTATAGGATGGTAAACTTTGAATTGCCAAGATTTTTTACTATCATTTGACGATTGAGGATTGTGATCATCAATTTTGACTTCTTCGAAGATTTCCTTCCCATTGTTGGTTGGACGATGATCATTCAGATCAAGATCTGCAAGTGATTTGTCCAGCTCTGGTAATATTTTATCAGGCTTCTTTTCATCAAATTTAACATGAATAGATTCTTCGACAATTAATGATCTACTATTATAAATTCTGAAAGCTTTCGATGTTTCAGAGTATCCTAAGAAAATACCATTATCAACTTTGGCATCAAATTTGCCTAGATTGTCTTTAATATTTAATATAAAGCAGGCACATCCAAAAGGGTGAAAATATGATATGTTGGGTTTTTGTCATTTCCACAATTCATATAGAGTCTTTTTCAGTATTGGTCTTATGTGTACTCTATTTTGAATATAGCATGTTGTGTTAACAGTCTTAGCCCAAAAGTTCTTAGAGATAGAGTTATCATTGAGTAATGTTCTTGCCATCTCTTGAAGAGACCTATTCTTTCTCTCAACAACCCCATTTTGTTGAAGTGTTCTAGGGGCAGAGAAATTATGAAGAATACCATTTTTTTCACAGAATAGTTGGAAGTTTACATTCTCAAACTCTCCTCCATGATCACTTCAGATTGAATTGATACATATACCTTTCTCATTCTGAATCCCTTTGCAGAATATTGAGAATACTTCAAAAGACTCGTCTTTAAGGAACATTACCCATGTCCATCTAGAATAATCATCAATAATGACAAGTCCATATTTCTTTCCACTTAGGGAGGCAGTCCTTGTTGGACCAAACAGATCTAAATGTAGCAATTCTAAAGGTCTGGATGTTTGGACCAAACAGATCTAAATGTAGCAATTCTTTGAATTAAAAGAATTTTTAACTTGTTGCCCCTTTTGACAGGCATCACAGAGAGCATCTAATTTATAGGCCAGCTTTGGAAATCCTCTTACGAGGTTATGCTTTTGTAGCTTTGAGATTAATCTCTGGCTTGCATGACCAAGTTTCTTGTGCCAAATCCATTGTTCATCATTCACAGACATCGACATGATACATTTTGATTAGAGAGGTCCTCCAAGTCAATTTGATATACATTGTTTTGCCTCTTACCAGTAAATAGAGTGGATCCATCAGCATATTTGACTATACATTTATCATTGTTGAAAGTCACTACAAATCCGCTATCACACAATTGGCCTATGCTAAGCAGATTGTGTTTTAACCCTTCAACTAACAACACATTATTTATAGCGGGAGAATTATTCTTACCAATCTTACCAATACCTACAATCTTTCCCTTTTGATTGCCGCCGAATACAACTGATCCTTCAGATTTTGGCTTTAGGTCTAGGAACATAGATCTTTCTCCCGTCATGTGTCATGAGCATCCACTGTCCAGGTACCATGATCGGTGTTTTCTTTCTGTTGTCAAGCAAGTCTGCAACAGAGATTATTTTACTCTTAGGTACCCAGATAGACTTGGGTCCTTTTTGGTTAGTTGCAGGTAACTTATAAATTCTTGCTTTTCTTTTATGTAAGCATCTGGACGCAGAGTGTCCATTTTTACGACAAATAGAATAATACATTACTCTTTTTATCTCAGAAATTATTGGATTTTCTTTTTCATACCCAATGCCAGATTTATCATAAGGAGATCTATATCTAAGAATTAAATTAAGCTTCTTAGATCCATCAGTGAATTTAGATAGACTATTAGTTAAGTAAGTAACTTGATGCTCAAGTTTCTCAACTTCACAGGATGTGCTGGACTTAGAGCTTGAGATTTCAGTTAGGCTTATTATCTTATCTCTTAGTTCTCCATTCTCAATTTTGACTTTGTCAAAGTCTTTATTGAGTTTGGCAAATTTTATTTTAAGAGCTTTATATTCAGAATAAATAGTGCATGATTCATTTAATAGCTCTTCATATGCATCTTTAGAATAGTCAGATATATTTACCTCATCTTCTTTTATTTCTGTCTCAGAGGAAATACTTGTCATGAGACACATATCTGCTGTTGGGGATGCAGGTGGAGATCTTTCCAGAATATCCATTAGGTCATCATTCCCCAAGCAGTTGTCTCTTTAGCCAGGGCTTCTCTTCTTGCTCCGTGTACACTCTGAAACAGGAAAGCTCTTGCCTCACAATCAAGAGCAACTCTTCTTCTTTCCTCTAAGGTGCAATATTCTAGAGGTTTCATGGTGTATTCTCCATTGACGATGATGATGGGACAGAAGTCTTCATTGTCGTCAGGATTGTTGACGATGTGAGGACCGTTCATGATTAAAGGCCAAAGCGCAGAGCTGGTACTTAAGATGAATCCTTTGAATCTTTCTTTCCAGTAGAGGTAGTGAGTGCCATTAAAAAATTGCGGTCTAGTCAAGGAGGTACCTTCAAGAACAGGTTGACTTCCACTGGGCATCCCTTGTCCTGCCATCGAGCTTTTTGGATCTTTTCCTCAAGCACGGCTAAATGCTCAACCCAGAGGCTGAGCTTTGATACCAACTGAAAGTGAAACAGGGAAACACAAGAAGGGGGTTGAATTGTGTTTCTTAACCGATTTTCGAAATCCTTTTTTGAAAAGCGTTTTAGACAAGCAAGATGAAAGAATCAAATAAAAAGGATAACCAACGTTTAAGAGACTTTGTTTTCAATCCCCAAGTTAGTAAATAAATAAACTTAACAAGATAGGGATAGAGAGATTCACACAGAGATATATAATGGTTCACTCTTTCAAATCAAAGAGCTACGTCCAGTCCTTTCCCTGAGAAGGTTTTTCCAATAAATCACTTAGCACTTTTCACAGATTGTTTCCTAGTCACTCCACGACTACAACTCCAAGTATTCTACACCTCTTGTAACGCCCCGATTTTCGCGTTTTATATTTCTTCAGTATTTTAACGTATGTATTTTATTCGAGGTCTTAGGAATGGAAATAAAATATTCCGAGACCATAGTCATGCTCGACGATATCGTAGGAAGCTACGATTAAGTTTTGATTCGAAAACTCAAACAGAGTCCGGTCTGCGTTTTTACACTGACAGTATGATTTTACTGCTCAGGAGACCTCAGATGGACCCGTGAACGAGACAGTAAATCTTAGAATTCGATTCTCTACGTTTTGGTTAAATTTCACAAAGATTTCAAAAAAATCACTTCTTAACCTCCGTTTGAGCGGAATCCTCAATCGGGTGACGAACAGAGCCACATATGAACTTAACGAGACTCACCAACGGATAATCTTGATATCACATCATCCCAGGACACTTGGGAGAGTATGCCAGAGTCGTCATGACGGTCGGGAAAATCTAGACGCGAAATTACCAAAATGTCCCTAACCTTAGTCTTTTGCACTTATACCATTTTACCCTTTTGGCAAATGACCATTTTTTCCTTAAGTGAGCTTTTTAAAGGCTGAACTCAGCCCTTCCAGCCCCTCATTCACGCACAAACAGCCCTCCTTCCACACTCCATCTTCAACCTTGAGAAACTCCATTGTTGTTCATGAGAAATCCATGAAACCTTGTTAGAAACACTTGATTCCTTGAGCAATCTTCCTTCATTTTTAGGTAAGATCACTTCTATGATCTCCTACCTTCTTGAATCTCTCTCTATTTCAAGATCAAACTCCATTTTCATGAAAATCATTTCTTAGATCCAAAACTTTGAAAATCCATAGGAATTGGTAGAAAAATCCTTTTGATGTGAAACCAATTTCTTTGAACTCACTTCATCATTCTCTACCTAAAACCAAGAGCTTATGATTCAATTCTCATCATAGGCCTAAAATACCCAATATGGCCGAACCCTACATAGTGATGATGAATAGTGTTTTTCATCAATTTTTGATTTTTAACACTTGATTCCATCCTTAGCTTTCCTATTGCCTTTGAATCCATGAAATGGAAAACCAAAATCGATTCCTAGCTTTATTTTCTTTAGGGTGGCCGAAACCCTTAGGTAGAATTGTTGAGTTTTGTTTTGATTGTTGTTTAATGTTTGATTGTTGTGTTGTTGTAATTGGTGACGATTATCAGGAGGTTCACGAACCGATCAACCGACTTTAATCCGGGAATCTGCTCATCAACAGGTATGGGGGGTGAACCTCATCACACCAAAATGATGGTGGTGAAGATGGTTGTTTAGTTTATGTGTGGGTGAAACCCTTTGGTTTGGGTTCACCATTCAATTTGGTTCTCTTGGAGAACAAAGTATAATAATTGTAGTTTATGCTTTGTATGCTTTATCATGATTTATGATGATGTTGATTAGTTGAGAAAACATTTCATGTATGTTGAAAAACCTACTTTGATCTCTAGATCAAGTATGGATTTTTGTACTTGATTATGATGCAATGATATGTGTTTATTGTTTGTCATAATCATGTGAGCTTTTTGAGCTATAACTTGTCTTGAGGGTGAAGCAAATCTTCACATTTGTCCTAATAAGCTTTTGGCCATGTCCTTAAGAAAAGGAAGAACATGTGTAGTTCTTGAACAATTAAGGTTTTGGTGTAAGAAAAATGTTTTAGTGACCTATGTTTTCAAAGGAAAGCAAAAGTGATTTGATCGAAAGATCAAATGAAGTTTCAATCTTTAAGTGTTTTCACCAAAGTGAAACATGTCTTTTTATCTTAGTCATCTAAGTAACTAAGTGATTTAAAAATAGAAATTTCATGAAAGTTAGCATAGGTTTCATAAAGACTTTACCTTCATTTTAGAACAAGGTTCATGTTTTGCTTAAAGGCAAATTTCACTAAGCGAATAAAATTTCGCTAAGCGAAAACAGAGAAATTCCAAGTTAGGCATCACTGCCTCCATTTTCGCTAAGCGGATTCTGTTTCGCCGAGCGATACAGAGGAGTTTCAAAAGAGGTGTAATGGCCTCCATTTTAGCACAGGGGAGTTTCAAATGAGGTATCATTGCCTCAATTTCGCTAAGCGAATGTACTCTCGCTAAGCGAATTTCACTTTTCAGAAAATGTTAGAAATAAAGTAAATAGTTCAAATGTTGTTTCAAATCAAATGAGTTTTCAATTGTAAAAGTTTTTTGTTTTACAAAAGGAGTTTTCTAACTCAATCGTAAAAGGTTTACACGTAAAAAAAACTAAGTTAAGTAATTAAATTAGAGTTGAAGACAAGGAATAAGTGAAGTATGGTATATGGTGGAACAAGACCATGTGTCATACCATTGATGACTTAGTACATCAATGACTTCATAAGACTTAAATGAATCAACACTTATTTTCTTAATTGAAATCAAGGAATAATATCTTAGAAAGGATTAAAGACTTATCTAAGAGGATTCTCAATCCTTATTCATAATGCTTAGGACTTGAGACATAATTCATAAGACGTAAACACAAACACGAAACGTTTTGGGTTTTGAAACTGTAGTTCGATGACGAACCGATGATTCGGATCCAGGTAAATCGTTCAATTGTTTCAGTCTTGTGATAACCGTAATAAGAGAGAGATCCTAAGATTGTGCAGTTATGGGACTGTACAGTGGAAGGAATCCTGAGGCTATGTAGGTATGGGACTGTATAGCTAAGGGAAGGCATATAAGAATTGATTGGTACTACCCATACCAACAAGATTTATCTTCTTTTCGGGAGCTTAGAACAAAAGAACTTTATAGTTAAGCATGCTTGACTTAGAGTAATTATGGGATGGGTGACCTTCTGGGAAGTTTCCTAGAAAGCATGTGAGTGAGGACAAAACACGCTGAAAAGACGTGTTGGTTTGTGGGGACAGTCGGCGAATCTGAAAGCAGTCTGGATCATTCCAAAGGAGTCACGAGATATTTATCCGATGGATAAATGTTTTATAAAACAAAGACGTGTGTAATTCCTAAGAAAAAGAACCTTAGTGAACCTTGAGGTTTATCCAATGGATAGACATTGCTTTATCGCATCTGCTTTGTGTAAGCATTAGCATTTCATGTGCATAGTTGTAAGGCCTTGAGCCTAGAAGTTGAGCTTACACCTTGGTGCGGGTGCAAATTCTACGGTGACAATCTTCAGTGGTCTTTTTGGAGGTATCAGGGTTGGAATGGCTGACAAGTGACTAGTTGGTGATTCTTCTGTGTCGTGGCGAATCCGTGCAATACACTAATATCCTCTACTAGATGCCGTATTTTTCATGTTTGGTCGAGAGTGTTTCCGTAAAGCCAGATACGTGCACGTTACGAATGTTGTAGCATCTTGCTCATGGCTGGCAGAACCCGGAACATGTCCTCCCATTCACTCTCTCCGACACTTTTGTTAGCTCCATGGAGTAGGGGTCACAGTAGTACCCAGTGGCATTGGCATTGAGTCATGTATATTGCACCACATTGCATGCCTGTTGATGTTTACATTTACTGCTATACATCGTTGTTCTATTTAAGAATGTATTTTATGGTGTTGTTAACTGTTTAACATGTTGGGTACACTGTTACCTGGTGAGTCGTCCAGTTTTTACTACTACTGTTTTGTTGTGTTGATGAACGAGAATCTCACCCATATTTGTATGTTTTCTGCTGGTACTTGCTATTGCTGCTTGAACAGATAGACGCGGCGATGGTTCGGTTCAGCAGTTCCTTTGAGTTCGGAGGTGGACTCCTTTTACGGTTTTATTTTGTTGTCGGCCAGACTATGTCAGTATTTGTAGTACCTTTTGGAAGCTACGACTCCTAGTACTTATTTTATTTCTTATGCCAGTTATACATTAGACTTATGTCTTTATACAGTATTATTTTTATTTTTGTTTCTGTTTTCTATTTTTGTATTTATTATACAGTATGTTCTAGTAATGCATGGTGAACCTAAATTCATTTATTAGTATTATTTATTACCTTTACTAATCCCATTACATCTTTATGAAAACAAAAAAGAAAAAAAAAAGTATTTTTCACATAAATAAATATTTTCGGCCTTATAAACGTTCGGGAATGTGACACTCGGGAAAGGGTGTTGCACCTCTTCAGGCTACAAGTATTCTTTTACAGACAAGCCTCTTCAGGCTCAACAAATCCTAAGACTTGAGTGGGGTTTTTCGAGCTTTTTACAGACTCACTAAGAGTGAGAGTATTACATGATACAGCTCTTAACAATCTGTTTGTAACTTTATAATGAACGAATAAAAAGGTTTACAGATCAATATTGCTTTGAAGCTTTTGTTGCACAATGAATTTTCTCTTGAATAATTTCTTGCTCTTGTGTTCTCTATTTGCTTCTTCAGAAGAGGGTCTTCTTATAGCTTTGTCAGACCTTCTGATTTCAAAAAAGTAGGAAACTTTTCCGTTTAGACACATTCAAATATCCGTTAGGCACAAGTCCATTTGCCAGTTGTTCTCCGTCACGTAATTGTCCTTTCAGAATGAGTATGCTTTTGGTAGTAGCAGCTTGAATTGTAGCAGACTGATTTGCTTTTATGGCCGACAAGCGTTTTGCTCTACGTAATTCTTTGCTCTACGGGGTTTGCTGTGTACGACTTTTGTACCTTCTTTTGTCTTATGTGAAAAATATATTTCCTTTTAAAAACAATTAAGACTTTTGAAAGAGCGAGCCACGTTGTCTGCAAAATAAAATTAGTTGGACGCACAGGTATATATAAAAATTTGGACACACCATTTATATAGACAGTTGGACGCACAATCAGTGTAGACAATTGGATGCACAATATAGACAGTTGGATGCACAATATGTATAGACAGTTGGACGCACAATATGTATAGACAGTTGGACGCACAAAACTATATGATCATGTCTGTACGTAAACCTTTACCACTACAGTCCAAAAGATTATTTGGATGAACCATGAATTTTCTTTGGACGAAGATATTGCATTGAGCATTTTGTCCTTTAAGAGCTAGATGAAATTTTGGATTTGGAGAACCATCTGAAGTCAGAAATATAAGGTCTTTTGACCTTATGAATTAGCATAAACTTGACTTCGAGTGAATTCAATAAACATATAATACTTTTGTTAATCAGTAAAACTTTTAGGGGTCACACCCCCTTGTGGGTGCTACATACTTGGACTCTAATGCGGAAAAATCAAGAAAATAAAACACTGGTTGCTTTCAGAAAATACTTTAATTAAGTAGCTACGTTCGAAAACGCGGTTTCTAAAAAATTTTCTGCATGCATAGACAATACAAACTCAAGATGAAGAAATAAACTTCATATCACCCGTTGATATTCACTATTCATAAAAACATAAACATAACATAAAACCTGGTCTAATATATAACATATTACAGACTTAGAAATAAATTCAACATATGTGTAGTAATATAATATAAGACTGCACAAAATAAAGACTCCTAAGCTGGTCGGCTAAAAGTAGCCATTGGGGTATAACCCAATGTCAACTTCAGCAGAACGCTCCGTCATCCGAGTCCTCACGTCTCCGCGGGGACCTATGATCAATCTCTGTACATGTGATCCAAAAACACAACAAGGTGTCCAACATGTACAGGCAAAGGTGAGATACTCATATAAAGTTTATCAAGATAGCCGAACAGGCAACAAACAGCAGTATAAACATCCACAGATAAATACAGTTATATGAGCAGTTATCTACATAACACAATATAACATCTCAAACACTATCATGAGTTATAATAATGCATGAGACTTCAACATCATCTTTCTAATTCATGTACTCCGGAGATTCTAACTTCCCAACATCGAGCGATAGGCCGTAGTAACACCCGTAACACAATTGTTCTCATGAGTCGGCCTCTCTATTTAGGTCCGAACTCCAATTATTCCAGGGTACCACGTCATAACCATATCCTGAATACTCCAGTCTCTGATCGAGCTCATTCGTGTTTGGCAGCCGATTTACCACGGCACGGGGTTGCTATGCCACCGGCCACTTGTGGGATCTAGAACACATAATGCCCCTATAGACCTAGTGGTCTTGACTGATTAAATTCTCAACAACTAGAGTTGTAGCTCGGTTTCAAATGGCACGTCTGCCGATTCATGCATATACACAGAAAGTTTTATGTTTTCTTTGCGTTCACTCTTTCAAGTGTCGAGACATAAAGTCCACGACTCGTTTCAAAAAGGCATTAAGCCCACTCAAATCAAAAACACAGGACATGAAGTCCGAGTGCTCAATCCACAAAACACTAGCCCCGACGTCTCGGCCACTAGGTTTGGGTTCGTCTCAAAGGTTCCTCATATATCTTTTGGTTTCGTTTTTCTCAAAACAACTTTGGAAAACAAAACATGTTCATTGTTCTTGAAGCAAAAAAAACATTTCTTTATCAAAGGAAACATTTTCCGGGAAAAACATCTTTCTTGAAAACAAAACCGTTTTTTAAGGTTTCACGCCTTTTTAAAACACTTTACTGAACAAAACACATTTTGCACTACTTTTCACAAAACCACTTTTTACTTTTCAAAAGAACATACTTTTCAAAAAGAAAGACAACTTTTCTTGAAAAAGCAACACGTTTTCCAAAAACCACTTTTTGATTTTCAAAACACGGTTTTCAAACTTTGATTCGGTTTTTTGAGTCTTTTAATAATTATAGAGACATAGCCAGTCCTATGCTCATCCAGGATATATATATATATATATATATATATATATATATATATATATATATATATGACATCAACAATCCATAATCATCATCATAATATCAACTAAGGCATCCATGCCACAACTATCAACAAGTGTGCAAATATGTTTCACTAAGTAAAACAAATCCATACATCATTCAAACTCATCTCCAATTCAATAATCAAGTCATCATAATACATATATCAAACATGCACTATGAAGTTACCAAACTTAAATGACTACCTCTCAAATTTGCTTAGTCCAAACTCGATCGATTCTCGACTCCGGCTCCGGTTTCGTTTGCGTCGCCTAAAACAATTCAACACAACACAATTCAAACAACAAATCAACATCAATAAACAACATCAAAGCATAAATTTTCTTCCCCTAAAAGGAATAGGGTTCGGCCATGAAAGGGTAAAAAGGCTTGGGATATCATTTGGTTTCAAACTTTTGGATGGTTGGTTCATAAGCTTTGTTAACACTAATTCAAGTCCTATGACTCAAAAATGTGAAACAAAACTCATGGATTTTTCTCATGAAGCTCTCGGCCTTTTTGGGAAAACTAGGCTAGGAATTGATTCGGTTTTCCATCAGTTGGATTCAAGAACACTAGGAAAGCTAAGGATGGAATCAAGAGTTAGAAATCAAAAATTTGATGAAAAACACTATTCATCACCACTACTAAGGTTCGGCCACTTTGCGGTTTAAGATCTAAGATGAGACTTGGATCATGAGCTCTTGAGTTTAGATAGAGGACGATGAGGTGAGTTCAAAGAAATTGGTTTCACATCAAAAGGATTTTTCTACAATTTCTTATGGATTTTCAAACTTTTGGATCTAAGGACGAGTTTCATGAAAATGGAGTTTTGATCTTGAGATTGAGAGAGATTCAATAAGATAGGAGATCATAGAAGTGATCTTACCTTAGAATGGAGGAAGATTGGTCAAAGAATCAAGGCATTTCTTCAAAGTTTCAAGGATTTCTCAAGGAATCAATGGAGGTTGTTTCTCTAAGGAAGATGAAGTGTTCTTGGCTCTCCTTGGGGCTGTTTGTGCGTGGAAATGGGGCTGAGAGGGGCTGTGTTCAGCCTTTTAAAAGCTCATTAAGGGTAAAAAGGTCATTTGATTCAAAGGGTAAAATGGTAAAAGGTGAAAAGCTTAAGTTAGGGGTATTTTGGTAATTTCACGTCCCGAAATTCCCGATCGTCATGACGACTCTGGCATGCTCTCCCAAGTGAGTTGACATGATGTGATATCAATATTATCCATTGTCGGGTCTTGGTAAGTCCATACGCGGCTCCGTTCTCCACCCGATTGAAGATTTCGCTCGAACGGAGGTCAGGAAATGATTTTTTTTTTGAAATTTTTGTGAAATTTAACCAAAACGTAAAGAATCGAATTCTAAGACTTACTGTCTCGTTCACGGGTCCATCCGAGGTCTCCTGAGCAGTAAAATCATACTGTAAGTGTAAAAACACAGACCGGACTCCGTTTGAGTTTTCAACTCAAAACTTAATCGTAGCTTCCTACGATATCGTTGAGCATGATTATGGTCTCAGAATATTTTATTTCCATTCCTAAGACCTCGAATAAAATACAAGTTCATAATTACTGATTAAAAAGGAAAACTCAAAAATCGGGGTGTTACATTACTACCCCTCAAAAAAAAAAAATTCGTCCTCGAAATTACGTACCTTGAAAAAGACGGGATACTGTAATCTCATCTTGTCCTCGAGCGCCCACGTTGCATCTCCAGTTGCTTCGTTCCAAACGACTTTGACTAAGGGAACTTGTTTTCCCCTGAGTTGCTTGATCCTCTTATCAACGATTCGCACAGGTGATGTCTCATAGGACAAGTTTTCTCGCAAATGTACTACATCAGGTTCGACTACATGGGACGAATCAGGAATATACTTCCAAAGTTGTGAGACATGAAAAACATTATGAATTTTGGACAGAAAAGGTGGTAAGGCAATCTGGTAAGCTATTGGACCAATACGACGAAGAATCTGGTAAGGTCCAATGAATTTGGGAGTGAGTTTTCTGGACTTCATCGCTCTACCTACCCCATTCGTAGATGTGACTCTCAGGAACACGTGTTCACCTTCTTGAAACTCGAGGGGTCGTCTTCGCTAATCTGATTAGCTCTTCTGCCTGCTCTGTGCCGTTTTCATCTTTTCCCGGATCTGTTTAATCGTTTCCGTTATTTGTTGCACAAGTTCTGGGCCTACGATCATGTTCTCTCCATCCTAGTACCAACACAACGGTGTCTGGCACTTTCACCCATATAAGGCTTCGTAGCGTGCCATCCCTATACTAGAATGATAGCTGTTGTTGTAGGTGAATTCTATAAGAGGCAACATATCATCCCAACTTCCACCATGGTCTAGAACGCAAGCTCTCAATAAATCTTCCAAAGATTGTATCGTTCTCTCTGTCTGTCCATCAATCTGAGGGTGATAAGCTGAACTTAGCCTCAACTTTGTTCTTAAAGCTTGATATAAACTTTGCCAAAAACGTGACACAAACTTTGGGTCTCTATCAGAGACTATGCTTGACGGCACTCCATGTAGTTTGATTATCTCTCTGATATACAGCTCAGTTAACTTCTCCACCGAGCAGTTGATCTTAACAAAGAAGTGTGCTGACTTCGTTAACCTATCAACGATGACCCAAATCAAATCAAAACTCTTGGAAGTTCTCGGTAATCCAACCACAAAATCCATTGAAATGCTCTCCCATTTCCATTCGAGTACATCCCAGGATTGAAGCATCCCTCCGGGTCGTTGATGTTCTACCTTCGCTTTCTGACAGGTCAAACATGATGCTACATACTCAGCCACCAAAACTTTTGTTTCAGATCTTGGTACATTTTGGTCGATCCAGGATGAGTACTCAGCTTGCTCGTGTCCCTCTTCTAGAATCATTTTCCTCATCTCCGGGTTGCTAGGTACACAAACTCGTCCATTACATCTCAAGATGCCATCAAGTTCCCAAGCTGAACTCTGCAGCTTTTTCTTGTCCCAGTAACTCTTTATTCTCTTGGAGGTACTCATCAGTTGCTTCTTGTTCACGGATCGTCTCCATCAGTCCACTAGATACCTTGATCATTCCCAACCTAATCCTCTCGTGGTTCACTTCCACAGCTAGATTGAGATCACGAAACTGTTCTATCAATTCTAGCTCTTTAACCATCATTGCAGAGATGTGCAGGGTCTTCCATCTCAGAGCGTCTGCAACGACATTTGCTTTCCCAGGGTGGTACAGTAAAGTGAAGTCATAGTCCTTAAGAAACTCCATCCAACGTCTCTGCCTCATGTTAATTTCCTTTTGATTGAACAAGTACTTCAAACTTTTGTGGTCACTGAAGACATCGAACTTTGATCCATACAAGTAGTGTCTCCAGTTCTTCAGCGCAAAAACCATAGCAGCTGACTCAAGGTCGTGCGTCGGGTAATTCCTCTCATGAGTCTTCAACTGGCGTGAAGCATACGCCACAACCTTCCGATGTTGTAGAAGCACACATCCTAACCCTGATGCGAGGCATCACAGTACACCACGTACGGCTCATCCGGTTTAGGTAATACTAACACTGGTGAGGCTGTCAAACGTTCCTTCATCGTCTGAAACCTTTCCCCACACTTGTCAGTCCACATAAACGATTGGTCCTTCCTCGTAAGTTGAGTCAATGGCGCAACAATCTTCAAAAATCCTTCGATGAACCTTCTGTAATAACCAACTAGTCCAACGAAACTGTGGATTTCTGTCACAGTCTTGGGTCTCTCCCATAGAAGTACTGCTTCTACTTTCGTAGGATCGACGGCAATTCCTTCCTTCGAAATCACATGTCCTAAGAATTTGACTTCATCCAGCCAAAATTCACACTTGGGTAGCTTTGTGTACAGCTTCTCCTTGTGAAGGATCTGCAAAACTTGTAGATGTTCCTCATGGTCCTCGGAACTTTTCGAGTAGATGAGAATATCATCGATAAACATGACAACGAACTGATCCAGAAACGGACGAAAAATCTTATTCATATAGTCCATGAAGATAGCAAGCGCGTTCGTCACTCTAAAAGGCATCACGAGGTACTCATAGTGACCATAACGAGTCCTGAATGCAGTCTTGGGTACGTCCTCGTTCTTTACTCGGATCTGGTGATAACCGGATCTCAGATCAATCTTTGAAAAGACAGCGGCTCCCTGAAGTTGATCCATCAAGTCATCTATGCGGGGTAAAGGATACTTGTTCTTGATCGTTATCTTGTTGAGTTGACGATAATCCACACAAAGTCTTGAACTCCTGTCCTTCTTCTTCACCAACAACACTGGTGCTCCCCACGGGGACACACTTGGCCTCACAAAACGCTTGGACATCAAATCCTCTAGTTAAGTCTTCAGCTCGGCTAACTCCGTAGGTAACATCCTATAAGGAGCTATAGAGATCGGACTGGATCCTGGAACTAAGTTGATCGCAAACTCGATGTCCCTCACAGATGGCAAACCTGGTACGTCCTCTAGAAAAACTTCCGGAAAATCTTTCACAACCGGCACATCGCTCAAGACAACGTCCCTCTCGATTTCTAAACAGGATAGAAGCATGTATCCCTGATCTCCTTCTTTCAAAGAAGCTCTTACTTGGTTGGCAGTTATAAATCCAGAAATCTCAGGGTCAGGAAAAACTAAGGTTCTATGTGCACAGTCTAAAAGGATATGGTTGGAAGATAACCAATCCATGCCTAGGATCACATCTAATTGAGTCAAAGGCAAACATATTAAGTCAACAACAAAGTTCCTATCATGAACAATAATAGGACAATTCAAACATACTGTATTTACAGTAACAGGTTTAGCAGTTGGAGTTGTGACAATCAAATCAAAAGACAGCGAAGAAACAGGCAACTCTAATTATCTCACACAATTCAAAGAGATGAACGAATGCGTCGCACCCGACTCAAATAGTACAGTTAAGAGATTACCAGCTATGATGCAACTACCTTGTATGAGATCATCAGATTTGGAAGCATCAAAGCCACTCATGGTATAAACCCTTCCCCTCGCATGATGTAGAACATGCTTTTGATGAAAACTTTTTGTTTTAATTATTTTTTTCAACCCTTCTTTGCTCCTTGACTTCTAAAACAAGACTCGTTGACTTGGTTTGTCATTTGCAACCGATGCCTTGTTTTTTGATAAAGATATGCTTCTTTCAAAATGATTGTCCCAATGGGTGAGATTGCCCTTGATCAAGAGACCACTATGCTCCTATGATCTTTGAGAGGAATTCGCTATGAGATTTATGATTAAGATGTTCTCAAATGGATATGATGAGATGGAGTTCAAACTTCTTCAGGTAACACTTCATAAGATGATCTTTGTTAGTCTCTCATGCATATGGTCTCGGACACCGCCTTAATCAGCTTCAAGGAAATGGCTTGCCCCAGTCTTCATGTATTGGGACATGTCATGATCTTCCCACATAAACTTAAACTGCCCCAGTTTGTGAGCTTGACGAGACTTTCTTGAACTTTGTTTGACCCTAACTTTTGCGTAGGTCACTTTTTTCAAGTTTTCAACCGACCGGGCTGCTCTAATTTTTGTCGAGGCTGCCTTCTCAGGTTTTCAGCCTAGCGAGCCATTTTTTTTTTCTTTTTCTTCTGCTTTTTTTTCTTGAAAGTGGACGATTTTGTCGCCCTTATTTGTAAGGATCAATGCTCTTGCTTGAATTGCCAATTGAGGAGTTCATTTTCCTCCTTGTTTTCAGAATTCTTCTAACCATAACCAAAGTTGTTCATCAAAAGGATTATCAGTATAGGGCATCCGAATACTAAAACTTGAGAATGGAGTTGCCCTAGTGTAGGATCTTTGGAAATGAAATTGGCTTCCCCTTAAGAACGAAATTTTCCAGAGAAGACCTTTGAGAACTGACCTGCCCTAGTGTCAGGCACTTGATAATGAAGTTGCCCCAGTGTAGGGCCTTTGAGAATGAGCTTGCCCCAGTGTACGACACATGATAATGAAACTTAAGAATGAAAATGCCTTAGCAAAGGGCCCTTAAGTAGAGTTTTGCCCTAATGAATGTCATGTCAATCATGCCCTATCTTTTGTTTGGACTGCCCTTGCGGGTTTTCAGCCTAACGGGTTCTTTCTTATTTTATTTTTATTTTTTGTAGGAGAAAATAATTAAAAACTCGGAAGAGTACAAATCATTTTGTCTCAAACTTAAGGTTGATGAAAAAAAAGCAATTAATCATTGACCAAAATGGACTTTTTAAGGCTTGTAACGTGGCCAATGGTTGAGGGCCATGAAAGAAGGATATAAGGCTCAAACAAGTGTTTTAGGGTTGAATAGGACCAAGGATCTATGCACTTTTCTTACAAAAGTGGACTCGATCAAATTATCTCTGCATTTCCAAGAACACTTGATTTTCGCTTTTGTCCTTTGTCTTTGTCATGAACTTTTCATCCTCATTCTTTCTTTCTTTTTTTTCCACCTTCTTATTTTATTACCATTTCTTTCATGCTTGCCCCTAGTTTTGGGGTGATCCTTGTCCAAGGTTCTTTCAAGAGAATTTTCAAGCTCAAAATAGATAACAAGGGATAATGATGATATCTGGTAAAAGATAGAGAAAAACGGTCAAACTTCAGTTCAAATCATGATTGCTTATTTGTGAATTTTAATTTAAAGACAAAAATATGGTGGATACCAAGTGATTATTTAATTGCTCCTTTTTATTTTTGTTTGCTTTTCTTTTTGGCAAAGGGTACCTGCACATCCGAGCTTCATTAATGTCCCATAAAGGATTTCCAAGAGAGTGAGCAACCATAAGCCAAACCAAGGAAGGTATTTTGATGCTTCAAGAGAGTAAACATAGTTCAAGAATCAAATGATTCATTCATTGAATAGACTATGACTTATGACTTCTGATAAACGACTTTGAAAGTCTGTTTGGCATTGACATCTAATCTTCCAAGATTGGGCATAAGGTTATGATTCACATTTTTTCGAGTTTTGTTTCTAGAAGGGAACATAGAAGCACAATGCATGAGATGCATGAAATGAATTATTTTTTTATTTATTTTTGTGCATGAGGTAGATGAAATAACATAAGAAGTTATTTGTGCATGATATGCATGAAAAATGATTTTTTTTTTTTATTGTTTATATTGGCACGAAAATTATTAATGCATGAAAAATGAGTTTTTTTATTATAAATATCAATGCATGAGATGCATGAATTTTTTTTTTTTTTTCCAAAAATATGAATGCATGACATGCATAAAAAAATTTTAACCTTAAAATAAATCAATGTGTTAGATGCATAAAAAAAGATTTTTTTTTTCAAGAAAAAGAATAGGGATAAACCCTTTTTTTTAATGGTTTTTTTTATCATGAAACAGATGTGTAAATAAGAAACATGCCCCCTTGTGTCCTAGAACTAGAATGGGTCACCTTATTGAATTCTACCCTAAAGGTCTATGGACTTTCTAAATCGTGAACTCTCAACAGGGTGGTCCTACAATTCCAAAAGTTTTTTGGCCTCTAAAGCTAAGATCCCAATTCAAAATGTTAACCACAACAGTAGGTAATCTGCTAGGTGTGGAACATCATTAAAGGGTCACACCCTAGTTGAGGTTTTTGTGATACCCAAACAGGACATACATCCAAAGTGGCTACCACTACACAACCTCTTTATTAATCTTACGGTTTATCAGGACCCAGGTATAGGGTCTCACTCATAAGTGCATACGCAATGTGTAGGTGCCATTTGTGAAAGGAGCATACAAACTTGCACTACCGTAAAACTTCCCAAGTTCACTTTCAAAAGAGAGCATGCAAAGTCAAACAAGAAAGTCGTCTACCTTATGGTTACAAGGATATGTATGTAACACCCCCTCGGTGTCACATTTCGTATCCCAAATTTTCTTTTTTGGTTAATTAAAACTTTTTCAAAAATTACTTAATAGAGTAGTTGCGGAAATATGATACCAAAGGAAAACTTTAACAACCAGATGAAAACAAATCGAAACTCATCATCTATAAAAGTAATTCAACTTCATCATAAGGCGTACGTCTTTTCAATCTCTTAATACATAACATACTTAGTCATAGTCGAAAGACCTGACTAAAACATCAAAAATCCTAAGAGCTGGTATGATAAAAAGAACTCTAAGGATAAGAGAGCATACTACCTAGCATACATCGTACAAATGAGGCTGGGCCTCGTCGTCAACAGTCCACACATCTTCGTCATCGACATCAAAAAGCTCAAGCTACAGGGTCCCGAAGTGACCTAGAGGACCATTGGGAAGTATCTGTACACGTAACTAAAAACACAACAGGGTGTCCAACATGTACTTGACAAGGATGAGATACTCGTTCACAAGTCAATCGTAATAGCCACACAAGTAAAACAAGATACAAATAATACATCGATATACAACACAGTCATGCTATAGAATATCAACATTCAACATAATATCATAACAAGATAATCTCACTCTATGGGGTCACACTCATTCATCAAGATAAGTTAAAAGAATGCATGAGACTTCATTCAACTTTCTATTTCATGTTCTCCGGAGATTCCTAACTTCCCTTTGTCGAGCGATAGGTCGTGAATACTCCCATAACACAATTGTTCTCATGAGTCGGCCTCTCAAATTTAGGTTCGAACTCCAATTGTTCAAGGGTATCACGTCACAACCATATCATGAATAGTCTAGTCTCTGATCGAGTTCATCCGTGTTTGGCAGCCAATTACCACGGCACATGGTCGCGATGCCTCGACCTGTTGTGGAGTCTCGAACACAAGATGCCCCTATAGACCTAGTGGTCTTAACTGGCTCATATTCTCAACAACTTGGATTGTAGCTCGTTTCCATGGCACGTCGACCAACTCATGTATGTAACACATGGTTTTCTGTTTTCTTTTTCGTTCATTCATTCTTGTCAAGGCACATAGCCCACGACTCTTTTTAAAGGACATTTAGCTCGTTCATTCAAAATACAGGACACGTAGTCCAAGTTCTCAATTCATGAAGTACTAGGCCGACGTCGCGGACACTAGACTCGAATATGGATGCTAAGTTCGTTCATTCCAAGACATAGGAACGTAGTCCGGTGCTCAATCCACGAAGTACTAGGCCGACATCACGGACACTAGACTCGCATATAGGACACTAAGTCCGTTCATTCAAAAACACAGGACACTTAGTCCGAGTGCTCAACTCACAAAACACTAGCCCGACGTCTCGGTCACTAGGTTCACTTGCTTCACAACGTGAAGGGGTAATCACCAGTTTCATCAAAGTTTCGTTTTCGTTGATCAAAACTTGAAAACAAAACTCAAAATCTCTTTAGTATAAACCTAAAATTCACTTTCGTTCTAAAACTTATTTCCACAAAATCTTTTCTTTGCAAAGCTATTTCTAAAAGCTTAAATCCTCAAAATTCATTTTCAAAAGGATTTTGACTTGAAAAGCCTTTTCTAAAGGTTCCATCATTTAAACATTTTGCTAAAGATTTTCATTTGAGCAAACTTTTATAGAGAGACTTTTTCTCTTTGAAAGTTCAAACATTTTGAAAAGATTCTTTCTTTGACAAAACTAAATACTTTTCAAGGCTTTCTTTTTGTAAAACATGTTAAGGAAATAATGATAAAGCAACTTTTCACTATTTCCTTCACTAACTCTCAACTTCTTTCTTAACTTAATGGCTTTTTAGTAAAATTGATCAATATACCATTTAACTTAAAAGCTTTTCATCCCTCAAACCAAAACATTTTTAAATCTTTGATTAAGACTTTTAAGCAGCTTAATCTTCATTATCAAGCTATAGCCGATGCTATGCTCTCAACCAATCCAGTCAAAGAAATCACAATTCAAGATATACATATATATCCATTAAATCTTAGAACAACATCATACATGTATTCAATCCAAGGCAACAACGCCACAATTCATGTTTACATATCCAATTACATATTCACCAAATAATCAAGCATATACATCACATAATACATTCACAAGAGAATCATCAACATCACTCCAAATAACAATAATCACAATCATCCAACAAACAATCTTATGTGGCTATCAAACTCATTGGAGATATTCTCCACTTACCTCTTGAAGACAAGTAAGGTTCTCCTCTTTGCTCTTTCAACACTTCTTCTACTCCATAACCAAGGCCACATAAAGCAACTTCAACTCACAACCTTCATCAACAAACATTTATTCGAGTCAAACATAAGCAAAACCAAGGTAAAAACTCTATATAGGTCACGGTTTTAAAGGGTTCAACGGGAAGGAAATTTTTGCTCACTTTGAATATCGGTACGCTTAGAGAGAATGATTATAGAAGTTTAAATACCAAATTTGAGAGCTTGAAACAACTTGCACAAGGAGTTAGAAATTTTTGAAATCCATGGGGTAACCTCAGGGGACTATTTCGGCCATGAGAAAGAAAATAGAGATAGAGGTGTTTGTTTTTCAAACCCTTCGATATGCTCATTAAGGGTGATCATGAAAGCTTAAATCTCAAGTTTCAAAGTTTGATTCAAATCCTACAAAGAGTTAAGAATTTTTCTACTAAAAGTAAAGTTTAGGCCTTTTAGAAAAATTCGTGGATAAACATGGAGATAATCTACCCAACATCAACTTTAATGAAACAAGATTGAGTAAAGATTACCTTAAGATGATGATCTTTGGTGAAAATCTCAAGAACATCAAGAACAAAGAAGAGAAAAATCAAGTTAAGTTCTTGATCTTTTAAAAATTAGAAACCAAATGATATTTTGTGTTTCCGCAATGAGAGGGGGAAAATGGTCTGGTGCTTTAAGGGGTGCTGTACGTTTAATAAGGAGAGACTGAGTCAGATACTTCTTTTTGGTGTTTTGTGAATAAAGATGAGTAAATGTTTTCTGGCTGGATGGTTTTCTTTTAGGCCTTTGGCGGTGTAGCGTAGAGAGAAAGTGAGACATTTTGTGTTTATAAGAGAGAAAGCAAAAGTGAGAATGTGAGGGGGAGGGTTGCTGGAAGAGGGAAAAAGAATGAGATATTTTGCAAAGGTGCATTGGGAAAAGAAGAAAAAAAGTGATAGCTTGTCAACTGTGTAGCGTCGGTCACCTTATTTGACTTTTGTGTAACACAATTTCCTGTGTTCTACTTCCTCTACTACTCTGAACTTGGTTCCGGGTCTCTCTGGATGTCCCGGATTAGCACGCTGATCCGAAAAGTCGATATCGAAAAAATATTAATATTTTATTCTAGTGCCAGAAAAATTCAAAAACATACCAAGCGAACCTAAAACACTCAAGGCACTCACAAAACCATTATTTTTATTTTTCGGGTCAAGTTAAAGTCTTCTAAACGGTATAAATTACACTGTCAACCAGAACGCAGACCGAGTTCCATTTGAGTTTCAAACCCAAATTTGAACCTCTATCTCTTATAATATAATAAGTTATAACTATAATTTTATTTTCATCAAAAACATTTTCTTAAACACAGGTAAAAATATAATAACAAATAAATACTGGTAACACAACATAGGTAAAACACGGATAAAAGTAGGGTGTTACAATGTACAAAGGCAAATTTATAAAAATATAAAAATACTTACAAAACAACAAACAAATGGGTCAAAATAAATAAAAGTTATTAAATATTAGTACAACAAACTATGATAGGTTTGACTCTCAAAAGTCCACAGTGGAGTCACCAGCTGTCACAACTAAATTGATTATGAGTGAAACTCAACATCTTGCTAGAGACGTCACTCAAAAGAATAATTTTCATACTTTTCTTAAAAATACATTTTATTCTATACTATTTTCATTTTTTTTATTTTAAGACATCTTACTCTTTTTAGATTTTTTATTTTTGAACGAATTGGGCCTTAGCCCAACAAGTTTTGACCCAAAACAAAAAAAAAAAAAAACAAACAAACTTAAAATAACAAAACAAAACAAAATGAATGCACAAA
Organism: Ammopiptanthus mongolicus; assembly: GCA_039655645.1. Lineage (NCBI taxonomy): Eukaryota > Viridiplantae > Streptophyta > Magnoliopsida > Fabales > Fabaceae > Ammopiptanthus > Ammopiptanthus mongolicus. The sequence continues at coordinate 31,579,187 of CM077344.1, forward strand.
ACAACTGATCAGAATTGGCAAAAATGTATTTGTTTATTCTACCTCTTGGAAGTCTAGAACCAAGGAGACTAAGAACAGAATCGGGGGAGGCTGCAACGTCGCGGAGGTAGGCGAAGGACGAGGTGAACGGCACGGCCGACTGGTCTGTGGCGGAGGACGATAACCGCGGCTTGGTGTAGTGGTGGTGCTGTGACGCGATGACAGGTGTGGACGGCGGTGGAGGTGGATGACGGCGGTATAGTGACTGTGGGCTCGCGCGGCAATAACAGCGGTGACTGATTCTGTTGTGCTTAGGTGGCTAAGCTCCCGTGAATGGCAGCTGGTAAGGTGGTGCTGGGATGGAATTGCAGCGGAACGTGTGGTGAATAGTGGTCCGCAAAGATGCTACTATGCATGAGTCTAGTTCGTGAGTAAAATCACCATAGAGAACAAAATGAAATTCTTTGAGTAGCTTGGGTATTTCTTTGGAGACCCTGTTTTAGTGACTGAAATCTTTGGGATTGTTTGAGTTGCAAAGAAGCAGTAGATGGTGATGGATGCAATGAACAAGGTTATTGTTCTTGATGGGTTAGAAGAGGGAAATATAAGCTAAGGGGAAGAGTGATGAATCAGATCTTTTTTCGATGAAGGGAGAAAGTGATTAGAAATTTTTCGGTCCCTTTTCACTGTAAAGCATGCGCCAATTTATAGAAAAAAAATTGGTAATTGAATTCCATTAAGATATCAAACCGTTGTCAAGATGAGTCAATCCAAAACTGCTAAAAAGGATAAGTGATGACTATCTCTCAAGATAAAACGATAGCAACACTAATCACCTTTTGATTTTTAATTGTTTTTATTTTTATCATGTCATTATCTTTTATCCAACTAAATTCTGTTTCCCCCTTTTTTATTTTTTAAAAAAAAATGTAATGAGCCGTCCTTACTAGATTTGGGATCAGATCCAATTCATTCTTTTTTTTTTGGTATTTTTTGTATTTAATTTTTTTTATTAATTAGCCCGGACAAAATTGGGTATTCACACCAATTTATCGTGTAGTAAATGTCTTTTCGTCCATATGTCATAATTCAACACAAGGCATAAATGTGTCACCCATGTTGTGAACACCCAATTTTGTCCGGGTTAATTAATCTTTTGATTAGGTGATCAGAAATGGAAAGAAAAAATTGAGTAGGCTTTGGCCCGTAATCCCATTTTTGCTTAACCCACTTAAAAGCCCATTTCTTGTTCAAAAACAAAAAGAAAACGAAAATGATAAAAAAAAAATTAAATTAATAATAATAACAAAAAAATTCAATTCAAAAATGTGGGGGGCACGTAGGTTTTGTTTTTCCTTTTTTGGAGGTCTTCTCCTCTTTCTTTCTCCCCTTTCTTTTGTTTTCTTTTGCTTTATTTCCTTTTTCCCCTAAGCAGCACCAGCAGTGGCCATGGTACACTGCTCTCCTCCCTGTAGCACCACCAAGCAGAGGGACAAAAGCTGATTTGCTCCCTCTTGAGGTACCCATTTCCTCAGCCAGCTAACAAAAAATTTTGGCATCATTCTCCTATGTTTTTTTGCCTATAAATTCATCCTCTCACAGGGAATAAAGGGAGATTTTTTCGGAGGGGGCAGCAGGAAGGATCTGAAGAAAAAAATTCCCTTTCACCTCAATCCCAAAACCATTGTCTTCCCATTCTTATCTACACTCAAAGCTTCCCCTTCCTGACTACCACCAGCCACACTATCCACATACACACACAACCATTGTTCTAATATTCAAAACTGAAGCAACAGAATAGAGAAAAGGGTATACAACAGCACCTTGGGTCCCTCCCTTGCCTAGTGCCGGCCGCCGCAAGTCCACCGCCGTCGTCCGATCCGCACCGCCGCTGCTGGGATCCGGTTGCTGCAGGTCTCTGCTCCATTTTAGCTGGTAACGCAAGAGGAGAAAAAGGCTCCTCCACCCCCCTGTTTTCACGTTCTCTGGAAGCTTTCTTTTTTTCCCTTTATTTTGTCTTTTAGCTACTTTGTTTTTTAGTTGCTTATATTTGTTAATTTGTAGAAAGGGTGATCAGTATTTATTTGGTGGAGGGGTGTGTGAGTGTTGCTTGAAATGAGGAGAGTACTATAAGTTGGTGGCTGTGGGGTGATGTTGGCTTGGCTTTTTTTTTTTTAATTTTATTTTTGCATTTTTTTTTGGGATATTCTTTTTGGACCCAAGTTCATAATAGCTCAGTACGAAAATCTTATGAAAAAAACTGAAGATGGAGTTGAAGTTACCTTTGGTAGTCCAACCCCTTTTTTTAAGAAAAATGATTTTCAAAAAAAAAAATAAATAAATAAATACAATAATAATCACTTTCAAAGAAATTCACGCAACAATCTACGACGTTGATGTATGAATTTTTTTTCATCCTCAAGTGTCGCATGAATTGTAAGGGTTTATCGTATAGTTTTGCTATCTTTAACCCCGTGCAAGAGTGAATTCTTCTTTAAGTAAAATATTTTAAAATTCGCGCGACAATTTATGACGTTGGTGTATGGTCTCCCACCCTCAAGTGTCATAAGAACTGTAAAGGTTTATCGTATAGCACTGCTATCTTTAACCTTGTGCAAAAGCGAACCAGTTTCGAAATAAAATCCCTTTTCAAAATTATTCTCAAAATCCAATCTTTTCTTAAAAACTAAAATAAAATAAACCAACCAATCAAACTTTTTCTATTAAGAACTACGTGGCTTTGAGTTTTCCATCGCACCGGGAAATACGTAGGAGCAGAATAATCATTCTGTCAAGCCAAAATTTTATTTTTCTTCCTGTTGTGTTTATTTTTTTTTATTTTAAAAAATGGGGTAAAATAATATTTTCAAAGGTTATTAAAAATTTTGCACGATTAACTTGGGGTACCGTTCTTAGAACGGGCGACGTAGGGTGCTAACACCTTCCCTACTCGTAACCGACTCCTGAACTCGAATCTCTGTCTTGTTTTTTTTAGGACCAGTTTTCCTTAAATAATCGGGTTTTCCAAAGTTCTCCCAAATAAAAATTTTGGTGGCGGCTCCTCTGTTGTTTTTTTGAACCCCTTTCCTTTCGCGGCGCCCGGATGGGACGGTCACGACAGCTGGCGACTCCACTGGGGACTTTGGAGAGTCAGGCCCATCATAGTTGATTGTGCAAATCTTTAATAACTTTTTATTTATTTATTTTACCTTTTTATTTTATTTTATTTTATTATCTTGCAAATTAGTTTTTTTTTTTCTTTTCTTTCTCTAATACTTTTTTGTATATATTCTTGCAACCTTAGGATAGAAAACCATTGTGTTGTGGGTTATTTCTTCTTGCAGGTTTGGGGAGTTTTTATTTGTGTAGGATTTTGTACAGGTTTGTATGCTCTCAGCACACACCGCACTATCACTTGCTTCACACACTGTTGGGCTCTATACCCGAGTCCTGGAATGCCATAGGATTAGAAGAGGTTTCAGTGGTGTTATTGTGATGCTTTTGCATCCCTGGCAGTCACTGATTCTCCCGCTCAGATTGCTACCGGTACATGGACTGCCATATTGTGACTTATTTGTCCCTGTGGTGAGGTTCATAGATCCGGGTCCTTATCTTTTTAGATGAGGGTAATCTGGGGGCCTTTTAGGAGTCTAGATCTATGCCAAGAGTTCTGCACATAAGTTGCCAATAGAAGCCGTCCGAATTAGGGTTTTAACTTCAAAAATCCCAACCATAAGGATGCAACCTGTGTAGGACAAAGAAGAGCACATTCCGCCTTTCTTTCTGCTGCATACGTATTCACATCTATCATGATTTCAAGCATATTACCCATTTCCTTTTTCATGCATTGTTGCGCCTAAGGTTAGGCTTGGATGACCAATGTCGTCCTTGACTTGAGCATTATGCTACGTTTCCATTGCACTTCGAAACGCAGTCAATTGCAAGGACAGTCATGCGCTAGTAATACATAGCGCACCCTAAGGGGTTCACGACCCTTTTATGTGTACCAGCACCCTCATTCATTCATAAAGTGCATTCATTTTTCAATTTTTGCTAATAAAAATTTCCCTTTCACAGATTAATTTGGTGAGAGTTAACCCTTTTCTTTGATAAACAAGAGATGGAAAAAGCCAGGCACACTAGCAAGAGCTCCAAGGTGATAATGAACTCGCTGGAGAACCTGAGGGAGCTAAGTCGGGCATTACCTCAAGAGAATCGAAGAAGCTTTGTCAAGAAGTATGGAGGGATTCTGGACCATATCTTTATACCAGTTGAAACTGCCGTTTTGAGCACTCTGAGTCAGTATTGGAACCCGCAGCTCAGATGTTTTGAGTTGCCTCACATGGACATTACCCCTACCATCGAAGAATATGCTTGTCTGTTAAAGTTACCGATGCAGACCGAGCCTGTCATTTATTTCCATATGGGGCAATACCTGACCGTCACCAACATAGCAGGGTTGCTGGGGCTTACTGAAAAAGACGTCCACTTGACCGGACACTCAAACTCGTGGGGATTGACTCGAACATTCCTTGAAAATCTCTTGAAAAGGTTGAAAGATCAACGAGATTGGGGGACTTTTGAAAGGGTATTGGCACTTGTCATCTATGGGTTGGTTTTGTTTCCATCAGCACTGGATATGATCGACCAAGCTGCACTGGACGTATTCTTCACAGTAGAGAGGAAAAGGAATCCAGTGCCCGCGATATTGGCTGAGACGTTTCTGACCTTAGATTTTTGCCAGCGCCATCAAAAGGGGAAGCTTCGATGTTGTGCACAACTATTGTATGTATGGGTCGTCACTCACATGTATGCGAAAGGCCATGTCAGCCGACATTCAGATCCACTGAGAGGCTTCCACAATATCCCAGTAAAACAGCAAAGTGAACAAGAGTGGAAAAACGAGTTTGACAAAGTGGATGGCAGCTCTTTCAAGTGGGTATGCCCATGGTACGAAGGTCAACAAGGGCAAGATATCATTTACAGTTGTGGCGAGTTCCCAAATGTGCCTTTAATGGGCCCGAGAGGATGCATATCTTACACACCAACCATAGCCCTGCGACAGCTTTGCTGGACACAAACTGTACCGCGAGAAGAACAACTCGGTGGATGTTGTTTCCGATATGAAGACGGTGAAGATACCAAGTTGTCAGCAAAAAGGGTCAGAGATGCATGGAAAAATGTGAAGATGGCAGGGAGAGCCGAATTAGGCAGGCCGATCCTAATCATTGTCTCAGAGTATGAAACACGGAGAAGAGCAAGGAAGGTTCCCATCAGCACTCCGAAAAAGGATCAGAAGGACGATCATTCCATTTTGGTAACTCAGATGACAGAAAAATTAAAGATCATGGAGGCACAAATGAAAGCGGTGGAGCAAGAAAAACAAGATGCTGAGCTGAAGGCAGTCACCAATCAAAGGCGGTACGAGAAGTTGGCAAGAGAAAATGAGCACTTAAAAAACATGTGCGCCGACATCACCACAACCTCAGGTGTCAAAAGAACAACAGATAAGGTTCCAGCGAGCCTCATGGCCAGAATCCAGAAACTTGAAGGGAAAATGTTGACTTTGACAAAGGATAAGCTTCAACTAAAGGAGGAGACACGCCAGTTGAAAGACGAAGTTAATCGGCGAGATGAGAGAGGATGGGCATTAGAGGCGGAAATTAATCGGCAAAGGGAGGCCAATGAAGATTTAAAAAACCAGATCTGTACACACAACAAGGTGGAGGCTGGATTGGCACAGAAGGTCGAGGACCTGAATGCCTTGCTGTTCGAAATCAAACAAAGTTGCGACCTAGGGTGGACGTCAGCCAAACATTATCATGACCAGGTGACGCGAGCGGTGAATGCCATGAAATGGTGGAGGGGAGAAGCCGAAGAGCGAGGATTGGATGTCGACATCTGGAGGAAGAGGTACATAAGTATGGCTAATGAGCTAAGTCATTGCATCCCGACCTTTGTTCAACGCTTTGAGAAGGCTAACAAGCAGATTCGCGTGAACCCTATGCTACGTCTCCCTCCGGAGTTAGAAGATTTCATGCAGATGTGTGATGGGTTCACCCGAGGCCTAAAAAGGAAAAGATCAAAGTTGTTGACTTTAGGATAAAAGTGTTGTTGAGAATTTATGTTTTGATGTTATTTCAATCTATGTACTACCCTTGGAGGTTTCAATGAAATGAGATGCATTTTCTCGCCTTTACTTTCTCTCGCTCTCCATCTCTTATACTTGATTCATGACAACGCCTATCGTGGAGCGTAATCTCCTTTTAGTATGTTGCTAACAACGTCCTTGCCTTATAGGAGTTATCCTTCTGTGTAAAGTGTAGTTGTTACTTCCTCGACCCGGAATCAACAATGCTAGTGTGCCTAAGACGACATCTATTGTGGAGAGAATCCTCTCCCCTAGATTTGTTGTCAACCCCACGCCGTCTTATGGGCAAAATGCCCTCTGAATGGAGTGGAGGGACCATCTCTTGTCAATCATTGGGGCGTTAACTCTCTGAAAAAATAAAATTTAATAATTTCAAGCATCTCGAAAGGGTTAATACGTTTTCTGTGTTTTCTTATCCCTTTTTGTTTTATTCATTTTCTTTTTCGTTGTTGTAATTAAGCTGTGATCTTTTGAACCATTGCTCCGCGACACCCTTACCGCACTCGTTCGCAAGCTAAAGTTATGGCTGACCTAGAACAAACCCAAGAGATGAGAGAAGAGGTAGACCAACTCAAGGAACAAATGGCAAAGATGTTGGAGTTGTTGCAAGCGATGCAAAAGGAGAAAAGCGCAGATGAGAACCCTTCGGCCTCGAATGAAGAGCATCCGGCTACGCCTCTTCTCCCACCTGGTTTCACTCAGGTTCCTGTGCAAATGCAAGGATTCAACCAACAAGGAGTCATGGTGCCTTTCGCTATTTATCCAAACCACCAGACTCATTCCTCAGCTGCCAATCATCATGAGTCTACTGTAATGAACCATCCTCCATACGGTCTTCCTCCAGGTTATGTGCCGCCAACTACTGCTGGTCCACAGGACAATAACCCTAACCACCAAGACACTGCCCAGGTCCCTCAAAATTCTGTCCTCACATTCCCAACACAGGGGGTCCCTCCGCCACAAAACCCTCCGGAAGGTAGTGCCCCGGCAGTGATACCTTCTCCTAATCCAAAGCTCCCACCATACACCCTGCATTTTGGACCCAATGGGGCTCAAGCGGCACCAAACTTCACATCCGCCTACATGCCACAGTACCTTCCCCAGAACATGTACGGTGAAGCTCATGTGGATCGGTCCGGCGAGAACCCCCGATCTAGGGAAAAGTTGGAGACACTAGAGGAAAGATTAAGGGTTATTGAAGGAGCAAGTAGTTATGGCCTCAGAGATGCCTCAGAGCTTTGCCTTGTGCCCAATGTCGTAATCCCACCGAAGTTCAAGGTCCCGGATTTCGACAAATACAGGGGAACCACTTGTCCCAAGAACCACTTAACCATGTATGTCCGAAAGATGGCATCATACGCGCACGATGATAAGTTGCTGATTCACTTCTTTCAGGACAGTTTGTCTGGGGCAGCTTCGAGTTGGTACACACACCTGGAGAGGGCACATATTCGATCTTTCAGGGATTTGGCCGATGCCTTCTTGAAGCAATACAAGTACAATGTTGACATGGCGCCTGATCGGATGCAGCTGCAAAATATGTCTAAAAGAGACACAGAAACTTTCAAGGAATATGCGCAGCGTTGGAGGGAAGTGGCGGCCCAGGTAGAGCCCCCGTTGGCAGAAAAAGAGATTGTTGCGATGTTTATTGACACACTTCAGTCGCCCTTTTATGATAGGATGATTGGTAGTGTATCGTCAAATTTCTCAGATATGGTCGTTATCGGTGAGAGGATTGAAGGTGGAATGAGGAATGGCAAGATTGTCGAGACTTCAGTTGGGACACCTGGCCCGAAGAAGCCCCCTTTTGTAAAGAAGAAGGAAGGAGAAGCACATGCTGTGACTTTTGACCAGAATAAGTCTGGCCAGTGGAGACCAAACCTGATGCCTGTCCACCCTCAGCAATATTTCCAAACCCAGTATTACCCACAAACTCCATACCACCAAACTAACCATCCATATATTGCCGCCACCTCACAATTTCCACACCCCCAACCTCAGCATCCAATGACACCTTACCGGCCATCATACCCTACCCATCACCAAACACTTCCCGCCATACCATCCCAAACAGTTCAACCACCACATCACAACCCAAACACAAACCAGAGAAGGCCACCTCATGACCTGGAAAGAAAACCTGTACATTTTGATCCGATACCCATGACCTACACCGAGCTGCTACGCCAACACGTGAAAAGCTCTATGCTAGCTCCTATCCCAACAAAACCAATGGAACCCCCGTATCCAAAGTGGTTTGACCCGAATACTAAATGTGACTATCACTCAGGGGCATCAGGTCATTCCACCGAAAATTGTAGAGCTTTGAAACTTAAGGTGCAAGAGTTGATTAACGCCAAGTGGTTGAGCTTCGAGCAGCCTAATGTGGGGCAAGATCCTCTACCAAATCATGGGGGTCCTGGCGTCAACGCCATAGAGGACTTCATGGAGTATACTCTCATCAGTCAAGTCTCCAAGATCAAGACCCCCATGAGAGTTATTTTCAGGGAGATGTGTAGGCATGGGATGATGCAAGCCCCGATTGAGGAGGAAAGTAACCTTGACAAAGGCTTAAGATGTGACTTTCATGGGGAGAAAGGTCATGCAATTGAAGATTGTGCAGAGTTCAAACAGGTTGTACAACGGTTATTAGATATGAAGATGATCCTGATTGGTTGCCAGTTGGATGAGGGAGGCATAAATGTGGTTTCTGAGTCTAAAGTCTCCCCGATGCGGGTCAATGTAACTCCTTTGACCATCCGGGTCGATCCTCGGCCAGTTGTTGAAACAATCGTTCCAAAGCCGCTGGTGATATACTATACCAAAGAGGTACCATCACCGACTCCAAGTGGGCCGAGGCCACTCGTCATCCAAGTTCCACGTCCTTTTCCTTACAAGGACACCAAAGCAGTACCATGGAAATATGACGTACAGGTTCAACCACAACATTCTGAAGATACCACTGTAGTCACCAATGTCTCGGGAGTCGGCGGGATGACTCGAAGCGGTCGTGTTTATACCCCGGAGGCATTGCGAAAAGAAGATACAGAAAAGGAAGGAGGAAGTTGCAAGGGAAAAGGAAAAGAAACTCTTGTTGAGGAGGGTGCAAGAGGGGAGGGATACAAAAAAGAAGTATCCAATGAAGAAGTCTCCGAATTTTTGAAGTTCATCAAACAAAGTGAATATAGGGTGGTGGACCAGTTGAATCGAACTCCGGCCAAAATATCTCTTTTGTCTCTGCTCATGAACTCTGAACCACATAGAAAGGTGTTGATGAAGGTTTTGAATCAAGCTCATGTTTCTCATGACATCACTGTTGATAAGTTTGATAACATTGTGGGAAACATCATCGCCGATAATTATGTAACCTTCACCGATGATGAAATACCTATTGAGGGAATGGGGCATAACAAGGCGTTGCATATCTCCGTGAAGTGTCAGGATCATATTATGGCTAGAGTGCTCATTGACAATGGATCTTCTTTGAATGTGATGCCAAGGTCGACCTTGTCTAAGCTACCTTTCGATGGGACCCACATGAAGCCGAGCTCAATGATAGTAAGAGCATTTGACGGCACTCGAAGAGAGGTCATTGGTGAGATCGAATTACCTATTCAGGTTGGTCCTTGTACCTTTGAGGTCCTTTTTCAAGTAATGGATATCACACCGACCTACAGCTGCCTCCTTGGGAGACCTTGGATCCATTCTTCTGGAGCTGTACCCTCCACGCTGCACCAAAAGGTGAAGTTCATCATTGATAATAAATTGGTAATTATTTCTGGAGAAGAAGACATGCTGGTGAGCAAACCAACAACGACCCCATACATTGAGGCAGCAGAAGAAGCCCTTGAGACCGCTTTCCAATCACTGGAGATTGCCAATACTAGTTACGTAAGAGAGGGGGCTTTGCTTTCAAAACCGCGGCCGTCAAAAGTATCTGTCATGATGGTGAGGGTTATGCTTAAAGGAGGATATCGACCTAGGAACGGATTGGGAAAAAGCAACCAAGGGGTTCCCGACATCATAATGCTTACTGAAAACAAGGATAGGTTTGGGTTAGGATACAAACCCACCAAGGCGGATAAGAGGAGAGTTCTAGAACAGAGGAAAGAGAAGAGGCTTGCTCGTTTGGAAAATCGTGAGTACGAGGCTGAAAGGGTTCCTATCTGTGACATACGACAAAGCTTCCGTAGTGCGGGGTTCGTGTTCCTTGACCAAGTAGCAGCCCTCGGAGATGATGATTCCACCAATCGCGGTGTTAATCTTGTTTATCCATGCTCTCCTGATACAGAGCTCAGCAATTGGGAGACCATTGAATTCCCGAGGACCATAGAATCTTTGTCAAAGTAATTCTGTAATGCTTATCCTTTAGCTCTGCCCAAGGCTTTAGGATGTCTTTTGTACTGGGCTTACTTGTTCCTATTTCAGTATTAACTTATCAATAAATGCATGCATTCGGTCCTTTTTTTTATTCTTCCGCCCTTTGTTGTTTTGTTTCCCTAATAATTATCAATAATACAGTTTTCGCCTTTTCCCCTTTATTTATTCACCTTTCCCTGATAATCATCAAAATGCAGATCTAAAAGTGACTCCCTTGAAAATGACAGTGTTAGTGTTCCCGCATACAATTTCGATTATCCCATTAATCATGCTGACGAGGATATTGATGACAGCGAGGAAATTCCCCCTGACCTAATGAGATTAGTAGAACAGGAAACCAAAGAAATTCGACCCCATGAAGAGCCGACTGAGGTGATCAACTTGGGAACAGAAGACGATAAAAAAGAGGTCAAGATTGGTATTTCCCTGAAAGAAAGTGAGCGACACAGACTGGTCAAGTTGCTACTTGATTTTAAAGATATTTTTGCATGGTCATACCAAGACATGCCGGGGTTAGACCCTAGCATAGTAGAACACAAGTTACCTCTAAAGCCCGAATGTCCTCCGGTGAAGCAAAAGTTACAAAGGATGAAAGCAGAGATGTCGTTGAAGATCAAGGAAGAGGTCAAAAAGCAATTAGATGCAGGCTTCCTAGCAGTTGCAAAGTACGCTCAATGGGTTGCAAACGTTGTCCCTGTTCCAAAGAAGGATGGAAAAGTTCGGATGTGTGTCGATTACCGGGATCTGAACAAAGCTAGCCCGAAAGACGACTTCCCTCTCCCTCACATCGACGTTCTGGTGGATAATACCGCTCATCATGCTTTCTTCTCTTTCATGGATGGATTTTCGGGATACAATCAGATCAAAATGGCTCCGGAAGATATGGAAAAGACTACGTTTGTCACTCTGTGGGGTACCTTTTGCTACAAAGTTATGTCTTTTGGTTTGAAAAATGCAGGGGCGACATACCATCGGGCCATGGTGACTCTATTCCATGACATGATACATAAGGAGATAGAAGTTTATGTGGATGATACGATTGCAAAGTCCAAGTCTGAAGATGATCATGTTGACGATTTGAAAAAGCTTTTTGAACGGTTGAGAAAGTTCCAGCTTCGATCGAATCCGGCCAAATGCACTTTTGGAGTGAAATCGGGCAAGCTTTTGGGATTCATAGTTAGCCAGAAAGGAATAGAGGTTGATCCTGATAAAGTACGAGCGATCATCGATATGCCAGCACCTCGTACTGAGAAAGAAGTTCGTGGGTTTTTAGGGAGATTGAACTACATTGTCAGGTTCATCTCTCAGTTAACCGCGACATGTGAGCCGATCTTTAGGTTGCTGCGTAAAAATCAAGTGGTAAAATGGAATGAGGATTGCCAAAAGGCGTTTGAAAAGATCAAGCAGTACTTGCAAGAACCTCCGGTATTGGTACCTCCAGTCCCTGGAAGACCGCTTATCATGTATTTAACAGTGCTAGATGAATCTATGGGTTGTGTGCTGGGGCAGCATGATGAATCAGGAAGAAAGGAGCATGCCATCTATTATTTGAGTAAGAAATTCACGAGTTGTGAGGCCAACTATTCATTGCTGGAACGCACATGTTGTGCTTTGGCATGGGCAGCTCGTCGTTTAAGGCATTATATGTTGAGTTATACTACCTGGTTGGTGTCCAAAATGGACCTGATCAAGTACATCTTTAATAAGCCTGCTCTGACTGGAAGGATTGCCCGCTGGCAAGTCCTGTTATCCGAGTACGACATCGTCTACATCACACAGAAAGCAGTAAAAGGAAGCGCTCTCGCAGATTATTTAGCCAACCAGCCCGTAGAGGATTATGGGTCGATGCAATGCGACTTCCCAGATGAAGACATAATGGCTTTGCTTGAGCAGGGGCAGTCGTCAGAAGAAGAAAAGTGGACCCTATTGTTTGATGGAGCTTCTAATGCACTGGGGCATGGGATCGGAGCTATCTTGATTTCACCGGAAGGTAATTTTTTTCCAATCACCGCAAGACTTTGCTTCAGTTGTACGAACAACATCGCCGAGTACGAGGCTTGTGCGCTAGGGATCCATGCAGCAATAGAATCAAAAGCAAAGGTGCTAGAGGTATATGGGGACTCTGCTTTGGTCATTCACCAACTAAGAGGGGATTGGGAGACTCGGGATGCCAAGTTAATTCCGTATCATGATTACATCAAGGGTTTGATTGAGAAGTTTGATGAAGTTACATTTCACCATATTCCCCGGGAGGATAACCAATTGGCCGATGCGCTGTCTACCTTGTCCTTAATGTTCAAAGTAAGCGACGAGAGAGACTTGCCACTCATCAAGATGGAAAGTCGTGATCATCCTGCGTATTGCCAAGTGGTAGAAGAAGAACCTGATGGGAAGCCTTGGTACCACGATATCAAAAGTTTTATCTGAAAAAGAGAATACCCCTCAGGTGCTTCAGAGAATGACAAAAGGACTCTAAGAAGGCTTGCAATGAGTTTCTATTTAGACGGGGATGTCCTCTACAAGAGAAATCATGATATGATGCTTTTAAGATGTGTCGATGCAGAAGAAGCGAAATGGTTAATCAAGGATGTGCACGAAGGATCTTTTGGGACTCACGCGAGTGGACACGCCATGGCAAGAAAAATCTTGAGGGCTGGTTATTATTGGTTAACAATGGAGGGAGATTGTTTCTCTTATGCAAGGAAGTGCCACAAGTGTCAGACATATGCCGATCGGGTTCATGCGCCGCCAACATCCTTAAACGTCATAACATCACCTTGGCCATTTTCGATGTGGGGAATGGATGTCATTGGACCGATAGAACCCAAAGCCTCGAACGGGCATCGCTTCATTCTGGTCGCGATTGATTACTTCACAAAATGGGTTGAAGCTGCATCTTATGCTAGTGTGACTAGGAATGTGGTGATTAGATTTGTCAAAAGAGAGTTGATTTCTCGTTATGGGTTGCCGAGTGAAATCATCACTGATAACGCGACCAACTTCAACAACAAGATGATGACAGAGGTATGCGCAAGTTTCAAAATAAAGCATCAGAATTCCTCCCCATATCGTCCGAAGATGAATGGGGCAGTCGAGGCAGCTAATAAGAATATCAAGAAGATTGTTCAAAAGATGGTGGTGACGTATAAGGATTGGCACGAGATGTTGCCTTTTGCTTTGCACGGCTACCGCACTTCTATTCGTACTTCAACTGGGGCAACTCCATATTCCCTGGTTTATGGGATGGAAGCAGTACTCCCAATCGAGGTAGAGATCCCTTCACTAAGGGTGCTGATGGAAGCCGAGTTAGAGGAAGCTGAATGGGTACAAGCTCGACTCGACCAATTGAACCTCATTGAAGGAAAGAGATTAACCGCGTTGTGTCACGGCCAACTTTACCAAAAGAGGTTGATGAAAGCTTATGAAAAAAAGGTGCGTCTAAGACAGTTTCGGGAAGGGGACTTAGTGCTTAAAAAGATGCTACCCATCCAAAAGGATCACCGAGGGAAGTGGACTCCAAACTATGAGGGACCTTACGTTGTGAAAAAGGCCTTCTCCGGAGGAGCTTTAATCCTGACAAGGATAGATGGTGAGGACCTGCCACTCCCTGTAAACTCAGACGCGGTCAAAAGGTACTATGCTTGAGCGCACTTCCAAAATGGCAAAAGAATAGAAGAAAGAGAAAAAGAAAAAGATGGCTCGCTAGGCTGAAAACCTGAAAAGGCGGTCTAGGCAAAAGTTGGAGCGACCCGCTAGACTGAAAACCTGAGAAGGCAGTCTAGGAAAAAGTTAGGGTTAAAAATGCAAACGAAGGAAGTGTCATCAAGCTAGTAAGCTGGGGCAATGTTCAGTCTTGACTGGGGCAAATCATGTTCTTTGAAGTTGATTAATGGGTGTTCGAGGTTAAATGCAAGATACTAGCTCTAGTCATTGTAGAAGGTGTCATTAAAGAGATGTGATTCCACACTACAATCTTGCTTGTTAAACTTGAGTTTCTTTGTGATTTGTGATATTTACCTTGTACACCTTTCCATTTTCGATAGATGACATTTCCTTCCATTCCTGTTGTATACCTCTCACCTTTCATTATCAACTGTGTGCATTCATTATGATAAGCGTATACTGAACTAGAAACACGTAATCATAAAAGCATTTAGATTTCTTTGAAGGTTTTGAATTTCAGGAAGAGCGTGGTGGTCTCCCTACCAGGGATGCTGTGGAAACAACGATTTCTCCATCCATCGGGACAATCATCACGGATGAAGCATGCCTTTAACAAACATGCCAAGAGTAATGGGCTTTGTTCTAGTTCATCCTCAAGCGCGCTGTGATCGAATCTTAAGGGTCGAGGATCAAGCAATGATTTGAAGAAACAAAACACCAAAAAAAATAAAAAATAAAATAAAAAAAAATTTAAAAAGAATTAAAAAAAAAATCATCATGGTTTCATCAAAAGCATCTCTTGCATATCATACCATCTTTTTCAAAAGCAGCTTTTACATCATGCATCATAACATCATTTCTTAGGCCAATCATTGCATTGCATTCGTTAGCTTCAGCGGATACCCGACTCCGCAAGTTTTGGTGCCTTTCTTGTCGAGCTTCTAACGGGCAATCCACCCCGTAGGCTCTTTTGGTTTCTGTTCAAGCTTCTAATGGGCGCTCCACCCCATAAGCTCTTCATCTTTTGTTCAAGCTTCTAACGGGCAATCCACCCCGTAGGCTCTTTTGGTTTCTGTTCAAGCTTCTAATGGGCGATCCATCCCATAGGCTCCTTATCTTTTGTTCGAGCTTCTCATGGGCAATCCACCCCATAGGCTCCTTATCTTTTGTTCGAGCTTCTAACGGGCAATCCACCCCGTACGCTCTTTTTGTTTCTGTTCAAGCTTCTAATGAGCAGTCCATCCCACAAGTTTTTAGTTTGAGTCTCGGTAGGCGATCTGACCTTTGGGAATCTTATTTTCCCGGACAAAATCGAAGTTCAAGTCTTTGCTCGTTTCTTATAACGATAAAAGGTAAACCACGGTTACACCTATTATCTAATAAGAACCTAGTAAAGAGGGGCAGCTGTGAACACCCAATTTTGTCCGGGTTAATTAATCTTTTGATTAGGTGATCAGAAAAGGAAAGAAAAAATTGAGTAGGCTTTGGCCCGTAATCCCATTTTTGTTTAACCCACTTAAAAGCCCATTTCTTGTTCAAAAAAAAAAAAAAGAAAACGAAAATGATAAAAAAAAAAATTAAATTAATAATAATAACAAAAAAATTCAATTCAAAAATGTGGGGGGCACGTAGGTTTTGTTTTTCCTTTTTTGGAGGTCTTCTCCTCTTTCTTTCTCCCCTTTCTTTTGTTTTCTTTTGCTTTATTTCCTTTTCTCCCTAAGCAGCACCAGCAGTGGCCATGGTACACTGCTCTCCTCCCTGTAGCACCACCAAGCAGAGGGACAAAAGCTGATTTGCTCCCTCTTGAGGTACCCATTTCCTCAGCCAGCTAACAGAAAATTTTGGCATCATTCTCCTATGTTTTTTTGCCTATAAATTCAACCTCTCACAGGGAATAAAGGGAGATTTTTTCGGAGGGGGCAGCAGGAAGGATCTGAAGAAAAAAATTCCCTTTCACCTCAATCCCAAAACCATTGTCTTCCCATTCTTATCTACACTCAAAGCTTCCCCTTCCTGACTACCACCAGCCACACTATCCACATACACACACAACCATTGTTCTAATATTCAAAACTGAAGCAACAGAATAGAGAAAGGGTATACAACAGCACCTTGGGTCCCTCCCTTGCCTAGTGTCGGCCGCCGCAAGTCCACCGCCGTCGTCCGCTCCGCACCGCCGCTGCTGGGATCCGGTTGCTGCAGGTCTCTGCTCCATTTTAGCTGGTAACGCAAGAGGAGAAAAAGGCTCCTCCACCCCCCTGTTTTCACGTTCTCTGGAAGCTTTCTTTTTTTCCCTTTATTTTGTCTTTTAGCTACTTTGTTTTTTAGTTGCTTATATTTGTTAATTTGTAGAAAGGGTGATCAGTATTTATTTGGTGGAGGGGTGCGTGAGTGTTGCTTGAAATGAGGAGAGTACTATAAGTTGGTGGCTGTGGGGTGTTGTTGGCTTGGCTTTTTTTTTTTAATTTTATTTTTGCATTTTTTTTTTTGGGATATTCTTTTTGGACCCAAGTTCATAACAGCTCAGTACGAAAATCTTATGAAAAAAACTGAAGATGGAGTTGAAGTTACCTTTGGTAGTCCAACCCCTTTTTTTAAGAAAAATGATTTTCAAAAAAAAAAATAAATAAATAAATAAATACAATAATAATCACTTTCAAAGAAATTCACGCAACAATCTATGACGTTGATGTATGAATTTTTTTTCATCCTCAAGTGTCGCATGAATTGTAAGGGTTTATCGTATAGTTTTGCTATCTTTAACCCCGTGCAAGAGTGAATTCTTCTTTAAGTAAAATATTTTAAAATTCGCGCGACAATTTATGACGTTGGTGTATGGTCTCCCACCCTCAAGTGTCATAAGAACTGTAAAGGTTTATCGTATAGCATTGCTATCTTTAACCTTGTGCAAAAGCGAACCAGTTTCGAAATAAAATCCCTTTTCAAAATTATTCTCAAAATCCAATCTTTTCTTAAAAACTAAAATAAAATAAACCAACCAATCAAACTTTTTCTATTAAGAACTACGTGGCTTTGAGTTTTCCATCGCACCGGGAAATACGTAGGAGCAGAATAATCATTCTGTCAAGCCAAAATTTTATTTTTCTTCCTGTTGTGTTTATTTTTTTTTATTTTAAAAAATGGGGTAAAATAATATTTTCAAAGGTTATTAAAAATTTTGCACGATTAACTTGGGGTACCGTTCTTAGAACGGGCGACGTAGGGTGCTAACACCTTCCCTACTCGTAACCGACTCCTGAACTCGAATCTCTGTCTTGTTTTTTTTAGGACCAGTTTTCCTTAAATAATCGGGTTTTCCAAAGTTCTCCCAAATAAAAATTTTGGTGGCGGCTCCTCTGTTGTTTTTTTGAACCCCTTTCCTTTCGCGGCGCCCGGATGGGACGGTCACGACACATGTTAACTTCAAGTATAAGTTCCTCGATCTCCGAGTAGATGTGTAATCACAAATAGACCCAATATCTCATATTGACCCATTTCAACATGGCTATACATTTTCACATCTCACTCTATCGAGAGGCCCATGACATTGTTTCTGTTATATAGGAGGGATGAATCCTATCTACATCACTTAAATCCCTCAACATGATTCATTACAGGTCCAATAACTGCCTTTATGATTATCCCGTTACGGATAACGTTTGATAACATTATAGCCTACAAGTCCACATGTAGGAATCATAGCGACTTTAAGTCGAATGACCTCTTCACTATGGTTGCCATGAGAAGCACTTATGACACTTACATAACTATTATACATCGTTCTCATAGTGGGTCAATGCAGTATAAATATTACTCTAATATTTATACCTATGTGAAGACTTGATATCTCATATCCATAACCTGTTAGATGTGGTTATCAGTCTACTCACATAATAGTCTCGATGTATTGTTATTGTCCTAAATAACAATAATACTTGACTATGGATGTTTAAGAATAGCATTCTATAGTTTAATGGGGTCTCACAATCAAGTCACACTTGATGTTCCATTAAACAAGCTGTATATTCTAATGACTTTATTGTGCGCAAAAAGATGACATAATAAACTCAATGTCTTATTCATATATCAAATATATGATCAAAGTTATGATGCAGATGATGATCTATTCAAAATAGATTGGCCATTAGGGCTTACACCAACAGTCCGTAGTCTGGAATCATTACATAGTGACGATGTTTCAGATTATACTAGAGTGACATGTAGTCTTGAACTCTATCTCTAACAGCATTACACACACAACCTTTCAGGGTGTTGTCTAAAAGTCCATGCATTACCGCCATACACGTATATCCCAGCATAGGACTTAAAAAGAATTGATCATTGATCAACCTTTCAACACTACAAGATATCATATTCTAAACATATGAATGACTTAAAAAGATTTACGCAAAACTAGTTCTTTGGTCCCTTAAGTTAATTTAATTTTTCAAATTTGCCCCTTATGTTTTTTTTGTGACAAACAAGTCCCTTAAGTTTTTTTTTGTGACAAACAGGTCCCTTAAGTTGTTATGATAGTGTATGGTCTTGCTATTAAATCAATGAATTATGATGTCATAAAAAAAACTTAAGGAACCTATTTGTCACAAAAAACAAACTAAAGGGACATGTTTGCCACAAAAAAAAAAAAAAAAACTGAAGGGACCAAAGCACTAATTTTTCCAAAGATTTATCATAGCATGATTCTCACATCTCCTTATAAGTTGTAATCACCCTTTGGACCTATTTCTTGGGATCTCCAGTCCATAGGTTGAGTTACCCTTATGAGATACAATTCAATTTATGGGCATTTGTCCAATTCCGTTTGAGATTTTAAAAGCTTTTCTCTTGCTAATCCTTTTGTCAAAGGATCAGCCAAATTTTCTTCAGACCTCATATGATACATTCTTACAACTCCAATAGAGAGAAACTCTCTAACTGTGCCATGCTTAGGACGTATTTGTCGCCTCTTACAGTTATATTAACGGTTTTGAATCTTAGCAATAGTCGTGGTCTTGGAATTAAATCAATCAAGATTGTTAATAAGGCAGGTTTATCGAAGCTAGCCTGGGATATGCTAACATCTAAAACTCAATGTGTTGACAAGTGACTCCAAACACAAGAGGGGGTGAATTGTGTGTAATGTGTATTTTAAAAACTTTTGTACAACAAATCACTTAAAAGATAAATTACTTGAATTTAAAGTGCGTTAAATAAATTGAAATAAAACAAAAGTTTCAGAATGTAAATGGCGTAAAATAAATTGCAATAATAAAAAGTAAGGAAGAAAATAAGACTCACAGTTTTATCCTGGTTCGGCTACCAAATACCCCAGTAGCCTACGTCAAGTCCCCAAGTTCAACCACCAAGGGTTTTCACTCAATAACTAGCTTTTAAATCAAGTTCAATTACAAACCTTCACAAAGAGGAGCACTCCTCACAGACTTGGGATATCACCTCCCCCAGTGAAAGAATCTTAAGAACAAGAGAAAAACCTTCTCTTTCAAAACTATGGGATTCACACCCAAATAACAATATAAACGAAATGTAGCACTCAAAAGTGCAGATAAGAAAATACAATTTGAAGCACAATTACAATCTCTCTTATATGGAGTATAAAGCTCTCAAAATTAAATATAAAGGTGTAAAACTTGTGAGAGTAATCAGTAAGAATTTCAACAGAGTTTTATCGCAACTAGGATTAGAAAAGCAAGTGTTGTAATGAAACACTCCCCAAGGCTTCCCATTTATAGAAAAATAAATGAGCCCATAGGAATTAGGTTAAGCCCATTTTGAATATAAGTGTTTCTCGCGCTATAATCGATTATACTATTGCCATAATCGATTATTGTTATTTTAAACAAAAACACGCTAAGAGACAGTCGCATCATAATCGATTATGATAATCGATTATGGGTTCTCTGTTTGAAGCTCACTCTTGCGCATAAGAGCATAATCGATTATACCGTCGATTATGCTAATCGATTACATCTTCACTGTTTTGGAAACCAGTATTTCAGATATATGATAATCGATTATTAGAAACTTCTAATCGATTATTCTCTTTTAAAAACCATCTGAATTTAAACTTAACGGCTGTTAATTGATTTTTCAATTAAAGAGCTTAAGGCCTATTAAGTTTTACTTTTACTTCTCATATTATGTGTGCGCGTGTGATTGATTTTAGATTTGAGAGCTTTATGTAACATGCCGATTTTAGATAACTCTAATCGAGTTGGTTAATCTCGATTAGGGCTTTGGATAATTGTTTGAATTGTTTTGTTCTAGTTTAAGGCCTAGTTGGAACCTTAGGAATAGGCTTGAAAAAGGTTGGAAGTACCTAAGGTGTTAAACGAGAAACTGTGGAAGTCAGAAATTTGGGAGGCTCTTCCCAATTGAAAGGCATGCTCAAGCATAGGAAGGGAGCATGCCTTAGGGTGCCAACGCTCAAGCGTTGGCATGTTGCACGCTCAAGAGTGCTGTGTGCGTTTTCTAGCTGGTGTGCTTTCTGACGCGTGTGCAACACGTGTCAGGCCAGGGTGAAAGCGGAGTGGACAAGGCTCCACGCTCAAGCGTGGGCACGCTCAAGCGTGCAGAATCTCCACGCTACAACGTGGACAGTAGCTGAAGTTAGTGGAGTTTTCCTTTCTTCCTCACTTTGCACGAAGGTTTTCAAGAATTCTGCAAGTGTTGTGTAAAACCCTTTTCCCGAGTGTCACATTCTCGAACAATTATAAGGCCGAAAATATTATTAATGCAAAAAATACGGGTTTTAGTTTTTTTTTCCTTTTCATAATGATGATGAAATAAGCTTTGTTAAATGAGTACTAATAATTAAACTTAGGTGCACCATGCAGTTCTAAAAGCCAAACAGAAATAAGGTGCAGAAATGTAAACAATATTGAATACAGACATAGGTCTAAGCCTAACTATAAAATAGGTACATAAATAGGTACTAGGAGACGCAGCTCCTCAAAAGGTACAACTGACGACTGGATACAGCCTGGCCAAAACAAAACAACATAAGAAGTCCCCCTCCGGACTCAAGGTAGATGTTGAGCTGATTCGTCGTCGCGCCCATCTTCTCAAGCAGAAACAGGAACACAAGCAGAGAACAGATACAGATATGGGTGAGATTCCCAATCATCAACACAGCAAAACAGTAGAAGTAAAAATGGGACGACACACTAGGTAATAACATACCCATCATGTATACTAAATATCTCAATATATATCATATTAATCAATTAGTAGCATAAGACATCACCAAAAACAGGATAATGAGGTATGACAGTGAAATGTAATCATCAACAACCATGCAAAATAATGCAATGTGATGTACATGACTCAATGTCATATGCCGCAAGAGTAAAACTCTGACCCCTACTCCATGGAGCTAACAAAACATCGGAGAGAGTGAATGGGAGGACATGTTCGGTGTACGCCAACCTTGGGTAGGATGCTACAACATTCGTAACGTGCACGTATCTGCCTTTTACGGAAACACTCTACACCAAACATGAAAAGTACGACATCTAGTCAAGGATATCAGTGTATTGCTCGGATTCGCCACGACACAGAAGAGCTACCACCTGGTCACATGTCAGCCTTTCCAACCCTGATACCTCCAAGACAATTTAAGATCGTCACCGTAAGATTCACACCCGCATCAAGGTGTAAGCTCAACTCCTAGGCTCAAGGCCTTACAAACTCATGCAATGAAATGCCGATGCTTACACAAAGCAGATGCGATAAATGTCTATCCACCGGATAAACCTCAAGCCTCACTAAGGTTCTCTTCCTTAGGAACTATATACGTGTTTATATTATAAAACTTTATCCATCGGATAAATCTCGTGATCCCTCCGAGATCGAGTCATCACAAGACTGAAACAATTGAACGACTTTCTTGAATCCGAATCACCGTTTCATCATCAAACTACTGTTTCAAACCCAAAGCATTTCATGTTTGTGTTTGTGTCTTATGAATTACATCTCAAGTCCTAAGTGTGATGAAGAAGGATTGAGAATCCTCTTAGATAAGTCTTTGATCCTTTCTAAGGTATTAATTCCTTGAGTTCCAAGTAATGCAATAAGCATTGATTCACTTAAGTCTTATGAAGTAATTGATGAACTACATCGTCAATGGTATAGTATATGGTCTTGTTCCACCATATACTATACTTAATTATCTCTTTTCTTATGCTCTAAGTTAATTACTTAACTTAGGTTTTCTTGCGTAAAACTTTATGATTTGAGTTGAAAACTCTCGATTTAAGACTTTGTAAACCAAAACCTTTTCAATTGAAAACATTTGATTTAAAAAAACTTAGTTACTTGATTGCATTAAAGTACCTCAACTAATTTGAAAAGGTTTTTCCTTACTAACTTAGTGCAAACCGTGATCTAAGTTAGCGTCAAAGGAATGGAACTTACATTTAGTTTTCAAACTATGATTCAATTAATTTAAACTTGAGGACAAAGTCCACTTTATACTTTAAGGATTGAATGATAACTTAGTTTTAAAAAGAATGTGACATCCTACTAAACCTAAGGTAACTTCATATTAATTTTACTTTCATGAAATTACTTTCATTATTTTATTTTTAAATACTTACTTAATTGAATGAACTATGGCTGAAGTAAAACATATTTTCACCTTAGTTAAAAACACTTAAGGCCGAAACCCTAATTGATCTTTGGATAAAAATCACTTCTTGTTTGTTTTTGAAATACAAGTTACTAAAACACTTATTAGCTTTCAAAACATTGAAGTTCAAGAACAAACTCATGTTCTTCCTCTTTTTACTAACCATGGCCGAATACCATCACATAGGGGATCTGAAGATTTTGCTTCACTAACTTGTCAAGTAATAGCTCAAAATGATCACAATATTATGATGAATAATAATCATACATCATTCAATCATAAACAAGCATAAAAATCCTTACTTGATGTAGAGATCAAGGTATGGTTTTCAACATACATGAAAACATTTTTCCATCCAAGCATACATCATCATACACATATACTAAGCATAGAAACACTATTACAAACATGTTCTCAAAGAGAACTTCACCAAGAAAATAGTGAACCCAAGCTAGGTTTTCACCCAAACAAAACATAAACAACCATTTTTATCCTCCACCAATTTTAGTGTGCTGAGGTTCACTCCCACATACCTTTAATGAAGAGGTTTAAGTGAAAGGAAACTCCAAGCCCTCAAAACAAAGAGAAGGCCGAACCTAGAGGAAAGAAAAAGGTGAGATCTTGAACTTGTTTTCATGAAAAGAAGAACTAGAAGATGATTACTCAAGTTAATACATAAGGAAATGAAAAGGAAAAGGGATCTAGAAGCTTACCAACACAAGAACAACTCCTAGGTTTTGGATGGTGTTCTTGAGGTTGAAGAACAACTTCTCCAAATCAAGAAACTTCCTTCACCAAAGTTTATCCTTAGATCAAGACAAGGTTAAGTATGATTTTAGAATTGAAAAAGGAAATTTGGTTGGTGGTTTAGAGTGAAGAACCGAATCTATGATGAAGAGAGAGAAGAAAGGATTTTTCAAAAACTTAAGAAATGGTGTGTTTGATCTTTTAGATGTGTAGAATGAAAATGGTTATGTGTTTGTGACATAGGATGGCCGAATGGCCTTAGTGACTTATCACCAATTTCAAGTTAAAGTTGATAGAAAATTGTGTAAGGAAATGAAGGGCCAAGATTTGATGAAGTACATAGGTGTTGACACCATATTCAAAGTTGTAGAGATCAACCAAAAATAGGTGGTTTGGCTTTTTCCATAAAAGGAAAAGTTGACAAAGGTGAAAGTTGTCATGAAAGGAAAAAAGATACCTCCTCGCGAAACGTGATAAGCAGTCTCAACTTCTCCCGACTCTGGGCCAGAGTAACCTCCCGATCCCGGGCCCGATTACTCCTCGACCCTAGCACGCTTCCCAAGGTAAAGCGGTCCCGATTAAAATAATAACATTTTCACCGACTACACGGTTGTGATCGCGGCAAAGTTATCTAACTTTGACAGATTGCTTTCTCGATTCACCAAAGGTAAACTCAAATCCTTACCACGTGTTCTTCGTGGTTCTTCGAGTCTCTACCTTTTTCCTTTGATCTTTGAGCTTGCCCTAGGGCTAACACTATTGCATATTTGTTGTGCTCGTGATTAGGGCAAAGTCCGCATTCGTGATTGCTCATACTTGGGAGCTTGAGACCGCGGCTGTTAGAAGAGCTTGGAGCTGTTCGTGGCTGCATGGGAGAACGTGCCCGTGTTCGTGTTGATTTTCGTGCCAACTGTTTAGGTGGGGAGAAAGAGTACTGCTACCGTTGGGAAGGCAAGAGTAGTGTAGTTGTGTTTTCTACTGTGTAGGGAAGCTCTAACCCTACTAGTGGTTGATAGGTATGGCAATGGGTATCTTAACCAGTGGGTACCCGCAAAAATTACCCATGATGGGTAGGGTAATTACCCGCACAATGGGTATGGGGGCGGGTAATTACCCGCAAGATTTAATGGGTATGGGTACAGGTACGAGTACCTTAGTACCCACCCTGCCTCATACCCACATATCTATATATTAATATTTTTTAATTATTATATATATATATATATATATATATATATATATATATATATATATTAATATATTAAACTTGGGTTATCTCTTTGGTGATCCTCGAACTAATTCCTCAGTGTGAATGATGTTTTTCATTCAAACTTACCATATGTAAAATAGATAATATTGTCTTGTTATTAGACCAGTGAACTTGTTTCTTGTGTAATTGGACCAATTGCCTAGACGATGTTAGAGTGACGGATGGCCGAAAACTATGCTAATCATAGGTTTGTTGTACTGTGAAATTATGTGGGTTTCTAATTACAGAAATTTACTACGCGGATGAAATATATATATATATATATATATATATATATATATTAAATTAAATCAATTGATTGAATTGAAATGAAAGTTAGCTTATTACTTTCCTATTATTCCTGAGTTCCTAGCGCCGTTCAGTTGTTCATCACTTGAGTTCTTATCCTTCCTGAGTTCCTATTCTTCCTAGTCCTATAGTTCCTAGCGTAGGACTTTAATAATGTTCTTTTTTAGTTATATACTATCATGATATTTGTTGAGAACATACCAGAATACTATGCCTTGTTATGTACTATCATGATATTTTAGACTTTAATAATGTTTTTATTTATTTATTGATTTTTTAGTTAATTAAAGTGCGGGTAATGGGTGCGGGTATGGGTACCAGCGAGTAAGGGGACGGGTACTTCAGTTACTACCCATACGGATATGGTCCGGGTACGGTATTTTTATAAAACGCGTGTATGGGAACGGATACTATAGTACCCTACCCATTGTCAACCCTAGTGGTTGAGCCCCGATAAAGTACCTAAACCCTAGGTTTAACTTACTTTGGCCTATCGCCGTTAAGTTTGGGAACCCTAGGTTAGAGAACCCTTGATTGAGGATGATCTGATTCGTTTGACTGTTGTGATGTTGACTGCTATTGTTGCTATCTGTCTAACTGCCTATATGCTACTTGGTATATGTGATATGCTGCTATGTGTTACTGTTGATATACTGTTGTTGTTATTGCTGTTTGTGGTAAATGTCGTGTGTGGCGGAATGTCGTTAGAGTTAATTTTGGCGGTGTGTGGTGTTGTTATCGGGTTGATATCGTGGATGGTGTCGTTACTGTTATGCTGGTTTCTTGAGGCTGTGGCCGTGAGGTTTGAGCTGTGGCTCGTGGACGCGTGGCGTTGAGGCTTTGGCCGTGTGGATGCAGTGGCATCGTGTTGTTCCTGATTCTATGTTTAGGCATGAGATCCGGCATCAAGCCCGTTGAGGATGTTTGTTGCATATTGAGACAACCCCTTCCTAGGAGGTCCCATTGGTGACCCAACTTATAATTAGTAGCGTTATAGCGTAGCGTAGTAGTATAAAATTTTGCGGAATTATTAAAACAAACAATACATAGTGATACCATAGTAATATATACAGACATAAGAGTATCTGCTCCATCAGTAGAGCCTACAACAACTGATGCCAAATATAAAAGATTCAGAATATACAATAGATAAAACTAAAAACATAACAACGGAAATAAAGGCACGTCAAAGATCCTTTCCCAGCGCTCAAGGTCCCCCAGCATTGGGATGCGAGGCTCTCCCGCCGGCATCAGGCTCAACAGGTATAACATCAATCTTCTCTGGAAACTCCTCATCAGGGTCTTCTCATACAGTCGAGAACAAAGAAATACAACATAGAAAAGTACAGGGGATAAGAAACAGTAATATGCCGTACATGGGAAAAACAGTGATATAAATAATGTATACAAATAGCAACACACCAAATCACAACAGTGACAACCAACCAACTTCCGGATAATTTTTCCCTTAACTACTGTATGTCACACTCATGCAACTAACGACTATGTGGACGCGATAACGACGCGACATCCCCAACGGGTCAAGGTGTCCCAATCATCACTATGCCACCCCCATAAAGTAGGGTTCGATCTAAAGCCCGCAAGCCCAAATCGTCTCATGGATAGACATATTCCCCCGTCCGCAGGCCAGGTCGGAATATTCGCCCGTCAACAACGCAACTTACGGTAACGACATGTTCCCCCGCCAGCAGGCTAGGTCGAAACATTCGCCCGTCAGTTAACAACTCAACTTTCGGTAACGACATATCCCCCCGCCCGCAGGCTAAGTCGAGATATTCGCCCGTCCGTCTACAATTTGACTAACGAGCATGACCACCTCCCCGCAGGTAAGATCGAAATCGCCCCTACGCCAAACTAATCGGTACGACCATCTCCCCGCAGGTAAGATCGAAATCGCCCGTATGCCAACACAATGATGAATAACAACTATGCAACATGAATCTCACTGACTCATCTCAGGATCAACACTTAGTGCCTCAACCACGACTTATATACAACCACGACCAACTTTTATCCAACTTAACCGGGTATCAACTCACATCACAACAACAACAGATCAACTATATCACTAGGTTGAGCACTACGACATATATATATATATATATATATAACCTCGACTTTCTCACCACACATTCATCACCCGATTTATCAGAAATCACTGCCTAGTTCTACTCAGACATCAGTAGTCACAACAAACATCAACAACAGCCAGAATATATATTCAACAGTAAAATCAACTTACAAATAAATAACATTTAATCAATTGTAGCATATAATAGACATCATACACATATCACATATAGTATATCAAATATCCAATCATAGCACAGACAACCTCAACATGCAGTAAAATCAAGCTAACGGTCAAACGACCTCTAGTAGGGTTTGGGTCGCCCTACGCATATCAATATATATTATTTAAAGCTTGCTTCCCCGACGATATTGTGGTTCTTTCCCCCCACCTTAGTGATTTTCCCGAGAGATTCCGAATGCGGCTCCGCAGCAGTCAATCGAGTGCGCGATCGGGCGTTCGAGTCCAGTCAAATTCTATACAGTAAAACACAACCAGAAATTAAAATGATGAAACCATAAACTACCAAATCTCTAGGATTAGCTACTGCCCTTAATTAATTAAATAGGCTAGGGATATTGAGATTCTACCAACTCTTGGATCAATGACCCTTAAGCATACCAAATGCATAATCAATGATCAATTATCAAAGATTTGAACCAAACCCCTTAAACCCCCTTAAGCACTATTCGGCCCCTTTTTGATAAATAGGCTAGAGATTTTATTTCATTACAAGCTCTTGGATTATGATATTAGTGGATGATACTAGCTCGTAGGAATTGGTTTGGTCTCAAAATGATTTTTCTACAATTTTCTAGAGATTTTTGAAGTTTAGATCTAGAAATTGAAACTCATGAAAATAAATGGAGAAAATAAAGATTGAGAGCTCAAGGATGAAATCTATACCTTCTAGGTGATAGAGGAGGATGAGAGGAGCAACTTTGCTTCACAAACCTTCTTGAAAAAGCTTGAGGAAGCTTGAGAAAAATAAGGTTGAAAATGAAGGAAGAAGAAGGACGAAGAAAGAAGAAGAAGAAAGAAGAAGAAAGAAGCAGCAGCTGAGCCAGCAGGAATGAGGGGAGAAAAGGTGAAAATAAGGTATTAAATAGGTGACTTAAGGTTTAAGAAAGGTAAAAGTAATAGTAGGTAATTAGTAAAAACTAACCAAGGGTAATTTGGTCAATTCACGTCCCGATAATTTGAAAATTCTCACGACATTTGTAGGAGTCCCCAAATGATTTAACATAGCCCTGGTATGAAAATCATTGGCTCAAGGTTCTCAAAAAACCTAAGACAACTCGAATCGTCTCCTAGAACGATTATCGGTCCGAATATAATATATTATTTTCATTTTCGAACGTCAGGACGAACTTTTTCGAAAATATAGGAAACTTGATTCTAGGACTAATTGTCTCGTTCACGGGTCCAAATTAGGTCTTGATAGTAGTAAAGCACTACTGTCAAGGAAAAACGCAGACCAGGCTCCGTCTGAGTTTTCGACCCAAAACTTAACCATAGCTTCCTACGATAGCGTAGAGCGTGACTATGGCCTCAGAATAATTTATTTAATTTTCTAGACCCTCTAATAAAATACAATTACTTAAATACTAGTTAAATAAAAAAATTAAGAAAATCGGGGTGTTACACATATCATCAGCTGCCAAGTGGCGAGGCCGTATGACAGGTGGTATGGGCTGCTAGCGTCATACGAGGTTAGTTGTACCTAAGTGAAGGTACGGAAAGTAAAAGGGGCGGTCAAGTGAGTGACCTTGGAGATGTTTCCGATCTCGAGAATAGTTTACAGTGACGGATGAGGTATCTCCTATCCTATTGTGATGCTTGATCCAGTCCGGTTTGCCCGACTAATCCCTGAGCTTTCCACATTCCAAGCTAACGTTCTAAGGCGACCAAGACACCCCGGTTGCGGTATGGAAGGGGGATGCACTCTTATTGGTCACGACAAGCAGTTCGATTTCTTGGACAAACTAACTCCGTTCCGACACAGAACCTGTTCCGATGTGGACTTGTTCGGGTGTGGAACCATTCTGGTGGGAACCAGTTTCGTGAGCTTTCGGCCGACATGCTGCATGGGTTAGTAATCCGGTCTAGAGGATTGATATGAGTGTGAGACTCATAGAGATGGATGCTTGTTACATGTGTTGTCTCGAGAGACGTTTGTTTGAGTGCAGTAACTGCTATATCTGTTATATCTGCTACATGCTACATGTTGTTGTTTGCTGCATTATTGTTGTTATTCCGACTTTGCCTGCACTGTATTTCTTATCTCCCTACTGCTTCTTGCATGTCTGTTTGGCTCTTGGTGCGTGAAGGCGATGAGCCAGCTGATGGACCCGAGGGTACACCCCTTTATCATGTCGGTAACGAGGATGCCGGTACTGGGGCTGATCGAGATCGTCTACCATGACGAGAGAGGATGGCGCGTGGACCCCTCTACTTATCTAACGGTCTATACTGGACCAGTGAGCATTCTCTTCAGAGGAGGGGCGTCGCACGTGGAGGATATGATAGGACCATTCAGAGTCGTGCAATTTCTCCCTTTTCCCGAGGATCTAGCACCCACTGAGGCAGAGAGAGCAGGACAATTGGTGGGCAGCGCCACAGTCATCAGCGATATCCAGTAGGCGAGGCTTCATCTACAGAGGTTAGAGGAGGCCTACCGAGCAATACCTGAGGACCTATAGGAGGCATCGTATCATCGTTTCTAGTTCCTCATCCGAGTATGATCCTACGCGGGTTTATAGGCGTACTCACGGAGAGGGATAGGGTAGTTCAGGGCATCCTCATCACTAATGGTGAGGGCTTGACAGTGCGTCTCTAGGGCTGAGTGTCGAGGTTTTGATGTATCTTGAGTGTGGGTTTGGGAGTGCTGGCAAGTTCTGAGAGTTCTTTCTTCTTCTTTTTTGGCTGTGGATGTACTTTTCGTTTCTTTTGGTTTTGCTCCATACAGTTTGTATATGTATGTACAGTGCCCTACTGGTGAAGCTAAGTTATGCATGGTATCTGTATAGTTATTTTTATCTGCGTATACTCTGATGTGTTTTTATGCTTTCCGTATGATTGAATGCTTTTATGTGCTCTTTTCCGAAACGCTGTTTGAATACCATGCTATCGCTATAATACGGTTAAACATAGTTAATAATATAAACTTGGGACTAATGGGATTATCCTTCTTAGAAGGAGGGTCGTCTCACTTTATCTGCCATGTACAACATGATCTAAAACACACAATACAAATAATAAAATTCCCTTCACCCCTTGTGAAAGACTTGACTAGGTGTGACAACCTTTTCTGCTTTTTGCAATCTCATCCTTCTAGGATTTTTTTTTTGTCATCTATCAAAACTCAGATAATCCTGTCAAGGCATATATTCACATTCTCCCCCTTTTTGATGATGATAAACGTCTCAAAGAGGGATTTTCTCAAGAATCGGTTTAGAGCATTTAACATTTAATAATCAGAGTTATGCGCAGATAATATATGCTCTACTCCCCCTCCCTTTATGCAATTATTAAAATCATTAAAATCCACTCCCTCTGAAATATGCAACTATATATAATTCTCCCCCTTTTGGCATTATCAAAAAATTGGAAAGGTATTAAGATGCAAGGCATATATTCAAGGTAAAAAAAATGTACCAAACAGTAAAAACAATAGTAAAAGATAGGTACAGTTATCCAAAAACAGTCATAAAAAATATATGAGAGGATCTAGTCCTCATCCAACTCATCATCCTTATCATCACCATCAGCAGCAGCAGGCTGGGGCGGTGCTCGAATAGGACTGTCAAATATGATCTCCACCTCATTCATACACTGTTCCATACGTTCCACCTTCAGAGATAGATTACCTATTGCACTAGTGCTAGCACGAACCTCCATAAGAATGTTTTGCAGTATGTCCATCATTTCAGGAGAAGTAGCAAAAGGGTTTGCCTGTGATGAGGCTGGTCCAGCAGTATGAGAAAACTCATGAAAATAATCAACTTGTTTTCTACTCTTGGGCTTGTATGCCCATGCATGCATTACCATA
The DNA here is from genome assembly GCA_039655645.1 of Ammopiptanthus mongolicus. Classification (NCBI taxonomy): domain Eukaryota; kingdom Viridiplantae; phylum Streptophyta; class Magnoliopsida; order Fabales; family Fabaceae; genus Ammopiptanthus; species Ammopiptanthus mongolicus. The sequence goes on from CM077344.1 coordinate 31,610,455, forward strand.
GAACTCTATTCCCATTTGGTTGATTGTCCCTTGATTGAGCATTCCATGGAATTTTTGGATATTTAGCTTCACCTCACCAATGAGGTTAACTCTTATATGCCTTAGGATGCGAGTAATCAAGTGCCCGTAGGGCAAGGATCCTCCATTCCTATTATCAGCCATGTGTTGCATGACTAAGCTAGCCCAATCAACAGTTTTCTTATTTTCAAGCAGCCAAATCAACACAAGATCTAGTTTCAAAAGCTGAGAGAAGTTGTATCGCCTAGGAAATAAAAGCCTAGCAATGACATACTGTAACAACCTACTCTCTATCTTCATTTGGCCAGCAGTAATTTTCCTACAAGTTGCTTCACTAGGGTCCCTCAAAATAGCTCTAGTAGCATCCAACCTTGCAAACTCAGTTTCTAAGGGTGCAGCAGGACCCTCAGCATTAACCTTGGTGCCACCAGAGGGCACCCCCCAAAATTCTCCCAAAAGCCTCAGCAGTAAAACGAATAGGTTTATGGCATACCTCAGAAATGAGTACACCGTCAACTAGGCGGAGGTTGCAGTAGAAGACTCTAACCAGCTCTGGTTATATGTCCTCTAAGAAGGTGAGGAAGTCAGTCAGAGCAGCAGCGTCCAAGTGCTCTATGAATTGGAAATTTTCTCTCCTCAAGTACTCAACGTCCAAAAAGTAAGGTTTTTGGACTTCCCTATTTTGGAAGTTACTCACAAACTCTGTGCAATGACCCCCATTGGAGAAGAACTTGTTCAGCTGGTCTTGAGAGATGGGACCAGGGTTCACAATAGCTATTCTTGTGCGTTTAGGAGGCATGATGATGATAGGAGATGAATGTGGATGAAGAAACCAGAGGAAATATACAAAGAGAGAGGGATAATGCAGCAGATATGAGAGCTAGGGCAAGAGAGTTACCTTATAAGGAGACGCATAATCGATTATTTTAAGTGCCATAATCGATTATGTGCTGAGATGGAGCTCTCTGAGTGGTCAATTTGTGAAATGTAATCGATTATATTATCTTTAGTAATCGATTATTCTGTGAGCTTCAGACCTTTGGATTCTGCGAAATCGATTAGGTAATCGATTATATACCGAGTTCATGGTATAATCGAGTTGGTAATCGATTATTAGTGATGAATCTTCAACCCTATAATCGATTAGGTAATTGGTTATTCTTGTTTCCTGGTTTACTTCTCGTCCTTAATCAATTATTGCAATTGATTATTGGCCCTCTGACTTCTAGTGATATTCTGCATTATGCACATAATCGATTATGCTAATCGATTATGGGACTTTTGACTTTTGACACTTTTCTGACTGATTCACTTAATCGATTATTGTAATCGATTATAAGTCTTCTGCCTTCTGATAATTGATTATACTAATCGATTATTGCTTGCTTTTTCATAAGTTCCCAATTTCTTTGGGATGCATCTTGTTTCTTATTCACACTCAATACACAGATTAGTAATAACAAGATGAGATGCTTATTTTACTCAATGCATGATTGATTCAATATTCCTAATTCAATTCTTATGAAGAAAAAAAAGCTTTCTTTAGGTAATGGTTTTGTAAAAACGTCTGCAAGTTGTTTGAGATGTTTCAACAAACTCAATCATGCAATCACCTTTTTGAACATAGTCCCTAATGAAATGGTGCCTAATCTCAATGTGCTTCGTTCTAGAGTGATAAACTAGATTTTTCGTGAGATTTATGGCACTAGTGTTGTCACATTTAATGGGAACGGTTTTAAGATTAATTCCATAGTCATTCAACTGTTGTTTCATCCAAATTATTTGTGCACAACAACTACCCGCCGCAACGTATTCCGCTTCGGCGGTGGACAAGGCCACACTAGTTTGTTTCTTACTATGCCAAGAGACTAAGGCGTTTCCTAATAAGTGACACGTACCACTAGTACTTTTTCAGTCCATTTTGCATCCTGCAAAATCTGAATCTGAGTACCCAACTAGGGTGCAATCAGCCTCTATAGGATACCATAAGCCCATATTTTTTGTGCCAATAAGGTATCTCATAATGCGTTTTACCGCGGCAAGATGTGATTCCTTAGGGTTTGATTGAAAATGTGCATATCTGCATACACTAAACATAATATCGGGACGACTAGTAGTAAGATAGAGGAGAGAGCCTATCATACCTCTATACTTAATCATATCAACCGTCTTTCCATTCTCATCTTTGTCTGGATAACAAGATGTGCTCATGGGAGTAGATAGTTCTTTAGAGTTGTTCATTCCAAATTTCTTAAGCAACTCCTTACAATACTTGGATTGGTTGATGAATATGTCTTCCTTTGATTGTGTAATTTGTAGTCCAAGGAAGTAGTTGAGCTCACCCATCATTGACATCTCAATTTCGCTTTGTATAATGTTAGAGAAATCCTTGTACAAAGCCTTATTAGTAGCACCAAAAATTATGTCATCCACATAAATTTGAACGAGTAAAATGTTATGCTTTTTGTTTTTGATGAAAAGAGTAGTGTCAACTTTTCCTCTTTGAAAACCATTTTAAAGCAAAAACTTACTCAAATGTTCATACCAAGCCCTAGGGGCCATATAAAGCCTTTTTCAATTTAAACACATGGTTTGGAAATTCAAAGTTTGAAAAACCTGGGGGGTTGATATACATAGACTTCTTCTTGTATAAGACCTAGAAAGGCGCTTTTTACATCCATTTGGAAAAGTTTGAAATCCATAATGCAAGCAAAAGAGAGAAGCATGAAGATGGCCTCTAATCTAGCCACGGGAGCATAAGTTTCATCAAAGTCTATGCCTTCTTGTTGGTTGTAACCTTTAGCTACAAGTCTTGCTTTATTCCTTGTAATTATTCCATTTTCATCAAGCTTGTTATGAAAAACCCATTTAGTACCAATGACTAAATGGTCCTTAGGTTTGGGGACTAGTTCCCGCACATTGTTTCTTTCAAATTGATTTAACTCATCTTGCATAACAAGAGTCCAATATTCATCTACTATAGCCTCATCCACATTTTTTGGTTCAATTTAAGATACAAAAGCCATATAGTGACACACATGTTTTAGAGAGTTTCAATTTTTTACCCCTTTTTCAATATCACCTATAATTTTGTCAAGAAGATGATCTCTTAATGCTCTCCATTCTTTTGGAAGATCTGAGTGAGGTGTTCCTTCTGTTTATTGTAGCGATTGATCTTCATTGCTGTTATACTCTTGACCTTGCGATTTTCCAAGATGACTATTGCCCAAAATTTTTGCAAGATCATCAACACTTTCCTCTACCACAGATTTAGGGTTAGATTCATCAAAAGACACATGTACCGATTCTTCAATGGTTGTAACACCTCGATTTTTCAAGCTTTCAAGCTTTCTGTTTTAATTAAACAGTATTTATTCGTTTGCATTTTATTGGAAGGTTTAGAGAGTGAAATAAAACATTCTGAGATCATAGTCACGCTCTACGTTGTCGTAGGAACCTATGGTTAAATTTTGGGTCAAAAACTCAGATGGAGCCCGGTCTGCGTTTTACACTGACAGTATGATTTTACTACTCAAACGACCTAATTTTGACTCGTGAACGAAACAATTAAGTTTTATATTTTATCTCCAACGATATTGGTTATTTTGAAAATTTTCAAAATAAATAAGTCGCTATACCGAAATCGGTTGAAAACGGAGCTGAATACGGATTTATCGAGACTGCTAAAGGATAAACCTCATGTCCTTTTCAAGGACACCTCATCTAGGTGAGTCACTAGGTGACTCATGAAAGGCCATCATTACTTAGTAGAGCAAAAGACCATTATGCCCTTAAAACTTGACAAAATTACCATTTTACCCTTTAGCAAATTTACCATTCTATCCTTCCTTATTTACTAGACACCAATCTTCGACTCATTTTGAGCTCTCCTTAACGCAGCCCCCTTCCCCTCCCCCTCCTTCTCCTTCTTCTCTTTTTATTTTCTCTCCATAAAACTCTTCAAGCTTTCTACTTCAAGAAGGAACTTCAATCAAGGTGACTTAGAGAAGCTTCAAGCTTTATTACTCTCCACTAACCAAGAGGTGAGCTTCACTATTCTTCTCTAGAGATCATGGATTTTTATGATGGGTGAAGGTTATGATTTTAACTTCAAAAATCCATAACTAATTGTAGAAAATTCCTATACTCATGAAATTACTTTCTATGAACTCATTAAGACCTCTAGATTTATCATCCAAGGACATCACAAGGCTGCCCTGTTTTTGTACCATAGGGCCAAAACCCTAGAGGTGTGAGGAGATGGGATTTTGTTTCAATTCTTAGCAAATAACCATGGATTTTATCTTTCTTTTACCTATATGTCTTGAATCCAAGAGCTTGAAGCAAACTAAAATTCTTAGCCTATGGTACTAGAGAGAACCGAATTCATGCCCTAAAGGAAGAGGATGATGTTGTTTCAATTTTCAATTTATGACAATTTCCCTTAATTCTAGAATACTCTATGATCATAAATCCACGAGTATGTGAAATTTTGAGAATCCTAGCCATATTTTCTTATACATGGCCGAAGTTTAGGAGGGGGCAATTAGTAGAAAATTTGATGGTTTAAAGTTGTTGTATTGATTGATTGATTATGTGTAGTTGCCGACGAGTAATCGGACGAGAAATCGGGCGACTTCCGGACTGGTTGGACAACTTTACCCTTACCGGGAACTTCAAGAGGTAAGGGGGTTTGCCTGAGGGATTTTACGATAACTATGTGTTCTTGGTGTGTTGTCTGAATCTATTGGTTTGACTGCATGTTGGTTGTTTAAGTCATGCTCAGATATTATTTGATATGTTGATGACTATCTGCAATTATGTGTTCGAGTACTTTAAGGCATGTGATAAACTATATTATCTACTATATGTTGAATTGTTAATTGTATTGGTGTGGATTGCTAATTTGGAAAGCCTGACAGTGGTCAGTGCTCAATTAACTAGCAAAGATAAAAGCTTTAAAAAGCTTTGTAGTAATACCAAAGATTGATTTGGGAAAAACGTTGGGGATTTTCGACGACGCTACTTTCTAAAGGAAAAGAGAATCCTAAAATATTTTATGAAGTTAGTAGGAAAAGTTAGTTTTTAAGAGTAACTTGATTTTTATGTGGAAAAAGTAAGTCAATTTGTGGAACTTAGAACGTTTTAAGGATAAACGATGTTTAATTCTGAAAGAGATTTACGGAAAACGTTTTCGAAAAACAGTAATGCTGTTCTGGGACGACGTTTTTTGTCTCAGCTGTTTCCTTTCAAAAATAGTTTTTGGGTAGGGACTTTGCAACAAAAGATAAATTTTATCAGAAATCCACTGGTTTACAAAGCAGTTTCCAAACAGAAAAGTTTTTCTGTAAAATGAGTTTTCCCAACGATGTAAAATCTGTCAACTTGGGTGAGTTGCGGAGATTTCGTTTTGGATTTGTGTTTCACAAAACGAAAAACGGTGAAAAATGATGAAAAAAGTGAACCTAGTATGCGAGACGTCGGGATACTAGTGTTCTGTAAGAATAGCACGAGAAGCCGTGCAACAATGTTATAGACTGCTTGTCCTGTGGACTGTGTGTCCTCCTCTTGTTATAAGGAAACGTGATTAAAGGTGAGTGATGTTTTTATTACCACGGAACTTGGGCTGGTGCATTGGTCTAGAGTTCCGCGATTGAGCACTCGGATGTTTTGTCCTGTGCCAACAATGAAAAGTTGTAAAACGGTGTAAATTGTGAATGGTCGGGAGCTTTGAGCTACGACAACGAAAGAACAAACACAAAGAAAAGTGACAAGACTTGAAACATTTTTCTCATGCATTTGTTTTTAGGCAGATGTACCATCTGGATTGGGGGACCTTGATGGCAGGGAACCCTGTGATGACTTTAAGTCATTGTGTAACATTGTGCCTTGATGGACAATGGTGTCATACAACTGACGAATATTGTGCCTTGAGTTGGACAATATCGTATGACCATTTACAGTTTATCAAGTACCGCTGAATGTAATTCCATGTAATCGCGTAATGTCATGGTGTTCATGTACTTCCAAATAAGCACTTAGGTGCTGGTCATTGTTGCCTTGGACCAATGTACCTTGAGCCTGATCAGCTCAGTTTTTATACAACGGTGTTAAGATCTTCGGAGATTAAGTAAAGAATTAGATGATGAATATTGAAATATCATGCATTTCTTTTGAAAATGACGATGACTGTCGGGTATGAGACCCTATGATATACTACTTGTTTATCTAGTAGAATCTTATACGTAATGATTGTATATGTCCATGTGCTATTGATCTGTAATGCATGTAGTTATCTTGTTTGAATCCATATATTGGTATCTCACCCTTGCCTGTACATGTTGGACACCCTGTTGTGTTTTTGGATACATGTACAGATGCATTTCAGCGGATCCCTGGGCCACTTTGGGACCCCGAAGCTGGAGTCACTTTACGTCGACGGCAAGAATGTGTGGACTGGCAACAACAAGGCTTAGTCTCAAGGGTTTGAAGTACACTAGGTAGTATACTCTACCATCTTTAGATGTTCTTGTATTAGACCAGCTCTTAGGATTTTTGATGTACGTATGGCGTATGAAAAGATTGGGAAAATGATCTACGCCTTATGCCGAGGTTGAGTTATTATTACAAAGGATGAGTGGCAATTTGTTTTATATGATTGTTCTGTTTTGTTTTTGGTATCAGATTTCTATAACTACTCGAGTGAGTGTTTTTCAAAACAAAAAGTTTTTAGTCACGTAATGGGTTACCATGTGATGTCCCAGAAGGGGGTGTCACAATGGTCATAGTTCTTTTTTTATAAATTCTAAAAGATTTACTAGAACTTGAATATCCAAGAAATATACCTTCATCAACTTTAGCATCGAATTTGCCAAGGTTATCTTTACCATTATTCAAAACAAAGCGCTTACATCCGAATACGTGAAAGTGGGAGATGTTGGGCTTCCTTCCTTTGTAAATTTCATAGGGCATTTGTTTTAGAATAGGTCTTATGAGGACTCTATTCATTACATAGCATGCGGTACTTACCGCGTCTGCCCAGAAATAGTTAGGAAGGTTGGTCTCATTTAGCATCATCCTCGCTAGCTCTTTAAGAGACCGGTTTTTCCTCTCCACCACCCCATTTTGTTGGGGAGTCCTTGGTGAGGAAAAATTATGCTCAATTCCATTTTCAGTACAAAAGGCCTCAAATGCCTCATTTTGGAACTCACCACCATGATCACTTCGGATGAATACAATGTTTAAACCCTTCTCGTTTTGAATAACCTTAGCAAGTTTTCGAAAGGCAACAAAAGAGTCATTTCTGTGAGAAATAAATAAGGTCCATGTAAAGCGAGAATATTCATCCACAATAACAAGCGCATAGTAACAAAGCTCATAGTTCTAGATGGACCAAACAAGTCCATATGTAAAAGCTGTAAATGTCGGTTTGTTGAAACAAGGTTTTTAGATTTAAAAGAGGCCTTTACTTGTTTTCCTTTTTGACAAGCATCACACAACTTGTCCTTTTCAAAAAGCAATTTTGGTAGTCTAATTACTAGGTCCTTGTGAACCAACTTATTTAGATGGTCCATGTGAATCTATGCCATTCTCCAATGCCATAACCAGGTTTCATCCTCTTTACTGATAAGACAGCATGCATCATTTGAAGGTAGTTCATCCAAGTTAACCATATAAATATTTCCAATTCTTTGTCCAATTAACTTAGTTTGTTTATTTTTAGAATCCATAACCATGCATTTTGATGTATCAAAAATAACTTCAAAACCTTTGTTAGAAAGTTGGCTTATACTTAGCAAATTATGTATCAAGCCCTCAACATACAAGACATTTTCTATAATGGGATTGAGACTCTTACCAACCATTCCAATTCTCAATATTCTACCTTTGTTGTTATCACCGTAGAAAACATAGCCACCCTTTTTGGGTGTGAGGGAGGAGAACTTATTTTTGTCTCCCGTCATGTGCTTGGAGCATCCACTATCAAGAAACCAGTTTGAGTCCTTTGCTTTCAAGCACACCTACAAAACAGATTTAAGATATAACTTTTGGTACCCAAATCATGTTGGGTGTGACACCCTTAACCCCAAAATAGATGTATTATATAAATATTGATTTGCGAAAAGATTCTTTGCGGAATAAAGATACGAGTTCTACCATTAATAAATATTTTCGCAATAGTTAAGAGTATCACCATTCATAAAATCAACTTGAAATCCAATTAAATTAAACATATTGTCATAAAATGTTTACAAGTTTCGTATAAATAATAAATAGTTTAAACAAGATAATCCCCTAGCCCGATGTCACATGGATCAGAGCTAAACAAAAACCCCTAAAGAAATAAATAACATGATCCAAAGCCTAAAGAACAACATCAAAATGAAAACAACTCCTAATAGAGCATCCACAATTCCATGTAAGCTCCCATGCGTTACTCCTCAATCACTTGAGAATAATCTGTACAAATCATACATTATACAAGAACAGACACAAATACAAAGGGTTGAGAAGACATACTCATATACATATTTTATGGAAGTAAAATGGAAATTAAGGCGAGTGCATACACACAAATATACATATATACGTATACATAAATAAACATATAAATACTACACACCCACAAATATGACATAATCATCTTCGTAATTCAAGTCAAATCATTTCATAGCATTTAACATATCATATCATTATATTTTGTAAACATGTCACATTACAATCACAAGCAACAATGTCCCCTCGGACTCATACAACACACATATTTGAGTACCCACAAACAGTCTCTCTAGGTGCTGGGTCTCATCCACGGGCTCTTAGCGGCAGGATCCCATCTAGGGCCATTCCATGGCTGGGTCCATAAACGGGCCATTCAGAGCTGAGTCCCATCTCGGGCCTTGCAGAGCTGGGCGTCACACAAGCAATCACAAATGAGTACCCATCACGGGCTCCTTAGAGCTGGGTCTCACACATGACATCCACAAATGAGCACCCATCACAGGCTCCTTAGAGCTGGGTCTCACACGGGTCTCACACACAACATCCACAAATGAGCACCCATCACGGGCTCCTTAGAGCTGGGTCTCACACACAACATCCACAAATGAGTACCCATCACAGGCTCCTTAGAGCTGAGTCTCACACATAAACAATACATCACATTCCAATATAGTCACAATCATAGTTCACATTCATTCATCCTTACTATAACTCAATATTCACATATTATAATCTCAAACCAATAGTTATATAATTCATGATCAAAACATTATCATAAGAACATTAACAACACTATACCACTTATAGTAACACATACATATTTATAACATCATTATAGCAATACATACACGTCTTCATGATATCACAATCATATAATTGATTCAATACTATAATCATAGCTCACATCATCTAAGCCATTGCTCTAACAATGGTATCGACAAATCACTCAAGATACAAGGGGATCATGGGAATCCCCAATCACCTCAATCCCATTCTCACATTCCCATATGATATGATCATCTTTTCCCCCCATACCTGGTATGACGAAACGAAATTCGAGGAAGAAGAGAGTGTGAGATTCGTTCTTGGTTCCGTCTCAGAGCTCAAGTGCTTGATCACAATACAACATAACGACAGGAATAGATTCAATTCCTAATCCAATACAAATTAAAGGAAAAAGGATGAACTTTAGGGTTGGTTATCTTACCTTGATCACAAATTAGAAGACTCAAACTAAAACAAAGGAGAGGAAGAGTTTCCTTGTCCTTGGTTCAATACACTTTCTGTATGATGGTGCCAAATAGAACCCAAAAACGTTCATAATCAGTCCCCAAATCAAGAAAACTCAAGGAGAATTGGAGAAGATTCAAGGGTACACGAATTTACCTGAACCCTAATCTATTAAGGTCAACAAGAACAAGGAAGAATGGCTGCACAAAGGTTTAGTATCAGCTGCGGGTATTTTCCAACGAAAACGGGTAAAACGGTTTATGTTCTTGATGAATCTCAAAGGGATTAAGAGAGAACTCTAAGAGATTGAGAAAGGATGTTTTCAGAGCTTTAGAGGCTGCTAACTAGGGTTTATTTCGTGCTTAAAGGGTTATAAAAAGGTTTAGGATGAAACGGGCCGAAATAAGGATTTAAAACCCGTTTCTGCAAAAAAAACGCAGTCATAATCGATTATGGTAATCGATTATGGTAATCGATTATGACAGTTCTGACTCGACATTCAGCGTTCTCAAATACCATAATCGATTATGGCTTCTCTGACGCTCATAATCAATTATAATAATCGATTATAATAATCGATTATGACTACTCTAAATTGTAGATAATTCTCTAAGCTTTCCAACGCATCCAAGATCGCCTCAATCGGACATCTAGAACTCAGGATACGTCCAAAACCGTAAAACAAGTTTCGTGGCCCTTTCTAAAGATTAAACTACCCAAAACATGCACTTAAACACCCAATATGGAACTAAGGACATAGATCATCATATGAAAACATATATAAACACATTGATACACATATAAACGAAAATTGGGGTGTTACATTGGGTCCTTTAGAGTTAGTTTTGGGCATATTGCCCTTTGGTACCCATACTTTCTTACCAATCATGTTCTTGTTCTTTCTGGTATTGCATATAGAAGCAGCATATCCTTTTCTACCACAATAAAAGCATTTAACAAAAGGACTACTAGACGTATTTGTTGGGATAAAGAACCTTTTAAAAGATTTTTCAAGCAATTTAGGGTGAAAACCCAAACCAGCTTTGTCATACATTCCTTTTTGGTTCCCTAAAAGCACATTTAAGTTATCTCTTTAACTTGTGAACTTTGCAAGCGTGTTGTATAAATCCTCAATTTTAGTTTTCAAAACCTTGCATTCACTACACTTTGAAATTTCATTCTTTTTGTATTCGCAAGATAGGCATGATGAAGTTTCTCTTGAAATAGTTAGTTTCTCTTTAATGGTATCCATCTCAATAATCAAAAGGTCGATTTTAGATTCAAGACTAGAGATGGTTGTCTTTGATGAAGAAATAATTTTTCTAAGACGCATAGTTTCATCATCTAATTCTTCACATGCAACAAGTAATCATTATATGACAATCCGATTTCAAGTTCAAAATCATTTACCTCATCTTTCTCATGATTAGCCATGAGGCATAGATTTGTCTCCTCGTTGTCTTATTCGTCTAATGAGCTCATATCATTGTCATCCCATGCAATGTAGGTTCTTCTCCTTTTTCTATCCTTTTGTGCCTTCTTTTCATCCTTCTCATATTTCTTTTGTCCTTGAGGACAATCGAGTTTTATGTGACCCTTTTTGCCACAATTGAAGCACGTTGGATTGTAAGAACCTCCTTCTCCCTCATTCTTCCTTCGAGGAGTGAAAAATTGTTTTGCTTTGCCTTTGTACCTTAGAAACTTTTTGAACTTGCGTACCATCAAGCTCATATTTTCCTCATTTTCATTGAGGCTTTCACAATCGTCAAAATCAATTTCTTCTTCCCTTTCACTAACACTTGCTTTAAGTGCAAGTCCTTTCTTTTTCTTGTCACTTTCTTCACTTTTAGTGAGTCGATTTAATTCGAGCTCATGTTCCTACAGTTTTCCAAATAGAGTTTCCAAAGTCATAATGGATAAATCTCTAGATTCAGCTATAGCAGTTACTTTGGGTTGCCAACTTCTATTTAAACATCTAAGCACTTTATTAATCAAATCTTCATTACTAAAGGGTTTCCCCAGAGCCCTACGATGATAAATAATGTGGGTAAAACGTTTCTGCATATCTTGTATGCTTTCACCCTGATTTATCCTAAATAGCTCATATTCATGGGTTAATGTGTTCATTCGAGCCTATTTGACCTCGGTAGTACCTTCATGGGTCAATTGAAGGGTGTCCCACATTTCCTTGGCGGTCATGCAATTTGAGACCCCGTAGAACTCATCGTAGCTTAAAGCTGAAGTCATGATGTTCCTTGCCCTCAAATTGTATTGGACCTTTTTCCTCTCTTCATCAGTCCAGAGACTTCTTGGTTTGTCCACCACTCCATTATTGACAGAATGAGTGGGGACAAATGGACCATTTTTCACAGCGTCCCAAACTTTGAGGACCACAGCCTCAAGAAAGATTGGCATTCTTTCTTTCCAATAACCATACCCTTCACCATTGAAAGATGGGGGTCTGATGGAATGTCCCTCATGATTAAAATTGCTTGAAGTCATGTTACCTCTTGAGGCGATTAAGCCTATAAGCAAGATTTAAGCTCTGATGCCACTTGTTGACAAGTGACTCCAAACACAAGAGGGGGTGAATTGTGTGTAATGTATATTTTAAAAACTTTTGCACAACAAAGCACTTAAAAGATAAATTACTTGAATTTAAAGTGCATTAAATAAATTGAAATAAAACAAAAGTTGCAAAATGTAAATGGCGTAAAATAAATTTCAATAATAAAGAGTAAGGAAGAAAATAAGACTTGCAGATTTATCCTAGTTCGGCTACCAAATACCCCATTAGCCTACGTCCAGTCCCCAAGGTCAACCACCAAGGGTTTTCACTCAATAACTATCTTTTAAATCAAGTTCAGTTAGAAACCTTCACAAAAAAGAGCAATCCTCACAGATCAGGGATATCACCTCCACTAGTGAAAGAGTCTCATGAACAAGAGAAAAACCTTCTCTTTCAAAACTATGGGATTCACACCCAAATAACAATATAACCTAGCACTCAAAAGTGCAGATAAGAAAATACAATTTGAAGCACAATTACAATCTCTCTTATATGGAGTATAAAGCTCTCAAAAATTAAATATAAAGGTGTAAAAGTAGTGAGAGTAATCAGTAAGAATTTCAACAAAGTTTAAGCACAACTAGGATTAGAAAAGCAAGTGTTGTAATGAAACACTCCCCAAGGCTTCCTATTTATAGAAAAAGAAATGAGCCCATAGGAATTAGGTTAAGCCCATTTTGAATATAAGTGTTTCTTGTGCTATAATCGATTATACTATTGCCATAATCGATTATTATTATTTTAACCAAAAACACGCTAAGAGACAGTCGCATCATAATCAATTATGATAATCGATTATGGGTTCTCTGTTTGAAGCTCACTCTTGCGAATAAGAGCATAATCGATTATACAATCGATTATGTCTATAATCGATTATGCTAATCGATTACATCTTCATTGTTTTGGAAACCAGTTTTTCAGATATATGATAATCGATTATTAGAAACTTCTAATCGATTATTCTCTTTTGAAAACCATCTGAATTTAAACTTAACGGGTGTTAATTGATTTTTCAATTAAAGAGCTTAAGGCCTATTAAGTTTTTTTTTTTTTTTACTTCTCATATTATGTGTGTGTGTGATTGATTTTAGATTTGATAGCTTTATCTAACATGTACAACATGATCTAAAATGCACAATACAAATAATAAAATTCTCTTCACCCCTTCTGAAAGACTTGACTAGGTGTGACAACCTTTTCCGCTTTTTGAAATCTCGTCCTTCTAGGATTTTTCTTTTGTCATCCATCAAAACTCAGATAATCCTGTCAAGGCATATATTCACACAATGGTTTGCTCTTCTTAGATCTAGAGTTTTCATAAATAATCCTAATGTGCTATATCATGTCCAGTCATCAATTTGGCTAGGTATTAGATTGTTTACTTCTGTTGTAATTGAGAATTATGTTTGTCATGTTGGAGATGGTCATAAATTAAGTTTTTGGTCTGACAAGTGGTTATCTGATTCTATTGTGAATTTACTTGACATTCCACCTGATTTACATAGCTTTCTTGATGCTAAAGTCGGTGATTTTATAGTCGATGGTAATGGCCCATTCCTAGTCCTTTGATTACTCATTTCCCTGTATTGAAGACAAAAATTGAGAAGATAACCATCCGCTTTTCCAATGTCATAATCAGCTTAGATGGATTCATAATGCATCGAGTAATCTTTCCTTTAAGGAAGCTTACCTTTTTAATTTTCCAACTGGTCATGTTGTCCCTTGGACCAAATTAACTTTGAGAGGTTGTATTCCACCATCAAAATCTTTTATTCTATGAAGAATTCTAAATAATAGAATGTCTACTGACGATAATCTTTGGCATAGAGGCTGCTTTGTAGTTTCAATGTGTAGCTAATGTGTTTCTGCAGCTGAAACTACAAGTCATCTTTTTCTAGACTGTCCTTTTGCTTCTGATCTGTGGAAATGGTTTGGTTACTGCATTGATTGTCATATAGATGCTTCTTCTTTTCAGTCTGTGTTGTCTATTTGCAAGAAGGGTTGGAGTTCTCAGGTTTCGGATATTGTGGTTATTGGTATTGTTAATGTTCTTTGTTCCATATGGTATTGCCGCAATCAATTGAGGTTTGAGGACAAAAGAGTTAGTATGCAGGCTGCAATTTCTAAAATTATCTCCTAAGTTTCTTTGACATGAAATTACAGTTCGGGTGTTATGTCTAATTCTGTTTCTGAATTCATGTTGCTGGAGAAATTCAGAATCAATGGTCATCCTCCCTCTGCTCCTTCTATAAAAGAAGTTCAATGGTATCCTCCTGCTTGTTATATGGTTAAATGCAATTCTGATGGAGCTTCAAAAGGTAGTCCTAGTAATCCAGGTCCAGTTGCTTGTGGAGGTATTTTTAGAGACAAAAGTGCGGCTGTTTTAGGGTGTTATGCAAAAAATCTTGGCACTGCAAATGCTCTTTATGCAGAAACTTCAAGAGCTATGCTTGTAATTGAACTAGCTCAGAAACATGGTTGGTTTTCTCAATGTCTAGAGTGTGATTCGCAACTTGCGTTTGCTGCTTTTCAGAATTTTGAGTTGGTTCCTTGGAGGCCTACAAATCGATGGATCAATTGTGTGGATATTACTAAGAGGATGAGATTTATGGTTTCTCATATATATGAGAAGGCAATACTTGTGCGGATAAACTTGCCAATTTTGGTATTTCTGTTTCTGGTTTTCTTTGGTGGGATTTAATTCCAGATTTTATAAGGGAAGACTTTTTTGGAAATAGATTTAGTCTTCCTTTTTATAGGTTTAGATGACATTCTTTCAAGGGTTTGATACATGTCCCCCCATGTTGTTTTTGTATTTTTTTTTTTCATTTTTAATAAAATTAGGGTGTGCTGCAGATGATTGGAATTGATTGGGGTGCCAACCTAGTTGGTGAGACGACCCTCCTTCTCAGAAGGATAATCCCATTAGTCTCAAACTTATATTATTAACCATGCTTAACCGTATGATAGCGATAGCGTGGTATTCAAACAGCGTTTCGGAAAAGAGCGCATAAAAGCATTCAATCATATGGAAATCATAAAAACACATAAGAGTATACGTAGATAAAAATAACTATACATATACCATGCATAACTTAGCCCCATTAGTAGGGCACTGTACATACATATACAAACTATACGGAACAAAACCAAAAGAAACGAAAAGTACATCCACAGCCAAAAAAAAAAAAAAGAAAGAACTCTAAGAACTCGCCAGCACTCCCAAACCCACGCTCAAGATACATCAAAACCTCGCCACTCAGCCCTAGAGACGCACTGGCAGGCCCTCACCATCAGTGATGAGGATGCCTTGAATTACCATGTCCCACTCCGTAAGCACGCCTATAAACCCGCATAGGCTCATACTCGGACGAGGAACTAGAAACGATGATACGACGCCTCTTGTAGGTCCCCAGGTACTGCTCGGTATGCCTCCTCTGACCTCTATAGATGAAGCCTCGCCTACTGGATACCGCTGATGACCGTGGCACTGCCCACCAATAGTCCTGCTCTCTCTGCCTCGTGGGTGCCAGATCCTCGGGAAAGGGAGAAACTGCATGACTCTGAAGGGTCCTATCATGTCCTCCACGTGCGACGCCCCTCCTCTGAAAAGAATGCTCACTGGTCCAGTATAGATCGTCAGATAAGTAGAGGGGTCCACACGCCATCCTTTCTCGTCATGGTAGACAATCTCGATTAGCCCCAATATTGGCATCCTCGGTACCGAGATGATAAAGGGGTGTACCCTCGGGTCCATCAGCTGGCTCGTCATCTTCACGCACCAAGAGCCAAACAGACATGCAAGAAGCAGTAGGGAGATCAGAAATAAAGTGCAGGCAAAGTCGGAATAACAACAGTAATGCAGTAAACAACATGTAGCATGTAGTAGATATAACAAATATAGCAGTTACTGTACTCAAACATGTAACAAGCATCCATCCCCATGAGTCTCACACTCAGATCAATCCTCTTGACCAGGATACTAATCCCATGCAGCATGTCGGCCGAAAGCTCATGAAACTGGTTCCCACCGGAACGGTTCCACACCTGAACAAGTCCACACCGGAACAGGTTGTGTCGGAATGAAGTTAGTTTGTCCAATAAATCGAACTGCTCGCCGTGACCAATAAGAGTGCATCCCCCTTCCATACCGGAACCGGGGTGTCTTGGTTGCCTCGGAACATTAGCTTGGAACGTGGAAAGCTCAGGGATTAGTCAGGCAAATAGGACTGGATCGGGCGTCACAACAGGATAGGAGCTACCTCATCTGTCACTTTAAACTATTCCCGAGACCGGCAACATCCCCAAGGTCACTCACTTGACCTCCCCTTCTACTTTCCGTACCCTCACTTAGGTACAACTAACCTCGTAAGACGCTGGCAGCCCATACTACCTGTCATACGGCCTCGCCACTTAGCAGCTGATGATATACAACAAACATCCTCAACGGGCTTGATACCGAATCTCACGCCTAAACACTCAATCAGGAACAACACGATGCCACTATATCCACACGGCCAAAGCCTCGACGCCACGCGTCCACGAGCAACAGCTCAAAAATCACGGCTACAGCAAGAAACCAGCTTAATAGCAACGGCACCATCCACGGTATCAACCCGATAACAACACGGCACACAACCAACTTAACTCTAACGGCATTCCACCACAACACGACATTTACCACAAACAACATAACAACAACAGTAGTAAATCAACAGTAACACATAGCAGCATATCACATATACCAAGTAGCATATAGGCACTTATACAGATAGCAACAATAGCAGTCAACATCACAACAGTCATGCAAATCAGATCATCCTTAATCAACAGTTCGCTAGCCTAGGGTTTCCAAACTTAACGGCGATAGCCCAAAGTAAGCTAAACCTAGGGTTTAGGTACTTTATCGGAGCTCACCACTAGTAGGGTTAGGGCTTCCCTACACACAGCAAAAAACACAACTACACTACTCTTGCCTTCCCGATGGCAGCAGTACTCTTTCTCCCCACCTGAACAGTTAGCGCGAAAATCAACACGAACACAAGCATGTTCTCCCACGCAGCCACGAACAGCCATGAACAACTCCAAGCTTCTCCAACAGTCGCGGCCTTGAGCTCCAATCCACGAGCAACCACGAGCGCGGACTTTTCCCTAATCACGAGCACAACACATATACAGTAGTGTTAGCCCTAGGGCAAGCTCAAAGATCATAGGAAAAAGGTAAAGACTCGAAGAACCACAAAGAACACGAAGAACACGTGGTAGGGATTCGAGTTTACCTTTGGCGAATCGAGAAATGAATCCATCAAAGTCGTAGATAGCTTTGCCGCGATCACAACCGTGTAGTCCGAATCGCGTTCTGATAGCTCGATCGCCTCAAACACTCACTTTCTCTCACTAAAAAAGCAGAGCTCCTCTTTTTACACTTGTAGAACTCTTGGAAACTTCCGTGCAAAGTGAGGAAGAAAGGAAAACTCCACTAACTTGAGCTGCTTTCCACGCTTTAGCATGGTGCACGCTTGGGCGTGCCCATGCTTGAGCGTGGTTTGCCCTCCATGCTTGAGCGTGGAGCCTTGTCCACTCTGCCTTTACCCTGGAGTCAGCAAGCGTGGAGCCTTGTCCACTCCACCTTCACCCTAGCCTGACTCGTGTTGAACACCCATCAGAAAGCACACCAGCTGGCAAACGCACGCAGCATGCTTAAGCGTGCAACATGCCAAAGCTTGAGTGTTGGCACGCTAGGGCGTGCTCCCTTACCACGCTTAAGCGTGCTGCTCAGCTGGGAAAAGCCTCCCAAACTTTTGACTTCCACAGTTTCTCGTTTAACACCTTAGGTACTTCTAACCTTGTTCAAGTCTAATCATAAGCTTCCAACTAGGCCTTAAACTAGCACAAAACAATTCACACAATCATCCAAAGCCCTAATCGAGATTAACCAACTCGATTATAGTTACATAAAATCTGGATGTTACAGTTGGTGTGCCTATCAATTTAGTGATGCTTTTGCACTCCATTTTGTTTAAAAAAAAGGATTATTATTAAAAAAAGAATCAATATTCCCGGGAATGTAATTCTAAACCTTGAAACAAACGCCCTCTATGTCTAGACATGGGTGAAAACGTGTCGAAGAAATTTATGTCTTTTCTTTGTCTATATCTTTTGCCTACTAATCTAGCCTTAAACTTATCGATTGCTCCATCAGGCTTTAATTTCTTTTTAAGAATCCATTTACATTTTATAGCATTGCACCCAGGAGGTAAATCCACTAATTCCCATGTTTTATTAGACTCAAGAGATTTCATTTCATCATTCATAGATTCTTGCCTAAATTGGCATCTATAGAGGACAAAGCCTCCTGAATGGAGGAACGATTCTCCTCTACGTTATAGGCATAAAAATCAAGACCAAAGTCCATAGCCACATGTGCTCTTTTACTTCTTCAAGGTTCAAAAGATAATTAATTATTAGAATCACTTGTTCTAATTATTGGTATACGAATAGAAATAGAGCCCTCGCTATTTTTCAATTTAAACGAAAAATGATCTTCATAAAAATCAGCGTCATTTGATTCAATAACATTTTTTTCATTTAAATCAATAAACCTATAAGTTTTTCTATTAATCGCATAGCATATGAAGACACGTTCATATGCTCTACTTGCTAAATTTTTTATTTTAGGATCTGGATTGCTAACAAAAGTCAAACAACCTTAAGTCCTCATATAGGATAAATTGGTTTCTTATTTTTAAACATTTCATAAGGAGAAATTTTACTATTTGATTCAGGTACTCTATTAAGCACATAACATACATTTAGCAAAATTTTACCTCACCAAAAAGACGCAACACCATAATGAAGTAAAGTAGCAACCATAGATTCAGCAAAAGTTATATTTTTTTCTTTCACCTTTACCATTCATTTCAAGAGAGTATGGTGCAGTTTTCTCATGAATAATCCATAGAAATTGTAACAATTATTCATAATTTCATAATCATATTTTGTTTCGCTATCACTTCGCAATTTTTTTATATTCTTATTTAGTTATTTTTGTGGCAAAATAGGTTGATTGGACCTATATGTTTTTTTACTTTTCACATCGGTCCTATAAGTTTTATTTTTTTCAAATTGGTCCTACACGTTATGTTTCGTTTCCACGTTAGTCTTTTCCGTCAAATTAGACCTTATGGTGTCAAATCAAAAGCCACATGTCAGACTAACGTGATATCCACGTCAGGTCAAAACTGATGGCGTTAGGTCGAAATTGACGGAAAAGACTAATATGGAAACAGAACATAACATGTAGGACCAATTTGAAAAAAAATAAAACTTACAGGACCGATGTAAAAAGTAAAAAAAAAAATGTATAGGAGCAATCAACCTATTTTGACTTTGTTTGGTTAACAGGAGGGCCGAAGCCCAAAGGAAAAAACTAACTAGCTACCAAACGGGGTAAAGATACCCCAATAGCATGCTGATACAGAAGGGGAGCACACCCCTCAGGTGGATGATTAAAAACATGTAATTCTAACTCCATAGAGTGAATTTTCTTATTTAGTTGATATTCAACTTCAGAAACAAATAATTTAAACATATCAAAAGCATCACTCTTATTTTTATAAGGTATAAATATGTGAAACTAGAGCAATCATCAATAAAAGTGATAAAATATCGTTTTCCATTTCTAGTTAACACTCCATCAAATTCACATATTTCAGTATGTATTAAATCAAGTGTTTCTATTTCTCTAATTACTAACTTATGAGAGTCATAGGTAATTTTTGCTTGGCTACGAAATTCACACTTTTAAAAATCATTTATAGAAAATTTATGAATTAAATCCAAATCACTCATATTTTTAATTATTTGTTTATTAACATGACAAAGTCTATAATGCCAAACATTAGAACTACACAACATGTAAGAAGAAACAACTTTTTTCATTTCAATATTCAATTTAAACATTCCATCAATAGCATAAACCTTCCCCACCAAAATATTGTTCTTTATAAGGGTATACAAATCAACCCCTCTGGTTTGAGCAAACCCAACTTTGTTGAGAAGATAACCCGAAACTAAGTTCTTCTTCATCTCTGGAGTATCCAGCACAACTTTAAGAACCACAATCTTTCCAGAGGTAAACTTCAATTCCATTTCTCCTGTCCCAACAGCAATAATGGTGTGAGAATCTCCCATCAACACTTTCTAGTTATCAGCAGCAGAATATGACTTATACAGAGACCTATCATAGCAAAAGTGGCGCGTTGCGCCAATTTCTACCCACCACCCCTCGGATCCACCAACAACATCCATTTAAGAAATCATTGCAATAAAATGGTCCTCATTAAGGTTCGCATGCGGGGCAAGACGACCCTTAATGCGACAGTTCCTAGCCAAATGGTCAAGCTTACCATGATTATAATAGTTAAACTGTCCTGAGGGGAGTTTCTGCCCATTTTGATTTTGATTACCATTTTTGTTGTTATTGTTCTGCTTACGATTTTGATATTTCATTTTACCTTTCGATTTCATGATAACAGAAGTGGATTTGACAACAGCAAGAATCTCCTCTTTTTTATCTTGTTTCCAGGCTCCCTCCTCTATACGGAGTCGAGTAATCAAACTCTCTAGTGAGAACTCTTTGGTTTTATGCCTGAGGATGTTCATAAAATCTTTCCAACTAGGACATTTATCATTTATTACGGCCACTTGAAACTGTTCATCTAAAATCATACCTTTAGAGATGATTTCATGAGCAATATTATGAAGTTCGTGGGATTGAGCTTCTACAGATTTATCATCTGTCGTTTGATACTTGAGGCAGCAGCCGACAACGTATTTCTTTGTTCCAGCCTCTTCAGTGTTATATTTCTTCTGCAGCGCCTCTCAAACATCCTTGCCAGTGGTATGTTTACTGTAATAGTCATACAGATCATCAGATAAACCATTTAAAATAAAGTTCTTACATATGAAGTCATTGTCGTTCCATGTCTCAAGTTCTTTCTGTTGAGCATCAGTCGGATTTTCTGGTAGAACATGCTTGTCAGTAGTGAGAACAAAGGTGAATTTGCGTATAGTCAGGAAGGACAACATCTTATGTTTCCATCTCTTGTAGTGAGTGCCTTCGATCCGAAATGGCTTGTTGAGATCAACTGGAACAATGTCGTGTTAGGCAAGCATGGCAGAAAAAAGAACGACTTAAAATTGTTGCTGAATATGTCGAGCACGAAAGAAGGTAGGCTAAGTCATGGACTAGATGTAACACCCTTTTTCTCGAGGGTGTCACTAAATACGGAAAATTAAATAATAAATATTAACTAGCCGAAAATAGCAGATTATACTTATATACATATATCCTCCGGGTTTATAGAATGGCGATTTGAAAATTTCTTTTTACATTCTAGTCAGTAATGAGGAAATTAAACAACATGCATCAATTAACACAACTGTGATCCATAGTGCATAGTCAAAAGTACCAAATAAAAGCATACAGAATAAAGTACAAGATAAGTAACAAATAAGTTTTTCAAAATATTGGGGTCACAGTGCCTACAAAAGTGTTAACCAAATAAAGATACTGGGTCCGACACGACTACTTTCACACTGGCCAAGTGACCATACTATTCGGAGGAAGGATCTGAGGGATCCTCTTCGTGGTCACTTTCAGTGCCCTCCTCCTCTTCATTATCACCTTCACCTTCCCCCTCATCATAAGATGGTAGGGGCCAAATAAAGGGACGTCGACAAGGTCTTACCCGTTTTCGTGGAGTAGTGATCACACGTGTCCCGCCCCTCGAACGTGGGAAACCGAGAGGGTGCCCTAAGACTAAACGCTCGCGAGGTGGTACCTCTCCAACAGCCATGGCTCTGATCAATTGCACACCGGGCGTATGAGAAGAGGTGGAACTATCCGGTGACCTCCTTTGACGAGTGCACCTCTCCTTATGACCTCCAACAATGTTATCGGGGAGGAGAAATAGGGTGATAGAAAACACGACCCTCTAGTCCACCAAGGTCCTTAAAGTCAAAGTCACGTGTTTGTGGTACTCCCTCAGCCCAATAGTCATGTCCCTGGTCCAGCAGTCGGCCCCTCCCAAGAACTCAGTGTGAATGTGCAACAGGGGATGCGACATCGTCGTTGATAACATCACATAAAGGGAAAAACAGAATAGACGAACCATGGGATAAGAAACTCATCATCAACACACACATAGGGTGAAGGGAAGTAGCACGACTCCGAAACAAAACAGTTATACAACATAATACCAATTCCAGGCAAATCCAATAATAAAGACAGACAAGTATTACATTTGAATATGATGTACAGAATGCAGTAGAATATGCATAGTATGACCTTGGTGCAATCCAAACATGCAACCGTCAAGACTCTGACCCTACTTCTGAGCTATAATGGGACAAATCAGAAGGAGTGGTAATAGTACATGTTCATCAAAGCGCCAGCCTTGAGCCAAATTGTGCTTCCAAATTTCCTTATTACTAGTAACCATAGGCTTTTATGATGACACTCTAAAACCATGGATAAATTGGTGCTTAGTTGCAGATGTCTAAGCAGTGAACGGAATGCCATGACTCAGAATAGCTACCAATTGGTCATCTGTGGAGTTTCCAACTCAGACATTGCCAAGATCATTGAAGATCGTCACCTTAATATCCACACCCACACTAGGTGTAAGCTCAACCTCCTAGGCACGCAAGCCTTAGACTCGAATTTATATGCAATATGGTTAAGCCTACAAGGCGAATACATTCATGTTTATTAACCGAATAACTTCGGTATTACTCCGGCAACCCAAGCCATTCTAGAGGCTCATATGATAGTTTCCAAACTTTTGGATCCAAACAACTCATTGGTCTATCATTGGTTCCCAATTGTTCTTAAGCTTTGGTCTTTACGCATTTTCTTTTCGTTACCCTTCTTTAGGCGATTGGATAGTACCAAACTCTTGGATCCAAACAACTCATTGGACTATCCATGTTTCCCAAACACTTAAGTGTATTATGATGGTGGATTCTCAAATCCGAATCCTTTATCATCTTTTTTTCCTTCTTGAAGCGCAATTACTTGCCGAGCAAGCAACCAAAAACATTCTTTGTTTAATTAAGTCTTATGGATCCTTTTTGATAATGTGAAATCATCTAAGGCATATATCAATACATGACATATTCCTAAGATTCATATCTTATATTTTGAGTCCATAAGGACCTAATTAAAAATAACTTTGACTTTTATTCAAACGTTGACTTTTGGTCAAACATTGACTTTTAGTGTAAAACTTTGACTTTTATCATAAAACATTAAATTTGAAAAACATGTGTAATCCTTTTGCTAAAATCATTCCAAAACACTTCAAAATCCTTTTCTTCATAAGGTCCTAATATAATTCATTTTCCTAGGATTATTTAAAGGTACTTCCTATTACACTGGCTGCCGTTAGGTTCAATCTGGACCTTGGCTCTGCTAGGGTTTTGGCTGCATGGTAAACTAGGATTCACGTAATTGCACCATGGCTACTGCTCCATGGCACGTTCTTTTCCCGGACTCTATCCTTCCTCCACCACGACCGCCTCCCTCTTCTCCCTCTGCCTCTCCTTCTGTCTCGCCCACAATTGTTCACAAAAAGTCTTTGCCCAAGCTGTTAATAATTCTTGTGACATTCCATACAACCAACTTCCTAAACCTTGCTACAAGGGTGATGTTGTTTCAATAAAAATTCCACAAGATGAATATTTAGCAGGGTTGGAGGGGTGTAAAAATAATCTCCATGGCCGCTTCATTCTTCAGAAGGGTGATAAACCTCTCAAAATCGCTGACTTGCAACAGAAGCTATCTGCCTTATGGAAGTCAATTAATAACTGGAGTTTGGTCCCTTTAGGGAAAGGTTTTTACGAGTTTTCCTTTTCCTCCTCTGAGGATCTTTGGAGTGTTTGGGCGCTGGGATCATGGAATTTGAATGCTGGAACCCTGCGTTTGTTTCCTTGGACTTCTGATTTCAATCCTAATTTTCAGAAACAAACCATGCACAATGCTGGGTGAAAATTCATGAACTACCTTTGGAATATTGGAGTCCAAAAATTCTTTTCTCTATTGCCAACGGTATTGGTACTCCAATTGCATTGGATGAGAGAACCAGAAAGAAAGTGTTTGGTCACTTTGCTAGAATATTGATTGACTTGGACCTCAATGGGGATTTCCCTGATAAAATCTTGGTTGAGCGTGATGATTATGCTTTCTTTGTCGGGGTGGAGTATGAATGGATTCCAGCCTTTTGTCCTTCATGCCAAAATATTGGCCATTCTCTTGATGACTGTAAAAAGATTAAGGGTCCTAACCCTATTGCTCTAAATATTGATAATAATGTGGTAAACAAGAAAGCGGTTTATGTTCCAAAGGCTGTTCTTGATCCTTCTATCAAGAACAACTTTGTTCTGGTGAATGACTCTGTAGCAAATCAGGTTGTTGATCCTATTGCCAATCAGGCAGTTGATCCTACTGTAGATGAATTGATTGGTAATGTTGACTCTACAACAAATCAGGTTGTTGGTCCTATTGCCAATCAGGCAGCTAATCCTACTGTAGATGAATTGAATGGTAATGTTGATCCGGTTATTCATGGGAATGATCTAGTTATCCCAAGGGGTCCGGATAATGTGAACACAGTTCTGTTTCAAATTGATGTTGACCCTAATGCTGCTTTGGTGGATGAGACTCTTTATGATAGTGAAGAGGTTTGTGAAACAGTCTTTGATGAGTATGCTGCTCAACAAAATTATGTCTCTTCCAGTGGCATGATGATTAATGCTCCTTCTAGTCCAAATTCTGTGACCTCTGTGTCGGCCAAAGAACCTCAGCCAATTCATAATCCAAATGTCAATCATGATTTGAATCATCTGGGAAGATTATGGGCTAATGGTGATGGAGATGATTCAGGAGATGAAATTGAAGCACACACTCCAGAAATTGTCCCTAATGCAGAGTTTACTGAGGTTTTATCAAAGTCTAAGAAGAAGAAGTTGAAAAATAGGCAAAAACTCAAGCCAAGACCAAAATTCAAGAGCAGTATAACCCAAGACTTAGAGCAGGTCTTAAGCATGGTTCTAAATGAAGGTGCTTTATTGGAATGCTAGAGGGCTTGCCAATCTGGACACTAGATTGGTGCTTAAAAATTTCTGTCTTTCTCATAAGCCTGATTTTTTATTTTTAGCCGAGCCTTGGATTCATTCAGACGACTTTCTTGCTGCATTTTGGAGAAGTCTTGGTTTGAAACTTTTCTTACTTAATAGTAGATCGGATAATATTCCAAATTTGTGGGGTGTTTGCTCTGAGCATCTCTCTCCTATTATGATTTCTTCTTCTGCCCAGCAGTTTTCTTTTTTTGTGGCGTTGGAAGGTCAATTTATTTTCATTGCAGCAGTGTATGCTAGTACTTCTCATATTTTGAGAAGATATCTGTGGCTTGAGCTAGCTTCTATGCAGCAAAATTTTCAAGGGCCTTGGTGTTTTATTGGGGATTTCAATGCTGTTCTTGGTTCCTATGAAAAGAGGGGAGGAAATTTGCCTAATTCTTTATCCTGTTCTGAATTTAAGTCTTGGTCAGATACCTGTGGTCTAACTCATATCATGACTCGTGGTGCTCCTTATACTTGGACTAATGGCAGAAGAAGCAGAAGGAATATTGAATTGAGGTTGGACAGGGCTTTATGTAATGATGAGTGGCTTTCTTTTTGGTCCTCTACTGCTTGCTGTACTCTCCCCAGAAGTAAGTCTGACCATCATCCTATTTTGCTTATAAACAAGGTTTGTGGTGAAACGTTCCCCTCCTCTTTGAAGTTTATGAAAATGTGGTTTGATCATAAAGATTGCAGAAGATTGGTTTTTGATGTTTGGGGCAAACATGCTCTTGGTAGTCCTATGTTTATTCTGGCTCAAAAGCTTAGAAATTTGAAAAGAGAGCTGAAGATCTGGAATAAGACTGTCTTTGGTGATATTCATGCCAAGGTCCAGAGTGCTCTAGCTGTGGTGGATGATATCCAGAGTAGAATTGAGATTGATGGTCATTCTGATGATTTGGATGATTTAGAGGCTAAGGCTCAAATTGATCTTCAACAAGCCTTAGCTTTCCAGGAAACTTTTTGGAAAGAAAAAGCTAGACCTAATTGGCATCCCTTTGGCGATAGGAACACTGCTTTCTTTCATAAAGTTGCTAAGATCAGAAACAAATCTAAGCAAATGTCAGTCATTCAATCAGGTGACACTTTGTTAGACAATTCTGCTGATATTGAAAATCATGTAGTTGCTTATTTCCAGTCCCTTTATGCTTCTGATAATGTTTGTGAGCCTAATGATCTGATAGCTTCGGTGGTTCCTTCTTTGGTGTCTGCTGAGGACAACTGTATGTTGACTAACTTGCCTTCTCTAGAGGAAATCAAGGGTGCAGTTTTCTCAATGAATGCTAGTGGTGCCTCGGGTCCGAATGGTTTTGGTGGCTGTTTTTTTTCAGGCATACTGGGATATCATTAGTTGTGATGTGTGTAATGTTGTCTTGCAATTTTTCCAGCAGGGTTTCCTTATGCCAAACTTGAATGCTAATTTAGTTGTTCTCATTCCTAAATTTGTTGGTGCTGTTAGAATTGAAGATTATAGGCCTATAGCCTTGGCTAATTTTCAGTTCAAAATCATCACTAAGATTTT